>OY776291.1:17852305-18452305 GCA_963675345.1 Trididemnum clinides
TGGCAGGCTACAGACCCACAAAAGTTTTAAAAATTGTCAACGATCGTTTTCTTGTTTTTTGTTGGTGGAAGCGGAAGCGGAAGTGATAGGTGTGGAAGCGATCAAAAAATAAACGCTTCCACATCCCTGCTTTTAACAGGCGGCTCTAGCATAGAGCACAGGTATTATTTTCCGCTATTTCCGCATTACAACAAAGCATTCATGTATCACACCGTTGAGTACTGAAAACTATTTTAATTAAGTTCTTCTCTAACAGGATCAATGGACGCCACTGATGACAGGCAGACTAGATGGTGGGGATATCATAGGTGAGGATAGCCTAGCTCTAGCCACCTTGACAGTTATTACATGTTTGCTTGATTTTTGTCAGGGTAACTAATGGCGTTTGGCCATCCACCTGAAGACGTAGGTTAAAAACTATCGCTCCTTGTAAACTCGCGAATAGGTTGTCTAGTAGAGAAGGCGCTCCCGTGATTCTTATTTGATAAATATAAGTAGGTATCCACTACTTTGGGGAAAAGGTAAAAGGTGCTACTCGCTACTTAAGCACATATTTTGCAATAATTAAAATGTATCAATTTACAATGGTCGTTTTACTTAACATAAGCGCTCCATAATACATACGCTTTGCCTAAAACTAGGTTAATACTTCATTAAGTACTTCATACAATTCAAAACAATTGTATGGATACAGTGAACAATGATTCTATATTTGAGTTCGAAATCCTGACCACTCAAATCTTGTTTGAGGGTACAATAAAGTCACCCTCAAACAAAAATGTGTAATTCAGTTTTTGACCAATTGGAAATATTCAGCTCAAGTCACAATATTAGCCCTTGTCAATTTCTAAAAAATATGCAAGAGATTCAAGTCACAGAGTGCTTTATGGTTTGCGTATTAAACAGTTTTAAGGAGTTTTGTAGGAATGAGCATGGCTGCTATAGTGATTTGAGCTGAAGATCTCGAATTGGTCAAAAAATGACGTAGGCATTTTCACTAAGAGGGTGGTGATAACAAAAAGTCACGTTTTTAACTTACCACATGTTTAAAAGGAGCAAGGGGCCGTTTAGATGTCATTTTTCACCTCCAGTTGGAAGAGGGGAGCAAAATCGTTATATTGGTTTACATGGGGGAAAGTGAAGGGAAATCGTAATGTGACAAACTTACTATTGTCAGAAAAAAAGTTATGAGTTTTCAATCGTTTGATTAAACGGGTATTTGTGGCAAATTCGAATAATCATATCACGCGTCACCTGAGAATGGGTTTACAAAAACGTCATAATGCATCACATGGGATAAGGAGGGGGTCAGAACTCTGACAAAAAAGCGTCATATGATTTGTAAATAGGCCCTAATACTAACCATAATAGATGACGTCAAGCTACGTGAAGCACAAGCATATGGGAAGGTGGGGCAACTCCAGACATTTTAATAAAATCCAAGATTTTTTAGCATAAGTTCTGTACATAAAAAAGTTTTTTTATCAAATGAAAGCTGTAGATGAGGTTTCCTAAGGCACAAAAATGGAGCTATTATGATGTCAAAATATAGCAATACGACAAAATCATTTTGTGAAAAAAATGTCCGGTTTTTTTCCATCCATGGGGCAAAGCCCGTTCAGCTTTGGTTCTCGTCACAGGCAAAACCGTAAAGCACCTCTATTTTTGACCATAAATAGCAAAATAATGAACATCCTCATTTATATATTTATGTTATGTTCACTTTCATCACTATGTTTATCTTTTTTTTTTGTGTGTTATGTTCGCTTTCATCATTAAGTTTATCTTACTTTTACAAATAGTAATTACATGCACTACCATGTAATTAGCCCTTGCATTTCTGAAGTAATGTAACGTGAATTAAATAGTGGGCACGTGAAATTAAAATTTTTTCTCCTGGCACATAAAATCACACTTGAAAGTTACCAAATCAAGTATTTTTCTTCAAATAAAGTTAAAATATCTTTCTTCAAGCACAAAAATTGCATATAAAATCTCCAAAGCAATTATAAATGGAGCAGTTTTCATGACACCACGTTTTGCAAGATTTGCAGTGACTCCAGTCTTTGGATAGGTTTTCATATAGTTCCCCTCAAAAGATGCACTGTTCAGTAAAATTTGGTCTTCTTGACATTCTTAGAATTTGCTCGTTTCTTAGTTTTGACTTCTTTTGTCTTTAATTTAATTCCGATTGCTTTTGTTTTTGATTGGACAAAATTTTCCAATTGAGAATTGGCTTGTATTTCTGATGTTTTTTCCGACTTTCTATTTTTGCAGGTGGCAATGACAAAATGTCAGTCACTATAGCCACGTTCCTGCTTGAAGAAGAGCAGTGAATACTGCAGCCTGGTTCATCCGAACATGATTGAGGGTTACAATTCTCTGAGTGCCTTTCTGCTAGAACATTCCTGTCTTCATTGTCAATGTCAACAGTTTGTTTATCAAGAGCGGCTGATGTTTGATTGCAGTTTACTTTATTATATGCACAGCCTGTATTGTCTTGTAGGGCTGCATCTTTATTGATGTTTTCGTTATCTACTATTTCTGTTACTGATGCAGCAGCAAAATCGTTTTCAGCAAAGACGTCCGGATCATATGGTGACATCCCAGTCGATTTGAAGACACTGACAGCTTTCTGAACACTGGCAGCACGGTTGTAGGCTTGGCCTATCTGTTCAGCAATATCAAAGCCTGTCACGCGTGTGCCGAAATGATTTACAATTCATTTGTTGATCTCTTGACTGTAGTATGTTTCTAGGGGTTTGAAGAAGGTTCGGTACGGTGGTTGTAGTCTTTGCAACGTTTGCAGCGATATAAAAAGCATAATGATACCGTGCTCTCTTGCTTATTGATAGCAGAAAAAGAGAGTTGATTACAGTGATTGTTTAAAATAAGATGTTTATTTACAGCAGATGAATTAATGAGTTTCTGAAAATGCTTCAGCCATTTTAGGAACAGGCCAGAGTCAATTTATTGATTTGCAGATGTTAAGCCATGCACCATGTGGGGCTATGGTTATATGTGCCATCAACATCCTTTTTCTTGCAAGGTAATTGCTAGAGGAAAGTAGTGGCCAACTGCGCTCGTAGCACACAGAAGAAAAACAGTTTTACCACGTTTTGCAGTGGTAATTTGACCAACTTGTTTACTACCTCTCTGAGCAAGCACTCTACCAGGTTTTTGTACAGAAGTCACTCCACTTTCATCTGCATTGTAAATCTTTGCTGGTGCAACATCTTCCTACTTATAGCCTGTTGAATCCAGTGGCTCTTAAGAGACTTGTTGCTGCTGCCTGACAACACTTCAGTCGGGATGACGACTGATAAAATTGTCCAATCAATCTTTGGTGCTTATTTGTTACCTGCATTAAATGGCAGGGTATTTCTTGGTATGTTTTAGGTTTTAGCAGCGTGACGAAGTGGGCATTCTTTGCTTTTAACATCAGCCAGAGTTTTTTCCAACATAGTTTCAAACCATGATTAGATATAGGCAATCAGACTTTATAACAATAATTCAGGCTAGGCCTGTGTGACTGGAACACAATGCAATGAAAGTTATGTTAAGCTTCTTGAGCAGTAAGCCTAGGCTATGCAAGGTCGACGCCACATCATAAAAAATGAAGTGAGCAAAGAGATGGTTTTGGCAGGTTTGTCCCTTTGCAATGCAAGGGCTAAATTGTCACACAACGGGATGAACCTAATGACTAACGTATTGGGAGCAAGCTGGAAAGGTTAGCGGCTCAGATCCTCCTCTCCTGTAGCAACGACATTGGCAGTATAATTTAAATATAGATAAGAAATAACATTTTTAGCAATTATACTCGTTTTAAAATGGTAATGGTGTATAGGCGGACAATTGCCCGGCTCTGCCCCAGATGCAGTGTCCAGTTTTCCCCCGGAACAGTAATTATCAAAACGTAAGATACTAAAATTCTCTAATGCAGTTAGA
This sequence comes from Trididemnum clinides, assembly GCA_963675345.1. Taxonomy (NCBI): domain Eukaryota; kingdom Metazoa; phylum Chordata; class Ascidiacea; order Aplousobranchia; family Didemnidae; genus Trididemnum; species Trididemnum clinides. Next base: position 17,856,254 of record OY776291.1, read on the forward strand.
AATTATGTAAGTATTATGAAATACATCATTGCTGTCTACTTAATACTATACACCAAGAAATCGATCACCTCGAACTATTGTCTTAAACGTAATCTGCTTTTCAAGAAATTTTCTTATATCAGAGAAACCAAAAACAAAGAAATCGCCATTGTTTCTGTCATAGCCGTTTTTTTCTCAACAATGGATCGGTAAAGGCGGGATAATATCTTTTACCGCTTTTGCAAGTTGGAGAGCGTTAAAGTTAAAAACGCAGGACAAAATGACAAATCCAGCTTTGCTCTGCGTTCGGAAATGCCCTACTTTTCCACAAAGTTAAGTATTCGGCATTATGCCACATCACAATAAATACAGAGTGGCCCAAAAGTCACTGCACCTTAGGTATTACATTACAATTACAATTTGTTCTGCGATGCCTTTGCCAAAATCACATTCTCAAACTTTGCAAATGTTCTTGGACGTCCAGATCTAGGAGCATCAGTTACATCTTTAGTATTTTTTAATTTGTTAAACAGTGTACTAACTGTGCTATGTGCTTTTATTTATTGCTATGTTTATTGCTATGGAAGATGTTTTTATTCATTGCTATGTGTTATTAGTGGTAATTGCCGATTAGGATACCTGCGATTAAATTCAGCAGTAACATCTCTTCGCAACCTTCTCTACCAGATAGGATAACAATGTCGATGCGTGCTTTAGTTGTCAACATTTTCTTTCTATAATTATTCATTTATTATCACCACTCCGTTGGCAACGCGTTGTGTTTGTTCAAGATCTAGGGCAATAATGAAAGAATGGTGGATTCGATCGAGAAGTTGTGCGATGAAGTGAAGACAGTGAATATATTTTGTTATTTGGGAGACAGGGTAAATCCTAGTGGTGGTTGTATAGTGGCAGTTACGGCAAAAGTAAGATTTGGTTGGGTAAGATTCAGGGAGTGTGGAGTAAGAATTGTTGCTTGGAAACAGGTTTCCTCTGAAGATGAGAGGTAAAGTTTATCGTTGTTGCGTAAAATCAGCAGTACTGTAGGTAAGCGAGACATGGTGTTTAAAAGAAAGTGAAAAAGCAATTTCAAGGACAACGGAGAAAGCTATGGTGAGAAACATTTGCGGTCGGAAAGTTGTAGATAGAAAGATGACTAAACAACAGATGGAGATGCTGGAGCTAAGAAAAATTTTAGATGGGTGAGCAACAACAAATGAAGTTAAATGTTATGGACATTGGGTAAGGAGGGATGATAATAGTCTATTGAGAATTGCTTTAGATCTTAAAACGAGTGGTAAGAAAACGCGAGAAGGACCAAAGAAGACCTGGAAAAAGCAAGTGAAAGAGGAGACAGAAAAGATTGGTTTAAGGAAGGAGGATGCCCTGAATTCATCAAAGTGCAGAGATGGAGTGCGAACAATTGCGGAAAAAATCGGGTGAATTCATTCGTATGATTTTACAATTGAAAAATTTTTTATTCAAATTTATTGCTACGAAGCCCCAAAATTTATCCAAACTTTTGTTGCTTTGAGATCTTTCCAATTTGAACTTTTGGTTTTTGAAACAATTTTGAAGGTTTTTGCGTAGTTGGAACGATCTTAAATCGTAAATGAGAGTGACGTTTTATCTAATGACTTCAAATTTTTTTTTAAAGGTTCGCATTTGGCTGCATTAAATGCAAGCGCTCGCACGAAAGTTTTTCATTTCTATTGATTCAAAAAAAGTGTTGACAAAGGTGAAATGGAGGTATTTTGTAACAACTTGGCTACATGGTGCAAAAGATTGCTATTTTTGCTGCAGGTTTTTGTCGCAATCGTTTAAAAAAATTTTGCAGAACAAAATTTACTCATTGGAATTAAGGAGAAGGGGGGATTATAGTAAAAAGCTGAATTTTAGTTAAAATATTTTATTTCATTCATCCGCATCATTGCTTTGCCTGCAGCTCCAAATGGCAATTTTAAGTTGTTTGTTTCCTGCGCTCCGAAGTTGTCAAAGACATTTTTGGCTCTGAATCATTACATTTATCTCCGTTTGGTAAAATATGTTTCAAACTTGATTCAATTGAAAAAAGTCACCAGAATGAGCACTTACATTTTATAAACGAAATGCTTTCTATCGGTCGAATATCGAAAGGATTTCTGAGGTAACAGTAGTTTTAATTTCGAAGCAAACTATTAACTCAGATCCTGCAAACTCCAAAGAAGAAGTCAAATCAGAAACGAATTCTTTATCTACCAGACATCGATTGGCCGAATCTCACCCACTGAGAACAGATCTTTTCTAGCTTACATTAGATCAATTGGGAGTAGACGGATTGGAAGATGTTCTTCAATTTTGGTTAGAACCCAACAGAATACCAGCTGATAACAAACCGTCAAAAAATGTGCCATTCAAGACTAAATTAACCCTATTGATATAGCATTTAAAAACTCCATGCTTTTAAATATTGGTGCGAGCAAATTTGTCCTGCACCAATCAACAGCCGCCTCAACGTGGTGGTTCGGTCCCCGACCCCGTTTGGGTTGGGTCGAAATGGCTGTTGGCCTTCCTGAGAGTCCCAGTTACCCCTGGCACTCCTCTTCATTTTTTCGCTATGCTGCCCCCTGAACGACCGCAGAAGGGCAGCACACAGCTTCAAAATTGGTCTCCTGTTTTGTTTTTTTTTTCTCCTGCCCTTCTCTCGCCTTTCTTTGTCTCCTCATTCTTCTCCTTCTCTTGATGAGCGGTAATGTTCATCCCAACCCTGGCCCCATTTTTCCTTGCTCTGTGTGCGCTGGAAATGTGACCTGGCGGGGCAAGTTAGTGCAATGCTGCACTTGCTCCAAATGGGTCCATCTAAGGTGCTCACAACTTTCCCTCTCCAAATTCAGAGCTCTTGGTAGCTCTCACTCTTGGAGCTTCCCCCCTGCTGTAATACTGTGATCCCTCCTCGGACTCCTCCGAAATGTATACCTCCACTATACAATATAGCCTCACCTCTGCTAATGCTGCACTTCCACCCCACTCTCGTCTCCAGACTTTGTATAACCCATCTGCCCATTTTATATCTTTTCCCTCTTCCCCCTTACCACCGTCCCTTGTTCCTAGCTGTTCTTCTGCGCCTCCTGCCTCCTCTCCTCCCTATGACTCTCTCAGGGTTATTCAATGGAATGCTGGAGGTCTTCGAGCCAGGAGCACTGAACTACTTCACTTTCTCTCGTCCCATCCAGTCGACTTTATCTGCATCCAGGAATCCAATCTTACTCCTCTTTCTCTTTCCAGATTCCTGGATTCTCTGCTCTGCGTTTTTATCGCACCCACTCCAGGTCTAGCATTCTCTCTCTTGATGCCACGCACGCTAGCGGCGGCGTTGTCATTTTCGTTAGGCAGGGCCTATCTTTCACCGAACTTTCTACCTCCCCTCTCTCTTTGCTTGATCTTTACTCTGATTATATAGGGGTCAACTCCTCCTCAGTGTCATTTCTTAATGTGTACGCTCCCCCTATTCGCTTCTCCCCAATGGATGGCAGAATCGACTCCTTTTCTCCCTCCATTCTTCCCTCCTCCAGAAATCTCTTCATTCTGGGGGACTTTAATTGCCATCACCCCCTTTGAGACTCAAGAGGTACTTCCGACCCCCGCGTGGAGGAAGTATTCAACTGGGTCATCTCTTCTGACCTCCTCCCCCTCAATGACCCTGATACACTCATCCTTCTCCATCAATCCTCTGGCAGTCGCTCCTCTCCTGGCATGCTCCCTCTTCTCTAGCCTTTTCCTGCTCCTGGGAGGTACTTCAGGACCTGGGTTCTGACCACCTACCAATTCTTCTATCCATTCCTCTCTCTCCGGCCTATCGCCCCAACGAACGTACCCCTTCCTTCAATTTTCAGAAAGCTCGCTGGGATGACTTTGCCTCCTACTTTGACTCTCACTGTTCTTCTGCAGAGAAATATTCGTTTCTTTCCTCTGCTGCTGCTCTCTTTACCTCTCTGGCACTGAATGCGGCCAAATCTTCCATTTCTTTCGGCCGCATCAAACGCCCTCCTAAAGCCTGGTGGTCTGCTGAGGTCAAAAAAGCGGTTAGTGAAAGACGCAAAGCTTTCGCTGCCGCTCAAAGAAGTGATGAAGATCGCCAGGCTTACATCTCTGCTTCTCGACGCGCCTCGTCGGTCATCGCCAAGGCCAAGGCTGAGGCATGGCAGACGACTTGCTCCTCTCTTTCACCTAAATCTGTGCACTCTCTTCTTTGCTCTATCGCTGGCTCTTCTTCTTCGTCTTTCTCCTCTTCTAACTTCCCCAACTATTCTTCTCCCAGGAAATCGGCTTCGGTCTACGCCGACTACCTGAGATCCCACTTTTCCATTTCTCAGCCAAAGGCTCTGCGTAGCAGAACCAGAGGCTACCTCTCTGAGCTCCGCCGAGCCACGTGCCCTGAGGAGTCTCACTCGTCCTTTTGCTCTCCTTTCTCTCCCGCTGAATTTCATGGGGCTGCCTCCAACCTCTCCCCCTCCACCGCCACTGGCCCAGGCAAAGCTGCCAATCCCATGCTAAAGCACCTTCCTCGCTCTGGCATGAATTTTCTTCTTCACATCTTCAATCTGTCCTGGTCTTCGCATTCCTTTCCTTCGATCTGGAAGACATTTTCTATTATTCCCGTACACAAGATGGAAAACCTCTCGACTCTCCTGCTTCCTTCCGGCCTATCTCTCTCATCTCCTGCGTATCAAAGCTGTTTGAACGCATCATTCTATCCCGTCTACTCATCTTTGTGGAATCTAATTCCATTCTCTCTCGCCGCCAGGCCGGTTTCCGCCCTGGACGGTCTATTCTAGATCAAATTCTGTACCTTTTTCAGTCCATTTCGGATGGGTTTAACAAACCCAGGCCGGGCTCTCGGACGATTCTCCCTCCTATCGATTTCTCCAAAGCTTTCGACTCTGTCTGGCATCCCGCCCTCTTCCACAAACTGATTTTGGCTGGCCTCTCTCCTTGCTTTGCTCGTTGGACTCAATCTTTCCTTTCTGACAGGCGCGCTTGTGTGGTTTTTCAAAATCACAAAAGTCGTTCCTTTGGAGTCCGTCGAGGTGTTCTGCAAGGATCCGTTCTTGGCCCTGTACTTTTCTCTCTCTTCATTAACGATCTTCCGGCTTCTCTGCCTTCTTCCGTCAGCTGCTCTCTTTACTCTGACTATCTGGCCATTTGGTCCTCTTCCCCCTTGGTCCCCACTGCGGTGGAGGCCACACAAGGAGCTCTGTTTCGATTGGAGCGCTGGTCTGAGTACTGGTGTCTTTCTCTCAATCCGAACAAATGTGAGGCCTCCTTCTTTTCAGTGGATCCCCACCAAGCTAACCTCCAGCCCAACTTCTTCCTACTCGGCTTCCGCCTCCGTTTCAACCCAACCCCAACTTTTCTTGGGGTCACTTTCGACCGCATTCTTTCCTTTTCTAAGCATGTATCTTCGCTAAAGGCCAAATTCTTTCCACGTTTCAAGGCCTTACACTGTATCTCTGCTTCCTCATGGAGCTTCTGTAAGGAGTCCCTCTCTGTTCTGTAAAAATCTTTTCTTCGGCTCCTTCTCACTTACGCTTCACCCGGATGGTTTCCTTTCCTAAGCGCTACCAATATCACCAAATTGGAATGCCTCCACCGAGCGGCCAGTCGCGCCATCACCGGCTGCCTCTCGTCCTCCCTTATCCCATCTCTTCCCTTCGAGGCTTCTTTACCTTCTCTACGAGTCGCCCTGACTCATTGCACTCTTTTATCTTATGAGCGGGCTCTTCGTCTCCCAACCTCCTTTTCCTATTTCAGGTTTGGCCAGACTTGGAGTGAAACCATGACTCTGCAGATCGTCCTGGAGAGCTTTTGCGTCCACTCACCCGCTTATGTTTCCTTCTATTTATCCTATTGAGGCTCTTCTTGCTTGTCCTCCCTTTCCTCCTTGGAATCTGCCCTCGTTCACCGTGGAGTCCACTCATTTCTCTCCATGCTCTCGCCAAGGTGCGGCTCTCGCCCATCTTGACTTTCTCCCCCCTCATGATCTGATACTCTGGACAGACGGCTCTTTTCCTTTTGGCAAAGGCGGCTCCAGCGTCCTTGCCAACTGCTCTCTTTGTGGCACTGAGGCCACTCTTTCCTTTTCGGCAGGTCCAGTATGTTCAAGTTTTTCTGCTGAAGCCTGCGCCATTCTGCACGCTTTTTGCTGGTCTCGGCAGCACCAACAAGTCTGTCATTTTTCTTCTCTCCTACTACTATTTGACTCTCCTTCTGTCCTCCCCACCCTGTTTTTTCCTCTGTCTTTCCTCTTATCTCAAACTCTGTGGAAGATCTGGCAGGAACTGTCTTCTCTCTCCTCCTGTACTATCAGACTACAATGGGTCCCAGGACACTCGTTTCTCGTGGGGAACGATGCGGCTGATGAACTGGCCAGACGGGGAGCAGTACTTGTGGCCTCCACAATCCCTTGTAGTGTCTCTCCTCTTATCCCTCGTATCCACTCTTGTCTTTTCTCGGACTGGAGGCGTACTGTTTCTAAATTCTTTGATACACAGGTTCCCTCGATTTCCACCGAAGAACTTGTGCTCTCTCGTCTTCGCTGCAACGGACACAGCCTTCTTTTAGATTCTTATCTCTCTAGGATTAACAGAATCGAGAATCCTTCTTGCAGAGCCTGTGGACACTCGTACCAGGACACCTCTCATCTCATTCTGCACTGTCCAGGTACGGGCTCTTTGCGCCGCTCACTCTTGGGCGACTCTCTGTCCCTCTACGACTTCTGGTCCAGACCCTGAGGAGTTGCCCGGCTGCTGAGGCTCCATGGTCTTCCGCCATGCCCCCATCCCTCGGAAGGGGTCGGGTAATCAACAACAACAACAACAGCAAATTTGTCAAAAAGAGAAATAAAATATAGAAGTTGCTAGTTGCTAATTAGCAATTATTACCAACTAGCAACTTCTATATTTTATAGAATGATAAGTCTTGACAATGATCCTACACCCCTATTAGGGCTTACCAATGTGACTTGTTTTCCATGTCATGTGTGTGTGTGCTTAAATGAGACCCCCATGATATAGGTATTGCGGTATCATATTGTTTTGTATCGCATCTTTTTTTTGCACCCAATGGCAAATTTGTTTTTTCAGCATGTTTATTATTGAGTGTTTTTTACACCTGCCTGATGAGACCCGATAAGGTCAAAACCGGTCGCGGGTTATTGACATGATGTAATAGATTGCTGTATGGTACTTTATGATGTTTGTGATCATTTTTGAGCAAATTTTTTTATTTTACCTCAAAAAGAGAAACTAACAATTTTGCCGACGAAATCGGAGGCGACGTTAGATTAACTTGCATTGAAGAATATTCTAAAATTCAGCAAGATTGTTCATATTTTAGAAGAATGCACTTAAATTTAAACAGCCAACTTCAAAAACAGAAATTAACATTTTCTACCGGAGTTATGTTCTGAGACGATCAACCAGTAGCAGCATACATGATGAGAGATCTTTTAGTAAGCGTCTTGCAAGTGGTGTTACAGCAAAAAGTTAACATCACTGACGCTTTGAAGTTTCCTCCTAAACCGATTTTGTCACTCAGCGTTCCAGGGTTGCCAGAGTGGTTACTTTTGGTAACAAATTGTTATCTTTTGCCTGCAAGTTTGAAATTTGTTACTTTTGCTACCACGCTACCAACAGTTGTTACTGTTTCACTTGATTATTAACCTATATTTCAGTTTTAAGGATTTGAGTTAAACGATAAATTTTAAGTTTTATAGAGCAAGAATTATTTACAAAATAGTAAATTAAACTGGGTTTCTTCTTCGTCACCACTTTTTCTGCTAAAATAGCCAAAAAATATGTGGATCCTCGAAAAAAGCAAAACCAAGATGAATATTTCTACATGAGTGGTGGTCTTCAAAAAAAAGATCATTACTTCTCTCGTGATCAGATATTAACCAAATTAACTGTTACTTTTTGACGAAACGTTCATTTTTGGACACCTTTCCAATGAAATAAATGTTTTTTATTAATTATATTAACCTTATTTTATAACTTTGTTATTTTTTTCAATTAATTTGTTGCTTTTTGAAATATTGTGCTCCAAATTTGGATATAATGCGATCAATCGATACACCCTAAAAAAATTTCGAAATTGGCAAGATTGAGAATTTGACCAAGCTGAATGCAAAAAATTGCATTTTTTGAAAAGCAATGAGCGATGGCATATGTATTGTGTGAAACAGAAATGTTTGAATTTTTTTGTTATTTTCTGCGCTTTTCAGGTTATGCAAAACTACTTCAGTGATGATGTAACGCGACCCCGCATTTTTCGCGATGACGTTTATGCGTCCCGACGATCGCGTTGTAATTTTCACTGCATGTGGAAAATAAAAACAAATTCGCGTAAAGTTTGACTAAGCTGTGTGAAGTCCCAGAACCACTACAAGTATTCATTGCTTAGAAACCATACAACATAGAGTTAGGCGTTTTTTGCAGAATTTTCTACACGTCTTAAACTTTTTTGCAGAATTTTTGAATTGTTTATTTGATGTGACATTATTAATACTTTATGCGGAAGACAGGTGACCCAGACACTTTGGAAATAGCAACTCCCTAGCGAGTGCGGACATACCATCCAAAACATAGCGATATAATTCGCTTTCTCGTGAATGGAGGATAAATATGGTAAATAAAAAAAAAGAATGAAACTGAAAGAAAATGACGACACCAAAGGGGAAAGTCAAATGCGTGTAATGGTATGCTGAGAGTAAATCACCAATTACCGTTTAGCGACAATTTCGACAGGAATACAAAAGAGACCCTCCTTCAAAATTCTACATAATGAGATGTGTCAAAAACTTTCAGGAGACTGGTAATGGAATGGACGACCAAGTGTGAGTAAAAAAACTGTCGGCAATGTGCCAGCTGCATTTCAAGGTAATCCTCAAAAGTCTATCCGTCGTGTATCAGAATTGCAGGTACCCGAATCAAACCATTCATGACGTCCTCCAAAAACGGCTACGCCTTTATGCTTACAAATTTCAAATCGTTTAGGGCAATTGTTCGTTTGCAGCCAAACAACCATCCTCAGCGCTATGAATATCCTGCTTTCATGTTGCAGTCAATTGATATTGATATGCTGCAGCGCGCATGCAGAGAGATGGAATATGGTCTTCATTGTAAGGGCAACTAGAGGTGCACATGGGGAATGTATACTATGAAGTGCTCTCAATGAATGTAAACTTGAAGATGCGTAAAAAATTCTGAAAAAAACCGCATTACTCTATGTTACATGGTTTCTGAGCAATAAATGTAATGGTACTGGTACCGTACATACTCCTAGGTTGGTCGCACCAGTGGATAGGTCGCACCCTTTGTTTGAAGCAAATAAAGTGGGTGTTTGAGTTTGACTAGCTGATAGGTCACACTAAAATCGGGGGAATCAAACTGCCATTGATAAAATGAAATATTATAAAATATTTACCTTTATAATATATATATTTCTAACAGCATCAGCTCATTATAAAACTGGGAATTAGTAAGATTGTTTCATAGATAATTTGTGTTGAGGACTGCTTTTCAATGCTTAACGTACGCATTGTGGTACTTGGATATTGGTCTACGCGTTACCGCAATGACACTTACTGGAAAGTTAATGCCAGTTTTACCAATATGTCAAGTAGGATAGGTGGTACCCCAGTTTTTTGTGGAAAATTTTGATAAAAAAAGGTGCGACCAATCTACGAGTATGTACGGTATTTTGTGGATACGCTGCGTAGTCGAAGGATTGCGCAATAATGCACGCGCGCAGTTGATTCAAATGAAAAAGCTTTGTACTGCAAATGTTCATCGCTCCTAAAAACGCCGATTGACTAAAATCGCGTTTTTAATTCCTTTCGTAACTTCGCCGATGCTTGAATTACATAAAGGGTTGAAGCCGTCTCACCATAACTGCTTTGACTATTATATTTGTTAAAAAGCTACAGAATTTTCTTATAAGTTGATCATTAGGAGTATACTCGTAATTGCAATTGGTTTGATATTACTCTTAATCGTTTATGAAGGTTTGAATAATAAAAATGCCAAACACAGAGATTAATGAACTGTTACTTAAAGCTATAATTGAAAGTTGTATACCCTGTACATTTTTGCTTTTTTCTCATCAGAAACGATTCGTGGGTCATACCAGAATGTCGTAGTTTAGACATGCTTTGAAGTTACCAGACAACTGGAACAATGCTGTTCTGTCGCAAGTAGTGCCTCCATGGAGGCGAAATTGCCGTTGAATGTCATTTTGTTAGAACATTGTAATGTTTATGACTCATTAAAATCACCTCTGACGTAAAGCATTCTAAAATTTAAGTTATTTGAGGGCGTTGTAGTGTCTCTATGCAGATAAAATTAGCTTTTCAAACCAATATGGCAGCTGAAAAACCAGCTACTGATGTTTAGTCACTTGTTCAACTTTTAAACTTGGTAATTTTTTGCAGGGTTACATGAAGGTCATCGATAAAACTAATCTGGAGGCATCAAAACTTCTTGATTTTTTATCTTATGCTAAATTTGAAACCAGCGCCAGTAATGACTTGAGCGTAATGCTTACTACCACATCCGGCTGGCAGCACATGATGAAGTTCCCGGATGTAAACAGCCCAGAACTGAAGTAAGTGGTGTGTTTGTTTAATGTATTCAACTTACAGAAAATTTAATTACATTTCTTTTGTATGGAGAAGGGATGTTGATTCCCACTATACATTTGTTTTCACGATCTTAGCTTTTTCAACATCTTTTTCACGCTTGGGTAAACTGTAAAGTTCAGTTTTGACTTTAAAACAATATCCTTAAACAGAGCTCTTCAACTGGAGTTCTGCAAAACTCTAGGATTTCTCGGAACATACATAGGGGTTCCGTCGAGCTTAGGAGTTCCTCGACTTTCGATTTAAATTTGTTTGTACAATTTGTTCGATTTAAATTGTTTATACAATGATGACTTCTGCATATGCACATAAACCCCGAAGCCAAGCGTATGTGCATAAATCGAGTTTATGTGACACCAAAATACAAGGGTTGATCAGAAAGTGATGCTTTGAATACCAGTCCACTTCTACAATTATGACGTAACAATCATGAAAATTGCGCCAGAAGTAAATCAGGGCTTTGATTCAAAGAGTGTGTTTACTTTATCCTATAGCATGTTTGGTTTTTGTAGTTACCCTACGCCAGGGGTGGGCAATTGTTTTGGCTAGCGGGCCGCATCGCGGTCACGGATGCTAGCTGAGGGCCGCACTGTTTGATGAATGCATTGGGAGGGCCGCATTGAGGATTCAAGAGCTGGTCGAGGGCCGCATTGACCATTCATAAGTGGCCGAGAGTCAGTGCTTAAAATCTTGCAATAGCTGTATGCAAAGCAAAAGCTTGCGTTTGCTTTAAATTTTGCGTTATCACCTAGCAATGTCGCATTTCAAGATGTAAAATTGATAGTGTCTCTAAAAAGAAAAAAAAAGGTTGTCACCCTTGGATTTGACGGAAAATGCGTAAGTGCAAACCAACGGTTGCTTCTAATGTCAACTTAACTCATATATATGCAAGTTTCAAAAAGTGTTCGCAGACCGCATAAAATGCTCTCGGGAGCAGCACTTTGCTCACCCTTGCCCTACGCTATGAAAATAGGCTCTGTGCCCTTTTAAATCAAATAGCGTACATAGAAATCGAAAATTTACGGGGCAAAAATCCGACAGAAGCTGACCTACTATTTTTGCTTACGATCATCGCGGAATCATGATAGCCAAAGTTCCATGTGGAACCAGTGTTACAGAAACTTACTATTACGGTTTCCTTCAGAGACTTCGAAGAAACATGCCTAAAGTCAGACTGTCAGACTCCAAATGCTTGTAACCGAGGCATTCATTTTCCATGGCAATGCTAGACATGTTGCGAATGTTGTAAAGGAAAAATTGCTGAATTATGGTTTGGATGTGCTACCACATGCTCTCTACAGCCCAGACATGATTTCACCGAACTTCGACCTAATTACGTAGTAATTAGAGCGCCTACTTCGCAGCCTGTAGGCTTGGGATTTATTTCTTTTGTTAAGTGATAACAAAAATCTTTAAAAAACGGCATTCATAGCCTCCCTGCTTGACGCTCAGCGCGAAAAAGATAGTGTTGAGAACAAGCCGGTAAGTTTGCTTGCTATGCCCTTGAGCAAGACACTTGATAGAGGATTCCTTTATCAAGTAGAGTGAGGAGAGCAGAGTAGAGCGATCTGCCCGTCATGGTGGCCCAGCAAAAACACGGTGGAAGTTCAGATGTGCAAGATGCTTTGTAAAAAGGAAAAAGAGTGCAATCGGCCTAAAATGGCCTGAGCATGTAACTGTAGAAACACAAACTACCCAACTTCGACTTATCCTCGAAGCTCAAAAAACCATGCGTAATTGTCCTTTGTCACGAATAAGTAAATTTGCGTTGAAAGAATAGTTTTTCTGTATGCATAGTTGCGGTAATCTGTCATTCTGTTCTGCCGTAATTATTTTTATTTGTAAATCTGAATGGTCTGAAGCCCTAAACTTGCTAAACTGTTTTCGAAAAAAAAGACCTTTTTTCTTTTACATTTATTAATAGATTTGTAACTCACACGTCTTTTCTGATGTCACAATGATTGACTACGTGACTAAGTTCCAGTGTATTCTAGTAAATCTTGTTTCTTCTCGAAGATTTATTTTGATTGCCAATTACGTAATCTATTGACGGTGCTTTTTTCTATGTCACGTGATATTGTTATGGCAATTTCTAGATTATTTTCCAGTCGTATATATAAGGCGGCAAGATTTTTCACTCATTCAGAGAGAGACAGAGAGAGTAGTTAGTAGGCAAAGTAGATTGTAGTAAAAAGGCGTTGTTTTGTGGTGATTGTTGTGACAGGAATCAAGCGATTATTTTGGTGGTTTATTAGTTTTGGTTAGTCTTTGATATTTATATATTAAAGTGCTTTAGTTGCTGTATTTGACAAGTGAAGGAATTTGAAGTTTTGAAGTGGTATTGTGAATATATTTGTTTTGTTCTTGATTGAGAAGTGTGTGGAAGTATCTTAGTGGAAGCCAATCTTTTCCTAGCTATTAAGTTTCCACCAGAATTAATTATTCGAGCGATACTACAAGTTGCCTCAGTTTTTAAGAAGTAAATTAAAGATTGAGATAGAACGAAAATTCCATTAAAACGTGACACCCTTGTCACCTCTTCAAGAGCTTTCTGCTATCATTACCAAAGCTGCTCAATAAATGAACTGAGAAAAAGTGCTGAATGGAACTGTGAAGCTTCTCAACTGCTAGGATTTGGTGGTTGAGAAGTAGGAAGGCTATGTTGAGAATTCTATAAGTAATTCTTAAAAAAAATTAGCATTCATGCCAAAAAAGATTACAATGTGTGTTGTTTTGTGATTAACCCTCGTACATGTTTTTCTTTCTGATTTTTTTGTTTTTTTAATTTTTGTTATATGGGGTTCTGCGATATTCGCAAAACTAGGTATAGGGTTCCTGTGCGTCAAAGAGGCCGAAGAGCACTGGGCTAAAATACTTTATGATATTCTGATGCTGAAAACCATTTTTACCTTCCCTACTGTATTGCAATTTGGGTATGTGAGTAACCGTTTATTTACTAGATGGCAACTTAGCATTTTTCGTTGAGTGAATATGCATGCGCAAAACATGAGTGAAATATGGCTGTATACCTTAGAAGCTTGGCAGCTTTCCAGATATTGGTTCTAAAATCTCATGCATTAGAAAGTAGTCAGAGTGCGGCGTAGAATTCGTTGCAGAACAAAAATATTTTTAAAACACTGTGTGGTTTGGCTTGTTTTAGTATTGATGAAAGTTATATCGAGCTTCCAGAAGATGCCATTGTGGTTGCTGACAACGCCACCGTGCGTTTATCTTTCACCAAGTTCACTGATCCTAACGATATTTTATCCTCATTATCTCTTACATCACTTCCCATTAAAAATCACCGGAGTTTTGATGGGCGAAAGCTAAACAGCGCCATCCTGGGAGTGCAAGTTTCAGTGGATGGAAAAGAACAAACCGAGCACCGTTTGAACTCTCACGTCTACATTAGGTTCTTTCACAAAAGGTTTGTTTTATTGTGAAAATATTTTAAACTATAGGTATAGTGTTATGAAGTGCATAAATGGTTTGCACTACAAGACTGTTCAACGTGAGTTTGTCATGGACAAGTAATTTTTCTTGCTGTGTGTTCTTACGTGGACGGACCAATGACTGAATAATTGGGCATTTACAGCTTTTTTTGCCTTGCGCTTGATATTATAAGGAAGTCCGTGAAGATTTTTGTTGCGATATTTTCGTCAGTTTTACTGAACGTTGACCGTGTTTATTCTCAGCGCTGCAGTGGATTTGCAGAAAACCTCGTAATATGTTGGACTTGATAATTGTAACACTACTGTCCCTAACTTTTGATTGTATTGACCTTTTGTAGTCTATTGTTGTTGTCATAAAAAAGTTTGAACTTTTTTGGCTACTTCGTGTATTAGTGCATGTAAGCTGATACCCTGTATGTGAGTTTTTAGTTAGGTTGAGTCACTACAATCTCTACCATCTGTATGCCACAAAAAGATGGTAGCATCCCGTGAAATCTTTTTTCAATGGCACGACAAGCAAATGGTGGTTTCTTAACGCTGTCTCTTTCGTGTTAGAAACCAAGTAGATATGCCGTGAATACCAATTTTAAGTCCTTGACAAGGAAATGGAGCCCTGATCTAACAACTACGAAGCGAATCCTCCATAGCCTTCACATCACAAAATCAGTTTTTTGCTACAATACTGAATAGCATGTCTATGGCTATTGCTTAATTTCAAGATTGTCCAATGTTTTTTGTGTAGCCATGATCAAATAATTGTACACAAAACTTGCCATGGTTGCACAAATGTGTTCTGCCAAAAAAGTAAGCCCTTGACGTTGATTTTTTCCGCATTGCGGACTGTAGCAAGCTGTGGCTTAGTAAAAGTGTTATTAAGCAAAAGTGGAAAACTTGACTCTCAAATAAATTGTCGATCATCGAATGTTTAATGTCACTATTACTGTCCTGATGGATAACTGCAATTTATACAGATGATATTATTCATATGTTCAGATGGTCTCGGGACCATATTTGCGTGTTTGTGGATTTGGATTCAAATGACGGAATTTTTAACGAAGATGGATGCGAGATATGGAGGAAGAGGGAGAATTGGACTCTCTGCCGATGCTCTCATCTTACCAACTTTGCGCTTCTGTCCCATGATGTTCAAAACGAGGAACTATGGTGGCGAATGACTCTTTTCAAATTCAGGTTTTGAGCTCTTTTCGTTTGTGGTAACTGTAGCAACTTCAACGACTTGACATCAGCAACAGTTCTTCGACTGAGTTTGTGTCTTTATATGCTATTTAATCATACATGTTGGTAGAAAAATAGTGCTTGGAGAGCAACACTAGATGTGTAAGAGGAATTTGTTTTAGCAGAACGAAGTTATCTAACTAAATAATATCTACTGTATTTTTGTTGACACATATTTTAGGATACACAGCGGTTTAATACGTGGTGGACAGGAAAAAATGCCGTCTTGTTATTGTAGTTGTAACTGGTGTTTAAGTATATCTTGCAGCTCCACATGTCTTATGGTTTATCTATTGCTTTTATTAACAACACAATGAGTGCATTGTTTCATTATGATTTTAGTAGCGTAACATTTTCGTAGTTTGAAAAATATTTTTCAAATTTATTTAAAAGAGTAGATATGCTTATTACTCATGTTTGAAATTGATGATCTGAAGCAAAGGTTGTTGTAGCAATGAAAGTTTAGCTATTCACCTTGTATAGGTATTTTAGTTGGTGCTGGTGAACAGTTTTTCTATTTCAGATCGCTGATAAGCGGCGTTAATTTTTTCTGTATTGCGGTTTTACTACTTATTTTGTTGCTCATTATCTATCCGCAAGCTGGTACAGCCAAATCCAATTTCAGCTCTTTCTCCGTTGTAATTTCAGGTAGGTTACGATTTATGGTTTTCATTACAGATATAAGACAACCTACCTTCTATTGAAACTAATATAAGCCCCCTGCCTACTTCTGCTGTTAAATTAGATGCCCATAGAAGAGCACGTGCCTTCTGACCCAGAAACATGTATTCTCTTTGATAGTTTGCTTTTTACTCATTATATAATGATGATCAGGAGTATCTTTCTTCTTCAGATTAAGTCACGATTTAGGCCTCGCATTTTAAACTCAATGAAACTAAGAACATGTTCATGAGGTTTGTGAAAAAGCAATCGGTTTGACAGACAGGTAACTGCATCGCTCACAGGGCCGCTGACGTTACCTCTAACATTACGCTTGATGAGCAGCTCTTTTTATCTTAACTTGATAAAGCATGCGCAATTTTGTGAGAAGCTACCATGTCAATTTCCCCAAGTGCAACTTTAAGGTAAATTTAAATCACTTTAATAACGTCCGAACTTGTGCTTAACTGAAAAATGATGTCAACTTGCATTGGTTATGTAAAATGTTTGATTTGTTTCTAGCTTTACTTCGCTATGGTGTGGTACAATTGATAGTATGGTTTTCATTGTCACAAGTCATCTGCGTTATCGGTGCGTCTGCATTTACATACGTCATTACGTTGTGTTCTACGTGGCATGCAATGCGTTTGTTAGACGTCTATGTTGAAACAGCAAGTCTAGAACCAGTGAGGTAAAAAGCAACCACGTTCCTGTATCACTTTAATAAAAGATAAAGTTAATTAGTGATAGCTTATTTTTGCTGTGCAATTTAAATTTTTATTGTTCAGACCTGCAATGAGTTTTCCGAGTTTTCAACTTTCTGCTTGGTTACTTAGTAATATTTTTGATAAAAGTATTGGTTGTTGGAATTTGGTAAGCTGAAAAAATTACAGTAAAGTGCATTTGAGTTCAAAAATGTGGTCATCGAGAGGATTGAACGCACAATCATTGCCATTTAAACATGGCTAGTAAACTAGTGCCTCATCCCACTCAACCACATTGCCAAATGTCTTTCGTTATTTTAAGCTGCACCTGATCACCACTGCGAAATGCACTCGGTAACCATTGGCAATCCACTTGACATTTTTAGTCATTTGCTACAAAAATAACTTTTGTATGCGTATTGTCTACAAATTAATTTTGTTAGGTTTTATTGCTGTTTCCTATTTTCGGTTGGTACTTTTTGCGTTGAGTTGTTTTTCTGTTTGTACTTGACAAAAACAAACTTCTAATTGTATTCTATTTTTGCAGGAAAGTTAGCAGTGGTGCTCTAGCTTTTGCATTGTCCTTACTCTCTGGCATGTGTGTGGGGCTGCTTTACATACTGTACGATGTAGAGCACCAGTGGGAACAACGCGACAATTTAGATTGCAAGTTTCTTTTCAGCCTCCAATTTCTTCTCCCTTCCTACGCCATTTGTTCTTTCGTGGCTTTCTTTTCAGTTTGTTTGCTGGTGGCTACAATTCGCAAGTTCAAACATACAAGTTGCTTCAAAAAACCTATAGAGGCCTACAGGTAATTTGCAAATGTTTCTCACTTGACATGACTTAAACGAGAATTAAATCTATATTTATGGGTGACAAAATATTGAAGACCATATCAGCAATATGGCAGATCATTTTTCATCGCTCTGACTTCAGGATGAAAGGTCTAGAGTTTAAAACTCTCTAAAAGCACTATTGGTATTCGTCAGCGAAAGGCATCCGGAATTTGAAGTACTGCGTTGCTTCAAAAAAAAGTTTGGTTCGAAAGCGAGTGTATGGTGGTACATACGCACTGAATCAGCAAGCCAAAGCCTGCGAAAAATGCTGGAAAAAGGCATGAAATCGAGCAAGCGAAAAACATTCAGTTAATGTGTCTCCAGAAACGAAAAGCAAATTTGGTTGAAAGGATTTTCTCTGTTAATTGGTACAGTGGTGATGGTCGTTACGGTATTGGCTATCAATAATCTGGATTTACCAGAACTTTGGATTCAGGTAACAATTTTACACATGTACGCTGGAGAAGCGGCCTATCAAGAATTAAGAGAATTTAGTGTTGGGAAGTGGTTTCCAACCTTTTTTAAAGTGACCCAAATTTTCCATAAGTTAAGTTTTGTAAAATCTAATGACTCAAGCATATCTTTGAATGCTAAACATGTTGTAAAAACTTTTTACAAAAACAAAATATGGATACATTCCAGTTACAAAGTGATATTATCTATGCAATAACAAATTATCATTATGCAACAGCAAGAGTGAAGCCAGAACAAAATGTGGTGGGGGCAATTTTTCCAGAAATTTTAATACTTTAAAGGAAAGTTGGACAAAAATTATTGTATTTTTTTTTTGCGTTCTGAGTTGCACGAAACCTATATTGTTTCATTTTATACAGATAAAGTTAGCAACCTAAATTCATTCTATGACGATAACTTATCTTTTATTCGGTTACACAGACTTGGCGTGTTCAGGCCCGTGTCTGAGTTGCCAGTGGCTGAGTGCATTTCTACCACAACCTTGCAACCAAGCAGGGGAAGTTGCCAGCAAGTGTTTTTCTCAAGAGCAAAACAACGCGAAGCCCGTGCGAGCATTGAACTTGCCCTCTTACAATTACGAGCTAGCGCTTTATCGCACTGAGCTACGCTGTTGATGAAATCCAAAGTTTAGGGAGAAATCGAAAGATAACAATAATGCCCCTGTTGAAAATTTTTGCTATTTTAACTAAATAAGTTACCAGAGAAACTCTGCAATGTAGTATACATGGATTTGATTCTTATATCCTGTCGTATTTTATAAAGGGTATTTACAGATTCCCTACTTGGTGCTCAGCACAAAAATAGTTGTATGGAGAAAAAGCCAGCAATTTCTTTTATGGTGTCTTTCAGCGAGGCACTCAAAGGATACAAAAATGTAAACAACAGGGTATCTACTAATCCAGATAAGTCTCTTGCGTGTTGATATCAAATTACGATCTAATAAAGTTTACCGAAGCCTATGCTTTTAATTCAAACTGAGCATGAGCTCATACGCATGAATGAACAAATTTTAATACTGGGAATAGTACTGGGAATAGCTCCAAGAAATGTGGGAGTCATGGTGTTTATCGCCCCACTTCTTTCTCCCCCCTCCGGCTAAAGATCAATGCGCGGCAGTTGGATACCACATTATAAAAATGAACAATAAAAATGTTACTTCAAAAAGAAATCAATAGTTCTACGCTTTTTACATAGAAAAGCAGCCACAAAAAATTTTGAGACGACCCAATTTTGGGTGGCAGCCAATACGTTGAGAAGACTGGCGTCGGGTTATGAGTGCATCGTAAAATCGTACTTTTAATACTTTTGTCAGAGTAATTGATACGTATTAATGTTGTCATGTCATTGATGTGTTTAGCTGTTTATTGCAGTATCACTGTAGGCTTTGATTTGTGCTTTTTTCGTTTTAGTGTGTTGCTCTGGGCCGTATACATAGGTACGCAACGCTGTATTTGGTCACTTAAAATCTGAAGGCTGATCGCTTTGAACTAAGCATGTTTTTGGGAAGCACTGAATTTGAAATAAACTATGGGAAAAACCTTTTTGCTTTAGACTGACCACCAAACAATATATGCCTCGGGTCCCCGAGGTCTCAATACGGTCATGGTTTTGGGCGATTGAGAAAACAATACAAAAGCAGCGGCTTTATAGGGCAACATCATAGCAATTTGTCTCTAACTTTTTCTAGGGGTTTATTAAAAGCTATTTTGTATACTGTAGTGGTACCGCTAGGCAAGAGTGTCCAACAAGTGTTTTACTGTTTGTTCTCGCTCACCACTCTTGTATGTCATATCTGCCAAGAAATCCCATTTGAACATTTGAGTTTTATGGGTTTAGTTTTGTCGGTTATCCAAGAGTACTTTTGTTCGAACTGTTACCAATACTGGTGGCACAGCGCATTTTTGTTAAAAGCAGCGCGACCCAAATGAGAAATTCCCGATGACTCCCTTTATCGGGATACGACAATATAGCTTCATAAAGTGTAAGAGCACATTTCTTTTCGAGACGCACCCCTATCATAGGCGTAGGTAGGGGGTGGGGCTAAAGGAGCCTTGCCTCCTAACTTGTTTAAACTCTATTAAGATATCTCTAAGCATAACGGATAGAAAGCGTCGATCTCAAAAATATGTTATCAATCAAAAGTGAGGAACACTAAAACAACAAAACGTTGATTTTCTAAAAAAAATGTCTACCAAAATTGAAAGACAGTAACCCAGAAATATATCTTTTGGCAAAATTTTTGAGTCTTGTTTTCGCCAAAAATACTAAAGGGCAAGACTCCAAAATTTGCTTGTGGCTACGCTTATGGTTTATGGACCTACATTTATGCCCTATGGACCACGTTGCCGTTGTAGACACGGTTTTATAGCCTTTGCTGCTTGTGCAGAGAAGGACTTATGTTGAATGTTTAATTGCTTGATACTTCCTTCTTTTATTTAGATTTTCTATGTTGTTGCTGCTATCATTGAAGTTCTCTATCTGCTCTTCAGCGAGGTATGGATGAATCATGATCTAAAAAGTTTCTATTATAAGATGTTCCAAACCACGCCGCCACTGGAGAGAGTCATTTATGAGCCGCCACAATATGTGCCTTAAACTTTACATAATAGCTTTACTTGTAGCTCGTATTTAGTAGAGTAATACACTGTGTAGTATCACTATGTTGTTGTGCACATAGCTTGTGATTAAAGCTGATGAACATTAAGTCTTTTACGTCTATTTACTGTGCATACAATAGCCTGTTGTTTGTGGTTAATGGTTGCTGCAGTTTCTATGCATAGCTCTGTAATTTTGGGATGTCAGAGCAATTGCATCTTTAGCTTATATTGAGTAGGAATTTGTCACATAGCGAACCATCGACAAAAAGTAAATTTTGTAAAAATTAAACCGTAGTTTGACTGGACAAGTAAAGTAGGCTTAAAATGTCATGCATGAACAAATCGTTTAGCTCGCGGTGGCTTGTGAAATTGGTTTGATTGAGTGTTTTAAAGAGCATTGTGCTTTTAAATATAAGGCAACCTTCGTTCACTGCCCGTAAAGCATATTTTGGGGTAACATTTGTGACTGAATCAAATCAATTTATTTTGTTAACAAATCGATTTGATTTAGTCACAAATGCGTAGGTCACTCAACCGTATCACTTTTTAAAAGCTATTGCTACAGCGTAGAGTAGGACGGTTGTGGAGCAGACGAATAATTTAACTATTGTTGTTGTTGAAATAAATGGTTTGTGTTTTGCAATAGTGTATATACAGGGTGTTTCACAATTGCTGAAACAAAACGATTGGGCACAAACTAAGGATCTTAAACGATAGAGTAATGATGGTGACCGACGTGGTGGTGTGGTGATTAGAGCGCCTGCTTCGCAGTCGGTAGATTTGGGTTTTGTTCCCCTTGTCGAGTCATACGAAAAGACTTTAAAAAATGGTATCCACAGCTTCCCTGCTTGGCACTCGGCATTTAGGGAAGGTTGTGGAAAACAAGGCGGTAAGTTCGCTTGGTCTGTCCTTGGGCGAGGCACTTCACGGAACGCCCTCACCTTTTTGTAGAAGGCAGGTGGCCCAGACACTTCGAAAATGGCAACTTCCAAGCGAGTGCGGACGTCCCGTTCAAAATATAGCGATACAATTCGCTTTCTCGTCAGTGGAGGATAAATATGGATCATACAAAAAAATACAATACAATGATTAGACTACGTTTATCAAAAGGCAAAAAGATAACATTTTGGAATCTGCATCCATTTATTCTCAAATCTGAACTAAAATGTCAAGAGAAGTCCTCCAGATATCTCTACGTGCTCCAGGTATCCGCTGTTCATTCGTTGGCATTCTTGGATGCGGCGTTCCTAGTTGTTAATAACACGTTTACATCCTTTATTGTAATGAACTAAATCTTCTCAGTACTGGATGCTTTCAAATCAGCAACGGGGCATGGGTATTCTGGTAGATGCCCTTGAGGAACCTTCACAACAAAATATTTGGAGGGTTTAGGTCAATCAGGTGATGTATCCATTTCACTTTAGCTTTGCGGTTGATGAGGCGCTACCAACCAGGTCATAGCGACATTAGCAATGTGAGTAGGAGCACCATCCTGCTCGACCACTGTTCATTTTCGTCAAGGTCCTCGCAATTCTCGGAGCTTTTCCCAGAACTTCTTAAGCAC
This sequence comes from Trididemnum clinides, assembly GCA_963675345.1. Lineage (NCBI taxonomy): Eukaryota > Metazoa > Chordata > Ascidiacea > Aplousobranchia > Didemnidae > Trididemnum > Trididemnum clinides. Next base: position 17,878,431 of record OY776291.1, read on the forward strand.
AGCGCTCTTTTGTCACGGTTACTGCATTACCGTAATCATTTTTGAAGATGAATGGTCCGATGATAGCACGTTTGAAAATGGCATTCCATGCAGTGTTCTTTTTTGAATGAAGAGATTGTTTGACGATTCTGTGAGGGTTCTGGCTTCCCTAAAACACCCAGTTTTTGTAGTTAGCATGGCCATTTATGAGGAAGTAGGCTTCATTCGAAAATCAGAAATATCATTCAAGAATTCCTTGTGGTCGTTAATCTTTTCCAAAAACAACTGGTCCATTGCTACCCTCATTTCGTATTAGTCTTGGTCAGTTGATGCTTTATCTGGATACGGTAGGGCTAAAGTTCCAGATCCCTTAACCAGAAGGCACAGAGATGCCGAGTTCTTATCTCCTGCGTCACAGAAATGTGTTCGGACTCCGACCGACTGACTCTTGCATCCTAATGACGTTGTCGGGGTTCAGATTGTTGTCGGAGGCGCAGAGGGCGAGTAGGTCGTAACCCTACGATCTTTGCAGGTGCCGTGAGTTGTAAAGTTCTTGATTAACTTAAAAATCTGACTTCTTTTTTGGAAATGTGTTGAGCTGGACTTTCTTTTGTACTTTGCTTGAATGGTCTTGAAAGACTTGGCTTCGTAATATGTGTTTACACAAAAGATGTAGTGCTCCATCTGCCAAGACATGATTAGACTGTTTTTCGTTTAATACAGGGTGTTTCAAAAGTCACGCCCGATTTTTGATATGAAAAAACCTGCTTAAAGAACGAATTTATATTTCTGATAAGTAGTATAACTACATAACAATGAAAAATCGAATTACAGAAAATTATAATAAGAATAAATCAAAAAATAAAATAAAGTTGATTGTACACATTTTATTCATAATGTTTAAACACTTCTCCTTCTACCTGAATGCATTTCCGCATCCTCGCAATGACACTTTGACAGGCTTTTTCACATAATTCAATGTCAATACGTATACATTTTTGTCTTATAATGTCTTTCAATTCAGGAATAGTGCGAGGGTTTAGTGAGACGACCAGCTGCTGCCCCATTTTCATTGTTTTGACAATAAAACTTAACTGCTGCAATTCTCTGTTCTTTAGTTAGATGGAAAGGCATGATTACATTTAACTCTTTTGCTCCGTAAGGTGGCAGCGCGAAAAACTGTCATAATCAATCATAATTAATCATAATTATGTACCTCAAGTTTGTTTGTAAATCATTACTCAGCTGTCTACTTCCACATTAAGTGTGATATATCGTTGAAATCTACATTTCTTGAGGATTTCAAATAGAAAAAAAAATTTTTTTTTTTGAATATGTAAATTTTATGCAAATTAACCCCCCAACTGGGGGGTAGTTGTCTTCAAAATTAAAGAGGTACCCTCACCTCAAAGATCACTACAGATTTTATTTTCTACCAATTTTTTTAGAAATGGTCGCAAAATGATGCTAAGGAAATACGCTTTCAAGGTACATCAATCAAAACTTACCTAAGAGCCTAGGTTTTCTACAATTTGCTACTTTCTGAGGCAAATGACCTTTTTTTTGACCGGTACCAAATTTTGGTAGTTAAATTCAGTACCTAAAATACGATCAGTTATTATCTGCTACAGGTTAGCCTAAACCATGTAACATTATGTATTTTTGAACAGGGAATTTCTTCAAGATTCAGAAAATATCGAGTTTAAATAGAATATGCTGTCACTGACAATGAAACAGCCGCTTGTTTACACCCTTCCCATTTCTTGAGAAACAAGGGGGATACAGCAAACTTTGATTTAGAGAAGCCAAACTTCTGCTAGCTTTTAAACTTGTATTTCAGTCTTTGTCTCTTTGGAAATTTGATACAAAATGACGACTTTAGTGGTAAAACATTTGCAATTTATTTTATGTTTTTATAGGGTGTAGTTTTTCTACAAATTATAATTTAGTGAGGGTAAGTCAAAAAATTTTGGGGGTTTTGAACTGACATGATGTACAGTACTCATTTTTGATCAGTAAATATCATATAACACTTAGTCTAAACTATTTGAAGTTATATAATGCTGGAAAAAAATTTCCTAAGCTTTCAAATGAGACCGGTATTTAGCAACATATGATATTTTTTATGCACTAAATTAACTTTTATCTACTTAGCATTCAAATTTGTTTGGGGGGGTTTTGAGACCCCTAAAATATTTGGAAATTTAAAAACGTAAAGTTTATTATTATCGCTTGAAATTTTGTGAAATGATGCCCCAAAAGAGTAGTTTTCAGACTGTGTCAATGATAAAGGGTTTGGTATTGTGGTAAAGATGTAATCTGAATTTGATTTTAGCGTAGTTGGCACGTGCTGAGAATTTGGCCGATTTTGTTGTCTGCAACTGGGTTGTTGGTCTTTTTAACCGTTTTTGGGTATAAAAATCCAAGAATTAGGGCACAAATTATACATCATCCGATGCGTGAGGAAATAAGCATGATCTTTTGAAAATTTTATGAAAATCGGATGAAAAATAAAGTCCCAAATCGATTTTTTAGCAAACTAACTTTGTAAATCAATTTAACAAAATTTGAGGGAAACACTGAAAACACGAGATCATCAATCGATGATCGCGGGAGCGAAAGAGTTAAAATTATTTTTAAGTAATAATTCTATGAGAATAATCAATACAAGGAGCTGCAAATGAGAATTCCATAGGAAAAATCAATGCAATGTAATTTCTATGTTGTTATTTCTATGTTAGAAATGATTAGAGAAAGCATAGATATAGAAAATATCATAGCAAAATATCCATTAACTTTTTAACTGTATAAAATCGGGCGTGACTTTTGAAACACCCTGTATTACCTGCACCTGCAGGTAATATGGCCATGCTGGCAATATGGCCCACTGCTCCGATCTCCGTATCTAAGAGAAGAAATATCTTTCCATTTTTATGAACTTGGAGTGTATCCATACTTGTATTGATTCGCACAGTTAGGGTTAGATCTGTGCAGTAATGAGTTCGCTACAGCGAAACAAAAGTTTGAAATCTTGAAATTGAGCGTTTTTATAAAATCTAGGATTTTTCACCCTTCCAAAAATGGGGTGTATGGTTGGGGAAACTTTAATTTCTTTTTAGCAGGGCAGGAAGGGATTGCTTCAGTTAAACTAAGTAGTTTTGTGTGCTTAAAAAGATTTAAGCATTAGTTTAATTGATATGAAATTGTTCGAGAGCCGTTGCTGGTAATAAGGCCCCCCTCCATTTGATTGAATGTGCACCTGTGATTGTGTTAGTGTGCATACAGTACTGTAAGTGTGAACACACCTGTCTTTGCATGTACGCTATAGTGATTTTGAGTACACCATTTGATTGTGAGAATTTAGGGAGTACACCTTTTTTTTAACGAAAATGTGATTGCTTAATTTTAAATTTAGTTGCGTACAGCATAGTAATGATCTAAATTTAGGGTACGTTTGCCCGCATGTTTTTCGATCCCTACGATTTAACCAGTAGCTACAAAAGATATTCAGGACCTCTTGTTAATGTTCCTGAGCATCTTCATGCTTCATTTAATGCAAAAACATCACAAAATATCCATTAGATTGTCTACAAAATTTCTTAAATAGCTTGACAATCTTTGGCCTTATTACCTGCATGTGCATCTAATATGGCTCAAAAAAAACTTTTTTTTAAAATAGCCTCATGGAAACCCTGAACTTCATCCGACCTTCAACGTTTGATATATGATGTGCAACAACTTACTCTACTTCCATGCACAGTTTGATCAGAAACTTTCAAGTAGTTTTTAAGAAATTTGAGAAAGTTTGTTAGGGTGGCCATATTACCTGCAGGTACCTTAAAATGTTCATTATTTCCTCGCGACAATCTGAAAACAAAAAAAGTAAAGTCACAAGAAAAGATACCGGTATTAGAAGTTGCCGCCTCATTTGCAAGTTAGATGAAAATGCTAATAATTTGTGGCGGAGTGGACAGTGCGTTTGTCTCAAATGCAGCAGGTTCTTGATTCAAATCTTGAGCAGGGATATGTAGTACTAAAGCCTTGAAAAGTATTTACAACTCGCTTGCTTGGCTCCAAGTTGGAATGGGAAAATGTGGAGAAAAAGCTGTTAAGTCTTATTGGTGTACAGCGGGACAAAACTTCTAATGCAATTTTTTCTCTTTTATTTGGCAAACAGGTTGTGGTTATTCATCTCGGTAATCTACGCTAGCAAACGACTACAAACGTTAGCCATTAACAACAACGACAAGCATACAGAACATGAGTTCAAACTCATTAAGAAATAGGTTACTGATAAACAGAAGGTTATTTTGCACAGTTTTACAGTGCAAGCATAATGATGGTAGAGATGCACGCGATATGGACTTGGAAGCAGCGAAGATCCAAATAATTTTCCAGTCGAGATCCTTCCTGAAGCCAGCTTTAGCGCAGAATTGTAGCAAGACCACAAAAAAAATATAACTGAAAAATAAATCTCGGCATGGAAAGAAAAACGAATGTAATATATCAATATATACAAAGGAGTGGTAGGGTTCGTCACAAAAAAATATAAAGTGAGAACAACCATGGTTGGTCAAATTTGGTAATATTCTTAATAACATCTATACAGCAGTATTTTGATTTAAAAGAATTACTACCAAATTGGCCACATAAAAATGCAAAAGCGAGCAACCCACAATACGGTAGATTACACAATGATGTAAAATTGCGCACGAATATCGCTTTGCCATATCGTCTACTCATAGTGGATCAATTTTGGAAATATCCTTAATTAATACCATTGCAGCAACTTCAACTACAAACCACAAACAGAAAATCAACAACAGCACTTGGTTTTATATATGGAACGACATCTGTGATTAGAAGCTGTCATCATAGAAGTGACTAGTCGCCACATGGAGTGAGCTCATTTTAACCCGATCTACAGTCCGATGACTGCCGTTGCACTACAACGGTGACCTCGCGAAGAAGCTACCGTACATCTCCTCCGATGTAGTTGGACGGCAGCGTTTTCAGTCAAGCAGCACAAGCCATCGTCGAGTCGCCGAGCCCTAACGCCAAGACCGCCTTCCAATTGAAGTCTTGACGGAAATCTTACTTACTTGGGCCGGCATGCCTCACTCTCTCTCAACGTAGGCGAGGAAGCTATGTTGCGATCTCGGCAACCTCCTCTATTCCTTCGCACGTCTCCGCTAGCTGCGCGTGCTTGAGAAGGGAAATTGTGTAGCAACTTCAACTACAGACCACAAGTAGAAAGTCACCAACAACACTTGGCTTTATGTACGGAACGCCATCAACGTTCGGTAGCTATCGTGATAGAAATGACCAGTCACCACACGAAGTACACCCATTTTAACTTGGATTACAATCAGATGCCTGCCGTTGTGCTAGTCTACACCATGTTTACAGCTGGTAATTATATTTGAAAGAACTACCACATAGAATATCCAAACGGAAAGCAAATTAAAAAAAGAAAAAAAGACAAAAGGAAAACAACCCAAAATGCAATTATAGCACAACGATGTAAAAATCTTTGAGCAGCCGGTTTCTCCCTTAAGGAGCTCATCGAGCGAATAAAATATTTAGAAAGCAACGCGAAAATGTCTGTAGATTCGCGCGAAATCAACGCTTTTATCCTTTCTTACGTTTAACACTTTTTTCGAGATCATCTTTCCGAAAGTGTTATTTGTATCTTCCTTGCTTCTTTGATATTGTTGGAGAGGTATTGTTCTTTATGACCCTTTAAATACTCCATAAGACGAAGTAAGCTTGAATTTTTCCTATATTGCTAGCACTAAACTACGTGCTAGAACGCGAGACGTAGGAATTCTATGTGACATCTCGTAATGGTGCGTAGGACGGGCTGCAGCTGCAGCGCCCGAGACTGTAATTTTGTAAAGCGATTTAGTTGCTTCATAAATGGTATAAAGTTTTAGTTTCTGTGTGACATATCAAAATTTTTTGCCCCTGCAAGTATTGTCAACACAACTAAGCCAAATTTTTTTGTATAACTGAACATCTCTAACTTTTGAACACCGCTCGTTAACCTACAGAAGATAGCAGCAGGAAGGGCAAAATCAGTAGTGCCCAGACGCATGACGTATGTGCGTTGCTTTCACGGTCGCTTGATTCTTGTCACTTTTCTTGCGACGTAACAATTGCTAAGTTTGCTGATGTTGTGGCTCTAAAACAGAGCTAGTTGCTGTAATTGGTAAGATTGTTTGTAGATAAGCAAGTTCAAATGCTGCTATTCAGTTGTATCGTTTAATGAATTATGCAAATAAATTGGAAGTAAGAAAAGTTATCCAAAGGCGAGATAGTTGTTTAATTTATTTTTTCTCTTCTACCGGTCAAAAAGTCGTCACAAAACTTTCGCTTTGTCATTTAAATATCAGACTACCGCAACTGCTTGGGGAAATCTTGCTGCTGCACGCGACTAACCAAGAGTGGCTGAACTCTTACGACTCCCCGTAGATTGAACCTGCGTAACCGGTAAAAACGGGGGAGAGAGGGCGAGGCATCCGACTCTCGTTTTCCAGTGGGGCAAAGACATTGGTTTCGTCCAGCGGCCAAAATTTATTTCCGCGTGTTTTGCAAAAATTTCATTTAAGCACCGCACGCCCGACTGCCCGCATTATGACAGTCCCGGGCTACGTAGCTTCTGACGACTCGGTTTGGAGGCGTCGATGGTTTGATTCCACCAGCGCCGCGGCTTGCACTTTTAACGTTGGTCAATGCGTTGGTATGGTTCGTGATACCTCAACTCTCAACCCCAAAACCGCAACTACTCATTGTTTAGTCACGCTTCGCGTCCACCTTCAATGCAGGAGCAACGCTAATCTCTAATTCTAGGCGCACAACGCCCCCTCCGGGGGCGCTGCGTTGGGTGGGACGAATCTTTGTTGATGAGGTCAAAAGGCCGAAACCTGAGTCCAGGGATGGTCCCGCCTATTTCGCTATACTAACGTTGTTCGGATCGTATCTCTTCGTGAAAACTAATTTTTGCCCGAAGGTATGTTGCGTCCTTTCTGGTTCCTGTAGACTTCGAACCCGAGTCTTTCAAGTTGCTTTTCCATGCATGCCGGGGCATGCTATCGCGCAATCACCTGCTGCCATAAATGCCTTAAAAAACCACGTTTAGTATATAATCATTGGAAGATTTTTCTATGCCTAATTAGCTTTTGTGCGATCAATTTCATGTAAGGACACCAGTTTTAGTTCTAACTTGCACGGTTAGCAGTAACGTCAAAGGGAATCCTGGTTCATAAGTAAACGGTACGTAAGTCTTGTGCTTTGTGTTAGATTGTTTGGGTTTGTTGCGTATATAATCCAATGTTTGATATCGGGCTAGCCAGGAGTTACGTAAAGCATCTTACATTTGGCAAGAGCCCGAGTGATGGTAATGCATCTTCATTACCCGTATTTGAGGGATATTTTGCTATACTAATGTTGTTTGGATCGTGACTCTTTGTAAAAACTAAAAAAATATATACATATATTGCTGATGTCCAAGGATGCTGAAAGAAATTTTGCAAGTCATCGAATTAACCGGTTGTAAATTCAAATGCGATAAATTCGTACGACTTGCACTTGCTCATATGCTTCACTCTTCAGGCTAGTCCTTAGCTTGGTGATATGAGTGAGACGTTGTATTTGTTCTATTTTCTTTGTAGATCTCAAAATATTTACAAAAATTAAAATTACTACACTGCACACTAAATTAGCCTACCGCAATCCGTTATATTCAGCCAAAGCAATGCCTTACTGAATACAATTATACAACTAATACAGCGCAGTTTCGAAAAATTTGCACATTTATAGCTAAACAACGGCAAATAAACTGCCTACAAAGAGTGCAAAAAAATTAGAAAATGACTTGCCGCCCCACCAGCAAATTCAATCACGAGCCGCCGCTGAGTAGTGAAGGAACTTGTAATTATTGTTTATTCAATGAAGTGTTTGATTGTTTTTTGAAGTGCAGTAACGAAATATTTGATTTTTTCACAAGCGATTGGTGATTTCTAAATTTTTTGTTAGTGGGGGTTCCGTGACAAACGCGAAAGTACATCACCTCCGCGATGACAACTAGGTTGAAGAGCACTGTTCTACATTCAACACGAGTTCTAATATCTAAAAAAGGAAACACAGAGTAGTTCGGAACAATAAGCATAAGCGAACTACTTAAAGTAATAGCAATATGTGGTTAGGTTTTTGTTTCCACAAAATGATAAAGAGGAGGAGAAGGCAGGCTTAAGACCCACAAAAGTTAAATGAATTCTCAACGGTCGTTTTCTGTCTTTTGTTAGTGGAAGCGAAAGCGATAGGTGTGGAAGCGGAAGCGGTTGACGAAATAACCGCTTCCACGTCCCTGTTTATAGTAACTCTGCTTGACTCTTAGCAAAACCGGACTTGTGTAGAAGAAAAAGCGGCAAGCTGGCTTGTTGTGTTGAGGTAAACAGGGTATTTCCATTTCTATGTGGCAGACTGGGGATCAAATCTATATGGCCATTCACTTGTAGATAGATCACTGACTTTAGATAACAAAAAGCAACAACGTTGTTCTATTTCTTGTGTAGGCTACATATCAGGATATTGGACTGTACATATTAACTGACATGCATGCATACAGTCATGAACAACAGTTTAAAACCACTCCTCAACCCATTATTGCCCATTTGTTTTTGAACATGTATTGTATGTTTATTTGTTGCATTTACTAATCTAATAACAAAAATATTTCATTGGAACTTTTTCTTTATCTAACAGACAAAAATATGTCTGCCCCTAATGGGGTGCAGTAGGCACAAATGGGAACATCAGTTTTACCAATGCAATTTGTATTGTAAAAACGAAAACATCCCAAATAAGCATAAGTTAAACAAAAACAGCTAAAAGGTTTATAACGGCAAGCAGTAGGAATGGGTGTCGAAAGGACAATCTGCAAGCCAACGAGATTTTCCAAAAACAAAATGTCAATTGTATTCATGCCACTCTTCAGAGAAAGATCACAACTACATTTTTGCACCCTTTTCTTATGTTTTTGTGACACCAGCCGCATCTTCTTTGTATTGGTAGGGCTTACGCTATAATTGGGCGCCGACGTACATATATATAACCTGCTATTCTTTTGTATATAGACTTAAGCAGGTCACAAAGGGGCAGTCAAATCATGTCCCCTTTCCCCTAATGAGTTGCTGTTCCACTTTAAATTTAAATCATGACCCAAATTAAAATGTTACCAACAACCTTGGTTTGATAAAAAATTTAAGCTTTATGATACTTTAAAGCAATTTTGCCCCCCAATTAAGCGATAGGTTTCATCTTCCCCCACACCCCACTCAAACACAGCACTTTGGCTTGTGATAATGTGAATTAACAGCGTGTTCTTGCTAACCTGCTTTCGTTGCTGTTGCATACACAGAGCTCTTTCTTGACTGTGAGCAGACAAACTTGTTTGAACAATAGCCGTATTAACTTCTGCTTCTGCACTACAAGAGGAGAAACAAATGAATTTGACTGACACTACTAAGCCTAAGTTCAGCCCACTGGCATGGTTTGGCTGTCACTTGATTGATCTATTACAAAGCACGTCAGTTAGGCTTTTACAAAGATGTAAAAATGTTGATCAAAATATTATACTTGGGTGACTAGATTTACAAGCGATTCGCTTAATATAAAATCTAATTCTTTTGTACGTAACAGTGCCGTGCCAAATTGTTTTAAGCTTCACCAAAAAACAGAGCTCAGAATGGAAATTCTTCTCTATGTCATTTCAGGTGCAAGCGTATAGAGTAACAAAATTTGCAACAAGAGATCAACTTTCGGTTTTCTGCCAAGTTCCGAGATACGTTGTTGTCAAAACTTTAAAAGCATAATTTCATCTTTGTTCCTACACCGAAAAGCTTCCGAGTGAAAGATAATAGGACGCTTCTTTTTATATAGAAATGTGAGGCATGCTTTCATTAAGACAATTCATTTCCCCTAAATTCACAGATAGCTTGTGGAATAAGGCCGGTGGCCTTTACAGAATGCACCTTGCTTAAGCCGATTTAAAAATCTTAAAATAGGTCTTTGTGCTAACCCCTTTTTCCCTCCCTAACCCTTCCCAATACACACATGCACACTTAATCATAAATATTGCCAATACATTGTATTGTACTATCTCAAAACGGGTTGAATTTCAGGTCCTGCTTTTGCTTTACCTTAATTTGACAGTTCCTAATTTGATGTTGTCGCGTCCCTCTTGCTACTAACCACTGAACAGGCGCACGAACAAACTGCACACGTTTCTGTAACAACCACGGTTCGTTCGTTCGTATGACAATCTAATCAGAAGTTGCAGTTCATCAGATATCGTTTGAGCATAGGGTTGTCAACATCTGTTAGGTTGCTGGGAGGTCTTATTGAATTGCAGTCATTGACAATGTGGTATAAAGTTTGGGATTCTCCACATTGGCATAGATTGTCATCACCAATTCCCCATTTCACCATTGAGTCACCAAATTTTCCTATTTCGGTTCGCAATCTACTTAGTTGGACTCAGGCTTTTCGAGAGAGGCCTTGTCCTAGGGGTTTGTTTGACCAGTCTTGGATGTGTGGACGCAGTTTATGTGTTATTGGTTGTAGCTGAGGGTCATAGCCTTGTAGTGATTCCAGAAATGGGCGAAGAGGTTTGCGAGATTTAAACCTTTTGGGAGGGGTTTTGCTGTACAAGATGTTGGTAAGAAGATTCTTAGTGTTATCTGCTTTGTAGTATAAGCGTTTACAGAGATTTTCCCGCGACAGCTTGGTGGCTGTATTCCCGAGAGTGGTGGTAAAAAATTCAAAGGGGTGGGGCGGATGCAACCTGAGACGATCCGCATTGCTTCATTCAAAAGTACGTCTAGTGTTTTTGTGTGGGTACTCTGGCACCAGACAGGGGCACAATACTCAGCTGGTGCAAATACAAGTGCTGTAGTGGAAGTTCGTAAAGTGTCAAATGAGGTAACCCAGTTAGTTCCAGACAGTTTTCTCACCAGTGCCACTCGGGAAGACACTTTTTGTTTCAATTTGTGCAAATGGTTTTTGTATGTTAGACTCCGATCCAGGGTGATTCCAAGGTATGTGGGATATCGCTGTATCGATATGTATATCCTACAACCACGGTTAGAGTGTTTGTTGAATTATTTTATTTCCGCGCAATCACAATGTTCCCAGCGTTAATCGAATTTAAATATTACAGTATGAACTCCCGATTTTTTTTTGAAAAGGCCTTAATCAGGTTTAACAGTTTGGAACGTAAAACTGAAAAATGAGTTTACATTACTAACAGCAACAGCTCAGCGGCCAGGCAATTATCATAAATATCATTTATTTTACCTACTACAAAAAAACATTGACCTATCAATATTAAGCTGATCCTGAATCAATGATAGAACTTTTATTTTAAATTCTTGGAGCTGGTTGATATGTTTATTAGGCTAAGGACGCCTGCAACGAGATTAAATTAATAAAGCACTGTTGATGGTGATGATGATCTTGCGCTTAAACCTCGCGATAGCTAGGGTAGCTGCACACTTAGAAAAGGCTCTTTATGACAATTTTCTCGGTTTTATTGTGTTGAAAATAAACTGTGCGAGCAGTACTGACCTCTCCAAAGCTGGTCTGAACTGAACGTAGCGATGTTCAACGCAACCAACAAAGGTTTTCCCGCTACCGAAATGAGAACAAAAAAAAAATGATGAATTGTGTAGCACGCTCAACTTGTCGTTTTATCAATTTTTGGTCATATTTTACAAAAGTAATTTATTGCGAACTATAAAGAAAAATATGTTTGTGCGTGTTTAGCTGATTGGTTGAATTTACATAACAGAAAAAAACTGACAGGAAAAGAGATTGGTAACGAACAAACTTCACAACATCTCAGAATGGAAAGACTAGGAAGCATGAAACGAGGAAGACCCTGCAAGACAAGTTTAGAAAATTTTTGAACTGATAATGCCTATGTCATTAGTAATTTTGCAAAAAAATCTGGTAATTACGCAAACTCGGTCTACAGTGACAAAATTCCTATCCAAATGGTTGTTGCTTCCACAATTATAGAAGTTGACTATTTAGTGGTAAGCCTACCTTGCGATTTGGAACGATTCCTTTCCTATTTGTATTGGTGTTATTAAATTCCATGGTAGCGCTATTTGCCATATTTCCGGCCAAGCGACAAAAGCGACCATGCTTTCTCCAAAGTCATTTATCAGATTCTAGTAGGAGCCCATCAGACGAAGTTATTTTTAAACAAAATATTCTCTCTAAATTCGGTTTTACAAATTATTAGAGTAATGGCTTAATTTTGATTTTTCTTATACTTGGGATGTCATTTCATTACTTCCTAGTATAAGCATAGATACTTTGACATGCTACATATTAGCCCAAGAAAAAATCCTTGCTCTATGGTATTCTAGTCGGCTTTGCCGGCGTAGCCCGGCAGGGGCTTTCCATCACTACGGTTGGGATTTGTTATTTCGGTGAAACCGGCTGCGCCGGCTTCACCCATCCTGCTCTTGTGTACGCAGTAACAAAAAGTTAATGAACTTTATGCATTTTCACAATTCCTGCATACAAAATCGTGATTATCATATTCTCCTAATCATGAATGGTAATGCTCACAAAGAATCTTACCACAAATTATCGTTAATACTTGTAAGGGGGGAGGTAATGAAACACAGTCAAAACTGATGGTAGCTGCGAAAAGGTGGTTGCTTTTACAATTACAGAAATAAACTTTAGTGGTAAGCCTATTTTGCAATGTGATGTTACCCCTTTCCTATTTATATCTGTGGTATTAAGTTCTTTTGGCTGCGCTATTGGTCTTGTTTTCAGTATAGTGACAAAAGCGGCTTTGGCTTCCCGAAATCTCTTACCAAATTTTAGTAGAAGCCCATCAGGACAAGTTTTATTCAAACAAATGTTTTCTCTAAATTCAATTTTACAAATTGTTATGGTTATGGTTTTATTGTGATTTTTTTCTTAAACATGGGATGTGATTGCAATGCTGTATAGACATAAATGCTTTAACAGGACACATATCACCAAAAAATTTTTGCTTTGTAGTATATACGACGGCGTCGCCCGCGGGGGCCCCCGTGAGTAACGTCGAGATTGAGAATGTCTGTTTACCCGGCCAAACCAGCTTCACCTATCAGGTTTTGTGTGAACAGTTACCAAAAGTTTGTTCGTTTTCTGCACATAAGCTTTTTATGAATTTGTGAGCTCCTTTTCCTAATAGTACTTCTGATTTCAAGATCCTGATTATGTCTTAGGTTTCTCTACATTGATAAAACAACACCATTTTAGTAGCGAATGCAAAGAAATTCAGATGTTTAGGTTTATAGGTGAAAACAAATTCATGCATGCATTTCCTAAAGTATCTGTTGTTTTCAGACTGTATCTTTGTCTGATGATTTCTAATTGCTCGTGCAAGCGCTCATTTTTAGTTCTAAAAGCAGTAAAGAATCAACTGCGTTCGTCGATGGGCCAGAAGAGGTTGAATTCCTTAGGTCCACCTTGCATTGAAAACGAACTTTTGGAAAATATGGACACCGATGTTAAGAGCTTTGTTTTGTCTAAATCCAGAAAATGTGTCGTTTGAATGTTTGGACACTAAGTAAATACTTTGTTTATGTATTTGTTTTTCGTTTCAATTGTGAGAGGTGTAGGAAAAGGGTATCATTGTTTACGTTATCATTGTACGATTGATGAAGACAACGGTTGTGGTGCATAGGAAGGGTGCGGTAAAAGAGTACCATTGTCTACGTCATCAGCAGTGCTTCCATAACCACACACACCCTAACAACGCTGCCGCCAATGAAGAATTTTTCAAAATAGTTTAGTGGTTTAGCAAACCGCTTTTCTTTTTACTCACTATCTAGTAGCTATAAATATTAATAAAACCTGCAAAAACCTATCAACGTCGTAATTAATTACAAAATTTTAATACAATTTAGAATTTTTTTACATTTACATTTGTAAAATACTAATAATCAAATCCGCTTTATTCCAGTTGGTTTTCGTACAACATTTGACGCTTTGCTGTGTTGTTGTCACGTGATACTCGCACTGAGAATCCGACATATGCAGCCATCATTTGATGTTTCAACCAAATTTTGTTACGTCATCTCGAAAAGTGTAGTGTAGACACAAAAACTAAAGACCGCTAAATGCTTTCAAGTAAAGATATTTATGTAACATCAAAAACTAGTGATCTTTTGTGACAAGTAAATGCAACAAAAATAGTAGATTTATAACTTAAAATAACGTAAAAAAACGTTTACTAGTTGAAAAGTATTAGGTCGCTCGTTCACAATTTTTGTTTTGCACTCAGAAATGTCAAGGTCATGGTGTGATAACTGACGCCTTAGAATTGACAAAAACTTGAAATTTTGTTTTATTAAGCGCGCATTATAGGGTAATAATTTCCAAGTTCAGTGTTTCATGCAAGCTTTAGGCATGAATGTAACAGGCTTTTTTATAATTTTAAGTTTGCATGTTTTGTGTCAAAGCTGTGTGAGTTTGATTTTTGATGAAGACGAAAATTTTAAGGTGCGACTTAATCATAAGTTTGCCTTTAATGTATCTAAAAGTTATTAAAAAATAATTACATGAAAATTTTTGACTAGTGGATGTAAGCAGATTGTAAGTTTATAAAAATATTTGAAATCAAGTATGTTGATGTTAACTGTTGCAAGTTTGATGGACATAATGAGAAAATCATTAGGTAAATCTTAAGTTTAGATTTTTTGTCGTATAATAAGATGTTTTATAAAAGACGTAATTTTGAGGTTTGGTGAAAAATGTAAAAAGTTTTTAGATTTGCTAATAAACTTAGACACTTTGTATATTGATTGCAAGTTCGAAATATAAATGCGCTGGTGAGTGGAATCTGAAACTATTTGGTATTTAAGTTGTGAGTTCAACGCTTGGCGATAGGAACGTTTACAAAGATTTCTGTCGTGATCACATTCAAATAATGTTACAAGTAGCAGCTGTAATTGAAAAGAATTATACTATACAGAATTTTGAAGAATCATTCTAAACGTGTTGTATTTGTTACATCTTTGTGAGTGGTGGCAGCAGACAATTGGCGGATAACAATGATTAGCTTGAGTTTTTAAATGTTTTTTGAATGTAAAGCGTACAGGTAAAAATTTTGTTGCATCAAAACGATAAAAGTTGTGAGTTCAATTTTTGGTGAGAGCGAACAGGTAAAAGTGTTTGATAGAATTTGCAATAAATTTGTTATGTAAGGCTTATCAAGGCGAACAAATTGTAAGTTTATTACCTACTGAAATAAAATAGAACTAAAATTTGGCCCAATTGATTTGATTAGTTAAAAAAAAATGTTTATGTTTAATGCTAAGTATAGCCGTGTTAGAAATCATAAATTTTGTGTTCGCTCAGATGAAATTTTAAATATTTGATGTATAAAAAAATAAGATTTGTTCTATAAATATGCAAGCAGCCACGCAAACACGAGTATGATGTTTACTTAGCAAAATTTTTGAAAATAAAAGATGGTGAGTTCAGATTTTGTTTATGGGTAACATTTGCGAATCAACACTTGGTAAAAAAATTTAAGTAGCCTTAGGAAATACCTCGTACGTTTATATTATTAGGTATTGAACCAGGTCTAGAGGTAATAGAAAATTTGATTGCGCAGTGTGAAAAAAATGTTATTTTTCATTTAATTGACGTTTTTTGTTTTAAAACCAACTAGGATAAAACGCTAAAAGCGCAATGTCAAGTAAGAACGTTTGACAAAAATAACCAAGGACGTACAAAATTTTTGTATTTATGTTAGTCATATCGGTAATTAATGTCCTAGTTTGCTGATAGTATTGCCAATGCTAAGTTCCATCAGACTCGGTTTGCTACAGAGTTAAAGCATGTGGCTGCAGCGCTTAGAAACAGTCAAGAGAACGCATAGAAATAAGTTCGTAGGTCTTTTCGATTGATTAACTTTTGATTTATAGATACCAATACACAAATATTAAAGTTGTCTTAATGCATGATGAAAAGATTGTTAGTTAAAACTTTTATTGATCAATTAAATTGAAAATTTTTCTTTAATAACGTGTATAAGAGGTGTTGCGAACTTTTAGTTGTAGGATTATGCAATAAATTTAAAGGTGAATTTGTGTAAATTAAGTTGAAGTTCTTTTTGTTTTGTGAATGTGTATAAGCGGTAGTGAGACTTATTGTAAGGGTTTAAATTAGTGTACAGACAAATATTTTTTGCTTTTTAAACGCATATAAGTTTCATAAAGTTTTGCAAGTGTTGGCAAGTATGCCTCTTTTTTCATTTGTAAGTCACTATTAAACAAGAGTTAAAAATTGGATGTGCAGTTGAAATTGAAGTAGAATTGATGAGCATGACACATTCTATTTGATAGCAAACGCTCTGAAAAAAAGCTGTGAGTGTGGTTGTTAGTTCTTAAAAAGTTGATAAAATATTTGATAAACTCGTGTTTTTTCACTAATAAAAATAAAAGCTGTAAATTTTGTAAAAAACGTAAGAGTTGAAACTGTAAGTTCACCTTAATTTACACGGACAAACAGACTAAACTGTTAAAAGCGATGACTTAATAATTTTGTATACAAAAAGTTGTATTTTTGAAAATTCTGAGTTAAATAATTTCTAGCAATTTGGATCTAATGAGTTTTGCAAAATTTTATATCTTTGTGTTAATGTACGAGTACGACAATAAAATTACATGAAATCAAATTTATAAAAATGGATAGAATTTGGAATCAATTTTTCCAGAAAATGATAATTGTGGAAAGAGGATTAAGAAGATTTATGCAGGATGGAGAGAAATTACTACAAAATGCAATGGTATCGGATAAAACAAACAATCGAGTTTTCAAATCCGTGGTTAGGTTAGAATGTTTGGAGCAGCGTTAAACTCAAAAAATAGGTGATCGAAGTCGAATGAGCTCAATATGTTAAGATTTTTAAGTAGCTAAAAGGATAACTTGTATAACGAAGAAAAATTGGTGTTAAAAAGAGATTCTTTTTCAGTTATGTCGGCTCTGATGTATAATATTAAGTTTTATGAGCCTAAAAATAATGTTTACTATTCAGCTCAAGCATTTAAACGTTTAGGATTAACACGTTATGTTGTGTTGAAGTTAAATTGTTAAACCTAGTTGTTGTAACGACATTAAAAAATAAGGTTACATATCTTTAAAGCTATTTCAATTAAAAAAGAGGTCAAATATACTTCTTCAAAACATCTTTTTGGGTCTTGGAAATTAACGATAATTGTTTTTTGTATATACGACCGTGAGAGCACCAGTATTGGTTGTGTTTCCTTCAGTGTCTCGCTGTGTGCATTGTTCAAATTGGTGATAAAATGATTTACTGCGCGCTTATTGGTCACGTGTGTCTTACGCATTTTAATTCATGACGTCTCGGCTTCAAACGGTTTGTCCTTTGAAAAACTATTCCCTTATAGCGTCAGTCGATGTAACTATTTTCCACAATTCTTTGTAATTCAATAAAACGATCCATTCCCGTTTTGTTATCTATCACGTGGTTAGCAATTGCGTGATGCAATTTTGAGCATGGTAATTCATGACGTTTTATCTTTGCTATAACAAAAATAAAGTTTTGTATCTCATGATAACCAAAGACTATGAGAATTTCTCTAAGATCACAGATTTAGCGGTTGAGCGAGTAAAGTTGAAAAATGTAGAAAGTCCTAAATTTTGTGAAACCAATATCGCAAAAAGAAGATGACTCAGACACCTTTTAAGATGCAGTTGTCTGTCAAGAACAGTATTCGAGAGAAGACGTTCAACAAGTGAAACTATGCTGGTGGACGAAATTAAACTTTGTGATAAGGAGCCTGTGTCTTAAATGTTTATTAGAGATTATTTGTAATGTGTCACGAAGAATGAGTAAAGTTTAAACATTCACAATAGTCTAATGATAGTTTTGTAATGCCGTATAAAGCTTATTTAGGATTGCAAATTCAAAGCTCGGTGAATTATTTCAAGCTATGCTGTACTGTTGAAACAATCTGTACCCAAGGTTTCACTGCTAAAAGGTAAACTTAAATCTCTACCCATGTTGTTGATAAAAAGTTTCTGTATTGTTTTAAAATACAACAAATTTCGTTGGACTACCGTTTTTTTGTTTTTTTGCTAACCTACAAAATTAATAGTTTTACTATAAAACGGTTAAATTATTTATACAACTAAATCTAAAGAAATATTTTTGCTTTGATTTGTGACATGTTGTTAAATGATGTATCTTTCTTAGTAGATTGAATTTGACTCTCAACCGATACCTAAGATCTGCAACAATGAATAACAAGTCTACTGCTTGATCACATGAGCCCTTGCACAATAAGTCTAAACAAGAACATGCTTACGAGAGTCTGAGTAAAAACGCTGTCACATAGAATTGAGGCTGTTTGAATAAAACTTTTGACTTCGAAGTAGCGGCTGCTTCTTGGTCTGAAATCGTGTTTAATAGCATTGCATGGTGCAGATCAACTCAAAATAAGACGATGTTTGAATGTGAATAAAGAAAAATATGTTTCTATTTAAAAATTGTATCTTTTACTGTGTTTTTCGGTTTGTTATTGCTAGAGTTTTTATATTTTGTTGATAGGCGCAGCAGTTGATTTTGATGATCTCATGGTATTTTCACCGTCTCATTGTCAGGTGACAAAATTACAGTTTTTGCGTTTATACCAATTTTTAGTTTCGATTGCTAAATAAACCTCCTGAATTGAACAGCCTAGTCTGTCTGCCTGAAACGCTGGCATTGAAATTACGTAATACATAAACCACATAAATAGATAGCTAAATTGATAAATATATTTGTCATATAAGTCTGTGAACATTTTTTGGAAACAAATATGCAACAGACTTTGACCGATCTTAATCGTAAAATATTAAAAAACAGCTAGCCTCAAAACTGTATGCCTTGGATAGATCTAAGAGCGACTTTATCACATTCTTTGTACAATATATAATGGATAATGTAAATATTGTTACAATATTTGGCAACATTTAATGCTTTAAATCTAGTTTGCGTAGCCAATCTGTGATTCGAACCCGCGTTGTGTGGTTGTTATGTTTGTTTCTCTCGAGGTATCGTCTCTTATTGATTAGTCGTTGGATTGGCGAGGTTGACCCTCGAGCGACGCAGTAGTAACTGCCTTGTTAACACACCTTTACATTATTCTCAAGTAGACACGTTGCAAGAAGGATTACGTTGTTTGTAAAACCTGCGCGTTTGAGTAGAAGTCAAAGGACTATCAAAGAAGCTCGTAGATGCCAACGTAGAGAAAAGTTGGTTGAGCTGTTTCCTTTTCGATTATTATTGTGTTGGAGCTGTAGTAAAGAAGAAAGTACTTGGGGGTCAAAATAGTTTGAAACCGCTATGCTAACTACGCTAAACCGCTACACAACTAACAACGCCAACGTCGCCGAAGCCAATCCGTCTGTTTTTTCATATCTGCTTATCATTTTCATTATTTCCATTTTCAGTTTTGCGTATTACCAATAAAAATTTATCAAAGAACTTATTCAAGAAAGTCAGACAATAACAGCGTGACGAGAAGAAAAGCGCGTTTCATCTATTTACAACTTCAGCTTCACTGCAATCTGTCTCAGGTTCGGAGACTACCCCAAGGGTCTCTGCTCCACGAACCCGTTACAGATAATACATGGATTTTTGAACGGTAGCAGCTTTTTGGACACACTCTATACAAAGTCTACATTCAACCGTTGTATCAATCGTCTTTACTGGATAAACTACAAAATATCAATTATGTACATAGGAAACGAGAAGTTGCTGTAAATTCAAAATGTTAGATATCTAAGCAATGAATTTTAAAAAATCAATGAATACATTCCTAGAACTGTCTCAATAGACACTAATGCAACTAACATTGAAATTTATTTCTACATAAAATTTAGAATATTTGAACGGTAGTGACTTTATCACATTCTTTGTTAAATAAATGATGGACAATACATGGAATTTTGAACGATAGCAACTTTTTGGACACACTGAATCACGCAATGGTATATCATAACTATTTACCATGATGGATTGTGTAATATGGATGCAATCACAGTCTGGATAAAAATAGATTACATCATGATGGCTTGTGCAATAGACATGCAACTACATTCCCACCGTCTAGTTAAAAACAGAATCGATTACGTTATTGAAATAGAGAATCACACTAAAAACCAATATGTAACAACAAGACAAATCATAAAAAATTGCATCAAACTTTTTGAAATATTTTACATGACATCAACACCATGTTAGAATTAACTTCCCCAGACCTCCCACGCATAAAATTATTAAATCTAGGGTTGGTTTCCTCAGACCTCCTGCAAATAAAATTAGTGTCTAGGTTTAGCTCCCTCCGACCTTCTACAAATAAAATCTAGAGTTAACTTCTTTAGCACTATGGTTAGCTCACAAAAATAAATAGATCTGGAGTTAGAACTCTCAGACCTAGGGTTAGCTTTTTCAGACCTACCGCTAGCAACCCTCAGACCTAGGGTTAGCTTCCTCCAACCTCCTTCAAATAAATTTAGTGTTTTTAGATCTATGGTTAGCTTCCTTAGAACTATGATTAGCTCGTCATGAAAGCACTGTATGTAGAAAAAGATTTAGGCTTGGGCAACTCTGGATAAGACGGAGACAAAGATTGCATCATATCCCAACAAACAGCTGAATAAAACGTAATCCATATAAATTATATAACTCACATCCTAAAACCTTTCGACAATTGACTTCTTACCGACCTCTAGTGACACAAAACACTTTACTGATTTGTAGGGTCTCAATCTCCCTTCACCATTGTATCACATAATACCCCTTATACCTTAACATCGAAAATTCCCTCACTCGTGACCAAAAATTCCCCAACTCGTGACCAAAATTTCCTCAACTTGTGAGGGCACAGCACCTTTTAAAACCGTGCGAAATGAGCCATCTTATACTACTACAGTTAACCTAATGTTTTTCAGATCTAAACCATATGACCACATATTACAGCTCTCAACAATAATCTGTCGTCACAACAACAAATTACAACAATATAGTGCTGATTTTCCCTCTCTATCCTCAACTAACTTTGACCTTTAGTTAACTTTAACTCTAATCATCATTACGGACTTTCTGTCCGTTCCCAAAACACGTACTGACTTCGATCTTTTTAGATAGTGAAGCGCGAAATTTCCGCTAACGTGTTCAAACAAGTTTTTGAAGAAGCAGCAAGTTCATTGTTACGCTGTTATCAATCGGGACCACCGCAAATGTCAAATTTATTACGCCATCTTTTTGAAGATGAAACCATGTCACGTGACGATATTGAAGGGGCAAGCGTGTTTAACTGTGACTGGAATTCTGCCCACATCACACGCAAGCGTAAATTACTATTTGTACGGTTGAAAAGAATGGAGTGCCCCATTTCGATCACTGAAATTTGTAAGCAGTTAAGAGAAAATTGGGCAATACTTGACGTTGCACCAAATTTTATAAGCGCTTTAAAAGCGTACATTGTCCTCCCAATTTCCACTTGCGAAGCTGAGCGATCTATTTTTACTTTACGAAAATTAAAAACTTATTTACCCTCGACAATTACTCAACAACGTTTAAACGATTTAACCGCTTTAACCACACATCGCGATAAAACGGAAGCATTGGATTTAAACGAGGTCGTAACAGAATTTGCTTCTAGGTCTCAAATCCGCCGGAACAAGTTTGGAGTACAAGTTCAATAGTCCAAGCACGTTTTTATCTTAACTTGTTTGTCTGTTTGTTCTGTGTGTTTATTTCTAATGGTTGCTGAAAAAAAAGCTTAGTTTTTAATCAGCAATATTTGTTTTTTTGCATTGATTGTTTATTTTATTCATTGATATGCAATTGAAGAATTACAGTAACAAAAACTGTAAACTCATACTCATCAAATTTTTCTGTTTGCTGTGTAGGTGAAGAAGCTGATAGCACGCATAGCTCAGCGACCATTTCTTTTGTAGAAGTTTTAAGTTTGTCAACTATTTTTTAATGTCATAATATTAATTGTTTAAATTTTCGCCCTAAAGCATCCAGTCTAAAGTATCTAACAGGAGTTTGAAAACTGACGAAAAGGGATTAAAATTCCAATGTCTAAACGGTAAAGGTCTGTCTACAAATACTCGACGTAAAAACTCTTCATAGCTTTGTTTTTTTTATTGAAGTTCAGCAGCTACGCTCAATTACTTAGTTCACTAAACTGCAATCCACCATCAAAGAAACGTCCGCGTCTAATACGCCAAGTGTTGATCAGTTAGCATTGAAATAAAGTCGGTCTATATACGCAAGAGCAAGATGAAGGAGTGCAATCGACCGCGGTTTGGTAAACATTATTTCCCTTATTCCTGGTTAAAAACCAACAAACTTAATTGTGAAATATTGCTTTTAGTGTAAATACAGCACACATTTTGAAAGACTGTAGCTTTATGAAATTTTTTTGATTTAAAAAAATTGTTTCGCCTCCGAGAATTTGCTTGTATCAACAAAAAAATCGACGCCTATGATTCATGGGATACGTTTTTGCTTGGAAAATTAAATTTTAAAAGGGCAAATAAGTCAACGAAGTAATTATAGTAAATCCTTTGCAAAAATTAGTAACATGTACACAATCAAATAATTTAAATGAAATAAATTTTACTTTGAACTATCAAAATGAGCATTTTTGCAAGGTGGCCCCTGAATTATAAACAGCACTGTAGATACAGATTTTGTAAAAAATATAGAGGTGTGTGGTTTGCCATCTTTTGCCTGGGTTTGGAAAATGACAAAAGAAGCATGTTAGGAAGCAGAGATTTAAACTCGGATTCTTTTCCGCTGTAAATTTTTCTTGGCAGACGTAACTGCATTGTATCCTACTATATCGAGAAAAAAGCTTTAAAAAAAGTATTGCAATTGATTAGTTTTTTTTTTTCAGTTTCAGTTTATTATTCGGTTCGTCTGTAAAGACACGGATGCAATACAATACAACAATAAAATGTGAAATCCACACACAAAAACAAAAGTATTTACGGACCAGGAGATACCGAAAAAAACGCTAAGTTGTCAAGTCAGTTATCTCCTGTGAATATCTTATATACGAGCGTTAGCAGACATGTGCAATTTTCAGAGGTAATAAAAATTGAAAAGAAAAAAAAAGGTAAAAAAAAAGTACAAAAACAAAGGAAGGAAATATTTATTGGATGAGACCAAAAGCCTTTTCAAGCACATAAAAAGACAGCTACAGTAACAACAAACAATGAATTAACCTGGAAATAAAATTTACGATCCGAACCAGGAAATTTAAGATAAAATTGATAGCAAGCTCTAATCATCATACTTTTGCAAAAGTTTTCTTTTGAAATGTTTTTTAAACGACAGCCAGCCAAGACTTTTTAAATCAGGGACTATTTTGGACCAAAGCTTAGCTCCAGCAAATGACAGCATTTTGTGACCGTAGCAAGTATGTACTTGGGGTAAGTGGATTTTATTAATGGTATGTCTGGTATAATGTTTATGTACAGAACTGAGTTTATAAAGTCCTTGTCAATTTTTTGTGGGATGTTACCAATAAATGTCTGGTACATGAACTTTTCTAATTCCAATTGGTAAATATCATCAATTTTCAAAAGATTAAACGCTTTGAATATGGGTGATACGTGACAGAATTTTTTTGCGAAAGTAATAGCTTTAATCATTTTATTAAGGCGAGTAGACAAAGCTCCTAGCTCATTTTTTTTAGCTGAACCCCAAGTTAAAATGCCATATTGTAATTTAGAGTAAATAAAGGAGTAAAAGAGAGTAATCATTGCATCAATTTTGAGGTAACTTCTTATTCGGCAAAACATTCCAGTATATTTTGCCAAGTGTGTTTCCAAGTGCTGAATATGGGTATGGAATTTTAAATCATCATCAAGCTACAAACCGAGATACCTTACGTATTTACTGCGAACAAGTGTTACATTGTTTATGGATATTTCGAGATCAATATCGATGGACTGTTGTGGAAATTTGTTTATTATCAAATAAGAAGATTTTTTGTAGTTTAGGGATAGTTTATTAGATCGAAGCCATTTGTCTACTTTATTTGTTTCATTATTGACTTGAGTTTTAAGACTAATCAACGAACTGCTACTTAATGATAGATATGTGTCATCCGCAAAAAGAGTGGTACTAAAGCAAGTAGATTTTGGTAAGTAATTTATATATATCAAGAACAATTGCAGGCCTAGGTTCGACCCTTGAGGAACCCCATAAATAATTTTTGCCTTTTTTGACTTAGAGTTATTTATACGCATGTACTGAAAGCGGTTTAACAGATAACTTTCAAAAAATTTATTTGCCAGTCCTATGATTCCAAACTGATGAGACATTTTTTGTAGTAAAATATTGTGGTCCACAGTGTCAAACGCTTTTGATAAGTCCAAAAACAAGCAGCAGCTATAAAACTTTTTATCTGCATCGTTGAGTAGGTCATCATACACGGCGCTTATTGCGTGAGAAGTTGAGACACTGCATTCAAAGCCAAATTGGTTGGGTGAAAATAGTTAAAAGTTTAAAAGATACCGTAACTGCAAACACGTTTGTATACAATTTTTTCAAAGATTTTACTGAATGAGGAAAGCAATGAGATTGGTCTGTAGGGAGAGCAATTTATTTTACTACCCTGTTTAAAGATTGAGATTACTTCAGTTACTTTCATATCGTCGGGAAATACCCTTGTTTTAACGCATAATTTAAATAGATCACTAATAATTGGATAGATGATTGGACAAGCCAGTTTAATAAATTTAATGTCAATATCCCCTGATAAAGTTGCTTTTGTAATTTTTAATGCTTTTATTATTGCTTCGACTTCTTATGCATTGGTTGGAGAGAGAAAAAAATGAGTGAGGGCAATAATCTTGATTATTATGCGAGTGATTAATATTGGGCAGGTACCGGTAATTTTTTTTGCAAGATTTTCCCCGGTATTTACGAAGTAATTATTGAGAAGCTCGGCTAATTCCATTTCAGAGTTAGAATTTTCAATCAATGTGGATGTGCTTTGTTTAGGTTTGCGAGATTGGATCAGTTTTCTAATTACTTTCCAAAGTTCACCAGAATTTCCTCTCGAGTTATCAATTGGCAGATGATAATAACAAATTTTTGCTTGCTTAACTACACGATTTAAAAGACTACGGTATCGCTTATATTTGTTGTAACTTTCAGATGTTTTGAATTTGACAAAATGCTTTAATAAACAACTCTTCGTTTTTACAGTAGAGAACACTAGATCAACTAGTTGAAATTACCCTTATCGGAAGTAATGACCCCGATCGGGAAGATTAGTCACGTGCTCATGACGTCAACTCAGTATTGTTCCCCGATCGGGGCATTTTACATCATATCTTCACTGCTATTTATTATTGGGATAGGTTGCGTCATGCATTTGGGCCTTTCTCTATGAGCGGACTTGGGGAGGTGGATTAGTAGTCATGACAAGAAAGATCAAAGCCGATAGAAACCGTGATCTTTTTTACTTTGAAACTAGAGTGTTGGACATTCTGTAACAGTAAAATCAACTTTATTTGATTTTATGAGTAGCCTAAATTATTTTTTAAATTTATAGTTAGAGTATAACTTTTTTTAATAAATTCCGGTTACCGCTGGCTGGTAAGTCAATCTAACATGAAAACTCGATGAAATAAGTTTTGAAGAAAGAAGAGCTCCGGAAAGTTCGCACAAGTATGTATTTGCGTCACAGACGCGAATAACAAATCGTGCTTGCTGATTATTAAAAAAAGTAAAAAAAACTTAAATTACAGCTTGTCAACGACATGCAAGCATAAAATCCGCTACCATGCTCAAACGACAGGAAAAAATACTTAATGAAAGTATTTGTTTGGATTGTGTAAACTATGCTGAAAAGTTGCGTTTAACTTCTGATAGGAGTTTCACTTTCATCGAAGGCAGACAAGCGTTTTAATGCAAGCTTACTAGTTCTAAAGATAATACGCTCAGTAAGTTAGACAAAGAAATTCCAGTTTTCGACATTGAAAGGCTAAATTCAATAATTGATAGGGATATTGAAGAACTAGTAAAGAGAAGCGGTGATCAGAGCTTAATTGTACTTCATTATTTAACCAGTCTGTACTTCATCATTAACCTGTCCAGTCTCAACGTAACTTGGGGTTAAGCTGGATAAGTCGCTCACTTTCTGTCACCTCCTCGAGGCTTTTCGCAAAAGACTTTCCACCCGAGTTGCGCTGTTGAGGCAACTTGCGGGATCCGGATGGGGTGTAGGTGCCAAGACATTGCGCATCTCTGCTCTTTCCTTGGTCTACTTTACAGCTGAGTACTGCGCACCGGTTTGGTGTCGTAGTATGCATACTCGCCTCATTGACAGCATTCTCAATGATGCTTTGTGTATTGTCGCTAGATGCTTGCGTCCTACACCAATGGAGGACTTGCCTGTCCTCGCAGGCATCCACCCAGCTGAGCTCCGCTGATTAGGTGCGACATTCTTTTTGGCGAATCGTGCTATGCATGATCCTAACCATGTACTGCACGGACAGTTGGTTGGGCCGCAGGATGCGCACCTGGGGAGACTTAGATCAAGACGCCTATTTGTACCTGCTGCATGGAAACTATGAGGTAGTCTGTCTAAACTGGACATCCGCGTGAAGCAGTTGACGGAACACAAATTGAACGCGGACTACTTGGAGAGTACTTCAGGTAGTCCATGTTTTCATTCCCAGGGTCAGTTCTAGGCCACTTCGAATGAGTCTGCCCCGAACAACTTGGGCACGCTCAATTCGCTGGCGGAATGGTGTAGGACTTTTTCAAAATGGGGTCTCACTCCATCACCGAATTGCATATGTGGCCCCACTGAGCAAACTTCGGTATTCGATGGTCTACTTTCACCTGATCTATATGGCTATTAAGAACATCAATGATCTCCCTGCTTCTATGCCTTCTTCCGTCAGCTGTTCTCTTTATTGCTGACGATTTGTCCATTTGGTTCTTCTTCCTTTCGGTCCTTAATGTGTTGGAGGCCACGCAAGGAGCTTTGATTTGATTGGAGCGCTGGTCTGAGTACTGGTGTCTTTCTCTCAGTCCGAAAAAATGTGAGGCCTCCTTCTCAGTAAATCCCCACCAAGCTAACCTCTAGCCCAACGTCTTCTTATTCAACTCCCTCCTTTGTTTCAATTCAATTCTTGGGGTCACCTTCAACTGCACTCTTTTCTTTTCTAAACATGTATCTTCACGGAAGGCCAAGTTCTGTATAAAGCTTTTATTTGGCCCCTTCTTACTTATGTTTCACCCGGATGGTTTCCTTTTGTAAGCGTTACCAATATCACCAAATTGGAACGCCTTCACCGGGTGGCTGGTCGCGCCATCACCGGCTGCCTCTCGTCTTCCCCTATCCCATTTCTTCTCTTTGAGGATTCTCTTTCTCTCCTATGAGTCACACTGACTCATTTCCCTTTGTCATTTTATGAGTGGGCTCTTCGTCTCCCAACCTTCTTCCCCATTTCAGGTTTGGCGAGACATGGAGTAAAACCAAGGCTCTGCAGATCGTCCTGGAGAGCTTTTACGTCCACTCATCCTCTCATGCTTCCTTCCACTTTTCCTAGAGAGGCTCTTCTTGCTTGCTCTCCCTTTCCTTTTTGGAAACTGCTTTCCTTCACCGTGAAGGCCACTCTTTCTTTCCCATGCTCCAGCTCCGATCCACTCTTTCTCGTCAAGGTGCGGCTCTCGCCCACCTTGACTCTATCCCACCTTACGACCTGATACTCTGGACAGACGGCTCTGTTCCTTTTCTTTTTGACAATGGCGGCTCTGGCGTTCTTGCCAACTGCTCTCTCTGTGGCACTGAGGCCACTCTTTTTTTTCAGCAGGCCCAGTATGCTCAAGTTATTCTGCTGAAGCCTGCACCATTAAGCAAGCTCTTTGCTGGTCTCGGCAGCATCAACAAGTCTGCCACTTTTCTTCTCTTCTCCCATCTGATTCTCGTTCTGTCCTCATCATCATGTTCTCTCCTCTGTCTTTCCTGTTACCTCAATCTTTCTGGCAAGAACTGTCTTCTTTCTCCTCCTGTGACGCGATGGCGTAGTGGTTAGAGCGTCCGCTTAGACCTGGGGTTCATTCCCCTTGTCGAGTCATACCAAAAGACTTTAAAAAATGGTATCCGCAGCTTCCCTGCTTGGCGCTCGGCATTTAGGGGAGGTTGTGGAGAACAAGCCGGCAAGTTCGCTTGTTGTGTACTTGGGCAAGACACTTGACGGGATGGCCCCGTCTTTATGTGGAAGACAAGTGGCCCATAAACCTCGAAAAAGGCAACTCCCAAGCGAGTGCGGACTTCTCGTCCAAAGTATAGCGATACAATTCGCTTTCTCGTGAATGGAGGATAAATAAGGCAAATAAATAAAAAATAATAAATAAGTTCTATCAGGCTACAATGCATAGACGTAGCAGCCGCCCCCCAAACCCCCCAATTGGGAGGGGCCCAGGCCAACTTTGGGGGCCCAAGTTAGTCTGAAATTGCTTTTTGGCTACGTGACTATTTTCAGTTCAGCAGACTTGTTTACAACCGATTTAAACTGTAGGAAGAAATTGGCTTGTGACATCATAAGTGAATGTTACGTCATTTTATCTCGCAGAATCTAGAATATTTCGATTGATTTTCTGGTAGAATCTTGAATATTCGATTGACGTAACAATGCCGTTGTTACGCAACAATCATAGAATGGTCTGGAATTTTGTTTGGCTATAAATACCGGGACAATATATATACACTGCAGAGTGCAGATAAAGTATTTTATTGACATTGTATAGAATGAAACGTTCAAAAAGTGGTGCTCAAAAGAGAAAAGAAGCAGCCACTGCTCGAGATGCTGTAGCGAAATTGCCCAAGATGACAGATTTTTTCAAGATTACTGAGCAGAGTAGACCTGGCACTAGTACCGAGAGGGATGAAAAAAACAATAGTGTACAAGAAAAAGAAGACTATGACGATCAGCATCAAAGTGATTGTGAATTTCCAGAAAATGTAAGTTGTGATTTACCTGCCAATACGCAACCTTCAATATCAAAAATAACTGAATCTCAATTTACCCCTATCCCTGATGACCCATGTAAATGGCCTGAAAGTATTTCTGATGCTCAACGATGTGATATAGTAAAGCGTGGACCACATCAACTAATAATGAATTTTCCATATAATAACACAACTCCAAGGCGACGTTTTTCCTCCAACCATTATAAACGTGTGTTACCTAATGGTGAAAGTGTTTCACGGTCGTGGCTAGTTTATTCTGGGGAATCAGATCAAGTTTTTTGCTTTTGTTGTAAGCTATTTGGAAAAACACTAAGCCCCTTTTGTAGTGGTATAAATACATGGGAGGGTTTTTCGAAAAAACTGAAAGACCATGAAAACGGCATTTCCCACCAAGAATGCTGCAGTCAATGGATGTTGCTAGCTGAAGGGATAAGAAATTCATCCACTATCGACAAACGCGAGATGAATATTTTTTTCAATGAAAGACGTTTTTGGAGAAATGTTTTAGAGAGACTTATCGACATTGCCTTGTTTCTATCGGAAAGGAATCTTGCTTTTAGAGGATCTGAAGAAGTCTTAGGATCTCCTCACAATGGAAATTTTCTGGGTATATTTGAGCTTTTGGCAAGAAGAGATCCGATCCTAAAAGAGCTTCAAGACAGAATCAAGAATAAAAACACTAAAGATCACTATTTGAGTCCTACCATACAAAATGAACTAATTGAATTGCTAGCGACAGAAGTCGAAAAAGAAAATTTACAGCAATTGAAATTGGCAAAATATTTTTCTATAATTTTGGACTGCATTCCAGATATGTCACATCATGAACAAATGTCTGTCATTCTCCGTTATGTACTATGTAATGAAGAAGCTGCTGTTGTTAAAGAAACATTTTTTGGCTACTTGAGAATAAGTGACAGTACTGGGAAAGGCTTGTTGGACGCTTTCTTAGAAAAAGCGACCGAACTGCAACTCGAATTGTCTGATTGTCGAGGTCAGTCATATGATAATGGTGCTAACATGAAAGGAAAACATTCTGGGGTCCAAGCAAGAATGCTAGACATCAATCCCAAAGCTGTTTACGTGCCCTGTGCAAACCATACCCTTAACTTAGTTGTTGTTGACAGTGCTAATTCATCGACGGAAGCATTGACATTTTTTGGAGTACTTACAAGGTTGTATGTGCTGTTTTCTTCCTCTGCTCAGCGTTGGGAAATTTTGAAGAAACATGTGGAGCTGTCCATAAAGTCACAATCTGATACTCGTTGGGAAAGCAGAATTAAATGCATCAAACCTCTTCGATACAATTTAAAAGAGGTGTTGCTGGCACTGAAAGACTTGGAAGCCATTTCCATAGAAAGAAAAGATGGAAGAGCTGCCTCAGAAACAAAATCGTTGATAGCTCATTTATCAAAATGGAGTTTTCTTTTGTCGGTGTTTATTTGGTATGATATCCTATTCCAAGTCAATAAAGCAAGCAAGACTCTTCAATCGTATGGAGTCTCCCTTCATATAATGGAAACGGAAATCCAGGCAACTGAAAAGTTTTTGCAAAACTATCGCACAACGGGTTATGACAGTGCCGCAACATCTGCTGTTGAAACAGCACAGGAATTGGATATTGATCCTTCTTTTCCTCCGTCAAGAAGTGGAAAGAAAAGAAGATTGTTTGATTACCAAGGTGAAGAGGAACAACGAGCTACTCCTGAACTGAAATTTGAAAGCAACTTTTTCTATCCATTAGTAGACCAGGCTATTATGTCAATAAAGGAGCGCTTTAATTTGTTACGTGAGGTTTCTTCCGCCTTTTCGTTTTTGTACACACGAGACAAACTTTTGCTTGTGCAACAAGAAAATGCTCTTCTTACTTGCTGTAAAGAGTTCCAAAAAAAGTTCGGTGACATTGATTCTGATGAAATGAGCGCTGAGCTACAGCGGTTTGTTTTAATTTTACAAAAAAAAACGCAATCTCAATACGGCTCAAGACTTTCTGAACTATCTTCTAAAGACTCATTTATTTGAATTGTATCCGAATGTGTACATCGCACTTCGAATCTTACTAACTTGACCCGTGACTGTTGCCAGCGCTGAAAGAAGCTTCAGCAAATTGAAACTGATCAAAACTTTTAATAGAACGTCTATGACAGACAGTAGACTATCTTCATTAGCCATGTTGTCAATCGAAAATGACTGCGCCCGATCTCTTGATTATGACAATGTCATAACAGCATTTGCGAACAAAAAGGTTCGCTCCAGACTATTTAAATGATACTGTGTTTTTATAACTTTTTCATGTTTTTTAGCGTCATTGCTTTCGTTTCGCAGTGTCTGCATAAATGTCCTACTGAACTCTGGCATCGGTGCCGAATTTTTTATGACTTGCACCTTCGGTATCGGCATGCTTTATTCTGACATTAGCCTGTTTACTTATGTCCAAATTGTGGTGTATTTTCTTAATGCAGCTTTTCAATTTTACACCTCTAAAGTGATATGACCTGTGCGCAGGGGCTCTTGCGCTTACTTTGGGGGGCCCGAAGTTGGAGTGCTACGGGACTGCTTCAATGGGTCCCTGGACACCTGTTTCTTTTGGGAAACGGCGCAGCTGATGAGCTGGCCAGACGGGGAGCGCTACTCGTGTCCTCTGCAATTCCTTGTAATCTTTTTCCTCTTATCTCTTGTATCCACTCATCATTTTTCTCTGACTGGAGGCGTACTGTTTCATTAAAATTCTTTGACACACAGGTTTCCTGGATTTCCACCGAGGAACTTGTGCTCCCTCATCACGCTTGCTGTGTGCTTTTTCGCCTTCGCTTCAACAGCCTACTGTTAAGCTCTTATTTCTCTAGGATTGGCAGAATCGAAAATTCTTCCTGCAGCACCTGCGGATACTTGTCCCAGTACACAACTCATGTCGTTCTGCACTGTCCAGCTACGGACTCTTAGCGCAGCTTTTTGGCGACTCTCTGTCTCTCTACGACCTCTGGTCAAGGCCCTGGAGAGTTTCACGGTTTCTAGTGCTCCATGGTCTTCCGCCATGCCCCCATCCCTCGGAATGGATCGGGTATCAACAACATCAAACGAAAACAGGATTAACGCCCCATTTGCCCTTTGCCTTGCGTAATATGCTTTGTTATCAATCTGAAATTCTGCCTCAACATACTCTAAGTTTTCATTTAAATTAAACAATAGATTTTATGACATTACAGCTCCAGTTCTTGCAAATTCTTCATAATTATCTAAATCATAAATAAAATAAGTCTTTTTAAAACAAAATGCCTGGAAAGGTTTTTGAAAATGTTTCTTTACCATGAAAACCGTATTACACAGAGCAGATGATAGCCTTCGCCAAAAATGAGCGCAGAAAAAACCTAGGGGTGCTTGAACTTCTTTCCATCCTTAGTTGGTGTAGACCAGTGAAATTATTTACCAAACTGAAAATTTAACCAATTAATCAGCTAAAAGCTTAGCTAATAAAATATAGATTAGCTTGCATGTGAAAAAAAATAAAGACAAATAATAAGCTATTTAATCAATATCCTAGGTTGCTACACATTTAAACTTAAAACTTTAAACGTTTTTGAAAAATCACAACGGTAAATTTTTTTCCTCTTCGGTAACTTAATGTTTTTTGGGTGAGCAACACGATGGAAGTGTTAAAACATCCCGATTTTGCTCCGTTTTTTTGCGCATTTTAATTTTGTTAAATTCTTGCGTCTTAAGTAGGGTAAATGACCCCGATCGGGGTGATTTCCCTGATGTGAGTATTTTCCACCAGTTGCCCTTGTGCTCTCTACTGTTTTACAGATGTTAAAAGTCCATTAATGATCCAGGGTTTACGCTTCGAGAATTGTTCTCGTCTCGTAATAGGTCTCCTAGTGGCATGTTTATCAGTAGTCTGCAAGAAAGGATTACGAAAGTTAGAGAAATAAGCATTTGGGTCATTATCGTCTGGGGTTAAATTTTCATTAAACTGTTGACATAAATCATTCAAATAGTGATCTTGATTGAAGTTTCTCATGTCACAAATGATTCGCTTTTTAGGTTTATTTCACTTGTAAGATGCAGGTATTATTGCAAATAGAGCTAAGTGATTGGAGATGTCACACAGACCAATCCCACTAATAGTTTTACTAGATATATTATTACTTATAATATGATCTATAAGGGGAGCTGATGAAGAGGGTATTCGAATTGGTTTATCAATTAATACCGTAAATTACAAGAATTGCTCGATAGCTTGTTGGCGTATGCTTTGATTTTAGAGTCTATCATTTATTTTAAGAGGTCAATGTAGAAGTTGCCTGCTCCATAATACTGTAAGGCACTCGAGTTTAAGTGTTCAAAAACGTCATTAAAGGTACACCACACCAAAAACATAATCTGATGTTTTCAATTGTAATTTTATAAATATATATTCACTACCATGAATTTGGCTAACACTATCATAAATACAAGGATTAAATTTACACTTAATATAAATACCAACTCCCTCAGCGTTGGTTATACTATCGGCATGAAACAAAATGTACCCTTTAATTTCTATCTTTATTAGTAGAGAATCTCTTTTGAGCTTAGTTTCACTTACCATTATTATGTTAGGTTTATAAGCAAGATTATCAAGGTACAATCGCAATTTATCTACATTTTTTTTGAAGGCTGATGCAGTTGAAATGAATAAGAAAAATTTTTGTTTCATTATCAAAAGATTGAAGAAGCGAATTAATTGACTGGGGAGTATCACAACTCACGTTTGCTGCATAATTTATAGAAGGTTTAATGTAATTTTTATCATTAATTGTAACGTTTATTAGATCATGCAGGGAAATAAAATTAGAGGAATTTTCTTGATTAGAACTATCAATGTCCAGGTGCTGCTGCGTAAACCTGCTGGTTAATTGATTAGAAGGTGCTTGCATGTTTGCAGAAGGTATGCCATGATCAGCGTAGCACTTATTGCATAAATCAACTGGAATCAAGCAAGGCTTATTATTAGTACAATGTTTGCAGCAAAGGTTATCAGTAGGCAGTGGCTATTTCACCGTCGACGGCAATTTGCCCTTGGAATCTATTTTGCTGTAATCATTCACGTGTGGTTATATAGCCATATTTGCTATAATTACGCCAGTGACACTGTGGTGTAGTGGATAGTGCGCTGGTCTTGAGATAGCATGGTTGTGGGTTCAAATCTCAGCTGGCAGGGCATTAAAAGAAAGACAGTGTACACCAAAGGGGCAGGCCTCCTATGTAAATGTACAGGGCAGTGTACACTGGAAGGGAGTGTACAGGGTGGGGGATAGATACCTGGGGGTGCAATATTTTTTTGATTGGTTTTTAAAATTGACCAATCAGAAACGACCAAAAGTCACATGTTTAGTACGTCATTTAGGTTGACCAATCACAAATAACTCATGGCAAAATAGTCTCTGAGGGTAAATTGCCATCGACGGCAACATAGCCACTGCCTTATCAGTAAGGCCAAGGTCATTCAATGCATCACAGCAAGACAAATGCACGTGTTCTCAACAAATATTACAGATTACACATGTGTTACCTATAAAGGAATTGTAACAAACTGTGCATTGATTGCGAGAAGCCATTTTTCACAGATAAAAATGATAAGATAAGAGCTAAATACCAAGACAGTGGCTATTTTGCCGTCGACGGCAATTTACCCTCAGAGACTATTTTGCCGTGAGTTATTTGTGATTGGTCAATCTAAATGACGTACTAAACATGTGACTTTTGGTCATTTCTGATTGGTCAATTTTAAAAACCAATCAAAAAAATTTTGCACCCCCAGGTCTCTATCCCCCACCCTGTAACTCCCTTCCAGTGTACACTGCCCTGTACATTTACATACCAGGCCTGTCCCTTCAGTGTACACTGCCTTTCTTTTAAGCCCTGCCAGCTGAGTTTCAAACCCACAACCATGCTATCTCAAGACCAGCGCACTATCCACTACACCACAGTGTCACTGGTGTAATTGTAGCATATTTGGCTATATAAACACACGTGAATGATTACAGCAAAATAGATTCCAAGGGCAAATTGCTGTCGACGGCAAAATAGCCACTGCCAAATATCAAAGTTTCTAGATTTCAGAATTAATGCAACAAAAAGTTTTTGTTGATCTGACAAAGGGGCATATAATCAAGTTTTTTGAAATCAATGTCAATAATATACCTGTATAAATCATCTGGTGAATCTATTTTAATGTATTTGCCCTTTCTTTCATTTGGTTGTGATTCATCTGCTTCTGCAGATGTCTTCATCAAGATTGAACCATTTTTTGTGTGAATTTGTTCAAATTGGTTATTGCATTCGTTTTTTACATATCTCCGCAATTTGGCTTGCAGCGAGGTCAAATCTTCTGCTACATAAATGTTTGAGAATCTTGCGCTATCCTTTAGCTTCTTTTTTTTGAGGAAATAAATTGACTTCGTTTTTGTAGCACATAAATTTGACTATTATGGATCTTGGTTTTCCATTTCTTTTTCGACCTAATCTGTGTGCACATACTTCCATGTCGGTCAAACTTATTCATTTCTTTTGCAATATGTAATGCTGTTTCTTCTCCATCATCGATATTGCTATTCGATTCCAACACATTGTAACTTCTTAAATTTTCTCGTCGACCATATTGTTCAAGTGCATCAGTTTTATAAAGGCTTAAATTGAGCTGCTGCCTTAGTCTTTCATTTACTACTTCAGCTTTACTTAATTTTTGCTTATAAATAGCAAAATCATTTTTCAAATTAGCCACTTCTTGCAATAACTTTTTAAAAGAAGAATCAATTTCTTGAAGTTGTTGATGATCTTCTGTAAAACTGCTCATTTTGCAGTTGCAATTCTCAAACTTTTGTTTGCCTTTAGTCATTTGTCCTTTTCTCTTCAAAAACAAGAAAAAATGCGTCTGTCTCTCACAATTGTCAGATAACGAATGGATTAGCATTTGTAGTCAAAAGGCTATAAAAATATAGTTGCAATGGTGATGTTTTGTTTGGAGTTATTACTCAATTTGGAGAAAAATTTTCTAAACAAAAACTGGCATAGTTGTACAGGAGACAATCACTTTGTTTCTTTGGCTAATAATGTAATACATTTTACAATTGAACAAATTTTTGGAAATCTAAAACAGACAGAATTATTTAGACGAGACATCATTGATATTTTCTTTATTTCATTCAAACCAAGTGACACTAAATCTATACAAACAGTTTTAGCCAATATTTAAAAATAATGGTTTGACCCTGACGTTTCACTAGATGAACAGACAAACTGGTCAAGGTGATACAATTTTTAGATGTATTCCACCGAATTAAAGAAGATGAACCAATTGGTTTTGTAACAAAAAATTTCACCAAACCAACAGCAGGAGACCTACGTTTTTACAGAGAAACTCCTGTCATCGACTTCATATTTTTAAAGGTATCATTTTTAGTGAAGCAGTGAGATCATGAAGATTAAACAAAACACACAAAGACTACATGAATAGCAAAAAGGAATTACAAGGTGAATGTTTAAGTTCCAGGTTAAATAAAAGGCAGTGGCTATGTTGCCGTCGACGGCAATTTACCCTCAGAGACTATTTTGCCGTGAGTTATTTGTGATTGGTCAACCTAAATGACGTACTAAACATGTGACTTTTGGTCGTTTCTGATTGGTCAATTTTAAAAACCAATCAAAAAAATATTGCACCCCCAGGTATCTATCCCCCACTCTGTACACTCCCTTCCAGTGTACACTGCCACAATGTCACTGGCGTAATGATAGCAAATACGGCTATATAAACACACGTAAATGACTACGGCAAAATAGATTCCAAGGGCAAAATCAACTCCCAAACGTTAACCTCCAACCCAGAAAATAAGAGCGTCCACTTCTTCCCAGAAATTTTACTGTTACTTCCCTTGGCGGCCTACCTAGCTGGAGCGGGTGAGGTTGATCTCTAATTACTGGCACTTGCAATCGACAGGAAAGGCAATTCTTAATATTTTATGCTGATAGCTCTGATGACTAGCACCATGTGGTCATACACCAACACGCCTTCTAAAATGATAATTGAAACTCTCTTCCAATATAGTGGCAATACACGTGGTCAAAAACAGTAGCTACCAGACGAAATCGCAAAACAATTATACCTAACCACTTACCAAATATGAACAAATTGCAAGATCCCAGCGATTCGAGAAAGTTTAGCCTCCTATCTTTACGCCGCCATAACACAAAAGAGACTAAAACAAACTTGATACAAAAAATCTCAC
The DNA here is from genome assembly GCA_963675345.1 of Trididemnum clinides. Lineage (NCBI taxonomy): Eukaryota > Metazoa > Chordata > Ascidiacea > Aplousobranchia > Didemnidae > Trididemnum > Trididemnum clinides. The sequence continues at coordinate 17,915,779 of OY776291.1, forward strand.
GAAAGGATGACGGCGACACCTAACGGGTTTACATACAAATTAGAATTTAAAAAGGTTCTACACTAAGCGTTCCTGTTTCTTACATTTACTGTGGAACAGGCAACACTGCCTATTGCTTTGTGGATTTGCAGTAAATTTCAGTCTCTCACCGCAAATCCGCAAATAATTGCGGTAGGAAATTAGGTTCGCAAATCCGCAGATAGAAACTTGAGTCCGTAATTTGCGGAAGTGCCCACCTCTGGTTTTCACAAACATAAATCAAGAAATAAAGTCTCTAAACGTTTATGAAATGTAGTCTTCTGACTCAAAATTTTGATTGTTTGCACATAACAAACGTGCAGTTTTTACAAAAAGTCCTTTGGTACATATTGTCTATTTATTCATGATAGCTTGTACCTTTGGCAATATTAATCAAAATATTTAAAAAGATTCATCAAAAAGTATAGTCTCTAAAAATGTTAAAATATAGCCTACTCCAAGCAAAACACTTGGTGATCACCCAAGAAAAAGAGGAGAGGAATAATATTGGCCCTGTGTTATTTTTTGCTACACAATGTTAGCGTCGAGCTAAATATTATTTAAGTGTGAACCGTGGTGGATATTCAAAATTGGGGGCCTGAGGCAAAATTCTAATAAGGGGCCCCGAAAATTGATGTTGCTATAAATAATTGCAATCAAACAACTCCACCTTCGACAACGCTACAGGGTAAGCTTTAGGTTGTTGTAAAAAAATTGATGCAGATGCATTAGGATACATTCATAATCAAAACCATAAGTTAGAAACGCTCTTTTCCAGTAACTAGTTACCGCATTTCACAGTTAATCACCCTTCAAAAAAATGGAGTAATTTGCTCTCGAAAGCATTACAATAACAGTTCAGCTGTAGGGAATATTCAAATGATTTGCAGCAGCACAAGTGCCTAAAAAACTTGGTGCGACTTAATTGCTGTGAAACACACCGCAAAACAGAATTGTGCGGAATATTCAGATGTTATGCAGCAATGGGCCATTTTTTTTGTCAAAACATCTGAAACCACATAGATCTATTGTGCAGTAATTATATGGATTATAACTCACCGCAATGGTAAAAATTGACAAACACATATGCCAATAAACGCATCAAAAACTAACAATTTTTACAATGCCACAGCCTACTGTCAGACAAGGGCTGGCATTATGCTTAGCTAGCGTACTGCTAGACAAAGCTTAAACTTCCCAAAAATATCGGTCTTCACATGCCGATAAACGTTATGTCAGGAAAAAGCCATTGAATTTAATCGTAATGCGTTGAGACAGGAATTCTTTGAAATTTCAAATGCTGGCGCTGGTTAATTGCATTAGGTCTATTGAAAAAAACCCAGGAAGTTTAGTTACAATGGTTGCTGCCTTGTTTTTTGCTGAACACGGGTCAGCAATCAATTCACCAATAGCAATATCCTCTATATTATTATCTTTGAATTTACTGACACTTGATCACATAGGGCTAGTGGTATCATTTTCTGTTTCATTAATAACATAACTTGGATGCTTGAAAATGCACTTTTTATCTTACAGTTCTGTAGTAGTAGGGCCGTTTATCACAATAAATCTGTCCATTACACATTTGCATCATCAATGTTCCTACTTTCTTCCTTTTGATGCAATACTTTTCATACTCTTTATTCAACTGATGCACTTAAACTATCTGGTATGAGGTACAGTATACAGCAAATCAAGGACTGATAATTTACTAAATTAAAAATTAATTGAAATGATAATTTACAAATAAATCTGAATAGACATACCTTTTTGATAAATATGATTGTAATAGACTTCATGTTTGGATGGGTCACGGGACAAATAAAGCGTTAAAGCCACTAAAATCTTTTATTGTTTTATTATCATAACCAAAGATAGTGGCAAATACCAATTATGAATAATGACTTAACTAATTCTCCTTCCCAAATTTCTCTATAAAGATTAACATACAATGTAGCAAATTTGCCGTTGAATCATTAGCTTGATCAGAACACAGCAAGTACAAAGATGTCAAACAACTAACACTTAATGTTTCTAAACCTTGCAAAAACTTTTTATGCTTGTATGTCTCTAATATTACGACTATTTTGCACCAATTATTTTTTCAAAGAAAATTTATTTCCGCTTTGAACAGTATCTCACTAACATCAGTAAATTGCTCATGAAAAGATAAATTAATTAATTACCGTTTTGATGAGACTGAAAACTGGACCGACTTCATAAATAAATTATTACAGTTAACAGGCAAAGTCTGGTCTGCTCAAACAGCTAAAAATATAGGTTGTTACCATCACATCAGCAAAATGAGGTTCCACCCTGAAAATTATGTTACACCCACATTGTCACAACAGTTTCTGTCAAAAGAACTGGAAAGCCTTCAGCCCAAAATAGTAATAGAAAAAATAAATTTTAGTTTTTGGTTTTTATTTAGGCAGTGGCTATTTTGCCGCCAATGACATTTTGCCGCCAATGACATTTTGCCCTCCTATACTCTATTTTTCGTTGAATGTTTGTGATTGGTCAGTTGCAGTGACATATCAAAAATGTGACTTTTAGTGGTTTGTGATTAGTCAATCTCTATAATGTATTAAAATTGACAAAAATGGTGCTTTTAGCTTACGCTCCCACTTATATCCACAAACTGCCATCCCTTCCTTTATGTATACTGCCTCTGTTAAAGTACATTGCCTGCAAAGATTCGAGCTTCTAACCATTTTATTCGTAGTTAGCATCACTATCCACTACTCCAAAACAATACTCTAAGCACTGAAGCAAATAAGTCAATTTTGAAGACACACAAACGTTGAACGGCAAAATAGATTGCCGGGGTAAAATGCCGTCAAAGGCAAAATAGCCACTGGTGTGGCAGCACCAGGTTTCAACTCTTTGATTCCCGCACCAAGCGTACCGTCGTTGTTTAGCACTGAACCAGTAGAGTTGCTTTGTAGAACTAGTAATATTAGCTCTACGGATCCTTTCTGCTTCGTCAAACAAAAAACAGGAAGCGGTTGAAGCTTTCTTGCAGTGTTTTATTCACAAATATGCGCAGCTCCTCCCAGCGTGCGCAGAACGAAAATTCACGGCGATAAAGGCTACCACACAGCCTTAATAACAATTAAACATGGGGACCAACACTCAGGCCCAAACAGAAATCCTAAGCATAATCAGATCGAAACGAAAATTTACTACTCGCTTCGCCACGTTGACGTTTTGACAAGAATAGCGAAAATACACGTGGTCACTTTATATATACGAGCAGATGCACCTGTTCTATATATGAGTCAAACATGTGGCCTTATTTAACCACAGGGCAAAGACCAAAGAAAGGCAATACAACAAAGGAAGGCTTTTAGAAGTACCGGTAGTCCGTAGGAAGCCCGGTTATAACGTCTACTACTTCTCAGTAGGGGCTAATTGTTCGGTTCGCTGTAGGGGTCTAATTTGAAGCTATATTTACTTAAACTCCTAACAAAACAGCACGAGATCACTTAACTTACCACAATATCAATCAATTTTGTAAAAAATTGCTTATGAAGTCTTTGCGTCACGTTCTCAAGAGACTACGCTGTATGAAGTCAAATCGCTGTAAAAGACCACATGGCGATTGGCGGAACAGCCACTTTTAGATATTACATCCACAGTTGTTGAGACCGAAGGCCAATTTCAAAATACCACAAAATAGCCTAAAACTAGACACGCCATTTTTAAAAGGGGGGCCCCTCGACAACTCCAAAAAGGGGGGGCCTGAGGCGGCTGCCTCATTCGCCTCACCCAATATCCACCACTGAGTGTGAAAGCAATTTCCTTTGCAATTGAGTGAGGCCGGCGCAGCTAGTTGATTTGTTCTTTATTTGAACATTATTAATGGGGGCCCTGCTATTGCAATATTATAACTATAAGTGCTTTATTTTGGGTTAGTTGGCTTTTGGCATGACTGCAGTAATGCCAGAAACAAGCAGCATGCGCACAGTCAGAGGCGTTAGCTAATACAAATTCACCTAGAGTAAAGGTAACGAAAAAGGTCGTAATTAGCGGTTCACAGACTTTGTGAACAATAATAGCATTAATTAGATGCATCAATAAACAGACTTTTATAAGTCTGTTTATTGATGCATTTAATTAATATGTCTGCTTTAATTAAATACATAATTCTCATTTAATTAATAAGTCTGTTTAGTTTAAAAACACTTATGGTAATTTAGTTTAGTTAAATGTCTGTTTAGTTTAAGAATGCTTATGGTGATAACAGGGTAAATAAGACATTGCCCGCACACGACAAACTTGGAAGACATGTAGTGGTTATACACTCTCGCCCGTACTGATTTTAGATCGATTGCATTTAAGCAAACGTTAATTTTTGCTTTAAGTAATTCTATAACATCTCACCCTGTATCAAGGTGCAACAAGCGATTAATTATAAGTGTTTTTTAAGCATGCTGTTTTCTTCTCTTTTGAATTCTTTTACAAAGCAGTGTTCCGTCATAATGGTAAAAAACATCACAATGCTTGCCGCTATATAATGAGAGTAGTATAGTATGTAAATTTTGACCAGATTTTTGTGGCGCGGTCATATGTCACGAATTACTTCTGTTGAACATGAAATAACATTGTATAGGGTTGAAATAACGTTGTATGAACTTGAAATAATTACATTGTATGAGCTTGCAATAATTGAATTTGTTTGTTTCACTTACTTGGTGTTGCATCCTCACTTCAGTACACCCCACTTTAGAATATTATACAGTTTTCAAAATGATTTTGATGTACCCCCGTTTCAGAGTGCTCTCCAGTTAATAGCCTTGATTCCCAACTAATCATTTTGGCACCCCTACTTCAGAATACTGCCACTTCGAAATGTTTAATATTAACTGCAATTTTAAGTACGTTCAAACATAAATGGAAGCATTGACCAAATGGAGCGTACACGCAGTTATAAAGTCATTTCTCAAAAATGAAAGCCTGCTGTAATTATTCACATCTCTCTCTTATTTGAGACACTACTGCAGCGAGGGGAGGAAGAGAAGCGGTGGTGCGACATCAAAACCGCAGAAAAATAACGAGAAATTGACTCTAATTTGGTGGATTAAATTTTCTTAGTATTGCAATATGTTAATTGCGTTTTTTCTTTAGCATCCAAAACAAACCTGCGGAGATGGGAAGAGAAGACTCTCCAAACCTTGAATTTGAAAATAAAGAATTAAGGTAAGAATTTGCTCTGGTTTTCTTGGACTGCTCTAATAATTTATTTTTCGACAGGGGTTTTGTTCTGGAAAAATGGTCTCAAATTCGAACGAGAACTGTAATTAGACCAGTGCAAGATATCTACAATTTTTTTCAAAATTCAAACGTTAACGAATTATTTTCCAAAATTTATATTGAAATGATCAATAATCAAAAGTCACGTTTTAAAATTGATCACAGCTTTTAATACATTTTGAAAAACATTGAAATTGGTGTGCTTCGTTTTTTCACCTTTTTAGCAATCATTGCGTTTTAAATGCAGCGAAGCTAATTAATAATGGTGACAAATTGGCGTGTTTTTTGGAAGATATATTAGAGCAGAATTGCCTTGATAATATGTCACGCCCCTACACAAAGTGATTTTATGTGACTAGTACTAATATTACTTTCTACTTAAACAAGCGAGAAAATGCCCCAATTGGTCAAATTAAAATGCTTCGTAATTTTATTTTATTCCACCAAGGTGTAAATAGTCTAATTGCAGATGTAAACTGCGGAACTACTTATAAAAATTGTTTATGTTTTTTTCGCTGTTTAAGTTTATTTTGTGGTTTTAGTTTAATTGATTTAGAAAACGATACGCAAACAAAATTTTGCCTGTATTGCAATCACCGCAAAATCGATTTTTTTACATTTCAAGGAGTTTTTCTAAATGATCTTATTATTCTTGAGGACCTCTTCCAAAATAATGTCAAGGTGTATGAGTTAGTGGAGCGTGAAAATGAAACAGTTTGTCGGCTGAATCAAAATACTCGTAAGATATATTCTGAAACCATGAAATTAAATCTTTTTAAAAACCATTTCAGCTATATTTTTAATTTTGAGAAATACAGCAGCATATATCACTGCTCAAAATGTGACGTGTTATGGTACCAGCCAATAATATATAACCAACACCTTAGGTCAAATACAGATATAAAGAAGGTTTTTTTACTCACCCCTACTCTTTTCGAGGAATTGGCAGAGCTTGGTATGTATGCCCCTGAAAATGATCGTTTTTATCTTTATTTCTCTGTTTTCGATTTTGAGTGCGTTCTCTCAAAAGAAAATTTACTATCCAATACCCTTCTTCTCCAGTATGAAGCTTTTCACAATTTGCTGAGTTGTAGTGTTGCTTCCTCTGTCCCAGACTTTGGAACACTGTTTTTTTTGTCTCTGAAGGCAATCACCTGATTCTAGTGGAGAGAGTGATAGAGTACTTGAAGCCAATCTGTTCTGCAGCATTTAGTTTGTTGAAAACCAAATTTCAGTGTTTTTGATTCTTTGTAAGCAAAAACGTCTGAAGCAAAAAAAGCTAAGTCAAAATTTGAAAAATTTTTGAAAGAGCGTATCGCTCTTGGTTTCAACTCTGGCAGCTATGATCTTAACTTAATTAAAGAACAACTTATTCGAGTACTTTTATCTAAATTGGATTTTGTAATCAAGCGAAACAATCACTACATTTGTGTGAACACAAAAGCTTTGAGATTTCTGGACATAAAAAGCCATATATATTCATACAACACGCTTTCAGTTTTGGGGAGCAATATTTAACACCCAAGCACTTTCCTGTAGACCAGCGTAGTCCAATTACTTTTGACCCACGGGCCACTTTGCACAAACGTGACGCCTTGCGGGCCATTTCAAACATATGTCACAAGACTAAAAATTAAAGAAGAACTAATTCAGATTCACAAGATTTGAAATAAAACAAACAGCAAAGATAAGTGAGTTCAAAAATAGCCAATTTATAGCAAATTTGCTTCAATGGGATGCATGTGTTTGAGGCTTCTCTGACACTATAGTTTCTATATCAATATCAATGCTAGTAGTAGAAAGTCGGAGACAATTGTCCAGTGTTTGGTTTACTATTCGATTTTTGTTTCTAGATTTGACCACCTACATAGTAGAAAATGTACTCTCACACACATATGTGCTTCCAAACATTGAGTGCATTTTTAGTGCAAAATCTTTCAGTTTGGGAAATTTATCTTTGCTGACTAATTTCCAGAATCTCTTTTGGGTTTTGTTTTTTCCTGAAAGCAAGAATGGGTTGCATTGAAGCTCACAGAGTTCTAGCTGAAATTCTGATAGCTGTGTCTCCACATCAACATCCATAGGATTGTTATACAAATAGAGATTATGTTTTAATCTATCAAAATCTTTAAATCTATTCTCAAACTCATGAGATAAAGCTTCAATATCTTCCACAAAACGAGAGCATTCCACATCTACATCATCTGCCAGAAGCTCATGTAAAAAATCGAAGTGTGAAAGATCATTATTTTTCAAACGTGTAGCAAACAGGCGCAGTTTCATTTTGAAAGTTTCAACGTGCCCAACTAAATTTGAAATATTTTAACTCTCGCCTCTGCAACCTCAGGTTCAACACATTCAAGTGCATTGTGTTATCTCCAAGGAAAAGAGTTAGCAAAGAAAGTTTTTATCTCTCAATTGAGTTTGTTACACATGTATTTCACTCGGTTCCTCTGCTAGAAACAAAAGGATATCCATTCAAAGACCAAAAAAATGTTTCAGTACTTTCCCAGCACTAAGCCACCAAATATTTGTATACAGAGGTAGGCCACTGAATTCTGCATTTAACTCTTCTAAAAAAGTAATGAAACGCCTGTGTCTGTGCGCTTTGTTGCTGCCTCTAATCAAATTCACTATTTGGACAACTGTTTTTATGACATCACTCGTTTGTAGCATCTTTCGATAAAGTGCTTGTTGTGGATGATACAATGCAGCGTTGTACAATTTACACCATTTTTCTTCAGCAAACCAACTAATTCAGTCTTTATTACCAGTCATTGCTTTTGCGCCATCAGTTACGATACATGAACATTTTTTATATGCTCCATAATTATGAATAACTGACTCAAGGGCAGCATAGATATTTAAGCCCGTTGTATCTTTATTCAAGGAACACACTTTGACCACTTCTTCTTGCACAGTAAAATTCTTACAAACAGTGCGTATAAATATTAAAAGCTCACTTGTGTCACTTATATCCGTACTCTCATCCAGTGCCATCAAAAAATTCATGCAGTTTTCTACTATGCTCTTTAGTTTTGATGATATATGTTTGCCAAGATCACTTATCCTTCTTGCAATAGTCTGATGAGACAGAGATGCAGTTTCAAATTTTCTGGCAACCATGTCGTTCCCAAACGCATGTGCCATTTTTATTGCACATTGTTTTACCAACTTGCCATCCCTAAATGATTTACTTTCCTTAAACAACATCAGAGCGATTTCATACAATGCCACTGTATTAGTTGTTTGTGGTTTTATGAAACTACTCCGAACTTTCTTCTGTTTCTGATATCCTCTTTTAAGACGGTCAGCAATATCAATTCGTGTCTTCCCATAATATTCTTCATATCGCAATTTGTGTTGCGTTTCGTAATGTCGCTGAACATTGTATTCCTTTAGCACATCAATTACTTGCATGCAAACCAGACATGATGGCTTGCCATTATTTTCCATCATAAAGTAATTTTCCAACCACTTTTTATTCAACACTTTGCCTTCGTTAGCAAGCTTTCTCTTCTTGCTTGTTTCCATTTTAATAGTGTGTATATGTATATCCTTTTCAGCAAATTTTGAATGTTTGAAATTACTATTTTGACTCTGGCTAAAACTTTATTTTCCTCTTTCAGATTATTTCACTAGAAACATCAACGTACTATTAAATATATTAAGCGTTTCGTAAGGGAAGCCAAGTCGCATTCGTTAGTATATTGATTTTCTTATTTTTCTTTATCTCCATGCAAAATAACGAGTTATTGCAAACTATTTCATGACTGGCAGTTTTATGAAAAATTGTCCAACTCTAACATACACAGATTAAATAAATACTGAGAATGTTCGCGGGCCACAAAAATTCTGACCGCGGGCCTGCTATTGGACCACGCTGCTGTAGACATTACTGTCAGCAAATGAAGGTTTTGAATTTATGGGTTGTTTTTTTCACTGGTGCTGTCGTTGCAATGCTGGAAAAGAAAAGAACCCACTAAACAGTAAAGAGTTTTCAAGAAGTGTGCCGAAAAGCAGAAGAGAAAAGCATACTGTTGGAAGAGTGCAGTCACCAAGTCCGAGTAATTTAGGAATGCGCTTGGAGACGGCTATCTACTGATGGAGAAATTATCTTCTTCATTAAATCCTTGAAATCTGTTCGACCTAGACACTGCCTATCCTTTCACAATATTTTGAATGGAGTCCAAAGAGGTGATTTATTTGGCTTTGTTTTAGTGGACATATTAACTCTTGAGCACTTATGAATGCTATTCTTGAAAAAGCAGATATCGGCAAGATTATAAAGAGCTTTTCAGAGGAAAATAGACTCCTAAAAAAGCCAAGAAGAATGGTGATTTTGATTTATTTTGCTGAGAAAATATTACTCACCTCTCCTTTAGCGAGATGGTATATAAACGATGGGTTAGAAATTAGCAAAATTTATGAGTTTATTGAATACGCGCCTGAGAAAACTTTCAAAAATTTTGGTTTGGAGACTTTGGCAGCTAGAAGATCTAGAGACCGCTCTACTTTCTCAGCGAGTTTGCTTTAAAGGGACAAATTTAGAGAGGTCTTCTATTGTAATCAATCAACTGTCAATAGAATGACAAACTACTCCCTGTTTGTGAATCTTTCTGGATGTTGTTGACAGCGAGCTCTATGAAATCAAGAGTCTTAATAAACATATCACCTTTGATCTACCTACTCAAGTGGGTCTTTTTGTCTATTCCTTGGGAAATTAAAAATGCTAGAGTTTGTCTATGACTACATTAAAAAATATTTACCAGACGACTGCTTAGAGTTTATTAAAATGGATCCTCATGGTCTCTATATGGCATTAACTTGGGACTCCTTCCAAGAATTGGTGAAACTAGAGCCGAGAAAAGAGTTTTTCAAAACTATGATTATTTTTTTCCTAGCCTAACTTGCGACCAACACAAAAAAGAGTTTGTGAAAGTCTGACTTCAAAACCTCAAATGGGAACAGCCAGATTGTTGTAAAGAGTGTGAATTGTTTGACAAGTGATCCCCGGGCTTTTTAAATTAGAATTTTTTGGGAGTGGATGTTTGGCTCTAACATCAAAGACCTACTTTTGTTCAAGGAGGGGGGAGGATAAGCAAGTTAGTAAGGGTCTCTCTGCAAAATTAAATAAATTTAACATTAACACCTATTTGAATGTTCTTAAAATGAAATGCAGCTGGGTAGGAAGGGACAAAGTTTTCATCTATAGAAATAATAAACTATTTACCTAACTCAAAAGGGAGCAGGATTAAGCTTCTACAGAAAGCGAAAAGTTTAGGAAGATAACATTGCTACAATTCCCCTTCATCTTTAATTTTCTTTATGCTTCATTTTTTAGAGAAAGTAAAAAGTTTTAGACAACTGCCGATTTTATATCATTCTTTCACCTGATTTGTTATTGCGTTGTGTTGTTTTGCAAATAAACTCACTGATTTGTTTTTGCGTTTTGCTTTACGATATAACTTGCCCAAGTCGCGTGATTTTCAATAACGCAATGCAGTCACGGGATTATTTCCTAAGCTAGTTCACACACCAAATTGCTGCATATCTTGTATTCTAAAACTCTGAATAAATACACACACAAAAAAAGAATCTCCGACTACAGCTGAAATAAAAAAAGATATAATTTGTCAAGAGTTAAAAGAGGAGTTTGAAGAACACTTTTATATTGACAGAAGGGAGGTCGACTTTGCTCCTGTGCTTGATGAAACACTTATAATGGTGCCTCCTCATTTCAGTATTTGTCCGTAGTTTTCTCCCACAGATTTGACATCTGAAAAAAAGTTAAATTCTAGCTTTAATCATGGTTTAAACAACCCTTCTCTAGCTCTAATCACCCTCAAATTAACAAAATCTGTATTTTAATCGCTTACAGTACTTGTAATAAAGTATGAAGAAATGTTTGATTCGAAGGTGCTGATCCACTGCTTTCTCAGACGGGAAAACTCTAAGCACAGTGTACATGGAACATTCTGTAAAGCAAGACTGTTAGTAAAAGTCACATCTCATCACTACATACTGCCTCACTTTTTTGCTGTAGGATTCTGTGAGTTTTAAAACTCACGCATTTTCCGGTAGGCGTTAATATCTGGTAAAGATACTAAAAACATTAAAAAGCTTTCTCGCGCATCTTAACACGTGAATGATTGCTGCAAGTCTTGAAAAAAAATAACAATGGAATAAATTCAACAGCATTTGGTTTAGATGCTATATTTTAATATGTTTACTTAAACTAAACTAACAACTGTTCTCATTGAGTCCTACTGGCTCCGGAAAGACTTGTTTTGTAACTAGATTTATTTATAGTCTGGATTGCTTGATGATTCCTAAACCTCAGAAAATAGTTTGGTGTTATAGCATCTGGCAGGATAATTGTAATCAGATAAAGAGCATTGAGTTTGTTCAGAGGTGCCTGTGATGGCGATTGCAGTTAGTTACCGTCACATGAGTGTTTTTTGAAGTTTCACTGCCTCAAGACTGATCTCACAATACTTTTGTTGAGTTTGAGGTATATTGAGAGACTGTTATCTACGCATAAACAGCTAATCATAAATCAATAAATTAACGAAAACAACAACCTTACTGGCAATTGTGACACTTCGTTCAATTTAGAGTTAATTGCGTTGGCACAAATTCATATAAGTCAGACATTTAATTTTGAAATTCTAAAACCACAAATTATAAAACTTCGTTACACGATCCGAAAATACTCCAGTCCTTTCTTGATTCTGTCCAATTGTCGTTTGGTAGGATTTGCAAATAAAGTAGCACGAGGTTTGAAACAAATTATGCCTGAAACTAACACAATTACCAGCGCTGCAAATTAAGATAATGATAGTGAATTGAAATAAGATACTGAGTTTGATGCTGACTTACTTAAGGTGGCAAATCACCATTTGAGCTGTTTTAGCCGTTTTTGAGAGTTTTTATAAACTGGTTTGGTCATTAGAAAGCCCGTTTGCAAAAAGGAAGAAATTCGACAGTTTTGCATAAATTATGCAAATTATGAAGTCATACGTGACGTCATCGCACCAGAAATTCGCCAATTTTCAAACACGGATATCTCGTCTCATACATGGGTTTTTTCGTTCATTCAAAGTTTGTGTGACAGATAATAACCAAAATTAGGGTTTGTAGTCACGAATTTGCTATATTATTGTTCAGTTTGATACAGTCTGCATTCAAAAATTCTGTTGGAATTTTTGCGCATAATTCGCTACCAATTAGTAACATAATACCCCTATCAACAGAGAACTACACTAAGGAGGGGAATTTCCCGACTAGAATCCCTGCATAATGGTCCAAGGCCCATGTTAAAAAAAGAATTTTGGAAATCGGATGACATTTGGCTATACTATGCGTGTTTGAAATCAGTATGAACACTCCAAAATCCTTAAAATGAGAAAATCGCGATTAAACGTTTCATGTTGTACCGAACTAGGCATAATATCTGAAAACGTTTATTTCTGTTCAAAGGCAGATCAATGTGCGCTGGATTCATAAACGTTGCCTTCCTCTTCATTTTTCGTGTCTATGAAGCCCTTTTTCTCGGCTCGAAGTCTCTTTCGAGTAATTTTATACCGATCACTTGATTTTCATTTGGCGTGATACAGATGCGTAGTGTCACTACTATGGGCACTTTTCACTGTGAATCCTCCACTCAGTCCTAACTGCTCGAAAAGTTTCACAAAAGCGTCATTACCATCATTGAATACAGCGACAGCAAAGTGTGCTGCATCTGATACCACTGGTCTAGACACGAAAACTTCCTTTGGACAGTGTTTCCAGATCACATTATTGATTGACTCATTGTTATTCTGGGTTTGGCCATGCAGGCATTTACAGAGGAGATCACTGTCTGCCAGTTCACTGAAAATGGGTTCTATCACATCAACGACAGCTTGTGGTAGTCCATGTCTGTGTTTGTATGTAGCCTAATTGGGTCCAGATTGTACTTGCACCATGTATTAGGTCCATCTGGGAAGAAGCTGTAATTCGGTTCCGCGCGGGAGCGATAGTGATAATCGACAGAAAAACCTAAAAAAATCAGATTTCTGATAAAAATTTTATTTCCGGGAAGGTGCCATCAAGACAACGAAAACACCTGCTAGAATAATGCTCGTTTCCAGAATTGTATGCCCAAAAGATCGGCTGAAAAGGGGTCACAAACAAGCAATAAAGGCGTTGCTAGGCAGAAAACACGTGTACCCTTTATAAAACATGGGATTTTAACCTCCTTAGACAGGCCGATTCAGTTTTTTGTGGCCAGAATCCGATTCTATGGATCAAATGGTACTATAAACTGTGCCAAACTAATTTTCAGTTTTTTTACTGATTTTGTCGAAATTCTGGCTTTCAAATGGTGATTTGCCACCTTAAGTTCTTACTGCCATCATACGGCAGTAACGGTGCCTGATTAAGGCTATTTTGATGGAAAAAAAACCCTTCTCGTCATCGACGATCTGATGGAGGAAAAAAATAAAACTCTTCACACTAGGATCACATCACCTCAATCTTAGGATAGTTTATTTAGTTCGAAATCGTTTTCAAAAAACAAATTGCATCATCTCACTAAACTCACAGATAGTGGTTGTAGCAGTTGTGACCTTTAAAATCCCTTGTAATATCTATCAATTCAGAATTTAGTTGGCAACATTATCTTTGTTTTCATTAGCAACCTTTGTTTTCATTAGCACATTTAGATAATCAGCATGTACTGTACTAATTGTTTATTTAAGATGGGTAATTTGATCTTAGCTAGCTATTATCCTTAGATTAAGGTGCAGTTGTACAGCACGTGTACCAGCAAGTCCTTTCTCTTTGTAATTAATAGGCTTTATCTGACATTTAGATAGTTTTGAGGGCTAACAATCTGTTATTTGTATTACATGTTACTGTATTGTCTAGTTGAATAAGTGCTGGTTTATTGAATTTGGTTTGGTTTAATTGCATGTTGTTTTGATTATGGACAAACAATTGGATATATATTTTGTCTTCATGTCAAGCAGGATATCGAAATAAGTTTATTGATGACTTTGGGTTTCAGCCTGCGTTCGTCCAACGTCAGGTATATATACATGTGATGTGTGTGCCGATAAGTGATACCTGTAATTGCAAGTTGTTAATTCTCTTTCTCTTTGTATATAGTTACCTTACCTGTTGACGTCCTGCCATTCACGCTTCTATTCAATAAAACATCTTTTACAAACCGGCGTGAAAGTTCGACGGGTGAGCGTATTTAGAATCAACTGGCATCTATTAGCGTCTAGCCCTATTCGCCAGGACGCTACAGTGGTTCTGTTTAAAACTGATTCTACTTGAATAGTACGCAGGTGTCTTCATTGGTTACTTGGGAGTAGTAGCTGATATATATTGGCTCAATTCAAACACCACATATGTTATCTGAATAGGGTGTCCACAAAGTCTAGACAATTTTATAAATTCATTAAAAACTTTTTTAAAATGCTATCAAAATAATTCTTTTTGCATATTAATCAGTTTTTATTAAAGTTTTTCATAATATCACTTTTTTTATTTCAGAGATGAATTAGCCAAATAAAATAATTGATTTCCAACCCTTGTTAAAAATGACTTCTCCACGAGAAAAAGCACAATGTGTTTCTTGGTTTATCAAAACGAGATCTGATGTTGAAGCATAAAGAAATTTCATAGGTAAATATCCAAAACGAGCCCCAGCACGTCAGTTGATTTGCAATTGGCATAAGCAGTTTGTGGGAACGGGAACGTTGCTGCTAAAATCGAAGAGTGGATGGCCAAAAACTTCTGAAAAAGGCATCGAGCGTATTCGTCAGTCATTTAGTTGTAGCCCAACAAAGTCCATCCGCTCTGCTCTTGTTCGGGCTACGTGAAAGATGTTGTATACCGCACCAAAGTAAAAGACATAAGTGACCTTGAGGAAAGAATTATTGCCGCTGTGGAGACAACTGATGGAGAAATGTTAAGAAGGACGTGGGTTGAAATTTAATATCGTTTAGATCAGTGCTTCTCAACCTTTTTCATGTCGCGGCCCACTTTTCGCCGAGACTTTGCTATGCGGTCCACTTCTGGAAAAATTTATTTCAGAACCAATGACTAATGATAAATCAATTGAGTAAATGATGATGATGTGAAACAGAGCAAATATGCCACAAGAAAAGGGATCATTAAGTGAATACAGAATAAGTCTCACTTAATCGAGTTTTCATGGTAAAGGCTGATTGGTTCTAGCCTTTTGAATGAAATAATGAGAGTGTACAGCTATAAATTTATTAGCATCATTCAAAAAGGTGCACACAAAAAACAACACAAGCTATTTATTTCTAATGGGAAACTTGAGCTTGCTTATTGGAAATGATACGATCGATTCGAGGCTGGATAGGAGACAAGCTCACGCGCAAAGTAGCATTCAGAGTATCAGTTTTAAGGCTGTTTCGTGCTTTCGATTTCGTTGTAGTAACTGTGGAGAAGCCTGATTCGCAAAGGTAAGTGGTGGTGAATGGTAAGAGAAACATAATAGCACGCTCTGACAATGAAGCGTATTCCCTGCTGGCTTGAATCCAAAAGCAAGGAAGATCTACTTCTCTATATTTTTGCTTGAGTCCGCTGTCCTCAGAAAGTTCAATGAGGTCATTTTGAAGTTGCGAGGGCAATTCCACATCTTCTGTCGCGTAATTGACAGAAAATGGATTTAGAATCCACAGATTTCCTGGTCTTGGATCTTCAGGAAAGTACGAATTAAACTTATTTGACAAGTGAGACAGATGTTGGACGATTATTTTTGAAATATCCACATGAGGGGATCCTTCAAGCTTTTCACTAAGTAGTGGAAACATCTCATACCGTTTGTTACTGACCATTCTTTTCCACAAATCAAGCTTTTTCTTAAATCCCTCTATTTTATCGGCAACTAGAAACAATGAGCTGTTTCTTCCTTGCATTGAAAGGTTGAGCTGATTTAACTGGTCAAACACATCTGAAAGGTAGGCCAGTTTTGCACAAAAACAATCGTCAACATAATGATCAGCAAGAGGTGAGCGTTGATCGTTAAGAAAAATGTTAACTTCCTGTCTCAACTCAAAGAGGCGATTAAAGACGCGTCCCTTTGAGAGCCACCTCACCTCACAGTGATACAGGAGTTGCAAGTGATCTGAATCTAGTTTGTCACACAGGGCTGCGAAACATCGCGAGTGCAGTGCATTCTTCTTAAAGTAGTTCACCGTCTTTACAGCTATAGACAGGACTTCGTGCAGTTCTGGTGACATCTGCCTTGATGCTAGGTTTTGTCTATGTAAGAAGCAGTGAGTCCACTTGGCATTTTCTGCTTTATCCAGGATCTGTTTTACAACACCATGATGAACACCAGTCATTGAGGCAGCACCATCTGTACACACACCAACGCATTTCTTCCAGTCAATGCTTTTGTTAGTGAAGTGACTGTCAAGGCAGCGCATTACCTCACTTGCAGTTGTTCTCGTGGGAAGTTCTTTGCAAAAAAGGAGATCGTCGTGAATGTTACCATCAGCACAGTACCTTACAAATGCGAGCAATAATGCTGAATTGCTAATGTCAGTCGATTCATCCAATTGGATAGAATAGTAACTGGCTTTGATTTTTTCCAACATCTGACATTCGATATCGTCACTCATTTCAACTATTCGCCTAGTTACAGTGTCATTTGACAATGATACTCTTTGAAGTTTTGATGCAGCGGCTTCTCCAATAATTTCCCGACACATATCTATAGCACTGGGCAGAATAAGCTCCTCTCCTATTGTGAAAGCTTTCTTGCTACGAGCAATGCGAGAAGCCACCAAATAACTAGCCTTCAATGCTGATTTTGTCCGAGCAGTAAACGAAGTTAGGATTCCTTGCTGTTTTTGCAGATCCTCTCCTTTTCTCTTAAAGTATTCTTTGGGTTTTTCTGCAACTTCAGGGTGTTTTGAGTCGAGGTGCCGCTTAAGCTTTGATGGTTTTAAAGCCTCGTTCGACAAGATTTGCGCGCACTCAACACATTGGGCTTTAGGCTCTAAGTCTGGTCCTGCGCTTATAAATCCATATTTGATGTATTCAGGATCATATTTTCTCACTACTTTCCGTGGTTTTTTCAAACTTTCTACTAATACTTCATTCCCCTTTCTTTTCAAAAAACGATCCATTTAAAATTCAGTAATGCCTCTCTTTGTCTAACTAAACAACTGGTTTACTGTACTAACTAAAATGTTGACGAAATACTAGCCAGTGTCAGCTTATTATGACGAAATACTGATATAGAATGTTGCAATAAATAGAATGTATTAGCCTAGTCCTACGCATATCAACATACTTCTTATTTAAAATATAGAAGTTATAACAAATATTTTGCGTTTCGCGGCCCACCTGAAAGAGTTTGGCGGCCCACCAGTGGGTCGCGGCCCACTGGTTGAGAAGCGCTGGTTTAGATGTTCTCCGTGCTACAAATGGGGCTCATATAGAAATTTATTAATGCTTTGAATAAAAACTTAACTATATACTTGATATTATTTGATCATTTCAGAGATAGCGTTCATTAATGTTTTAAATAAAAACTTGACCATTTAATTGATATTATTTAAATATTTCAGACATTTCCAACGTCAGTTGTAAAATCAATAAATTTTTTAAATTGTCTAAAGACTTCGTGGACACCCTGTATATTAAAATACAAGCTACTAATACGATAGTACAGGCATACGCGAGTGAGAGAGATAAAGACGTTATCACTACTCCTAAACATTATTAGGTTAATGAATATAGATATATTACCCGTCACAGCAATTACTGCTAAGCAGAACAAAGAAAACAATGTACTTTCAATATGAAAGTAGAATAATGAAACTAGGATCCAATTTTAATACAATTTTGTTAATGACCATAATCAACAGGTTCTGTTTAAAAATCCAAGAGATACAAGACAAGCGTTATTCTTTGCAAGACAGGCCTACCCTAAACATGTCAGAGAAATTCAGCAAGCCTTTTTCGACGCTGCCAGCAAATCTAAAGGCTACTTGTCATCCGATTTTCTCTGTTGAACTCCTGATAAACTTTGCATCCGGAATAACATTTTTTCAGAAGAAGATAAATTTGTTTATGTGCTAGCAAGACTGAAGCGAAACGCCCCCACTCTGAAGCTGCTTCACAAAGTAAAGCCTAGACTAGTAAAAGCAATAATTAATAACAGCAGTGACGATTTGCTTCAATGTATTTGCAACTGCTCCCACAATCTTTTAAAGGCAATGTCAAGATTACAGAACATCAGAAAAGAAAACTTTCAGCGCATAAAGGAACTCTTCGCCAACTCACTAAACTTATCAGCGTCACCAAGAAAAGAGAATTAATCCTAAAAGGTGGGTTTCTCGGAGCTCTTATAGATGCTGTTATTCTTGTTATACCGGACTTGTTGGGAGTCTTGTGAAAAAATGAAGAAAATGATTTTGGTGGACCCAATTATTTATCAAAACACTGCACAAAAAGAAATAACTAAGCTTGATGAAGAGATAAGCCAAATTTTAAAATCAGATCTGCAGAAGAGTGATAAAATCAAACAATATAACCAAACTCTTTAAAGATATTTATCATTTGAAGAAAAAACAGGTCCCACGCGAATGGTGATTGAAGAGGAAAAGCAACCCATTCCCGCAAAGGATATTTCAAAAGAGTTAAGCAAAAAAAATTTAATCCAAGCCAAGAAGATTTTTCAGTCGATTGAAAACAATAGTTTCGCTTCATGGAATGAGAGAGACGAGTTTGTCTTCGATATTAGCCATGTCCATCAAAGCAGTATAGAAAACCTCGTAACCAATCAAATAAAATAGCAGACAAAACCCTCCCCCAGTTCTGAGCTGTTTCAGTTTTTGGTAAGGGAAAGTTTGTGAACTCTTATTCTTTAAAAGCTCCAGAGTCGTTTTCTGGGATTGGAAAATTTCAAAAAGCTGTAAAGAAACCTGTCAAAGAGTGGTTGGAGACCCAAGATGTATACATACCATTTAAACCAACAAGAAAAAAATACTAAAGACGAAAAACAATTGCCCCCTACGCAAACTTTCAGCATCAAGCTGATTTAGCGGGTTTTTCGCTTTTAAAGAAGTACAATAACGGATATCAATTTCTCTTCGCTGTGGTGGATGTTTTTAGAAAATTTGCTTACAGCAAGTCTGTAAAAATTGAAAAAACGAGAGATGTTGTTAAAGCTTTTGAAAATATTTACCAGGGTGCCCCTACCCTTGTTTATCTAAAAATCAACCACGGAACTGAATTCACTAACAAGACATTAGAAAAATGGCTAAACAAAATATAGCACTTTTCCACACCCATGACTACTACACTAAAGCTGCGATTGCTGAAAGACTAAATCAGACTTTGAAACTGAAATTCTGGCAGTATTTTA
This sequence comes from Trididemnum clinides, assembly GCA_963675345.1. Taxonomy (NCBI): domain Eukaryota; kingdom Metazoa; phylum Chordata; class Ascidiacea; order Aplousobranchia; family Didemnidae; genus Trididemnum; species Trididemnum clinides. Next base: position 17,935,460 of record OY776291.1, read on the forward strand.
AAGCCAACACCACCTTTAAATGTATTGATGTGCTAGAAGATTTGTTGTTTTCCTGTAACAACAGCTACCACAAACAATAAAGACTACTCCCTCAGCAGTTAGTCATGACGATCAGGAGATGTTGTGGATTAGACTGCGGAATCGACGTGAAAAAGAAACCTAAATTATCTGAAAACAATTTTGTGCAGATGAGCGTGGCAAAAAAATTTTTCGGAAAGGTTACGAGCAATCGTGGTGAGAGGAATCATTTGTAATGGCAAAAGCTTTCCCTGGCGACTGTCCTTACTATAAGATCAAAGACCTTGCTGGTGAGGAAGTAGGAGAAACTTTTTATGAACACAAGCTCCAACTGACCATAAAAGGCAATAATGTTTATCAAATCGAGACCAATTTGAAGAAACGCAACCGAGGAGGAGGATATAAGTTTTTGGTGAAGTGGAGTAGATACCCAGACAAATGTAATTCTTGGATTACAGAGAAAGATCTTCTTAACTATGGGTAAAGGTCTTTTTGTGGTAAAGACATCCTTAAAAGTGAAATTGTGCTTTTCTCGAAGATTATTGCTATGTATTTTGTGGTTGGATTTTGCATTTACAAAATCACCACAAGTAATTATAACACTAATCTATGGATTGCACTGTTTAGGTTATCTGCTACCATCTCCAGTAATCAAAAGAAAGAAAAATGCTTTATTTAACTCTTCCCAACAACAGCTCATTAGACGTTTACCCAAACAACTTCTTATCAGATTTTGTTGTTCACCTTCCCAAAGCAATAGAACTAACTGAAAGCTGGGAAGTTTGAATTGCGGATATATTCTACCCGATTAGCTGGTTTAACGTGAAGTTGGAGCATTGTATGTGGTTAAATTGTGATGATGAATCTCTTGCTAATTGACTCCTTAGTGGAAACTACACACGCCCTGAATATATCACTTTTATCTTGACAGAACTGTTGTACAAAAAACTCAACCCCCTCCAGGTATTGGGAATGTGTTAATAAATAGAACCAAAATGCGAGAAAGAGAGCCGACTCCGGGAGTGGCGATCAACTTCAACGAACACACAGAGCTAGTAGAAGTGAAAGTACCGCCAACAGAAGGATGTAAAACAAGACTATCTTTTTCTCCGGCTTTAGCTGGCATGTTGGGGGTTTATAAAGATTATTTGAACCCAGATTATTTGCAGGGTGAGCGACTAGTCGACATCAGTGGTGGATTAAACGCTCTCTACATCTACTGTGGCATAGTCGAACCGAGAATTATGGGAAATGTCTTAGCTAGTCTCTTGGATGTTGTTCCTGTAAACGGAAAAAGCGGAGAAATCATAGCACGACGTTTTGAAAAAATTTACTCTACTCCGGTTATAAGAAACAACATCTTTAACATTCGCATTACTTTTCGAGACAGTGTTGAAGAGCGTGTACGTTTTCAGAAAGGAAAAGTAATTATTACTCTTCACCTAAGAAGAAAAAAACTTTCATCACTATGAGACTGTTGTACTGTTGCAACCCCCAAGTTTATAATGATTATTACCTATCCCCATCGGGAAGTGGAATGCCTAAATTCTCTGGCGCTCAGTATCAACGAGGATACAGATAATGATATATCTTCGCCTTTCTCTGGCGATCTGTGTTATCTCTTGTAAAGAAGAGAGACAAAGCAGTATGTAGAAAGATTTTGAAGATCGAAAGTAACTTCGTTTCTGATATCCTGCAAGTGAGGAACCTCAAACAAGCCGCTGTAAACAGAGCATATGAGACCGGTTCTAATTTGCTGCGAAAAATGGCCACGTCTCCAGGGAAGCGAAAAAGACCTGCTGAAAGAAAAAAGAAAAACTCTTCAAAAGCAAAAAGACAAAAGCAAGATAGCCAATATTTAGTTAAAAATGGTTAGCTTAATACATTAAGAACTCCTCTGAAAGCGTTAAGGAGGAGTTAGATTTTTTCCACCCACCCAGACTTCTCTGGAGAAAGATAGTAATGTTAAATATCACCCTGTATCCACGCTTTTTAGCACTGGTCCTATTAAGTTTATTGTTCCAGGAGAAAGCAGCTCTACGCCTATATCCGAAGCTGAAATTAATTTTAAAACGTGACTTTTGATTATTGATCATTTCAATATAAATTTTGGAAAATAATTCGTTAACGTTTGAATTTTGAAAAAAATTGTAGATATCTTGCACTGGTCTAATTACAGTTCTCATTCGAATTTGAGACCATTTTTCCAGAACAAAACCCCTGTCGAAAAATAAATTATTAGGGCAGTCCAAGAAAACCAGAGCAAATTCTTACCTTAATTCTTTATTTTCAAATTCAAGGTTTGGAGAGTCTTCTCTTCCCATCTCCGCAGGTTTGTTTTGGATGCTAAAGAAAAAACGCAATCAACATGTTGCAATACTAAGAAAATTTAATCCACCAAATTGGAGTCAATTTCTCGTTATTTTTCTGCGGTTTTGATGTCGCACCACCGCTTCTCTTCCTCCCCTCGCCGCAGTAGTTTCTAGCTAGCTGAAGCGAGTTTGGAAAGCCAACACTGCAAGGACGACAAACACAGCATTTCAATTAGTGTCTTTCCATCACATTTTTGCGATTGAATTTTTTGAAGCATTTCTCACACTGCACCTCAGCATTATGGTAAACAGCTCCGACGTGCCTTTTAACATCTTTGGCTCTGGTGAAGCTCTTGCCGCAGATCTCACAAATACTTTTCTCCATTTTCGAATGTGTGCCTTGATTCCAGCTCGGTTTTTTATAACCCAACGTCACGTGGTTATAGCGACAAAGGTTGGAGATTTTGGTAAAAATAATTGCGCAATATAAAAACTGTAATGCAATGTAGACAAAAATACCTGATGGTTTGTAATTGGTCAAAGAAGGGGGAGGTAAAGAGGTGCGAGTGTTGAAGCTAAGATCTAGAATGTTTACAATCAGCATTTTTTAAAGACGTGAGCAGCTCCATATGGCCTATGCTTCCGCTCACAGCAGAGTTTGTTTATGATAGGCTATTTTTGAAATTCTAGCGTCGGATTGTAATTGATCGAAGAAGGAATAACGGTTTGATGATGTGAGCAGCTCCGTATGGCCTATGCTTCCGCTTGCATCGGAGTTTGTTTATTTTTGAAATTCTTGCATCAAATAAGAGAGGCGTGAATGATTACGATAGACTTCTATTTTTGAGGAATGACAATAACAAGGTGAACGACTCCATATGTTCGGTGCTTTATATTTTAATCCTCTGAAAATCGCAGTAAATAATAAACGTTTTGAAGAGGTAGTATTCTGAAGTTGGGGTACCAAAATAATTAATTGGGAATCAAGGTTATTACCTGGAGAACGCTCTGAAACGGGGGTATTCCGAAGTGGGGGTACATCAAAACCATTTTGAAATTTGTAAAAAAATTATTCCAAGCTCATACAATGTAAATAAATGTAATTATTTCAAGCTCATATAATATAAATAAATGCAATTATCTCAAATTCATACAATGTAAATAAATGTAATTATCTCAAGCTCATACAATGTAAATAAATGTAATTATTTCAAGCTCATACAATGTAAATAAATGCAATTATCTCTAGCTCATAAAATGTTAACAATGTAATTATTTAATATTCTTGATTGGTAGTCTTTTTATCGCTAAGAAACATTGATCTGTATTTAAAAGTAGGGAGGTTTGGATTAAGGGCAAAGTTGACTGTATAAAATGCCTAGTTTAAGAAAAGATTAAAATATAAAAATAATAGCATCAATTTAAAAATTGAATTTACGGCAAATGTTTTTTGGTCGAAAATAACTTAATACGCGCCTATTGAAATAGATTATATGACTTTGGGGAAAGGTATGGCCCCTTTTCATGCTATGGCTGAATTAAAGCAAACTGCACAGGCAAAGAACTTAATATCACAAGTGTAAATATGTAAGAGGGCCCACCAAATCGTCAAACGGGCCTAACACTACTTACCTTATTTCTTTCATTGTCAAAGCAACTACCATTTAGGTCCCATCAATTTTTGACTATGTTTCACTCCCCCTCCCTTACAGCTTCAAAAAGTACGAGTGATAGTTTGTGACATCATTTTTTTTTTGAGTACTACAAGTCTTGATTAACAGACCAACATGATCACCATTACGTGTGCCGGAGCTATGGCTTATATTTGCTAAAACATTTCGTTTTTGCTCTCACAAATGTTTGTACGGCGAAGCCGGCGCAGTTGCAATAATTGATATCTTTTAAGTCGGTACAGGTGATGGCATGACCTGCCGGGGTAAAATCGCACCATATTTAAGGGAAACATTTTTTTATTTTGTTTGATATTACCTTTATATAACTATCGGGATCAAAACTAAACATTTGAGGAAAGCAAAGTCTGTTTTAACTCCCCTGGCCAAACACAGCGATAAGAACATGCTGCATAATGCGTAGTCAGCGAGGACTTGAGAAAGTTCAAGGGGAAATCAAAAGAAAACAACGTCCCTGTGTGAAAACGCACCACATGAAAAACATTTTGCTGTTTTACTGGCATATAGCTTAACATCACAAATGTGTTCCCCACTTCCAAATTTAGGGAAGCCGAAGACCTTCTTGGATTCACGTAAGCAATGAACAGAGCACATAGATCTAAAGTAACGCAGAACCTTGAAATGAAAAATTTTACCACCAAAGGAGCAAAAGAATATCTTTAAAATTCTATGTAGAGAAAAAATATGATATTTTCGTTACAGTTCACTCAATTGCTCGATGGGTGAAGCCGGTTTGGCCGGCTGAACTGACATTTTCGATACTTACATTACTGATGAGGGCCTTGCGGGCGACTCCGTCATATTGTACTGTAACGCAAAGATTGCTTCTTGCTAATATCCCGCTTGTTAAGTTATCTATATCTATACTTTGAAGCAACGTAGTAAAATCCAAGTTCTAAAAAAAAATCAAAATATAAAACCATGATCCTAACAATATGTAAAACTGATTTTGGAGGGAATATTTTGTTGGAAATAACTCGGTGTGATAGGCTCCTACTACTATAGTATATACGTAAATGGGTTTGGGGAAGACATAGCCGGTTTTGTCACTATGCCTGAAACAAGGCAAATCGCGCAGCCAAAGAACTCAACGCCGCAAATATAAATAGGAAAGGAGCCGCACGAAATCGCAAAATTGGCTTGCCATCAACCAGTTTATTTCTGTAATCGTAAACACAGGCACCATTTGGCCTTTACCATCATTTTTTACTATGTTTCAATCCTTTCCCCCTCATACTTTTTACACGTATGAATGGTAGATGGTAGTTGCTTTTCGCGAGCATTTTTTTATGTGTTTATTTATCCTCCATATTATCCACATTTATTCTCTATTTACGAGAAAGCAAATTGTATAGCTATCTTTTGGACGGGAAGTCCGCACCGCTCGGGAGTTGCCATTCTCGAGGTGTCTGGGCCCTATGTTTTTCACATAAAGGTGGTGGCGTCCCGTTAAGTACCTTGCCCAAAGACAACAAATGAACTTGCCGGCTTGTTCTTCACAACATCCCTTAAATGCTGAGCGCCAAGCAGGGAAGCTCTGGATACCATTTTACAAAAGTCTTTTAATATTGTTTTTATCGACTGCAAAGCAGACGCTCTAACCACTGCGCCATCGCGACGATCCATTAGTGATCTTGATTAAGATTATCACCACCACGTGTACAAAAATCATGAATGTACATAAAAAATGTACAACTAAAAATTTTTTATGTACATAATACATAAAAAATTTTTAGTTTCTGTTTACACAGGTGCACGATGGGTAAAGCCCGCTGGGCCAGATGAACCGATATTTTTAAGCCCGATGTTACTGATAGGATACCCTGCGGGCGACGCCGGCAAGTACTAAAGAAAACCAAACTTAGATCTTTATGTTATTCAAATTCCATCCTACAAAAACTGGAGCCAAATGGCGTAGTCAGCACAAATTTGTGAAGAAAAAAAAAGGGCAAAATTTTTATATTTTGAATCAGAGTTATGGGGATGACCTTTTGTTCATCATTTTTAAAGACTGTACAGAATTTTGGACGCGTAGTAACCGACACGATGGCGTAGTGGAACCGATGCGATGGCGAAGTGGTTAGAGCGTCATCTTCGAAGTCGGTAGACCTGGGATTCAATCCCTTTGTCGAGTCATACCAAAAGACTTTAAAAAATGAGTCTGAAAATCATAAGCGAAGATAGAAAATTGCAAACCTTGCACCTAGTTGATAACGCAGCAAACGAGCAAAAAAGAGCATTAACAATTTATTAAACTGAGGCTGAATATACAAGGAAACAATCCCTTCTTGGCGCTCGGGATTTTGGGGAGGATGTGGAAACAAGCCGGGAAAGTTCGCTTGTTGTGTCTTTGGGCAAGGCAGTTAATGGGCCCCCACCATCTTTATGTGGAAGGTGGGTGGCTCTGACACCAGAAATAGCAACTCCCAAGCGAGTGCGGACATCCCGTCCAAAATATAGCGATACAATTCGCTTTCTCGTGAATGGAGGATAAATATGGCAAATAAAAAAAAGGTTTATGCAAATTTTTAATTATTTGCTGAGATTAAAATAATGTTTTTAAGGAACACTAAAGAGTTTAGCTAAAAACAAAATTTTTATAAATCTTGTGTAAAGGTTATGGTATAATATAACGCTGCTTCTTTCTGTACCTTAACACAAGAAACCCGGAAATTTCTCCCTACCTAGAAGGACGGTAGCGGTCATTTTTGACCGGTTGGCAGTAAATCAGTTTGTAAGCAGTTTTTTTTTGTTTTAATTAATTCTCCAACATGCTTTATCATACACATTCATTTTGATGACTGTTAGGTAGCTTAAAGTGTCGGTTTAACGAGGTTTCAAAAAATTAAGGTAAATTCCGGTTAAAAGAGGTATTTAGAAAATTAAAAAGAAACCTAAAATTTTATCACCGAAATTGTCATAAATAAGAAAGCAAAGTTGTTCGTGAGTCACCAATTGCCGGGAAATAATCAGTTTTGCGTGATTCGGAATAACGAGGTTTTATTATTTGATGATAAAACAACTCAAATTAGCATATTTTTTGAATTTTATGCAGCATCAAATCATTTTATTGAAATACAACAGAACACTTCTTCAATTTTAATATTTACAATTTTTGCATGTCACGATTGTCACTTTTTCAAATGTGTGTTTGCCGCAACAGACTTTTTCACAATTTTGGCAACTTGATACTGATTTGTTGCCACGTGGTGTAAATTGACATTCTCTTCTTTTTCTGCTTCTTTGAACCTCGACAGGGTTTGAAGTACTGGGTGTTTCAGTTGAAACTCGGCGTAGAGCAGATGAATCTATGCCATCTTTTGACTTGCAAAGCTCTTTTATGAGCTCCAGTAGAAACTGCCTCCTTGTCAACTTTGTTTTTGTAACAAGGGAGTAAATGATGAATTGATGCACGCGCAATCAAGGATATTGAAAAACACTGCAACAGGCCATCGCCTGCTTAAACTCTTGCACGTGTGGTATCTAGCCATTTGATCCAGCACATCAACGCCTACCTTAGATTTATTGCAATACTGCACAGTTTCTGGCAGCTTCTTTTTGTGGCTCTCATCAACTTTTACGTGCTTGTGCGTTGAACTCAAGATGCGCTTTTTTTTAGCCTTGTACCCTGTCAAGCTGCAATCAGATGGAGAAGAAAAGATCTGAGAATCGTGCAATAGTTTGTCTTTCATCAAGGACTCCGTGTTCGGCACCTCTCGTCGTTGTTTTCTAATAGTTCCTAAGATGGTTGTTTTCTTTGTCATCAATTCTTCTGCTAACTTTAGGCTTGTAGAGTAATTATCAGTGGTCACGTTGTAACCTTTTCCAAAGTACGGTTGCAATAGATTCAAGCAAACATCTCCTGGGAGATCTGTACATCTGCTTCGAGTGGGGTCTTTTCCTAAATATGGTTTTCCATTGCATAAGTGTTTTGTCTGCGCATCAGCCAATAGCCAAAACTTAATACCAAATTTGTCTGGCTTGTTTGCCATGTACTGAATAAAGGGGAATCTAGTTTTGCAAGGAAAAAGTTGTTCGTCAATAGTCAAATCAAAGTTCGGCTCGTAATACTTTTTACAGTCTTCTATAAAACTATTCCACACCTCAGAAATCAAGCAAAACTTGTCGGTTTATCTCCTTTGTCTTCTTCTCTGGAAATCATCAAACCTCAAATGTTTCATAATTTTCTCGTATCTGTCACGACTCATGGTATTTCGGAAAATCGGTTGTCCCCAGTTTTTGTTCCAAAGCTGTTTGATTGGAGTATTTCTTCCAACCAACACACCTCGAGCAAGTTGGAGACCAATGAAACTCTCCAGTTCATCCAAGTGCAAATTGAAATCGCTATCATCGATTCTTCCGTGGTTGATCGTGTGCTTTTGAATACACTTTAGGATGTGTTCGTCAATAAACAAGTGAAAACACTGCAGGGGCTACCGTGCACAATGTACCTATGGCAATATGATGTTGGACCAGGACGCTCTGAAAACACATTAGGTGCACAAGCTCTTCCTACAGCTGTAGCACCTGTTATATTTTTCCAAAGAGTTCCATTTCGTGCTCTCAACTGACCAGGAATGTCTGGAGTAGCAGAGGTATTATTATTACTTCCAGAAAGGGTGTCTAATGTAGCAGTAGATGATAAAGCCGGGATGTCTTCATCACTGTCAGATAGTTCACCTGCAGCAACGTAAGTGGGAATAAAATCTTCATCTTGCAATTCATTTTCTTCCTCTTCATCACACGAATCATCAAGCTGATCTGTTCGGAGCCGTTGTAGCACTTGTTGCACAGTATAGTTGTTTCCACGAGCCATAACAATGTTTGAAAACAAATGAGCGATAAATGATATCAAAACTAGCTATTAAACTCAGCTGCGTACACATACCTGTATAGACAAAGATATATTTGCTAGGAATAATGATACAGCAGTCTCGTACAGCGAAATGAACATGCTAAATATCTGAGCAGTACGGTAAATTACTCACTATCTGCATTATGTACAACTGCTAGGCTTTGTGCTGCTAAGATAGTCCTTGCAACTATAAACTACTGAACAGCCAGTAAAATGGAACTGTCTGGAGTTAGACTAAATCAAACAATAACAGCAACAAACCTCTTCGCACTTCTCAGAAGTAAATCAGGTCAACTATTGTCGTATTGTTGCTTGAGACCATGGAGTTAGAATATATCCAGCAATAACAGCATCAAACCTCTTCGCACTTCTCAGAAATAAATCGTAAATCAGGTCAACAGCTGTCGCAATGTTACTTGAGCCCATTGTTACTATTTTTCTCACGCTTTCTTTCGTACTTGCGAGACAGATAAATCCCTTAGTAAAGGACCGGTCATTATTGACCGGTCAGGGCTTCTAGGTAGGTGTACAAATTACTCCGTCTACAAAAAGGATAACAAAAAAATTCTTGCAGCTGCTAAAAGTTCATCCAAAGTTAGGAAAAGTCAAGGCGTATGAGTGTACAAATCGCAACGGCGCGAAAAATATTGAATGTCAAACTTCAAAACCGGTCAAAAATGACCGGTCCGGGCTTCTAGTGTTAAGCAATGAACTTGCCAGTGCGCAATCAGCGCCTGTGCTTAAATGCGAGAACAATCAAGGCAGATTATGTTGAAACTTGTCTTGATAAATACAAAAAGTTAAGACTTGTTCCAGTCTTTAACAATACGTGACATCAGAAGCGCGGCAAGAGAAATTTGGAAAGAATAAAGCAATTGTTTACAGCAGATTTGTTGGAATAGATTGATTACCAAGCGTTAGTTACGGTAAACTGTTCAACATGTCTTCATTTATGCTGCTACCTCAAGAACAATTTAATTTCAACAAACCAGAAACTTGGATAAAGCGAGTCGAACGCTTTCGAATGGCATCTAAGCTAAATGAAAAATCTCAAAGCTATGAGGTGAACCAATTGATTTGTTCATCAAGCAGTAAAGCTGATAAAATTATGACCACGTTTCAATTAGTAGTGGACGCAGCAAAATATAATATTGTCAAAGCAGATTTCCAAAGCTTTTTCTAAGTTTTCAAACAACACCATTTGCTAATATATAATGATAATCTTTAATTTTCAGACTTACCTGTTTTTCCTCAGCTTACCACTTTTTGGGGGTAAAAAGTACACTACAGTCATAAACTTGAATATTTTTAGTATAAAAAAATAGCAAAGATACATGTCTTGTGGTATCAAAATTGCCTTGAAATGATCTTCAAGTTGTCAAAATAATTTTGAAAATCGGTAAGAAAATGAGGTCACCAATCAATTTTTAAATAAAGTGATTTTTTTTTAAATTGCATTTTTTGAAAAAAATTACATAATATTCTTTGGTATTGGTAGCAAAACTTTTGATTGTTCCAAAAACACTGTGACATCAAAGAGCAAATTTGAAGTGTGCGAGAAAAGAAAAAAGTATCCTTAGAAGCAGTGTTGCCAGATTTTTTTCAAGTTTCCAGCCCAAATGGTATGTTAAATTAGCCCAAAGTTTGCAAAGTTGCAAAAAGTTAGTCCACACATGGCCGTTGAGAGAACAGTCCAGGCCTAGCATCAACACAATGATTGGATTTCCATCGATATGGACACCCAAGTTAGCCAGTGCTTCAGCTTGATTTTCAAAGAGAAAAGGTCTTCGCTGCTACCGTGGTTGTATTGCCCCACGATTTAGGTAAGTTTACCATTAGCTTGACGTTGAACTCCAAAAATAGATCATCACCTCCCGATCTGTATCGATTTTACCAGGCGGTTCAAGTAACTTCGACCACTTTCTAAAGATTCCATGCCAACTAAGGAAATTTTCAAACTGTGTTGCGCAAGTGCGCCAGCGACGATAAGAACCTCCCTGAGAGACGCTTTTAACCAGAGACGTAGCAGCCGCCCCCCAAACCCCCCAATGGGGGGGGGGGGGCCCAGGCCAACTTTGGGGGCCCAAGTTAGTCTGAAATTGCTTTTTGGCTACGTGACTATTTTCAATTCAGCAGACTTGTTTACAACCGATTTAAACCTTAGGAAGAAATTGGCTTGTGACATCATAAGTGAATGTTACGTCATTTTATCTCGCAGAATCTAGAATATTTCGATTGATTTTCTGGTAGAATCTTGAATATTCGATTGACGTAACAATGCCGTTGTTACGCAACAATCATAGAATGGTCTGGAATTCTGTTTGGCTATAAATACCGGGACAATATATATACACTGCAGAGTGCAGATAAAGTATTTTATTGACATTGTATAGAATGAAACGTTCAAAAAGTGGTGCTCAAAAGAGAAAAGAAGCAGCCACTGCTCGAGATGCTGTAGCGAAATTGCCCAAGATGACAGATTTTTTCAAGATTACTGAGCAGAGTAGACCTGGCACTAGTACCGAGAGGGATGAAGAAAACTATAGTGTACAAGAAAAAGAAGACTATGACGATCAGCATCAAAGTGATTGTGAATTTCCAGAAAATGTAAGTTGTGATTTACCTGCCAATACGCAACCTTCAATATCAAAAATAACTGAATCTCAATTTACCCCTATCCCTGATGACCCATGTAAATGGCCTGAAAGTATTTCTGATGCTCAACGATGTGATATAGTAAAGCGTGAACCACATCAACTAATAATGAATTTTCCATATAATAACACAACTCCAAGGCGACGTTTTTCCTCCAACCATTATAAACGTGTGTTACCTAATGGTGAAAGTGTTTCACGGTCGTGGCTAGTTTATTGTGGGGAATCAGATCAAGTTTTTTGCTTTTGTTGTAAGCTATTTGGAAAAACACTAAGCCCCTTTTGTAGTGGTATAAATACATGGGAGGGTTTTTCGAAAAAACTGAAAGACCATGAAAACGGCATTTCCCACCAAGAATGCTGCAGTCAATGGATGTTGCTAGCTGAAGGGATAAGAAATTCATCCACTATCGACAAACGCGAGATGAATATTTTTTTCAATGAAAGACGTTTTTGGAGAAATGTTTTAGAGAGACTTATCGACATTGCCTTGTTTCTATCGGAAAGGAATCTTGCTTTTAGAGGATCTGAAGAAGTCTTAGGATCTCCTCACAATGGAAATTTTCTGGGTATATTTGAGCTTTTGGCAAGAAGAGATCCGATCCTAAAAGAGCTTCAAGACAGAATCAAGAATAAAAACACTAAAGATCACTATTTGAGTCCTACCATACAAAATGAACTAATTGAATTGCTAGCGACAGAAGTTGAAAAAGAAAATTTACAGCAATTGAAATTGGCAAAATATTTTTCTATAATTTTGGACTGCACTCCAGATATGTCACATCATGAACAAATGTCTGTCATTCTCCGTTATGTACTATGTAATGAAGAAGCTGCTGTTGTTAAAGAAACATTTTTTGGCTACTTGAGAATAAGTGACAGTACTGGGAAAGGCTTGTTGGACGCTTTCTTAGAAAAAGCGACCGAACTGCAACTCGAATTGTCTGATTGTCGAGGTCAGTCATATGATAATGGTGCTAACATGAAAGGAAAACATTCTGGGGTCCAAGCAAGAATGCTAGACATCAATCCCAAAGCTGTTTACGTGCCCTGTGCAAACCATACCCTTAACTTAGTTGTTTTTGACAGTGCTAATTCATCGACGGAAGCATTGACATTTTTTGGAGTACTTACAAGGTTGTATGTGCTGTTTTCTTCCTCTGCTCAGCGTTGGGAAATTTTGAAGAAACATGTGGAGCTGTCCATAAAGTCACAATCTGATACTCGTTGGGAAAGCAGAATTAAATGCATCAAACCTCTTCGATACAATTTAAAAGAGGTGTTGCTGGCACTGAAAGACTTGGAAGCCATTTCCATAGAAAGAAAAGATGGAAGAGCTGCCTCAGAAACAAAATCGTTGATAGCTCATTTATCAAAATGGAGTTTTCTTTTGTCGGTGTTTATTTGGTATGATATCCTATTCCAAGTCAATAAAGCAAGCAAGATTCTTCAATGGTATGGAGTCTCCCTTTATACAATGGAAACGGAAATCCAGGCAACTGAAAAGTTTTTGCAAAACTATCGCACAACGGGTTATGACAGTGCCGCAACATCTGCTGTTGAAATAGCACAGGAATTGGATATTGATCCTTCTTTTCCTCCGTCAAGAAGTGGAAAGAAAAGAAGATTGTTTGATTACCAAGGTGAAGAGGAACAACGAGCTACTCCTGAACTGAAATTTGAAAGCAACTTTTTCTATCCATTAGTAGACCAGGCTATTATGTCAATAAAGGAGCGCTTTAATTTGTTACGTGAGGTTTCTTCCGCCTTTTCGTTTTTGTACACACGAGACAAACTTTTGCTTGTGCAACAAGAAAATGCTCTTCTTACTTGCTGTAAAGAGTTCCAAAAAAAGTTCGGTGACATTGATTCTGATGAAATGAGCGCTGAGCTACAGCGGTTTGTTTTAATTTTACAAAAAAAACGCAATCTCAATACGGCTCAAGACTTTCTGAACTATCTTCTAAAGACTCATTTATTTGAATTGTATCCGAATGTGTACATCGCACTTCGAATCTTACTAACTTGACCCGTGACTGTTGCCAGCGCTGAAAGAAGCTTCAGCAAATTGAAACTGATCAAAACTTTTAATAGAACGTCTATGACAGACAGTAGACTATCTTCATTAGCCATGTTGTCAATCGAAAATGACTGCGCCCGATCTCTTAATTATGACAATGTCATAACAGCATTTGCGAACAAAAAGGTTCGCTCCAGACTATTTAAATGATACTGTGTTTTTATAACTTTTTCATGTTTTTCAGTGTCATTGCTTTCGTTTCGCAGTGTCTGCATAAATGTCCTACTGAACTCTGGCATCGGTGCCGAATTTTTTATGACTTGCACCTTCGGTATCGGCATGCTTTATTCTGACATTAGCCTGTTTAGTTATGTACAAATTGTGGTGTATTTTTTTAATGCAGCTTTTCAATTTTACACCTCTAAAGTGATATGACCTGTGCGCAGGGGCTCTTGCGCTTACTTTGGGGGGGGGCGAAGTTGGAGTGCTACGGGACTGCTTTTAACTCTTTACACTTATTGTCACTTCATAAACCAGCTTAAAATAGCGCAACTGCATGGCAAAAACCGCAACCTGCGATCGCTAAATTTTTCCCGCAACGCCTAATTCATACTAGCCCGATTCCGCGCGAAAACCGTGGAACCGGCAACATTGCTTAGAAGGTTTGAAATGCTCAATAAAAGAATCTGTGTTTGCATTATCATTTCAACTTCAATTGTTGTACAGTTTATTGTATCAAAAGCACCTTGTTAATATCTCTTGAAAAAGCTTTTAATTGCGTTTCTGCGATCAGCAGTTATTGAGAAAATACACAGAACAAGTTGTGCAATCAAGCGTTAGCTGTGACGTCATTTTGGACTCGAGAAAAATAAAATAATTTGTTGAGTGGTAAAATGGGGGCTAACTTTCTTTTGAAAAAAGAATCGTTTTCCTCTGTCAAGAAATGTACATCTAAAAAGCTATCTGTGATTTTGATGTGATAAAGACGTCACCAGCTCTCTTAGGACACTTATTCCTTGGTGGTCATCAATGGTGCCAAGTTTCATACTCGCACGTCAAGTAGTTTTGGAGGAATTAAAACACGCAGACACACAGAATTGCGCATTTTGGTATAGATTGGTGTGTTTATACATTTTTTGTCCTTCTCGTACACAAAACAGAAAACCTCATTATTATTCTCTTACATCCACTCCAAACTATCCCTTTTATCTTCTGCGTCACCAAGTTGTTTGAGCGATATTATTCTATCCCATATAGCAGTGATGGCGAACCTTTTCGAGGCCGCGTGCCACATTTACAGCCCGAAATGAATTTGTCTGTCCCGGCGTGCCAGCAGTTTCATAAACATCAGTTTTTAATAAACAAAAACGTTTAGATTAGACACGAACTACCGCGGCCAAAATTTGTGATTAATAGATCACGCGTAGCCAAGTACACGACAATAGGCCTACTATCTCTTTGTTCCGGGCACCTACAAAATACACAGACTGTGCATTTGCATATTTTGTAGGTACCGCTTTGATCACGTTCCCACTGCCTGAGCGAATTCCTGTTCAACTAGTCTTAATTCCTTTTTCTCGCGTATCACCAGGTAATGTCGTAATGAGATCCTTGACAGCAAAAAATTAGCGCCCGACAGCAATGAACTTATCTTAAATGTTTGTTTACTTTGCTGCTATTGCTTGAATAAAAAAACAAACCTAAAACGCCCGCAGTGTTCACAAACATTACTGAACCTTTTGAGCTACAACTGCACTCATCATCAGTCGCCTGCTTGACTGCTTTGTTGTCCGTGGTATTGCATTGAAATAAAAATAGACGAGTACAAGCCGGTGTCCTATAAAATTTGGTCCCCCGCAAAATTCGGTCTTCCCTCATAATACAATTGCTGAGTAATGTTATGTAGGCCTAATAAGCGATCTTACCTACCTGCAATCCAACTAAATATAAAATGTAAGCTAATGCAAAATTATACGATTTAATTTATATAACAAAGCAACACTTAAAATGCATTAAACTTGTAAAATCAAGAAAATAACTTTCGGCTGATATTACTCCAACTTTCCTATGACAACCACTCATACGTAGCAAAGGGGGGGACTAAATTTTACGGGAAGACCAAATGCTATACGACACGGGAGGCTGGTCTTACGATTCGAATAATAAAGTTTTTACGAAGCAAAAAAATCCTGGTGGAACACTTTTTTATTAGCAGCTGCATTTTACGAAATCAATGCGATTTCTGTTGTTGTAAAGTTGCAGATAACTTGTTGATTGCTGGCTCATACTTTGTGAATTTGAGTGTGACACACGCACTACTCATGTCATCTGTAAGTGTATTTCTTCTCTCGGATTTAATAAAGTTCACAGTCGAAAACAGCTGCTCACAAGAATATGATGACCCAAACAACGTAAGAAGTGCTATTCCAAGCGATTTCATAGATTTGAAACTGATCGGCAGAGAATTCCATACTTTCAGAATTTCATTTTCAGAGTTACTAGTGTCGTTTTCATTCATCATTCCCTTACACTCTATTTTCTCCAGTTTTTCACGCAGGTCACAGAATTTACATGTCCATAAATAATTTTCTTTAAATTCTAAAAGCTCCATTTCTAGATTTTCCAAGCCCAGCCATTGTAAACAGGAAAGATCAAGATCTTCAAAGTTAGTTTTATCTGGAAAGGTCAGAAAATACAGAGTTTTTTCCATCTTTCGAAACTGTGCAAATCGTTTACTAAAATTTTCTTTTGTTGTTGATATTATGCTTGAAAATTCTTTAAATATATCTCGCTTGCTTGAACATCCGTCCGAAAATACTGTCGAGTTCGAGTCTTCTAAATGCGTTTTTAGATTTGAAAAATATTTAAGTTTCCCACTTTTTATGTCTTCTTCAAAAACTTCCAGCCTTTTTTCAAATGCTTTTATATCACAAAACATCCTTTCCGCTGTTTTTCCGCGTCCTTGTAGTTTTGTGTTCAGTGCATTAAAGTGCATTGTAAGATCTGTAAAGAACATGAGACTGTTAAGCCAAACAACGTCGGTGAGCTGAGGAAAGTCTTGCTTTTTCTCATACATGAAAAGTCGAATTTCGTTTAAGCAAGCGACAAATCTTTCTAAAACACGTCCTCTGCTCAACCATCGGACATTATTATACATCAGTAAGGTATCATACTGTGCTTTGACTTCACCAAGAAGTGCTTGAAACTGACGAAAATTAAGTGCACGAGCCGTGATGTAATTTACTATTTTTGTAACATCTTTGAATACATCTTCTAATTTCCAGGTACTGTCTTTCGCACAAAGAGCTTCCTGGTGTATAATACAATGGTACCGAACAACTTGACGTTTTATTTCATTTGCAAACAGCTTTACGAAACCAGATGTTGGCCCAACCATACTCGGTGCTCCGTCAGTAGTGATTGAAACTATCTTCGCAGGTGCGACACTTTGTGTCGTAAGGCACTCCATCACAGCATTGTAGATATCTACTCCTTGAGTTCTTTCAGGTAAAGAAACCAGTTTCAGCAGTTCTTCTCTCATGGCGTCACCAGCAGCATAACGTAAAATTATCGCCAATCTTGCATGATTACTTATATCTGTACTCTCATCCAAACACATAGAGTAGCAAGAAGCTTTTTGTAAATCGGTAGTGAGTTGTAAACTCACATCCTGTGCCATTCTTAAGACTCGATCCTTCACAGTATTTCTGCTAAGTGGCAGCTCGGAGATGCGTTGCAAAATTTCATGTCTATTTGAAAAGTCGTGAAAAAGAGATTCACTTCCAGCTAACATGGCTGATTTAATAAAATCCCCATCAGAAAGAGATTTACCATGTTTAGCGATACATAACGAAAATTGAAAGCTGGCATACATCAAATGATTGGGTTTGGAAATGAAGTTCACAAAATTATTACGCTGAGAATGATATTTTTTTAGTTCATTTGCAAGATACTCCTGTTTTTCCGTTTCTTTCATTTCAGAAATATTTTTGTGGTTGGTTTCGAAATGCCGTTTGACACTTGATGTACGACAAACAACACTATCGCCACACAAAGTACACAACGCTTTTCCGTTGCGTTCAATGGCTCCAAATAATTTCGTCCACTCTTCTCGAAATAATCGCCCGCTATCAATAAGCTTCACCTTCTTTGTTGCAATCATTTCAGGGTACAACTTGCAAACTATATCCAATATAATTAAAAATAAACAAAAAGCTATGTTTAGTTTAGGCACATAACTGACGGCTTTAAACAGTCTGAATATAAATTCAAAGTCAACGTATAACTGATCTGAACATTTTGTTCGAGCTTTTGTCTACTTCTTACATTTTCAGGAACTAGCTGTAGCTGAACAAAATGTTCAGATCAGTTATACGTTGACTTTGAATTTATATTCAGACTGTTTAACTGTTAAATAAGTTAAGCTAAACTATGCTAGGCTATCTAACAGATATAATTAAATACGACTCTGCTTCAAGTTAAAAACCGCTTGGCTAGAGGACTGTTACAGCGGTACACGACCTGAGCACTGTACAGTAAAAACTATAATTGCCTTGGTAAAATGGCACTGTGTCGTCATTGGCAGGTCCACACGTAATAATGGATTCTTTTATGTGATTGTAACTGCTTTTCACTTGGCATCATTTCAAGAACAACTGAGCCGTGGAAATATTTAATAAAACGAGTGAGATAATAACCTTATAATTTATATCATATATTTCCACAAGGGCTTTAATCGAAGCTGGTTTTGAATAAAGATAGGTTTAAAGTTGACCGTAAGTTTGTAATAAAAAACATTTTGCGCCGTTTTTTCGGAATGCGTCGCGTGCCAGTATTTATGATCTCGCGTGCCAACTTTGGCACGCGTGCCATAGGTTCGCCATCACTGCCATATAGGCAACTCAGCTTTTTCGACATCCAACTTTTTTCTTTCTGTCCATTAGGTCGGTTTTCGTCCTGATTAAGTCTCTGTCTACCTGGATAAAGTTTCATAAATTTAGATCGGACTTTTTATGCAATTTTTGCTATTGTGAATTTCTCATAGATATTTACGTCTATTTGGCACTCTCCATCTGTTTCTGCACGCTACTTTTAGTGGGCATTCTTCTTTGCATTTTTTGAACAACTAAAGTCCCTTTTTTCAACAGGTAAGCGGAAAACCTTCCGTGTTATTTCCGTCTCTGAGTGAATAGAATCAGTTGTTTATCATGGCCTCTTTTTATCAATAATTTTTCTGTTTCTCTCGTGTACAAACAGCTGCCTTGGTGTTTTCATGCTGGCAAGTCGGCCATCTGATGCTCTCCTTTGTCTGTCTCCTAAACTGTACAAGATACTATCCTGGTGATTGCTTGACTAGATGTCCTAAAGATCCTTACAATTCTGCCTGTTACCACTCATGACAGTAAATGATAATTTGTGTTTTTTTATTTGCTTGGTTTCTTCTGTGTTTTTCAATAAGATAAATGCCACCTATTATTCCTATTTCCCTTTTTGTGTTTTTCTCTGCAAAGAACACAAAAGAATTTGGCTAGACTGGAAGACTCGTTTCTTTCTTTCACCCGGTGCAATTGTGAAACCTTCCTTTTCTGCCCGATATTCACAAGACTAAACTTCACCCCTACCTCCCCTCGATAAACTCCCCGCTTCACTATAGCCCCTCTCTTACATTGTTTTTTTTTTTAAACACATTTTTTGCCAAAGGGAAGTCCAAAATTTTTTTCGTTTCAAGATCTTACACCGTATTTCTGGTTTTTCATAGAGCCACTAGTCCCTGGTTTTGCATACAAGCATTCTTCTGCTCTTTCTTACTTAAGGGTCTGCCAAATTGTTACTTTACCAATAACTACTTTAAAATGCGATAAAGCGTTTTTACCAGCCGGCCAGTTGTGCTACCATTGGATGCTTCATGTTGCTGTGAGGAACCACTACACCAGTTGCCTCACCGCCGTTTTTATTTGTGCGCGGATGACGACGCAAAAAAAAGGTTGGAACATCCTGTCGCTTAAATACGTTACTCAGTAAAGATCTTCAATACACAAGCTCACACCAACTGGCAGAACATGGAGACTGTATTTTTTTCTATGTTTTTAATATAATGTTCTATGGTTTTTAGATATAAGCACTGGTTTTTAGCAATATCAGACGCCTAAGTCCAAAAGCAACCTTAGTTTTTTTCTATATTTGAGACTTTTTGACTTTGCAATTTTAATATGGGAAGGTTGCACGCACGTAATCAAACGTCATAAAAATGCGCTTTCGAAAAAAGTGGCTGACCACTTTTAGTATTTTTGCATTGAATTGAATAGGAGTGATATCGTTTTTTGAAAATCTAATAGATAAATGTAATAGTTGTTAAATGAACTTTAAATATGTGGTTTTGCTGATGTCAAGGAATGAATCTGAAGTCAAAGTAAGATAAGAGGTGCTAAGGTTTGCTTGTTATTGCTAATAGTTGGGCTAAACATGCAGGCTTATTTTTAGCCTGCTTTTGTGGAGCTTTCATGTTCGATTAATCAGCGTGTTCGCGAACCCTGAGTTTAAGTTAATACTATTGTGCAACTTATAGAGTATATTTATTTGCATAAGCATACTGAAAAGTTGCAAACCAAAATTATATTGTAGCCTAAATGACAGGGCAGACTTCTATAGCGTTTGTCATATGTTCGATTAGATGTTGATGGACAAAATCAGTCATTTTTTGAAGTTTTTTGTCCATGGTGTTTGTTTTTGTCTATAGTCGTATTGATATATCAGTTGTAATTTTGCGACCTTAACACTTCTTAAACAATTTTGTGGCTATTGCCTAGGCTGCTGAAACAAGGGTAATTTAAAAACTTACGTTATCGATTCATTTATTCATGCGTGTGAGCTCATGCTTAGTTTGCATGTCTTTCGTCAGATTGGGCCACCACAACGGATAGACCATTTGGCCCCAGCACCCGTTTGCCACATAAAGACGGAGCCATGCCGTTAAATGCCTTGCCCTTGAACACAACAAGCAAGCTTGCCGGCAAGCTTACGGTACAGGTAGTAATGATCAGATAATGGTTGTTTTTGCTAATGTACCGAAGAGTATCTAATTGGTATAGAGTTATATTTAACTGAGAAGCAAATAGTATTTGGATGGCACTTCTCTTAGGGGCAATTTTTTTAAATTGGCACACAATACTAAGCTTAGACTAGCCAACTGAAAGACCTAATCTCAACCAAATTGCTTTTGATTAAATTTACTTGTTTTCGAGGATCCAATTGGCAATAATTCATTCCAATTTTTAAATAAATTCTTATTAGTTTTCAAAATAACCCCAAAGGTTGGTCTTCGCCCTATACTATACTTTTTCAGCATAAATTATAGCTTTTGGTCAGCCACTTTTTTTGGCGCAAAATGTGTGACGTCATATGCAACCTTTCTATTGCTAGTTTAGTCATTTTTGCGCTCCAAGCACGTTTGTATAAGAACCACGCAACAATTTTTTTTGTAACTATTCAACTGCTTGAACGTCATAACGTTTTCTATTTTTATTAGTTGACAATTGCTGTGAGTAGCGAATGTTTAAGCGCAAGTTTTATCGACATTGTTAGTTTTTCATCTGTGCAATGTGGAATATTTAGCTACGAACACAAAGTATAAAGCACATCTTAATGTTCGAGTTAACTTCATCGCTTTTGTGTTTGTCCATGCATAAATAAAAAGCCTGATTATGAAAAACTTAACAGTACCTTGTTTTGCGTTTCGTCTGGCGTAGATTTAGGAACAATACAGTTTAATCAAAATATTACTATGTGCTTGGCAGGTTGAGTTTGTAGCTAAACATTTCGCATAACACAGAAGCTGGAAAACTAATCACATTCATAACACTTGCGCTAAAACATTCGCTACCAACTACAATTGTCAACTAACAGAGAGCTTTATGACGTCCCAGCAGTTGAATAGTTACTAAAGAAACGGTTGTATTGTGCAAAAACAAATGACCTTAGAGCGCAATATTGACTGAACTAGTAATATTCAAATCGCAAATGAGTCAAAAAGTCTCAATGGTAGAAAAAAAACTGATAATTTTTTTTAAATCAGCGATCACAAATACTTTCAAGACTTTTACAAAATTTTCACAACACTTTCACAAAAGGCAAAAATATTTAAGATACAAATTTGCTGTCATGCTATCACGTATTATCAGGCCCGGCTTCCACTTTTGAGGAAATTTCCTCATTCAGGTAAATTTGAACCTAAAACTTATAAAAGAGAAAATGATCAATAATGTGGAAATGGTCAAAAACCTTTTGCAAGAAGAAAACAGATACACTAGTAAATTTATTGAAACAATGCTTGACCACTGTTTTTACTCATTGATAAATAAACCACCACGCATTACCAGTGCCAGTGCAACCGTTTTAGACCATGTTTTGACAAACATATATTCATATGTCATAAAAGCAAAAGTTTTTTTTTACCCCATTTCTGACCACCTGTCTCTGTTCACATGTTTTGAAGCATACCTGCATAAAAGTATTGACAATTCAAAGATCAGAATCTTTAACACAGAAAATATCAACAACTTTCACAATACACTGGACTCCACTTTTGACATTGACGTAGTTTTAAGGGAATCAGACCCTAATTTTGCCTATGAATTATTTATGAACCATTACTATAAAGTCTTTGATGCATATTTCTCTCAAACCAATCCGAGGCCAAAAACACACTCTAACAGCTGGTTTGATAAAGTCCTCATGTATGAGAAAGAAAAACTTTTTAAAAAGTATGTAAAAAAGAAAATGCTGACTGCGAAAGCGAAGTATAACAGAGCTACAAATCTTTACTATCATACAATTCAATAGAAAAAGAAATTGCATTATTCATCTCTTTTTGATAAACACAAAATAATTTGAAGGAAACCTGGCAAACCCTAAATAAACTACTTGGAAGGAAAAAAAGTAAAATTACTTAATGCCCCTCTCTGATAACAAATGGTAAATTGCGTACTGACTTGAATCTACTAGCTAACTACTTTATCGATTATTTTTCGATTAAGTATTGGTGAAAAAATTAGTAAATAAAGTAGCCACCCCGCAAAAACGATTCAGCGAATTTTTGGGCTCTCCAGTATGTAACTCAATCTTTTTTTGAACCCTACATCGGTAACTGATGTCACAAAAATTATCTCAAAAATGCAACCCAAAAACAGCACTCGAATTGATGAAATTCCGATATCAGTTGTAAAATCAAGTTTTGATTACATTCTTTTTGGTTTATGTTATGTTTTTAACTTATCTTTATCTCAAGGTCAATTTATCAAAGACTTTAAAAAAGCTAAAGTGATTTCTGTACACAAAAAGGGTAAAAAAGAAATGTAAATAATTATCGGCCAATTAGTCTGCTCCCAGTATTGTCTAAGACAGGGGTGGGCAACCTACGGCCCACGGGCCGCATGCGGCCTGCGAGAGCATTTTGTGCGACTTGCGAACACTTTTGAAACTTCAGTAAACCTGAGTGACGATGATAGGAGGGGAAACAATTGCCGTATTAAAGAGCCAAAAACTTTACATGCCACGATGAAAAAGGCATTTGTCAGTTTGCACAGACGCATTTTCCGACCATTCATAGAATGATGACCTTTTTTTGGAGACCATCATGTCCACGCTCTATAATATGACAATGCAAGAAGGTGTGACCTTTTTTTTTGGACGCTTTCATGAGCACTGGCCCTTGGCCAACTCTTCAGTGATCAATGCGGCCCTCTGGCTAAAAAGGTTGCCCACTCCTGGTCTAAGATATTAGAAAAAAAATTATTTAATCGACTGTATTCATTTTTGTCACAATCAAACTTTTTCTATGATTTACAATTTGGATTTAGGAAAAATCACTCCACTAGACATGCACTGCTGTAATGGTTGAAAATATCACCAAATCTTTTGAAGATAAAGAATATACCCGTACTCTTGATGTATTTTTAGATCTCTTCAAAGCTTTTGACACCATTGATCACAGTATCCTTTGGCTAAACTAAATCACTTTGGCGTTAAGGGCGTAGCAAACGAATGGTTCAGAAGCTATTTAAACGGTCGCTTGATGCAAACGGAAATTGATGGAAAAATTTCAAATTTCAAGCCAATTGTGGTAGAGGTGCCACAGGGATCAATTCTTGGACCCCTTCTATTTTTAATTTACATAAATGATTTTCCTAAATGCTTAACGTCTGGCAAAGCGATAATGTTTGCGGACGACACCAATTTATTTTTTAACAGCAGTTCTTATAAAACATTATATGAGGTTACAAATACTCAATTGAAACATGTTGAGGCCTGTCTTTCTGCAAATAAATTAACACTTAATACTAATAAAACCGTATATGTTACGTTCAGAACTCCAAATAATCTTCCTCCACCTACTGCGTTGTCAATTCAATTCAAAAACAAGCATCTCAAACGAGTAAACACTTGCAAGTTTTTGGGTTTAACCGTCAATAAACATCTTTCATGGAAGCCACATATGCAGTGGTTGCTGCAAAAACTCAGATGTAGCCACCATGTAATTTATAAAGTAAAACAGTATCTTAATAAAAGTTCATTGCTAACCATTTATTATTTTCTTATTAATAGCTATGAGCAATACTGTGTAATACCCTGGTGCCATGGCAACGTAGCTATGATTCAAAAGTTTAAAAAAGTTTCAACCAAAGCAATTAATTTGATAAATACCAAAAAGCAGAAAAACAGTAACGCTTTTCAGCAACACAATCTGTTAACAATACAACAGTCTGGACAACTTGAAATTGCCAAATTTATGCACAAATATTTTAATAAATCTCTTCCTCCTGCTTTTTCAAACATCTTTGATTCTAACTTTCTTGGCAAGAAAGACACTTTATGTACTCAATCCAAGTTTAAATTGTGCCTTCAATATTGCAGAATAAAACTCACACAACAAACACTAAAATTTAGAGGCCCAATGTTATGAAATAAACTATCTGTAGCACTCAAAGATATTAAATCACTTTCCAGGTTCATCAAATACTTTAAAGAATTTATTATAAATCAATAGATTAATATGTATTATGTTTTAAGACTGAAAACCTACTTCTTTTGATTGCTTAAAGATATAATTATAAAACGAGCTTGCAAAGTAGGATAAAAAAAAAGAATAGGTATTTGTTGTTTTTCTTTCTGTTTCAGAATCTGCCAACCACTTTCGAACTACCAATTAAAAATGAGCGAATCATCATTTTATATCTCATCTCCAGCTTCAGGCGACAACTGCTTCTCGAAATATTTTCTGATAAAGAAGAAGAATAAGGAAGATTCACCTGCGATATAGGTCCATGAAACTTCAGTTTATTCATTATATTAAATGATTAACTTTTATTTGAGTTAAAAAGATAGGGACACTTTCGATGGTTTACTTAAATTATCCGCAATCAAGTATTTAAAATCAAGTCACAAAAATTCAAACGCAATGTTATAGTGCTACTATTTATCTGCAAATTGCATGATCCTGGCAGCGATGTGGAAGTGGAAGTGGAAGCGGTGGAAGCGGTACTTTTTCTGTGGAAGTGGAAGCGCGAAAAATCCACCGCTTCCGCTTCCAAATAGGAGGGAAGAATGGAGAGAGAAAAGAAATTGGTTCTTCTATCCTTCGTAGAAGAACGAATAGGGGGAGCTTAAACATTAAGAAATGAAAGCGAGGAGGAGTCGTTTAGAGAGATGTTGACCTCTACATATAATCAGAGTAGGGGCCGTAGAAAGGTCAGAGAAGAATAAGCCCTGCTTTACGAAAATGATGACGCCGCCACTAGCGTCTGCGACATCAGTGGAAAAAATACCAGATCGGGAGTGAGTGCCATGGGATTATAGAGCTGAGAATCCAGGGATCCGGAAAGAGGAAGATAAATTAAGGTTAGATTTCTGGATATAAATAAGGCCAACGGGATGAGACGAAATAAAGTGTAGTAGTTTAGTGCTCCTGGCTCGGAGACCCCCGGCATTCCATTGAAGAACCCTGAGAGAGTTATGGAGGGGAAGAGAAAGCAGGAGGTAAAGAGAAACAGCCAGGAGCATGAGGCGGTGGTGAGGGTGCAGAGGGAGAAGATACGAAGTGGGCGGAAAAAGGATAAGAGGTTTGAAAGTGAGGGTGGCGTGCAAGTACTGCATTAGCAGAAGAGGGCCAGATTCAGCAGTCAAGGTATACCAGCTGGACGAGTCCGAGGAGGAAGTCACACTGCTGGTAGGTGTAGAATCTCTAAAAAAAGCAGGGAGGGCAGCTACAGAAGTGAGAGCTGTCAAGAGTTCTGAATCTAGAAAAGGAAAGTAGTGAGCACTTTAAATGAATTTAATTGGAGCATGTGCAGCATTGCACTGACCTACCTTGCCAGGTCATATTTCCAGCGCACACTAAACAGGGAAAGACAGGACAAGGGTTAGGATGAACGTTGCCACTCATCAGGAGAAGGAGAAGAATGAAAAGACAGTCAAGAGAAAAGCAGGAGTAGAGAAAAGACAGGCAAATTTTAAAGAGGCTGCGTGCTACCGTTCTGCGGTGATTCAGGGGGCTGCATGGCGAAAAAATGGTTTGTGTGAGGGGAATGCCCAGGGTAACTGGGACTCTCGGGAAGGCCAACAGCCATTTTGACCCAACCCAAACGAGTTGGGGACCGCACCACCACGTTGAGGCGGCTGTTGATTGGTGCAGTTCAATTTTGCTCGCTTTACATGTACGGTACATACTATATATACGACAGAAATTTCGCACTTCACTATCCAAAAAGATTAGAGTCAGTACGTGGTTTGAGGACGGACAGAAGGTCCGTAATGATGATTAGAGTTAAAGTTAACTCAAAGTCAGAGTTAGTTAAGAATAAAGAGGGAAAATCAACGCTATACAGTGTAATTAGTTGTTGTGACGACAGGTTATTGTCGAGAGCTGTGATATTTTTAGATCTGAGAAGCATTAGGTTAACTGTTGCAAAAGTGGTTGTAAGTAGTGAAGGAACTTGTAATAACTAGAGCCATTTTTTTGACCTAAAAAATATATTTTTGACTTTATTTTAGCAAAATTTTGACTTTATTTTGACCTAACCGCTTTCGCCTATATTATTTATGTCTTTTTGCACTTTTTTGATTAAAAATGTTTTATAATCTGCAATTTACATAAGTTTATAAAGAAAAAGGTAGCCTACTTTAAACATTTTCTCTATCACTCGGTATTGAAGCTAATGCAACAAAGCGACACATGACGTCAAAATCTAGGATAATGAGCCATTGTGTGTACCGGTATCAATTAGTGTGTTATACAAAAAATGTGTTGTTATCGCAACTGTACTGTACATTAACAGTCTGTCTATGATGTTTTTAACGAAAGCCACACAGTATAATTACCAGGACTTTTTATTGTAATACAGCATCATATATTTTTTTACGTTCTTAACATCAAAATTTTTGTCTTTTCTCAGTAATTTACTGAGCATAGAAAACGACCTCTCAACAGCAGCAGAGGTTGGCTGGGCTTTTTGCAATAATGCGTAGCTTGTTGGGTCAATTGTCAAGTTGGTACAGTTTATTATTGTTTCTAAATCAGAGTTGGATAGTCGTTTTTTAATTGCGCACGGATCATCATCGAATTGCATATTCTTCAGCAGTCCATATGCTTT
Source organism: Trididemnum clinides (assembly GCA_963675345.1). NCBI lineage: Eukaryota > Metazoa > Chordata > Ascidiacea > Aplousobranchia > Didemnidae > Trididemnum > Trididemnum clinides. The sequence goes on from OY776291.1 coordinate 17,962,653, forward strand.
GGTTATCGTGCAGACACTTCCTTCTGAGAACTCTACGTTGGCTGCTAGAGTCCGGTATTGATTTATTTTAACCAAGTCCGGTACCAAATCTTCCACATTGATAGCGTCTTTTTCTCTGCTGACTAAGAGGCCTGCACTTGTCCAATTGTTGACAATGGTACGAACAGCTGGAAGGTTCTCACTGTAATATAAGGCAGCTCTAAGCCAAGTTGCCCATCTTGTAATTACAGGGTCAGGAGAAGATGGCAGACCAGCATCATGAAAATCTTTCTTGCGATCTTTGTTTTTGATTGTTGCTGCCTTGATCGTTGCTATTATTTCATCAATATTTTTAAAATGAGCACGCACACGCATAGCGCAGTTATGCAGTAAGTGCGCAACGCAGGTGACATGCATCAAAGAAGCGTATACTTCCTTTAATGTCTTTCCAGCCAAAGACATGTACCGAGCAACATCAGTCAAGAACAATGAAAAAATTCTCGCGTTTTCTTTCAAGTTGTCGCAATATGTCATCCACAGTGTGCAGAATAATACTGCTATTAACATTGCTACCGCTGTCAAGTGGATGGCAATCAACGAGGAATGTCTGATTTGGGGCATCTAAGCTGCTCACAAGCACGCTGATATACTTTGGTGTAGCAATCTCTGCTTCACAATTAAAAAACAATTTTCTCACGAAGTAATTCTTGAATTTGTTCTTCTTTTTGGGATGCTAATTTAGCAACACATGCCTGGGCTGCAGTCTCCAAAGGCAATACTTTTCCCATTGTAGCAAACAGAGACTTTAAAGAAGAATGGTTTATTTATGAAGTGGGATATCTGCAGCTAAGAATGAAGAGACAACCTGTTCCTTGAAGTTTACTTGATCGAGTTGTAAACAGGTTTGCTTACTTTGGGATTTGCTCTTCGTCTTCAACTTCCTTTGGTGTTGCTTACTTTTTCGGTGGCTTTCCACAAAAAACTTTTTGTCGCATTTGACTAACACGTCGCAAAGGTTGCATTGCAAATCGCGGGTGGGAGTTGCCGAAAACTCATCCGGATATTCCTGGAAAATTTGCCTAACTTTCACTGTAGAAGATTTGGCTTGTTTAGGCATTCTTTGCTTTGCAAGCTACGACTTAAAAAGACCACGTGTAAAGAGCGCAAAGGTTTAATAGGAATAGATCAATTGTTTAACAATTATGTGTTTATACATCAACAATGACGATTTGATGCATAATAAGTGCTATTTCCTTCTCAATTACCGCACGCATTTTTACCATTGCAACTATTTGAGAAGTTTAAAATCAAAAAAAACTGCGCATAAAATTTTAATAGCAGCTCAAAAATTCAAAAAATATAAAAAAAAATATAAGTTTGTTTGTTTTTGTGAGAAAATTATTGATGAAGACAATTTTGACAAATTTTGACTTAATGCAAAATTTTGACTTTATTTTGACTTATAAAATCTACCTGAACACCTGAAACGAACGTCAGTACACGTTTGATCATGTAACAAGGTTCTGAAAAACTTTTGACTTTATTGACTTTAGCGGGCCCTAGTAATAACTGTCTATTTGTTGAAATGTTTAATTATTTTTTGAATTGTAGTAACGAAATATTTGATTTTCTTGCAAGGAATTTGTGATTTCTAAATTATTGTTAGTGGGAGTTCCCTGACAAACGCGAAAGTACACTGGGGGCTCTGCGATGACAAAACGATTGAAAAGCACAGCTCTACATTCAACACGAATTCTGATATCTAAGAGAAACAAACACAGAGTAGTTCGAAAAAACAAGCTCAAGCGAAGAAGGTAAAGTAATAGCAATAAATGCAGGTTTTTGTTTTCTCAAAATGATAAAGTGTAGGAGAAGGCAGGCTACAGACCCGCAAAAGTAAAAAAAATTGTCAACGGTCGTTTTTTTCGTTTTTTGTTGGTGGAAGGAGAAGCGATGGGGCGATTTTTAGAAAGGTGCAAAATTTGTTTTAAAATGCGTTTTTGAAGAAAAGTATGTGTGAGAAAATTCGAGAAGAAATTTGGTTTTGAAATGAGGAAATAACAAAGAAAATTATTTGTGGAAGCACTGTTCCAGGGTGGCATTCAGTGTTGCCAACTTAGCGGAAAATCCGCTAGATTTAGCGGATTTTGCGCCTGCTTAGCGGAAAATTTTTGCATTTGGCGGACAGCGGATTTTTTAGCGGATTTCTACGAAAGTGTTGGTGGTCCGTTTGCAAAATCGCGGATTCGTGAAAAAATGTAGCAATGAAACAAATAATATTGGAAGCCTCTATTTCTCCGAAATGGTATTTTACAATTGCATTGAGATTATATATCCGAGCAACGGTCCCCGAACCCCATGTAAAATGCCATTGCAGTATTATAATGCTGAGTGGCATTGCAGTAGTCGGTACGGTAGTAGTTGTCAATTGGTCACAAAAACAGTTAAAAATAGGCATACCAGTAAGTAGGCCAAGGCTATTAACTTAAGTTGAAACTAAATAGTTGTGCTAACTTAATTCTATTATAACAGGTAAATACATGACGCCACCATCTAGGCCTACTTACAACCAGTCATTTCGAAAGGCATGGCTGACATTGCCAGAGTTGAAAGGGTGGTTAAAGCCTTCTCAGAGAGAAGAAAAGAAAGCTTACTGTGTTTATTGCAAATGTGATCTTATTGCAAAACTAACTGACTTAAGACGCCATGCTAAATCTGAAAAGCATAAAAAAGCTGCCAGTCCTTTCATTGATGTGAGGCAACAAACATTGAGTAAGTGGAGTGCAGGCTGCACCACAACTGCACAAGAAACAACAAGTCAAGCAGAAGGACGATTAGCATTAGTAGTGGCAGAACACACATCATTTTTGACTATTGATCATTTATCTGAAGCATGCAAGAAAGCTTTTTATGATAGTATTGCTACAAAAAACCTGAAACTTCATAGAACTAAGTGTAGAAATATCATTGTCAATGTTCTTGCCCCACACTTTAGGAAAATTCTAAGAGAAGATGTTGGTGATTCTCATTATAGCATATTGATTGATGAATCAACTGACATTACTGTGACGAAACTGCTGGGTGTAGTTATGAGATATTTTAGCAAAAGTTTGGAAAGAATTGTTTCCACTCACTCAGGTCTTGTTAATCTGGAAGACGGATGTGCACAATCAATTGTAAATGCTATTAAGCAGTTATTGCACAGTATGAAACTAAACACCAATAAATTGCTTGGCATAGGAGTTGATAATGCAAGTGTCAATACTGGATTGAACAATGGTGTATATCAGCTAGCTAAAAGAGAATTCCATCTCCCATGTTTAGTGATGGTACGATGTGTTTGTCATTCGATCCCGCTGGCAATATCTCATGCTGCAGAAGAAAGCTTGCCCAGAAATGTTGATTTTATGATCAAGGAAACATACAACTGGTTCAGCCATTCAACCAAGCGTCAAGCCACTTACAAAGCCTTGTATGAAACTTTGAATAATGGCAAGCAACCTCTTAAGTTAACAAGAGTGTGTGATACTCGTTGGGTTTCTATGGAACCTGCCGTGGTTCGTATATTGAACCAATGGGAAGAGCTCAAACTTCACTTTGAAGTTGTTAGGTCTTCCGAGAAATGCTACACTGCTGAAATGTTATTTAACATGTATAGTGACAAAGTTAACAAGTTGTATCTTATATTTCTTCGTTCAATTTTGCAAGATGTACAGCAAACTGTGAAAGTCTTTCAAGGTGAAAATGTTGATCCTACAAAGTTACTAGCAGATTTAACTCATCTGATTTTAGCTACAAGTAAAAGAGTACTCACACCATCTGCAAAAATTGACCCGTTGACTCAAGATATTTCGGAATATGTTGACACGCGCGCATATCTCGGATATCAGTTTGAAACAAATTGTTCCATGTCAAACTTGCCAGAAGAGTCTCAATGTATGTTGCGGTATCGCTGTTTAGCTTTTGTAGTAAAACTTTGCACTGAACTACGAAGCAGACTTCCAGACAATTTTGAAACCTTGGAAAAAATGTCCTTATTTAGTGTGGCTGAGTGTTAGCGAGTTGTGAAAGAACCAATAGTGGATTTAGCTGCATCTTTTGGGTATAGTGCAGAGTCAATCGAACAAATTGATATTCAGTGGCATCAGTTAACCATTGTTCAATGGCAAGAAACTGCATCAACTGTAAAGTTTTGGAATGAAGTTTGTCATTATAAAGATGCAGCTGGGATTAACCCATATCTTGATCTTTGTCAACTGGCCATCAGTATTCTGTCACTGCCCCATTCTAATGCTGAAGTTGAGAGACTATTCAGTCAATTGAACTTAGTTAAATCAAAGCTTCGAAATCGAATAAATATTGCTTCAGTTAATGCTGTTTTAGCTATTAGATGTGGCATGAAGAGAGTGGGAAAGTCTTGTGATACATTTGAGTTACCAAAGGAAGTGGTGAGTCAAATCGGTACTATGCAAGTATATAGATCTGAAGAAGAATCTGAGCTAGAGCTTAGCACAAGCAATTGCATTAGCACATTGTTTGAAGAAGATTAAATTATTTATAATAGCCTATTTATAATAAAATTAGCTACCATGTTATCAGCAAACCCATGAGAATTATGTTGGCTTTTATTGCTATTCGTATTGCTGCATTCTTGGAAATTGTTGTGTTCATGATTATAGTGGCTGTTCTTTTATTGCTTTTTTGTTTCTACAGGTATGTAGGTCTAATACGTATCGATAATACAGGAATAGGTCTACTGCTTGTTAGTTTATGCTTTTAACATTTAAAATGTCTTCTTTCTTGATTTCAAGAATTTTGTGACCAACAAAAGAAATTTGAAATTTAGCGGATTTTTTAGCGGATTTCCACCATGCATTTAGCGGATTCTAGCGGATTTTGAAGTCTAACATAGCGGATTCTTGTCTTATGAAGTTGGCAACACTGGTGGCATTGGTTATACAAAAGTTTGAATGAATGCTACTTTAACTGACAGATTTCATTGGAATTGGACGTATTTGTACCGTAATCAGTACATGTCTTGAATATCCGCTTTATCCATAGTTGAATGTTGGCATCGCAAGGCCTCGTATCGCACACATCGTGGACATGGAAGACATGTACCGATGAGCAGATAAGTAGGGTCCGGAATTATTGGTAGTTTTGTCACAAGTAGCAGTGCTTTAGGCTACCGGTACTGTGACATTGTGAGGAAATCGTCTGTCAAGGAGCAGCGATTTCACAAGAACAGGAATACTAAGATGAGCTCGATGAAGACAAAAACGGAAGAAAAACAAGCAACAGAAGATACAAAAGATTATACAGATTTACATTGCTGTTTATGATTTTAGAGCCATCTTCCAAAAATGCTCATTTTGAAAGTTGAGACTAAAATTTATCTTACTTGTATTATTTGAATGTGTACATGTTATAGGCTATATTTTTGCAAAGGATTTATTACAGCTATTTTGTTGACATACTTGCCCTTTTATAAATGGCAGTGGCTATTTTGCTGTCAACGGCAATTTCCCTTAGAGACTATTTTGCCGTGAGTTATTTGTGATTGGTCAATCTTAATGACATACTAAACATGTGACTTTTGGTCGTTTTTGATTGGTCAATTTTAAAAACCAATTAAAAAATTTTGCACCCCCAGGTCTTTATGCCCCACCATGTACACTCCCTTCTAGTGTACACTGCCCTGTACATTTACATACTGGGCCTATCCCTTCGGTGTACAGTGCCTTTCTTTTAAGGCAGTGGCTATTTTGCCGTCGACGGCAATTTGCCCTCAGAGACTATTTTGCCGTGAGTTGTTTGTGATTGGTCAATCTTAATGACGTACTAAACATGTGACTTTTGGTCGTCTCTGATTGGTCAATTTTAAAAACCAAAAAAAAAAATTTTGCACCCTCAGGTCTCTATCCCCCACCCTGCACACTCCCTTGCAGTGTACACTGCCCCGTACATTTACATACCGGGCCTGCCCCTTCAGTGTACACTGCCTTTCTTTTAAAGCCCTGGCCAGCTGAGATTCGAACCCGCAAACATGGTATCTCAAGACCAGCGCTCTATTCACTACACCACAGAGTCACTGCTGTGATAATAGCAAATTTGGCTATATAAACACACGTGAATGATCACGGCAAAATAGATTTCAAGGACAAATTGCCGTCGACGGCGAAATAGCCACTGCCTTCTTTTAATGCTCTGCCAGCTGAGATTCCAACCCACAACCATGATATCTCAAGACCAGCGCACTACCCACTACCGTAAAACGGGGCGACTTTGATCAAATTTCAACTTTTTTCTACAATTTTAATCTCCTATCTACCCCTGCACCTTTCCTAGATTTCTGGTTAGAACATTCCAGGTCTCATCTGTTTTACTGACTGTTGCTTTTTTTTCTGTGACGTCATGATTTTGAGCAAACCTGCAGTCAAAGGGTGATCAAAGTTGCCCCTACTTGAGGCGACTTCGATCACTAAACAAAACTCAGATTTAACTGCATCAAAACATTGATTTGATCCAAGTCGCCAGAATATGAGGTGACTTTGATCAAAATCAATAAATTTGAAATCTTTTAAAAAGTTACAAGGATTTAAACTCATTTCCACAACCGCAAAACTGCGAGAGGTGTTCTGCAACCACAAGTTAGCGATAGGTTTGCGGTAACTTTGATAAAGCAGCTTTATTACATCATTACCACACTTTCCATCGACTCAAATTGCAGACAAAACCAGATATTGCCAATTGTTTTTTTGTTTTGTTCGTAGATCAACCGCCCAAATATTTTTTATCTATTTACAAAAACATATGGCTAGACAAATTAAATGCTACTATTAACATAAACAAAATGCTCTTGCCCTCAATTAAGTGACTTTCTAACTATTTTTTGTTTTTGAAATACTGTTTTAGTTTTATTTCCTCTTACATCTCAGTGTGTTATCTATCACTTACGTCACTGTTTCTATCGGTTATGACCCTTCACTCATTATTATGATATACTGCCCTTTGTTTATTTAGTAATTAGACATCTCTTTCATCTCACATCTATTTCTATATAACTTAACCTATCATATTAGTTTGAATGTATTTTAAAAGGAGTCTGAACTAATTTTTATGGCCTGTAGTCTTGATAGCTGTTTATTGTTATTCTAGACCCTGTGCAGATAAATATTTTTGCTTCTTGTTAAGTTTTGAAGATTTTATTATCTTAGTACAGCCTTTTCTCTGGTTTACCATTAGTTTGTTTAAAAATATTAAAAATTTTTTTTTGCGATTTTTATTATTTTTTTTTGCAGAAACCGAGGATGCATTAGCGAAATTAATTTTTCTTATGGCAAATAAATGTCTAAGCTAACTTTGTTACTGTTTGTTAATAGTAGACCCTTTTTCAACAACTTGCTGAGGAAAATTAATAATTTTTAAGTAGCTAAGCCTTATATTACGCTTGATTGAAGTTGCCTCATAGTGATCGAAGTCACCCTGTCTTACGGTACACCACAGTGTCACTGGTGTAATAATAGCAAATACGGTTATATAAACAGACGTGAATGATTATGGCAAAAGAGATTCCAAGGGCAAATTGCTGTTGATGGCAAAATAGCCACTGCCTTTGTAAATTAGTTTTATAAGTGAAAAGGCATCCCACTATGTGATGTCATGCATAAACATCATTCTTTTCATTGGTAGCAGTAATACAAAACATTATTATAGCAAACTGCATTTTTAAAAAATGAGATCGATATTACTCTGTATTGTAATAATTTGGCAGTAACTATTTTGCCGTCGACAGCAATTTACCCTCAGAGACTATTTTGCCGTGAGTTATTTGTGATTGGTCAATCTTAATGACATACTAAACATGTGGCTTTTGGTCGTTTCTGATTGGTCAATTTTAAAAACCAATTAAAAAATTTTGTACCCACAGGTCTCTATCCCCCACCATGTACACTTCCTTCCAGTGTACACTGCCCCGTACATTTACATATCGGGCCTGTCCCTTCAGTGTACACTGCCTTTCTTTTAATGCCCTGCCAGCTGAGATTCGAACCCACAACCATGGTATCTCAAGGCCAGCGCTCTATCCACTACACCACAGTGTCACTGGTGTAATAATAGCAAATTTGGCTATATAAACGCACATAAATGACTATGGCAAAATAGATTCCAAGGACAAATTGCCGTCGACGGCAAAATAGCCACTGCCTAATAATTTTAGGTCACAGTATGCTCATACCACAATTTGCTTTTGATGACATTACAATTAGTACAACTTTTCTTGATTTTGCTTGATGTACAATTTGTGTTGATTTAGTTATTATGGCCTTCAAGCAGATTAGTACAGAAACAAGAAGGATGATAGTTTATCTTTACAATGAATTGACTGACCTGCCCTATCTCCAAATTTTAATTCCATTGATAATTTGTAGTATCAAGTAAACTGCTTAATATCTAAAAACAAAAACTGAAAATTTGGAAGGAACTTAACAAACAAGTTATTGTGGTGTGTTTTTTAGTGATTCAACTGGAAGAGCTTACAAAACTAATATATGCACTATCTTGACCTCACAAAATGGTGATTAAAATTCATGGATGGCCAAAAAAAATTAACTCGATCTCTATCAAATCAAACGGTTCTTTTCAGAGCTACTGTTCTTTTGAAATAGTGGTTATGTTTTGGTAAATTCATTGCAATGATAAATAATTCCAGTTGCATCAAAAGTGAAATGAGTACAACTAAGGTATCCAAATGTGATTATTGATTGTAACTGGAAGCTCCATATTGAGCAACTTGAAAAATTTACTTGTGTTACAACATTTTTATTTGCATTATACATTTAAGATAAAATTCTTTGCCCAAATTGTAGCCATTACATTTTCAGATAGACCTGAGGGTAGGCAAGAAAATCATAAAAATTGTGATGCCACAAAGAGTAAATCATGGTTTAAGCATGATGTGACCTAAAATTATTACAACTCACAGCAATTCTAACTGCATTTTCTTCAATTGCAATTCACAATAATAAGGTTTTGCATTAATGTAAATAATTGCAAAGGCAGTAGCTATTTTGCTGCCAGACATTTGTGATACGTGAATTTTGATGATATATTAAACATTTGACTTTTGTTCAATTTTAATGATAGCATCATATAATACCAACTGCACTTTCTTCAATTGCAATTCACAATAATAAGGTTTTGCAGTACTGTTAGCAATCAAGAAGGCAGTGGCTATTTTGCAGTCAGACAGATGTGATTGGTGAATTTTAATGTTATAATGTACATGTGTTTTTTAGTGTTTCTGATTGGTCAATCTTAATGATCAATTAAAAAAATTGTACCCCTAGTGTAGTAGTGTACACTACCCCTTGCATTCACATACAGCCTCTCCTCCCTCCCCCAGTGTGCACTGCCTTTGTCTAAGTGTCATACAAGCCAGGTTTCCAATCTGTTACCATTACATTTTAAGGTAGCTGCTCTATGCACGCAGTGCAGTGTCACTCCCAGGATTGTAGCAATTATGGCTATTTATGCGCACATGAATGGTGACAGCAAAATAGCCTCCAAGGGTATAATGCCATCAATGATAAAATAGCCACTTCCAATTTAAGAAAGTGAGTTTTATGCATGATGCACATGGGATGCATTTTTGCTTGAAAATTAAGTTTTAAAAGGGCAAATAACCCAATGAAAAAATAATAATGAATCCTTCACAAAAATTTATAACATGTACACAGTCAAATAATACAAATGAGATAAATTTTACTTTGAACTCTGAAAATGAGCATTTTTGCAAGATGACTTCTAAATTATAAACAGCACTGTAGATATACAGCACATTTTGTAAAAGAAGTAGAGGGGTGTGTTTTTGCCATTGGGTTTTGAAGATGACAGAAGAGACATGTTAGGAAGGAGAGATTTAAACTTGGGATTCTTTTCTTCAGATGTAACTGAATTGTATCCTACTATATCAAGAAACCTTCTTTGACAAGCTTTGAAAAAAGCATTGCAAGTGGTCAGCCCTTATAGTCAAAAGGATATGAAGTATAGTTAAAATGGTAGATGTTTTGTTTTGAAAATGTTATTACCACATATACTTTCATGTTGGTCACACCACTAGTTTGTAACTGTCAAAGTGTGTAATTGTGATTTACCCATGTATAGGTCGCACTCCAAGTTTGTAATTGTCAAAGTGTGTAATTGTAAGTTACCAATGTATAGGTCACACACCTATTTTGTGCTTCTCAAAGTGGGGGTATTTGTGCTTGATAGTCTATAAATCACATTGTAATATGGTAAGTTGGGCAGCTCATTCTAACACAAAAACTATCAAAAATTCATTTACATTATAAATATCATGCTGTCAGATTGCATAATGTAAACATACTATAGATAAAAAGGGTTGCCCTTTTATAATTCGATCGATTGACAATTCAATCGACATAAAAAGTGTGTATTTATGTCCAGTGTATAGGTTGCACCTAAATTTTTGGCTCAATTTTTTTGGTAAAAACGTGCGACCTATATGCAAGTATATACAGTACTCAATTAAGAGAAAAATTTTACAAGCAAAAACTGGCATAGTTACAGGAGATAATCATTTCGTTTCTTTGGCTAATATTGTAATGCATTTTATAATTGAACAAATAAGTGGAAATTCAAAATAGACAGAATTATTTAGATGATACATCAATAGCATTTTCTTTATTTTGTTTGAACTAAGTAAAACTAGCCTGTGTGGCAACTATGCCCTTGTGGAAAATTTGGCAAATATGAATGTATGGTAAGAAATGTAAATTATATTAAATGTGAAAAAAAAGCAACTAGTTGAACTTAACCAATCGTTAAACTGTACAAATTATGGTATTTATGTCTCTAATGTGTAAATTGTAATGCTCAATATGCTGGACAGACAAAAAATAATTTTTCAGTTAGATGGAATAACCATTGACACACTTGGAAAAAATTTGATATTTTGACCCAAAATGACAGTACCGCTCTCCCGCAGCATTATGAATCTAATCACAACCTTTTGTTGGCATGCCACCCTAGTTTGTCACAGTGTTTTTTGGTTATATTTGTTGGAGAACAACCGTTTGATATGTTAGATATATGTGAAGATAAATGGTTTTTTAAACTTAGGGGTTTCTATAATTCTACAAATTATGATTTTGCCAGTTGTGAAATGATTTATGTTGCAGGCACTTTTTCTTATTTATGGAACTAACAAAATCACGGACTAAAAAAGTCTGTGGACTATTTCAGTCCACGATTTCGTTAGTTCCCTTGTTTATGATGTAACACTTGTTTATGATGTAACATCATATTTTTTGAGCCTTTTATTTTATTGCGTAGTAACAAGCTGTGAGTGAATAACAAGTTTTAGTTTTTTTTCTCTTTTGTGTCTTTAGTTTAGTGCTAGGTTGTTGGTTTAATTTCAATCAAAAAACAGCATAATGTAGTGTTTTCTTTCAGTGCATAGTTTTTTTGCCCCCTATTATTCTTTGTTTATAGTAGTTCTAACTAATTTTATGGAATATCATAGCCAACTTTGAGTTGCCCACTTTCATTTTTCAGCCAGTGTGAGATAGTTAGTTATGCGTATATATTTAGTGCATTATAACTGTGGTAAGTTGGTTTCTGCATTTTGTTTTATGTAGAAATTGAAAATGCCAGTGTAAAGGCAAAATCAATTTTTCTAATAATAAATAAGCTCAGCTGATCTAGCATATCATGATTTTATCTTGATTAATATTGAGGAAATCATGTATTTTTTACAGATTTTTTTTTTGAGAGGACTGGAAAGGTTGAAGTAGAGGGAGAGTGAGAATGATATTTAGTATCATACTTTTTGCGAGTAAACTCAATTTGTTTATGTGAGCCATGAAAAAAATGGACTATAACACACATGCATCAATGTAACTATCTGTTAGAAAGACCATGATGTGGGTTATGAGAAACATCACCCATGACATGCCAATACATCCTGTGACCTTTCCAATGATCTTTGAAGCACCACAGCTTGAGCCGTGATAAAAACAATATGTGGCATGTGTCACACAACTGCTTGGTGTAAAAATCCACATTTTAGGCCATACAAAACACTATTCGTAGGGTGCATTGTCTATCAAATTGGTAAAATTTTAGATGTTTTTCACAAAGTTAGAATCAGTGTTCCCACTAAGATTTTAGTTAGTGCGTAGCCGCCGGCGCAAGTGCAAAATTGCTAGCAAATGTACAAAAACCGCCGGACATTTCTGAACAAACCCCTACACCAGCTTTGGTAACATATTTTGAAGGTGTAAAAATAGATATTTGCGGTAGCCTACTTCTATTTATTCAGTGTATATGCTAAGCTAACGTTGCATAGCGTAAAGTTTACCTATAACGTTGGTTTGCGTATAACGGCACCTTTTGTTTTTCGCTCAGACGTATTTTGTTCGATTATGACACTCTATCTAGTTTAGTGATTTCCAACCGTTCTTGGCATGTGGCCCAATTGCAAAATGCACGAAAGCATGTGCCCCGGTTATGTATTTTCTCATTGTGACCGAGCGACCTCAAAAAAGTTTTTATAGTAAATTTCAAGGGTGCTGTCCAAATAATATATGTATAGTAGATTCCGCTTAATCGGGTCACATTGGGATAAGCACCATATGGCCCGATTAAGCGGCTGACCCGATTATCCAAAGTCTTGCAGTATCTGTGCCAGGGTTGTCTTTGGTACACCAGTTATCTCAGCTAGCTGGCAATGACTAATGTTTGGAGGTTGCTCTCTAAATTTTCTTAGGACAACAACCCTCTCAGCAATTGTTAATTCTTTTTGTGGCATCTCTGCTTGGGACTTCACAAAATTTGCAACAAAACACAACAATTATCATGTCCAAGGGCATGAAATGACAAAATAATTTGCGCCTGTATTTTTCAATTGTTACATAATATAGTTGGCTTTGTGATATTGTGTGCAATTAAACCAGTGTATGTCTGACTACAGTTGTGGCCCGATTAAGCGGAATAGTGGCCCAATTATGCGGATTTAATGTAGTGGATTATCTTTGATTGGATTTTGTCCTTAACAATTTGGCCCAATTAAACGGCTGACCCGATTAACCGGCGGCCCAATTAAGCGGAATTTACTGTATATACAAGTCAAGAGATTTTTTTCGAATTTCACTCAATATGAAGGCTAATTAAAGTGCTGACCCAGTAAAAACCATGGACCACCGTTGAAAATCACTGATCTAGGCCTTCATCTGTCACGGGTGATCTTTGTTTTTTAATCCTATCAAGACGCCAGCTTCACAAACAGGTAGCTTATTGGTTACTAAAAGGCGGCGGCAGCGAAATACCGCGCTATTTCTCTTCAATAAGATAAATTAAGTTAAATTTGGTCTCTCAAACTCCATGGCCTTTGCAATAGCATTCGTCAGCGTTTTAGAATGGTAAGTTAACAATGCGCGTAAATGAAATTAATCCTTCGCCGACACCCTGCATGAACGTGAGAAATAGGACTTTCAGAAAATAATGGGATGTTAGGTGGGTCACCACGAATATGACACAAGAAAAAAATTACTTGCGAACTTTAATTGTTGCTTGATTACCGTATAGTAAATAATTTTTAATTAAACAACTCACATTTCTCTATCGTAGTCAATGAATCAACAAGGTTTTGCAATTGCGAGTAAACTTTCAATCTAAAATCAGAAAGTATTTGATGACTGAACCAGCGCAACTTGAAAGAAGATAATTAAGATTTTTTTAATAGTATGTGGGTCTTATTTTTTCTTAAAGCGTATTTCGGAAAACAATGTTATTGACTGGAGATGACAAATGTCTCCTACGTCTTGTCAACTCATTTCACAAACCATGCAGGAAAACAAATGAATTAATTTTTAGAAAGTTTTGTCCCAGATGCAAAAAAAACAGCAAATTTTCCGATCTAGCCAAAAATGATTAGCTAGGTAATGTGGCGATAATAATGGTAAGTTTGAGGCACTTCTGAAGCTTGTTTGTAGAACACTCGTTAATAGTCGTGTAACATAGCTTGCTAATATTTTTTCGCTCTTTTTAAGTAGTGATTAACCATTTACCGAATCCGTGAAAAGAGGTCACAAATATTTGATAGGTAAAATTTTATCTTTGTGAAAAGCATTCAAAAATTGTCTGAAGGAAAAAGAGAAATTCGTTGATGCGAATATTCGCGAGTTTGGTAATCCCAGCTTATAAGTGTAGTAAAAATTTGAAGTGATATTCGTAACTACACGTAAAACTGCAGGGCTTCACTGAGAGACGCTTACTGCAAAAAATATTTAGGTATATTCTTCATTTAAAACCACAAAATTTTATTGCATTTGCGCTGGGACTGCTCTTGCGGGAAAAATTTTCAGGGGACCCCACCTACTTTACCCAGCGCCACTATATACAGGTAGATGTAAAAGACTGCAATAGCCGTGCATGCACAATTACACTTTAGCAAAAGTTGTTTTTTAGGCAATGCATGAATTTCTGTTGGTTTTGAATTTTTAGTAATTTTTCTTTATTCTGGCAAACCAGATTGGTTTTGTTGTTAAATCAAGACAGTTTTGGAATGGTCAATTGTGAACGGCAGTTTTTTCAAATCCCATACAGTCATCCTTGAAAAGTGATGTCTTGTGTTAAAACTGAAGTTTTGAAAGCTGCTGGCTATTACTGCCCTTTAACTACTATTGAAATCGGCTGGGAAAAAGTAAAGAGAAGAAAAATTTTTTGGTTTTTAGGTTAATTGCTTGATGGGTAATTTGTAATACAAATAAAGTGTGGCAATGGCGTGCGCGATATTTTATGTTGCCGTCACCGCTGCACGATGTTTTCTTTAGACGTTGCACTGCTCAAAAAAAGCAACTGTCTTTATGTAGATTCCTTTTGATTGCCTCCCATGCATCAAACAGTCCGTTGAAAATTTTACTAACAAAATGGCAAAAATTTCAACAAACTGAAAAACTTACTAAAAACTGCCGGACTTTTTTTGCTCACTGTTAAATTTCATCTGCGAATCCGCCGGACATAATTTCGCAAATTTGCACTTTTTTGGCGTTTAAAGGGAACACTGGTTAGAATATTTAGTAAACCTTACGTGTTGCTCCTTTTAGTTTGGGTTTAACTATCTGTGACTAGCATTCAGATTTGTTGACTATAACCTCTTGCTTTTCGATTCACTAGGCCAGTTGCTAAGGTACAAAAGTTATAATTGTCATGAAATTGCAAAAACAGTCGATAACACACTGGTATGATTTATTAAAGAATTTGGCTTGTTAAAACTGAGCGTTTTTGGCTTGCCAAAGAAGTGGGCAAACATTTTAGCCAGGGGGCTGCATTGACCATTCAAGAATTGGCCAAGGGCCAGAGCTTAAAATCTTGCAATACCTGTGTACATTGCAAGAGCTTGCAATAGCTTCTTGCAATGGCATATTACAGAGGTAGCGTAATGTAGTGGTGTGCAACACGTTAAGTTTAGAAGGATGCAAATAATTAATTTTGGGCTTTGAAAATGATGGTCTCTGCAAAAAAAAGTGATTATCCTCTATTTAGATGAAAAATGCATTAATTCAAACTAAGCATGGTATAGCAGCTCCTTCAATGATGCTTTCTATTGTTGGCTTTTTTGTGTGGCAAATGTGGCCACTCCTGTCATATTAAATTAGATATAAGGAAATTTCTACTAGTGTTGGCAGGCCATGCAAAATGCTCTGGCAAGCCATAGTTTGTCCACCCCTGGCTCACTGTTTAGCACTGTATAAAGAATCAAAATGACATATTTACTAAGTTCATTTATGATTAGAAGTCTAAGCAAGTTATTTTGATTCGTTGATAATGGCCAAATACTTCAGATGTATCACAAAAGTTTAATATCTTCTGCTGATTTTTGCAACTGTGCTGCATAAACAAAGTGGTGGTTCTATTTAGTTCGTGATGTTTGTGTAGTACAAGGTTAGGGCTAGGGTTAGGTTTTTGGTTACAGTTAGGGTTAGGGTTAGTTGACATTGTGAAGCATTGCAGACATGTATCAGTACTGTTTTGTTGGTTCTTAAAAATCTAACAAATTTTTAAACTCCATTTCAGTTAATCCCTAACCATCTGTGGACTTACAGTATTTTTTCATACATTATTTAAATCATTTATATTGCAAAATGCCACGTGCCAAAGCAGGACAGAAGCGAAAGCAAGATTCAGTAGTACAAAACAGCAAAATAGATGATGGTCAAAAACCACAAACAAGCAAAGAAGAACCGATTGAGAAGGTTTTAAAGTTTAGTGGAAAAGTTCCAGTGGATGAAGGTTTTCCTCAATATGATAATGATACTTACCACGTTTATGAAGAAGATGATGTTGTGTTTAATGTTATGCTTAATCAAACCAATATTGGTCAAAACAACAACAAGTATTACATTATTCAAGTTATAAAACACAACACAAAGCCTGAATTTATAACTTTGTGCAGGTGGGGTAGAGTTGGTAAAGTTGCTGGGTCTTCAGCAAACCCTGGAACTTTGCAATTGGCAATAGCTGAGTTTTCAAACAAGTTTACTGCAAAAACCGGGAATAACTTTTACCATTCAGTATCACCAATGAATGCATTTCAAAAACAGAAAGGTAAATATGATATGGTTCATATTGACTATGGTGCTGAACAAATTAAAGATGAAAAGCAAGCAAAGAAAACTAATACAAGCATTCCATCAAAATTGCCAGTTCGAGTGCAGGAGTTGATGGAAATGATTTTTAACAAAGAGGAATGGGAAGCATCAGTCAAAGAAATGAAATTTGATGTGAGAAAATCGCCACTAGGCAAGCTAACCAAACAACAAATTAAAGCTGGTTATGAAGCTTTAAAAGAAATTGAAGACTGCATAAAACCTAGCAAAATGGGAAAAGATGAAAGACAAAAGAAATTGGAAGAAGCTTGTAGCAAGTTTTACACAAAAATACCTCATGATTTTGGAATGAAAAAACCACCACTTATTCAAACTACTGAGGACATTAAAGAAAAAATGGAACTTTTAGATGCTCTTGATGAGATACAAGTTGCAGTGAAAGTGCTGGATGAAGGAAAAGATCAGGGAGATGTTAATGTGCTGGACACATACTATGAATTTTTGGAATGCTCTATTGATCCATTGTCCAACACTGAGAGTGATTATAAAGTTATCAAAAAGTACATCGAAAATACACATGGAGAACTTCATAAATATTTTAAGTTGAGCATTGAAGATATTTTTAAGGTACATCGAGATGTTTGTAACAAGCGTTTCAAGAAAAATATAGGAAATAGGATGCTTCTTTGGCATGGATCCCGATTGACCAACTGGTGTGGAATATTAAAACAAGGTTTGCGAATTGCACCTCCAGAGGCTCCTGTAACTGGATATATGTTTGGCAAGGGAGTGTACTTTGCTGATATGGTTTCAAAATCTGCTCAGTATTGTGCTTCTAGTTATCGCCAACCTTATGGTTTGTTGTTGGTTTGTGATGTGGCTTTGGGTAATATGAATGAGTTGATAAATAGTGATTACAATGCCAGCAATTTGCCTAAAGGAAAACACAGCACAAAGGGTTTAGGAAGACAAGCTCCAAACATGAAACAAAAGCATCAGATGTCGAGTGGAGCTGTTGTGCCATTGGGAAAGCCCAAGGATACAAATGTAAAGGATGGGTGGTTGCGATACAATGAATACATTGTGTATGATGTGGCTCAAATTAATCCTCGCTACTTGGTAAAACTTAAGTTTGATTACAGTTGAAATTAAGTATGCTGTTAGGTTGCCTTTAAAGACGTGAAAACTAAATATTTTTCAAGTGCTCACTTAAAATTAATCCTTTCATCTGTGCGATAGGTAAGTTTGATTATGATGGAAATTAAGTGTGTTGATAGGTTGCCTTTAAAGAAGTAAAAGGTAAATATTTTTCTGATCCCTATAAAGAATTGTGTACTGTAGCATATATGTTTTTGTTTCTTTGATGTTGCTGGACTGAAGGAGTTTTGAAAAGATTGTTGATGTTTTTTGTGGTTGAATTGGCATTTAGTTTGTTAAAGTTTTACATTGTATGTGATGTGTGTAGTTTGAAAAAAAGTTTTTTCCCACTATCAAATCCAGTTAGTGCTTTCTGAATCAAAACTACTATTTTTGGTTTATCAATACAAATAGGCCAAAATCAAGGATCATTCTGATAACTTGCATGATAATTTTTTCTTTATTGAAAACCTGTGATTTTTATTTATTTTGTTCTATCAAATGATTGCAAAATTATCACCAGCAGTATCAGTAAAACCCCGTTGTAATTTGTATTAAAATAGTAGTGATATACAGTCGAATCCGGTTAATTGCATACCGGATAATTGCATAATCCGTTTTATCGCATAAAGATCATAAATCCCAAACCACAGTCAATCATTTGTTAAAGAAAAATTTCAGTTAATCGCATACCGGTTTATTGCATAATCTGCTTAATTGCATAGAATTGAACGGCATTTATTCCATTACTGAATAAAATTATGCAAAATTTTAGCAACAAAAGCACGACTTTTAAATTCTGAACGAAAACAAACTGTTTCAATTTGCAAACGAATGCGCCGATCGCCAACATCATAAAATGATAGGCTGTTACTGATTAGAGATCAAAAACAACACAGTGTGTGATGTAATTAATGTTTTTCAAAGACAATTACCGATTCAGAACAAAAACACGTGGCTATCATTTTGCAATCACTGTTATTTGCACTGTTTTTGTTTCATTTAGCTTTTATACAGTTTGCGAGACAGAGCAATTTTAAAATTTCAAAATGAGTGAAGCAACAACAAGTAAGCATATAAAGCACAAAGATCTATCATTGGCTGACAAAATCCTTGTCATCGATGAACTTGAAAAGAAAACATCGCAAAGTACAGTCGCCAAAAAATTTGGAATATCGCAATCACAAGTGTCGCAAATTCTTAATTAAAAAGAAAAGCTTTTTTCTGCTCATTGTAGCAACAAAAATCCAACTCGTAAAAGGGCAAGAAAAAGTACCCAGGAAGACGTAGAGGATGCCTTATCACAATGGTTTGAACAAGCAAAAAGCAGGGGTCTTATAATCACTGGCCCAATGTTACGCGAGAAAGCAAAAAACTTTGGAAAAATAATGAACGTAAATTTTGATCCGTCATCCAGCTGGGTCACTCGCTGGTGAGAACGCAATTTAATCGTTTTTAAGCGTAAGCATGGTGAAAAACAAGACCATGATTCTGAAGCGGCTGAAAATTAGACAATGTCAGGGTGGCCAAAAATACATGAGTGCTATTCTGCCTCAGAAATTTACAACTGTGATAAAACGGGGCTTTACTTTTGTGCACTACCAGAGGGAACTTTGTGCTTTAAAAATGACAAACTCTCTGGCAGCAAGAAGTCAAAAGAACGTTTGACCGTTCTACTTACTGCAAATATGGATGGTTCAGATAAGTTACGGCCATTTGTCATTGGAAAATCGGCAAATCCACGCTGCTTCAGGGGAATAAAGAAACTCCCGGTAACTTACAAATCCAATAAAAATTCCTGGATGACTGCAACACTCTTTCAAGAATGGTGGGAATGGTTTAATGATCGCTTGAGGAAACAGAGAAAAAAAGTTTGTTTGCTATTAGGCAATTGTACTGCCCACAAAATTGAAAATGATGGACTACAATTCATTGAACTTGTATTTTTGCCACCAAATACAACTTCATATATTCAACCACTTGACCAGGGCATTATTAAAAACTTCAAACACTATTACCGCCGTTGAATGTTACAAAAAATTGTGCTGACAATTGATGCAGGTAAAAACTGCACTGCAACAGACATAGTTCGGTCAATTTTCTGTATTAGATGCAGTAAATTTTACAGTGCCGGACAAAAAGGTTGGCTCTCTTTGTAATTTTTTAGTTTTTTAGTTGTATTTTTATAAAAGTTGCATCAAACTTGAATTTTCTTAAAAGAATACATAAAACAACATATGTTTTTTTGATAGGCATATGCTAAATGTAAAAAAAATGTATATTTACTTAATAATTATTAACTTATTTACGATGTGCTCAAATTGATGGTGTCAAAAAGGTTGACTCATAAATAAAGACAGCGAATTATAATCATTTTTATAACAAATCATTATACCACATTCATTTTTTCACTATGCCTGGCAAAACTTCTTGCCCAGAAATCAGAAAATTGATAATTGACGAGTATTTGGAAGGCTTTTCAAGTCATTCTATATCTGCAAGCCTCAATTGTCCTCAATCAACTGTTTCCAGAGTCTTTTCAAGCAAACTGGGGATACAGAAGCTAAGAAAAGTCGTGGGCGTCCAAGAATAACAAATCCAACCATGGAACGATTGATATGCAGGAAGTCCAAGGCTGACAGATTTAGATCCGCCAAACAGATTTCGCACATATTTCCACCTCACGACTTCTCTATTCGCACAATTCAAAGAAGATTGTGCGAAAATCAATTGGTGGGACATATTGCTCAAAAAAAAGCCTCTTGTGAATCAGAAAAATAGAAAAGTCAGATATGAATGGGCTAAAGAACATTTGGGTTGGAGCAATAGCAAATGGAGTCGTGTGTTGTTCTCCGATGAATCCAAGATTCAAAGGATCTCCAGCCGTGGAATGGTGTATGTGAGGCGTGGGAAGAACGAAAAATACAAAATTCGTTGTACTAGGCCCACTGTCCAAGGAGGTGGAGGCGGTTTGATGATGTGGGCTTGCATGACTGCCAAAGGACCTGGACCAATCATTCGGGTTGATGGCCATGTCAATGCCAAAAAATACATTGACATCCTCACAAATGTTGTTGAGCCGTACATGGATGAAAATATGCCTATTGCATCCATCTTTCAACACAATAATGCGCCACGCCACATGGCAAAGACCGTTTGCGAAAAAATTGAAGATATGGGACTGCAGGTCTTGCCTTGGCCTACTCGGAGTCCTGACCTCAATCCCATCGAGAATGACTGGAAGGAGCTTAAATCTCGCGTCTCTTATCAAAAGTACGCGAATGAGGATGAATTGTGGCAGGCAATTCAAAAAAATGGAATGAAATGACTGAAAATGAATGTGAAAATTTGTTTTTTTCCATAAGGCGCAGGTGCCAAGACGTGATTAGAGAAAAAGGATATCCAACTCATTATTAATCAGTGAATGATACTAAGTTATTATAACTGTGTTTTTGTAAATAAAAATATTGAAATTTTCGATTTTAACTTCAAAACTTTTCATAAATTTACGAATTTAAAGAATTTAATGTAAAAAACTAAAAAATTGCAAAGTGAGCCAACCTTTTTGTCCGGCACTGTATGAGCGCTGCTTGGAATAATGTGTCTGCAGACACAATTAATTCGAAACTGCTTTTTTCACAGTCTAACACCAGCAACACTCAATGAACCTTTTCTCGGATTTACAGCCGATGAAGTTTCACCCTCATTTACGCAGGAAACATACACGCAATATGTTAATCTTGATGATGGCCTTGAAGTTACAGGTGTTCAAGATGATACTGATATTTGTGCAGAAGTTTTGCATAATAAACAAGTTGAAACAGACGATGTCAGTGAAGAAAGCCCTGTCGGCGCAACTGCTTTGACTCCACCAAAAAATATAGAAGTGCTCCGTGCACTCGATACAATTAGGCGACGACTACAATTTAAAGGGGAGGATATGGACATATTTCTTCGCTTGGAAAAACAAATGCAAGATAGCATGCAAAATAACATCAAACAATCAACAATTGCGCAGTATTTCACTTTAAACGAATAAATGTTTAAGCCTTAATTTGTGTCTTTTGTTTAGTTTTTGAGTAAGAGTGGGATGATCGCATTGCGCTTGCTTTGAAGTCTGATGTTTAGACGTTTTTTAGCGTGACGCTCGTTGCGGATCAATTGAACTTAGCACTTCCGCATAAACGCATAATTCGCTTAATTGCATAAAAAGGTTTGTCAAATTGGCTATGCAATTAACCGGATTTCACTGTAATTAATCGTCTCTGTATTATGCTCAGCATGAATTACTACTACCATCTTGTCAGCGGAAAACTTTTGTTGTGATGACTTCATTAGCTGTAAAAAGCTGGAATTAATAAAACAATAGTTTTAATTTACTTTTTAAATTTTTTGCTGTAGCTGTATAAGAGTTGTTTGGTGATAGCTTGCTAAACTGTGATTTATTGTTTTTGAGTTAGTGTATAAAGAGGTATGTTTAAAACATGAGTTACGCACAAAGCACTTTTTAACCGAAGTTATAAATTTTGTTATGTTTTATAATGGCCATAAAGTTCAATATTGTTTTATTTATAAGAAATGTATTTTAAAAATAGTTTATGAAATGCAGTAGCAGCGTTTCAGAATTCCATTTACTGAGGGTAATAATGGGCATTAGCGTTTGCTGTTTTGTGCTTTATAGTTTTTGTTGATTTATTTTTATGTGGTACATGGCTTGCTGATGAACATTAACACGTCTTGTAAAATGACTTTCTCAAATTTTTTATGTCTTTCATGGTAATGCAACTTAACTTGAAAAAGTTGTATGATGCACCCTGTTTGATCCATCACCTTAGCTCAGTGCTACTCAAAAGGTTTTAGCCCCACATAACTGCTATGCATTTTCCATCAAAACGTATACCTGTGGTATGTAATACACTTTAAAATAATTTGATGACTTTTCGGAGATCAACTTGTGGTAAGAGCCATTTGTCCCATTTTTTTATAGGTGACCTTTAATATATTTGAATTAATCAACTTTGCCTCCCCTTCTTGTCTATGCTAGAGCAGCAGTTACCAAACTGGGTCACAATCCACTGGTGGGTTGTGGACGAAATTTCAGTGGAATCCAAAAAAGCAGCAAAATTTAAATTGATGCATGCTTGGTTTCAAATAATTAGCTGTTTGCTTGAGTGCCAAGATAAGTGTGTGTCAACAAATGTGACAGAGTCAGCTTGCAAAGTCATGTAATTATAATTTGGAATAAAATCAACATTTGGAATACCTGTTTTTTGACTGCACTTTTTTCCAAGTACTTTGAAGTGCAGCATAAAATTATGTGAGTCTTGAAAATTGATGTTTTGAAAAGAGGGTCGTGAGTTGAAAACGTTTGGAAACCACTGTGCTAGAGGATAACAGCAATGTTTCCAGTGTATATGTATGTTTATTAGTGGTCTTTTCAAAGGGTGGATGAAGATTGTGCAAGAACTTATAGGGCAGGTGCAGCAACATTTTACTTTTTGTCTATTAGCTTTGGTGGCATGCTTAATGCGTGGCATATTACAAGCATTGGTAAATCTTTATTGTTTGAAGAGACAAAAATCTAAGCAATAAATGAAACATTTTAAAGAATAAAAACCAAATCTAAAATGCACAATAATTGGGTACTTTTGTGGTTGATTATCTCAAAATAAAACTGCTACTAAAACTGGATAAAAACTACATATCATTGAAAAGAGTAACAACTGTATCCCGCGCTACGTGATATTAAATTCCAAAACTGAAATTTAGGAACAGAAACTGCTAATCAATATATTGGATGCACAACCACATATATAAGCGATTGTTGGATATTGTGGTAGGCCTATAATTGTTTCTTCATGCATTCGAGCTCATGCCCTATTTTCTTGTTAGTCAGAATATCGTGTAAATTGCATTATTTTTAAGAAAAAGTCCTTTGTTATGACCCAGTCAAGGTTTGAAGTAGCACCTCAATGCATTCAAGGTGGATGGTCTAATAACCATTACCATGTTAAGGCAGTTGTTTACTTATGAAATTAAACAAATTAGTGCAAGTTGCTGAATTTTTCAACTGCGATGCCACAGCTTTGAATTACACCACTACAATCTGATTACAATTGTGGAATGAGATGTATTTAATGGGCCATGTCAGGTATGCTTACTAGTAGGTTATCCAGTTAATAATGGAATCATAAGTGCAAAGCGTAAGCTTAAGTAAGAAGCAACCAAATTATTTATAAGAAGTCCACGTTAGAACTAAACGTATATTGAATGAAAGTTTTTGTAACTATTTCAGTAGGTTGCTGTTTTACCACGAGTCAGATAATATTAGAAAAGGTTTGAGGTCATTTTAATTCTCTTACATTGTTTTTTTTTTTTTAAACACTTTTTTTGCCAAAGGGAAGTCCAAGATTTTTTTAGTTTCAAGATCTTACACCGTGTTTCTGGTTTTTCATAGAGCCACTAGTCCCTGGTTTTGCATACAAGCATTCTTCCGTACTTTCTTACTTAAGAGTCTGCCAAATTGTTACTTTACCAATAACTACTTTAAAATGCGATAAAGCGTTTTTACCAGCCGGCCAGTTGTGCTACCATTGGATGCTTCATGTTGCTGTGAGGAACCACTACACCAGTAACCTCACCGCCGTTTCTATTTGTGCGCGGATGACGACGCAAAAAAAAGGTTGGAACATCCTGTCGCTTAAATACGTTACTCAGTAAAGATCTTCAATACACAAGCTCACACCAACTGGCAGAACATGAAGACTGTATTTTTTTCTATGTTTTTTAGATATAAGCACTGGTTTTTAGCAATATCAGACGCCTAAGTCCAAAAGCAACCTTAGTTTTTTTCTATATTTGAGACTTTTTGACTTTGCAATTTTAATATGGGAAGGTTGCACGCACGTAGTCAAACGTCATAAAAATGCGCTTTCGAAAAAAGTGGCTGACCACTTTTAGTATTTTTGCATTGAATTGAATAGGAGTGATATCGTTTTTTGAAAATCTAATAGATAAATGTGATAGTTGTTAAATGAACTTTAAATATGTGGTTTTGCTGATGTCAAGGAATGAATCTGAAGTCAAAGTAAGATAAGAGGTGCTAAGGTTTGCTTGTTATTGCTAATAGTTGGACTAAACATGCAGGCTTATTTTTAGCCTGCTTTTGTGGGGGTTTCATATTCGATTAATCAGCGTGTTCGCGAACCCTGAGTTTAAGTTAATACTATTGTGCAACTTATAGAGTATATTTATTTGCATAAGCATACTGAAAAGTTGCAAACCAAAATTATACTGTAGCCTAAATGACAGGACAGACTTCTGTAGCGTTTGTCATATGTTCGATTAGATGTTGATGGACAAAATCAGTCATTTTTTGAAGTTTTTTGTCCATGGTGTTTGTTTTTGTCTATAGTCGTATTGATATATCAGTTGTAATTTTGCGACCTTAACACTTCTTAAACAATTTTGTGGCTATTGCCTAGGCTGCTGAAACAAGGGTAATTTAAAAACTTACGATATCGATTCATTTATTCATGCGTGTGAGCTCATGCTTAGTTTGCATGTCTTTCGTCAGATTGGGCCACCACAACGGATAGACCATTTGGCCCCAGCACCCGTTTGCCACATAAAGACGGAGCCATGCCGTTAAATGCCTTGCCCTTGAACACAACAAGCAAGCTTGCCGGCAAGCTTACGGTACAGGTAGTAATGATCAGATAATGGTTGTTTTTGCTAATGTACCAACAAGTATCTAATTGGTATAGAGTTATATTTAACTGAGAAGCAAATAGTATTTGGATGGCACTTCTCTTAGGGGCAATTTTTTTAAATTGGCACACAATACTAAGCTTAGACTAGCCAACTGAAAGACCTAATCTCAACCAAATTGCTTTTGATTAAATTTACTTGTTTTCGAGGATCCAATTGGCAATAATTCATTCCAATTTTTAAATAAATTCTTATTAGTTTTCAAAATAACCCCAAAGGTTGGTCTTCGCCCTATACTATACTTTTTCAGCATAAATTATAGCTTTTGGTCAGCCACTTTTTTTGGCGCAAAATGTGTGACGTCATATGCAACCTTTCTATTGCTAGTTTAGTCATTTTTGCGCTCCAAGCACGTTTGTATAAGAACCACGCAACAATTTTTTTTGTAACTATTCAACTGCTTGAACGTCATAACGTTTTCTATTTTTATTAGTTGACAATTGCTGTGAGTAGCAAATGTTTCAGCGCAAGTTTTATCGATATTGTTAGTTTCTCATCTGTGTAATGTGGAATATTTAGCTACGAACACAAAGTATAAAGCACATCTTAATGTTCGAGTTAACTTCATCGCTTTTGTGTTTGTCCATGCATAAATAAAAAGTCTGATTATGAAAAACTTAACAGTACCTTGTTTTGCGTTTCGTCTGGCGTAGATTTAGGAACAATACAGTTTAATCAAAATATTACTATGTGCTTGACAGGTTATGTTTGTAGCTAAACATTTCGCATAACACAGAAGCTGGAAAACTAATCACATTCATAACACTTGCGCTAAAACATTCGCTACCAACTACAATTGTCAACTAACAGAGAGCTTTATGACGTCCCAGCAGTTGAATAGTTACTAAAGAAACGGTTGTATTGTGCAAAAACAAATGACCTTAGAGCGCAATATTGACTGAACTAGCAATATTCAAATCGCAAATGAGTCAAAAAGTCTCAATGGTAGAAAAAAAACTGATAATTTTTTTTAAATCAGCGATCACAAATACTTTCAAGACTTTTACAAAATTTTCACAATACTTTCACAAAAGGCAAAAATATTTAAGATACAAATTTGCTGTCATGCTATCACGTACTATCAGGCCCGGCTTCCACTTTTGAGGAAATTTCCTCATTCAGGAAAATTTGAACCTAAAACTTATAAAAGAGAAAATGATCAATAATGTGGAAATGGTCAAAAACCTTTTGCAAGAAGAAAACAGATACACTAGTAAATTTATTGAAACAATGTTTCACCACTGTTTTTACTCATTGATAAATAAACCAACACGCATTACCAGTGCCAGTGCAACCGTTTTAGACCATGTTTTGACAAACATATATTCATATGTCCTAAAAGCAAAAATTCTCCTTTACCCCATCTCTGACCACCTGTCTCTGTTCACATGTTTTGAAGCATACCCACATAAAAGTATTGACAATTCAAAGATCAGAATCTTTAACACAGAAAATATCAACAACTTTCACAATACACTTGTTAAAAATAAAAGAGTCTCAGAGGAACGCTGAGACCTTCACTGCTGCCCTTTCAAAGCTAGTACAAAGAATCCAATAATTCAGCAAAATTTCTTTAATGTACAAACTTCAGAGCAAATGACCGATAGTAAAAGCAGTAAAAACTAATCAAGGGTTATCCACGTCGTAATTCTAGGCAGTAAAATTTTTTAACTACATTGTTGCTTAATAACAATTTCCTAAAAAACAAAAGTTTCTACTGTGCCGGCGTTTATAAACAAAATCGCGAGAAAAGAAGAAAAAGAGTAATTACGGTGCTGAGACATAGCGTCCCCTTTGAAAAGCAAAGCAAAGTGAAATTTCAAACAACAAGTCAGGAAGCACCGTCGTAATTAAAATATTGTAAAGATAATTTAGCACTTGCAAGAAGTCGAATATAAAATTTTAGCTATCTAGATAATATATTTCCAGCCTAAATTTCGTAGTAACGCCAAAGTAAAGCTATACACAGAGCATATTTACAAGCACAATGTTCACCATACATAACAAGCAAAAGGCGATTACGCTATAATAATTCACGCTACACAAGCTATACCTGGGCTATCTTAGATAAGTCACAAAGGATGTATTCAATCTCTCCGGTACCAGAATCCTTTAATACGGCAATTGTAACCCTACCAACAATATTTTTCCCCTTACGCTGTTGTGGATGCACGCAATGAATACACCCAAGGCGGTATGTCCCTCGTTTGAAAATATCTATAGCATCTCCAACTAAAACCAACTGACCAGGAGAAAGGTTTTCTCGAGTAACCCTCCATTTAGATCAGCCTTGCAAAGTAGGAAGGTATCCCTTGATCCAGCTTAACCAAAATCTATGTGCCAACGTAAGTAGTATATAATACGACTTTTGATCTGTTTTTTGTGGCGCACTACGTCATTTCCGAACGTGTTGATACGTCATTTCCGAACGTGCTGATACGTCATTTCCGAACGTGTTGATACATGAACTTAAGTACATTGTAACAGCTTGTAAATACAACGTGCAACAACTTGTAGCAATTTGAAAATAAACGTCAAGACAACTTAAAACAAATGTCAATACAACTTAAACAAATGTCAATACAACTTGAAAAGAAATGTGAAGCTTGTAAATAGAATTTGAAATTGATTTGTGGGCACCCCTGTTGAGAATACCGTTGCTTCCATATTAACTGCATTTTTAAACATATGGTCCGTTAAGATAGCTCGAGTTAGAAATCTATCACGGAAATATAAACATTTGAGCATGAAAATCTTGAACCAATCACAAGTCGATGCTGAATCTTTGTTTGAATTCTTTTTATTTGTTTGAGTTCTTTTTAGGAATGCTTTGAAAATGTTCTTGTTTTTGGAAATGATTTTATTTGTTTGATTTGTTTTTGAAAATGCTGTTTCTTGTATTTAGGAATGATTAGGTGTATTTGTTTTTAGGAATGGTTTTAGTTGTTTGAGTTCTTTTTAGGAATGCTTTGAAAATGTTACTTGTTTTTGGAAATGGTTTTATTTTTTTTTAGAAATGATGTTATTTTTGAAAATGTCCTAATTGGTTGTACCCTCGCTTCAGAATACCCCCACTTCAAAAGTTCTCCAATAGATTTCACTTTTCAACTCGTTTACGATTTTTTGTCTTATTGTAAGCACAACTGCTGTAAAACAGAAACATTAACTTTAGGTCGTGACTGAGTCTTTGATACTAAATCATAACTACTTCCTTTCGATCGTAAGCATTAATTGCGCATAATCATTCACATCTTGAAATTGTTTATAAAACCTCTGATCGATTTCTCCTTTTGATACCCTAGAATGTTGTTTCTTTACTCTTCTAGATGTGTTTATTGGAGGTATTTTCCTTTACTTGTTATATTTCTGCAGTTGGCTGGAATTAATTTACATCTATTTTAGTATGTAGGCAATGGATTCAGTCTTATTACAATACAATCTTGGAGGAATATAGACGTAGTTGCTGGTGTCATGAAAGACAGATGTTTGAGGGGAATTTCGTGTGTCTATCACTGGCTGAAAACGTACATAAGAAAATATTATGCAATCTCGGAGGAATATTGATGTAAATGCCACCGTCATGAAAAACAGATGTTTGATGGAAAATTTTACGTGTCTATCACTAGCTGAAAACGTACATAAGAAAATAATTTTCAACCAACAGTTTAGAACTAGCTGCAGATACGATGTTGGGGAGCATAGATTTCAAAACTAGGGTCAGACACAATCTTGGACAAGTATTGATTTCATTACTAGCCGCAGATAAATCTTGGAAGAGTATAGATTTCATTACTAGCCGCAGATAAATCTTGGAAGAGTGTAGATTTCATTACTAATCGCAGATAAATCTTGGAAGAGTATAGATTTCATTACTAACCGCAGATAAATCTTGGGGAGTATAGATTTTAGAACTAACCGCAGATACAATGTTGGGGAGCATAGATGTAGCTACCAGTATAACGAAAGACAGATGTTGAAGGAGAAAAATCTGCTCATTCATCACTTATTGTAGGCTTACAGAAGAAGATAATGTACAGTTTTTCTAGATCATACAGGTATTTCAATCCAAACATTTACCTTTACTACAGCTAGTCGTTAGTTTTAGGGGAAAATAGCCAACAGTTTTCTAGATTATCAGGTTTGCTGGGGAAAATCACAGGCAGCGACGTTGCTTCCAGAAGAGTGCGGTGGAAGAAACAATTTCAAATAAATCTTTATCGTTACTTTTACACTTTTAGATTAAAATTTCAGTAGCTTGACCAGACCTTTGAGTGAAATGTAGATTTGCTTCACATATGACAGTGAGGTAGTTACATTTTTATGTCAGCTTCATGCCTTCTTGGAAGAAAACTTCAGTACATTGACCAGACCTTTGAGTGAAATGTAGAGTTGCTTCACATATGACAGTGAGGTAGTTGAAGTACAATGGTGGAAACATTTTGAAAAGATCACAACAAAGAAGCTTGTTCAAATTCAGCAGTTTTAATCACTACTAAATATTATTAAACCAAGAAGATTGAACCTTTGCTGTGTTTGGAGACTACTTCAATAATTGTTAAACTTTTACTTGTAAACATTCACCAAGCATCTAATTTACAATATCTTTTCATACAACTAGAAAACAACATTGTATCCTATTATAACACTGTTTTAAGTAAAAACTATCAAATTCTTAAGCCACCAACATAAAATTCATATTTTTCAAAATCAGCTAAGATTACTATCAACAAAAAATCTGACGCAAACGGAAGCATAAACATCACGTCAGCAAACCTTTAACCAATCACAATCGACACAGAACTTTAAAAACGGTTTACTATCAACCCCAGCATATCCATCTATTCTTCAGTTTTTCTGTCAACAACTTTCTGACCGCACATGGTTTTCACCCTAACTCTCTCTGTTCTCCTTAAAATTGCGTCTTCATTTTCTTTTAAACATCATACCTCACTTAAATCACTACTGTTTACATCGTAAAACCGAAAAGATTTATCTTTAATTGCGCAAATCATAAAACATTCACCTCAAATTCACATTCATTGTTCATACAACTAGAAGCCAAAATTGTATCGTATCACCACACTGTTTAAGATTTTTTCCGAAATGTAGCAACTTTTAAACTTATTAACACGAAATTTTTACTACCTTTCAAAGTCTACTTAGCTCACCTACATCAAAATAAGCATAACTTTTAACATTATTTGTAGGACATTAACATAAAACTCATATTTTCCACAGTTTACTTAGCTCACCTACGTAGAAATAAACCAAACTTTAAACATTATTTGTAGGACATTACTATAAAATTCGTAGTTTTCACAGTGTACTTAGCTCATCTACGTAGAAATAAGCACAACTTTTCACATTATTTCAAGGACATTAACACAACATTCAGGGTTTTCACAGTCTACCTAGCTCATCTACATAGAAATAAACACAACTTTTAACGCTATTTCAAGGACATTACCATAAAATTCAGGGTTTTCACAGTGTCCTTAGCTCATATACATAGAAATAAGCACAACTTTTAACATTATTTGTAGGACATTAACATAAAATTCATGGTTTTCACAGTGTCCTTAGCTCATCTACATAGAAATAACCACAATATTTAACATTTTTGTAGAACATCAGTAAAACAAAACACAAAAATTATGCTTTATTTTTTATCAAACTCAGTGTTTTCCATCTACTGCATGATTGATGAATGAAGAATCAATTGTATCCAATTCTTTAACTTTTCATTGTTTGCTAAAAACCACAAATAGAAAGCTTCAAAACCAATCTGACTCTGTGCTATCACCAATCTAAAACTCATTGCTTTTAACCAAAATTTTCAACTTAACCGTTAATTCGTAAGCACTTGAACAAACATACTTATGCGTTGTGACAAGTCGTCTTAGCTGATCAAAGACTTTTGCTTCGTACAATTAAACTCTTGCACTAAGTTTTGATCTATTTGAAACCATTATTTGTAATTCACAACTTTCAACTCGCAGCATATTATCTCCCGCATAGATAAATCAAAAATTTTACCTAAATCCTCGCAAAACTACATTAAGTGATATCCATTATACACTTGTTATACGCAATCACTGCTACACACGTTTACAATTGCACATTTTCAAATAGGCCAAGTTGATTCATTACAAAATCTTTTACTATCTATTATCAAACAACTTCAATGATAATGTATTAACTATAAACCATAAATTAAAAATGTAAAATCTGAGCTCACAAAACCAACTGCTAAACGTTTTCCTACTAGCTTTATCAAATGTAATACTCTGCTGAAAGTGAACAAACTCTGATAGTAGCATCCAACATAAACTTACAGTTGTCTTTCTCAGTGACCTCATTAGTAATTGTTGTGACCAACACACAAAAGTTTTGAATGTGGTCTCGTGATAGTCTTGACTAACTTTCTGACAAGCCACTTTTTATCTTCAAAACAAATTTTTCCTCACAATCAACTGCTTCAATGCTTTTAACACCTCAAAATCTAAACGTACAAAATATTTTCTGAACTTTACCTTCATATCTTCACCGAGTATTGACTCGCATAAAAAATCACGACCCGCTATTTTCAAATTTCATTCAAGTTTTTTACCAAACTCGCAATTTGATTCTCATTTGCACAACAAAACTTATCGTTTATTTTCAAGAAACACAACCACAATTTCTGATATTGCTATACATGACTCTGAAGCGTAAATAACTCTTATTTCTCAACCTATCAAAATTATATAACCTCATTCTGATTGATTCGTTTTTGGTTTATTGTTTTACTCTTACTTATTTCATCATGTTGATATTGATTTATTCAACAAAATATTTGCCATTAATCGCTGTAAAAGTTTTATCTGTTCACCTCCATCCAAGATTGAACTTGCACCATTTCAATATAAAGCTTTTCATAGTTTACCAACAAGAAAAAAACTCAAACTAATCACGGTCAACAGACATACACTCCGCACATACTAGCAAACTTGCATCGAATTACTTTAAAAATTACCCATTTAGGTAGAAATCTGCACAGTACGGTTTATTCTTTCCAATCAAAATTACTATTTGGAGCGCTATTTCGTTGTGATTATGATAAAAGTACAAACCATATAAATTTCTTTATCAACATGCAATTTAAAGCTATTTTCATTACATCCACCAAGCTTCAAGTTTAAATTTCTAACATTGTTATACATAATTGATATGCAAAATATCTAAGTTATATTCAATCATCATTTAACTTTCCCATCGAATTTACTTTTACCCTACACCTCATTGTGCAACAAAGAGTTCAATTTCGCCTAATTTACACCAACGTCAATACACTTGAATTCATATCAAAATTTTATAAATCTAATATTCTTCGGTTGAAAATGTGGTTGGAGACTTTAAAATTTTTAATAACTGTTTAGATTTAGTCACTTGTTAAAATCTTCACCAAATGTTGAACACGTTGAGACAATAAAAAGTTTTATCTGAAGCTCTCATGAAATATTTGAGATGAAGACCACTAAATTACATTGGGTGCGATCAATGTATTGTTTTCTGATTTAACACAACTCAGTTCAACGGTAAGCAAGTGGACTAATATTTTTCAATCATCACAGATTTTTGCATTATTTTCTGCATCACACAATACTTTTGTTGCTGTATGTTAAATCAAAAAATCCTATCTTAAAGTGTTTTCAAACTTAAATTTTCTTACCGTGCACTCACTTTATCATCTCTGTACATAACTGTAAATTGAATTTAACTCAAAAATTTTAAAAGTTTATGTATCAAGCCTAATATTTGACACTACATATTACCGAAACTACATCTATTTTTGTCAGATTTAAGTTATTTTATGCAACTAAAAATCAAACTAACTTTTTCCCAATTATCAAATGCACAAATATGGTAGTGGTTAGAGCGCATTAGACCTGGGTTCGATTTCTTTGTCAAAGACTTTTAAGTGATTACAGCTTAGTGTTCAGCATGTAAGACTTGTTTAGAGAAAGACTAGTTTGTTTCATTGTGTTTTACACTACAGATAGTGATGGGTTCGATGTGTCAGCTTCCAAATTATAGGCATAAATGAAAATCACATTGTCACTACACGTAATTTCAAAGACCACCTGTCTCCATTCTACACCTAAAAATTCTATTGCTACTCTTCATCCCCTATTTTGTTTCATTTGTTTGCAGTACAGATTGGTATCTTTCTAGTCATTTTCTCTAGCATATTGTGTTTCATACAGCCTGGCTACATCAATTTTGTATGTTTAATAACTTACCTTGGCAGATATTGTTCTTACAGCTGAGAAAGTAACTTTTCAAGGTCATACTACAAATTTGATTGGGGTTATCACATGATGTTCACATCGAGAAAGATTTGTGAGCATGACAATGTACAGTATACAGATGGTTTGAACAATGAAATCAACCTTATTTCTAAATTAATCTTGTAAGTTGTTAATAACATCTTAATAAATGAAGGGTTTTATTTGTAAAATATTTAAAATTTCAAATGTTTTGAGTTTTGCAAAGACCTTTTCAAGAATTAAAATCTGTAATAATCAACGATAATTTCAAATAATACACACGAAGATATAGCATGTGTCCAAAAAGTCAATACTGTTCAAAAAAATTCATATGTTTTCTATCATTTTTCACAAAAAGTCACTACGTTTCAAACAAATTTATATTTTACCATCATTTTTACACAAAAAAAGTCACTACCGTTCAAGTTTTTCAATTTTAATTCTTCATGTAGAAATAAATTTCAATGTTATTTGCGTTATAAGTCACTGGAGATTGGTAGTTTGTGTGACAGACTGAGGAGTGGAGGACCAACTAATTGGGAGATGTGATCAATGATGTGTAGAAAGGTGTAAGCGATGATCCAAACAATTCAGTCAGGAGATTATTTAATGAGTTTGATATTCCAAAATAATACATGGATTTCTGCAATTACAGGGTGGGCCAATAAAATGTTACCACTGTTTGAATCCTTGCTATTTCCAAAATAGATTTTTTTTATTCTCAAAAATACTAACAGCAAAACATTGAATTCTCACACCAATTGATCAAAAACAATATACTATGAAGGAGAGAGTAAAGATCGTGAAAGCATATTTTGAATTAAAATTGGTAACCCAGACTCAGTGACGATTTGTCATTGACGTTCCGGAAAGTAATCCTTCATGTATACTCACAATCAGACATCTTCTTCGAAAATTCAGGAAAACAGGATATGCGACCAAAGCGAATAAAGGACATAGTGGCAGGCCAAGGTCTGCGAGAACAGCCATTAACACAGAGATCATGAGACAGCGTCTGGAGGAATCACCAAGAAAATCGACCAGATGTTTGTCAGAGGGAGACTGCCCTCTCAAGGACCACTCTCAGACGCATACTGAACACAGATCTTTATTTCTTTCCCTACAGAGTTCAGATTTTACAAATTCATTGATATTAAATGTTGGTTTAATGTTTCTTATCACAAATCTTTGAATAAAAATTTTGAATAAATTCACATTTGAAAACTTGGGTATGATTGAAAAGTGGTAACATTTTATTGGCCCACCCTGTATATACATTGAAAATGAGAAATTGTTGTAAATTTAAAATGTTACATATCTAGACAATGAATTTAGAAAAACACTCATCACACTGACTCAATAGATAGTAATGCAAATAACATTGAAATTTATTTCTACATGAAGAATTAAAATTGAAAAACTTGAACGGTAGTGACTTTTTTGTGTAAAAATGATGGTAAAATATAAATTTGTTTGAAACGTAGTGACTTTTTGTGAAAAAATGATAGAAAACATATGAATTTTTTTGAACAGTATTGACTTTTTGGACACATGCTATATCTTCGTGTGTATTATTTGAAATTATCGTTGATTATTACAGATTTTAATTCTTGAAAAGGTCTTTGCAAAACTCAAAACATTTGAAATTTTAAATATTTTACAAATAAAACCCTTCATTTATTAAGATGTTATTAACAACTTACAAGATTAATTTAGAAATAAGGTTGATTTCATTGTTCAAACCCATCTGTATACTGTACATTGTCATGCTCACAAATCTTTCTCGATGTGAACATCATGTGATAACCCCAATCAAATTTGTAGTATGACCTTGAAAAGTTACTTTCTCAGCTGTAAGAACAATATCTGCCAAGGTAAGTTATTAAACATACAAAATTGATGTAGCCAGGCTGTATGAAACACAATATGCTAGAGAAAATGACTAGAAAGATACCAATCTGTACTGCAAACAAATGAAACAAAATAGGGGATGAAGAGTAGCAATAGAATTTTTAGGTGTAGAATGGAGACAGGTGGTCTTTGAAATTACGTGTAGTGACAATGTGATTTTCATTTATGCCTATAATTTGGAAGCTGACACATCGAACCCATCACTATCTGCAGTGTAAAACACAATGAAACAAACTAGTCTTTCTCTAAACAAGTCTTACATGCTGAACACTAAGCTGTAATCACTTAAAAGTCTTTGACAAAGAAATCGAACCCAGGTCTAATGCGCTCTAACCACTACCATATTTGTGCATTTGATAATTGGGAAAAAGTTAGTTTGATTTTTAGTTGCATAAAATAACTTAAATCTGACAAAAATAGATGTAGTTTCGGTAATATGTAGTGTCAAATATTAGGCTTGATACATAAACTTTTAAAATTTTTGAGTTAAATTCAATTTACAGTTATGTACAGAGATGATAAAGTGAGTGCACGGTAAGAAAATTTAAGTTTGAAAACACTTTAAGATAGGATTTTTTGATTTAACATACAGCAACAAAAGTATTGTGTGATGCAGAAAATAATGCAAAAATCTGTGATGATTGAAAAATATTAGTCCACTTGCTTACCGTTGAACTGAGTTGTGTTAAATCAGAAAACAATACATTGATCGCACCCAATGTAATTTAGTGGTCTTCATCTCAAATATTTCATGAGAGCTTCAGATAAAACTTTTTATTGTCTCAACGTGTTCAACATTTGGTGAAGATTTTAACAAGTGACTAAATCTAAACAGTTATTAAAAATTTTAAAGTCTCCAACCACATTTTCAACCGAAGAATATTAGATTTATAAAATTTTGATATGAATTCAAGTGTATTGACGTTGGTGTAAATTAGGCGAAATTGAACTCTTTGTTGCACAATGAGGTGTAGGGTAAAAGTAAATTCGATGGGAAAGTTAAATGATGATTGAATATAACTTAGATATTTTGCATATCAATTATGTATAACAATGTTAGAAATTTAAACTTGAAGCTTGGTGGATGTAATGAAAATAGCTTTAAATTGCATGTTGATAAAGAAATTTATATGGTTTGTACTTTTATCATAATCACAACGAAATAGCGCTCCAAATAGTAATTTTGATTGGAAAGAATAAACCGTACTGTGCAGATTTCTACCTAAATGGGTAATTTTTAAAGTAATTCGATGCAAGTTTGCTAGTATGTGCGGAGTGTATGTCTGTTGACCGTGATTAGTTTGAGTTTTTTTCTTGTTGGTAAACTATGAAAAGCTTTATATTGAAATGGTGCAAGTTCAATCTTGGATGGAGGTGAACAGATAAAACTTTTACAGCGATTAATGGCAAATATTTTGTTGAATAAATCAATATCAACATGATGAAATAAGTAAGAGTAAAACAATAAACCAAAAACGAATCAATCAGAATGAGGTTATATAATTTTGATAGGTTGAGAAATAAGAGTTATTTACGCTTCAGAGTCATGTATAGCAATATCAGAAATTGTGGTTGTGTTTCTTGAAAATAAACGATAAGTTTTGTTGTGCAAATGAGAATCAAATTGCGAGTTTGGTAAAAAACTTGAATGAAATTTGAAAATAGCGGGTCGTGATTTTTTATGCGAGTCAATACTCGGTGAAGATATGAAGGTAAAGTTCAGAAAATATTTTATACGTTTAGATTTTGAGGTGTTAAAAGCATTGAAGCAGTTGATTGTGAGGAAAAATTTGTTTTGAAGATAAAAAGTGGCTTGTCAGAAAGTTAGTCAAGACTATCACGAGACCACATTCAAAACTTTTGTGTGTTGGTCACAACAATTACTAATGAGGTCACTGAGAAAGACAACTGTAAGTTTATGTTGGATGCTACTATCAGAGTTTGTTCACTTTCAGCAGAGTATTACATTTGATAAAGCTAGTAGGAAAACGTTTAGCAGTTGGTTTTGTGAGCTCAGATTTTACATTTTTAATTTATGGTTTATAGTTAATACATTATCATTGAAGTTGTTTGATAATAGATAGTAAAAGATTTTGTAATGAATCAACTTGGCCTATTTGAAAATGTGCAATTGTAAACGTGTGTAGCAGTGATTGCGTATAACAAGTGTATAATGGATATCACTTAATGTAGTTTTGCGAGGATTTAGGTAAAATTTTTGATTTATCTATGCGGGAGATAATATGCTGCGAGTTGAAAGTTGTGAATTACAAATAATGGTTTCAAATAGATCAAAACTTAGTGCAAGAGTTTAATTGTACGAAGCAAAAGTCTTTGATCAGCTAAGACGACTTGTCACAACGCATAAGTATGTTTGTTCAAGTGCTTACGAATTAACGGTTAAGTTGAAAATTTTGGTTAAAAGCAATGAGTTTTAGATTGGTGATAGCACAGAGTCAGATTGGTTTTGAAGCTTTCTATTTGTGGTTTTTAGCAAACAATGAAAAGTTAAAGAATTGGATACAATTGATTCTTCATTCATCAATCATGCAGTAGATGGAAAACACTGAGTTTGATAAAAAATAAAGCATAATTTTTGTGTTTTGTTTTACTGATGTTCTACAAAAATGTTAAATATTGTGGTTATTTCTATGTAGATGAGCTAAGGACACTGTGAAAACCATGAATTTTATGTTAATGTCCTACAAATAATGTTAAAAGTTGTGCTTATTTCTATGTATATGAGCTAAGGACACTGTGAAAACCCTGAATTTTATGGTAATGTCCTTGAAATAGCGTTAAAAGTTGTGTTTATTTCTATGTAGATGAGCTAGGTAGACTGTGAAAACCCTGAATGTTGTGTTAATGTCCTACAAATAATGTTAAAAGTTGTGCTTATTTTTATGTATATGAGCTAAGGACACTGTGAAAATCCTGAATTTTATGGTAATGTCCTTGAAATAGCGTTAAAAGTTGTGTTTATTTCTATGTAGGTGAGCTAGGTAGACTGTGAAAACCCTGAATGTTGTGTTAATGTCCTTGAAATAATGTGAAAAGTTGTGCTTATTTCTACGTAGATGAGCTAAGTACACTGTGAAAACTACAAATTTTATAGTAATGTCCTACAAATAAAGTTAAAAGTTTGGTTTATTTCTACGTAGGTGAGCTAAGGACACTGTGAAAACCCTGAATTTTATGGTAATGTCCTTGAAATAGCGTTAAAAGTTGTGTTTATATTTCTATGTAGATGAGCTAGGTAGACTGTGAAAGCCATAAATTTTGTGTTAATGTCCTTCTTGGGATTCTTACCCAGTTGATGTTGCGTTTGCGAAGCGAGTTATGAAATTCGGTTGAGCCAAGCAACGTCGAAAGCTGTTTAGCCGCGGCGCAAAAGGTAGACCCATTGTCTGAGTACATAGTGTCAACCGCCCCGCGGAGGTTAGTAAATCGCGAAAAGGCTAGTACGAAATTATTTAAATCTAGACCGGTTACGATTTCGACATGTATACATCGGGTACACAAACAAGTGAAAAGCAATCCCCAAGCCTTGCAGTTACTTCTGTTTTGACGATATATGTACGGCCCCAAATAATCGGCGGCGCAAAACTTAAAAGGCTTGTTTGTGGGAGTAACTCGACGCGCCAGTAAGTCAGCCATTAATTGCCGAACAGGAGTGGCTTTGCGCAATGCACACATACCACAATCACCCAAGTAACGTTTTACGCTAGAAATACTGTGAACAATCCAGAATCGTTGCCGCGTTCTCATAAGAGTATACGAAGGTCAAGCATGTCCTGCTTCGAAATGCTCTTCAATCACAATTAGTCTAGTTAAAGGATGCCTACTGGGAAGAATTAAAGGGTGTTTTGTGTCAAGAGGAAGTTTAGCATTCTCAAGCCGCCCTTCAACGCGCAACAAATAAGAGGCGTCTACGCAAGGACGCAAATTTCGCAAGGACTTCAATTCAGAAATCCGCCGCAATTGCTCGGCATTTTTTCCTTCTTTACCTAAACTTTTCAAAAAGGATTCGAAGGCGTCCGGTGTATCCGACTTTAACAGATCGACAACATCTCCAAAGAGGTTGCTTTGGACGTATTTTACTATATTCATCAGCGCCATGCCCAGAAAGGTGGCATCCAAAGTAGGTTTTGAAAATGCGATTTCTTTGTTTCTAGTCATCAAGTACTGCTTAAAGGCGATGAGATACCCAACGCGCTTTTTTAAGGTGTAAAGATCAGGAGAAGAGGCAATTAGTCAATCCAGGCCTGTGTTACGTTTGCTATAAGGTTCGTGACTAACAGTAGTTTCATGTACAACCGTGGTGAGAATTGATGGTTCGAGTTCCAAACTTCCATCTAGCAGAAATTTTGGACCATCCAGCCAAAGCCCATAACAATTTGGGTGTTTCGCACTAGCTTCCCGAGTGCCCACGTCGGCAGGGTTAACTGACGAATGGACGTAGTTCCAAGCATCAGCTGGAGCAACTAGGAGTATTTTGTCCACCCGTCGTTTGACGAATCGAGGTAAATGAAGGTCCGGGTTTACTATCCATTTTAGAGTTACTTGCGAATTGGTCCAGAAGTGGCACCGACAATCGAGGTACTTCAGGGAACGAGAAACACTAAGCATCAAGTCTGCGCACAGTCTGGCAGCTTCAAGTTCCTTACGAGATATGACCCAATTTGTTTGATTGGCTGACACAAGTTTTGATTTTCCTTGAATAAACGCTACGCTCGACTTCTCATTAACCAAACGCCGCAAGTATACAACACATGAAAACGCATGATTAGAAGCATCACAAAACCCATGCAGTTGGTAGATAACTTTGTCACCATTCGTAATTTCGACCTCGTCAGAAAAACAGTAACGAGGAGTGGAATAATTAGCAACAGCTTCCATAAATCTAATCCAATTCTTCCAATCATTTTTAACGTCTCCAGGTAGGTCATCGTCCCATCCGATACCCGACAAGGTGACCTTTTGGAGAATTAATTTTCCCTTTAAGAAGAAAGGAGCAAGGATGCCTAAGGGGTCAAAGTGACTTGCAAGCATACGTAGCATTTCCCTTCTAGTAGAGACTTTCGATAATGCACTGTTTCGGCATACCTTCAAACAATCATTTTCTACATCCCATACTACACCCAAAGCTTTGCAGTCGGGCATAGGATGAGAGCCAAGATCGATCTCCCGAATACTAGATCCGAGTTCACTCTGAGGAATGTTTGATAAAATAGACTTTGACAGGCCGTTTGCTACCCATTTACGCAGTTTAAATCCTCTACTCTCAAAGAGCGACATTGATTCACGAGTAATCATTTCAAGGTCAGTCAACGATTCAGAGGTCATCAACATGTCGTCCATGTACCGGTTGTTCTCAACCATCGACAATGTCAGTTGACTAGCCGCAGTAGGATTTTCGAGAATTAAACGTTCAATAGCAAGAAGGGCAATATACGCACTGGAGTTTATTCCCCAAACGTGCCTTGTAAAACGATAGCGCTGTATTTCCCCGCGGTCCAAGTCGTTATCCGTGTACCAAATTAAACGAAACAAGTCCTGTTGACTTTCCGGCAGAGATATTTGAAAATAGCATTTGCTCAAATCAGCCATGCATGCGAATTTCCCCAATCGGAATCGGATAAGAACGCTCACTAAGTTGTTCAGCAAATTCGTGCCAGCAAACACAGCATCATTTAACGCTACTCCCCCGTAGGTAGCTGTTTCATCGAAAACAACCTTCGGTTTATTTTGTTTGGTAACAAAAAAGGGGAGATACCAGTTGCGATTATCACAAGTACCGTCCTTTAAGGGCACTAACCAGCCCTCATGAACAAGTTCTTAAAATGTTTCGGTAAGGGTAAGTTTTAGTTTAGGATCTTTAAGTGCTTTGCACCGTAATGACTTTGTACGCTCCAAAGCTCCAGTAAGGTTATTAGGCAACAAGCTAACGACATCGGTTTTTAAGGGAACTGGTATTTCATAGCGTTCATTAACTACCTTTATGTGAGGCTCCACCAACTGGCGAGTGAGTTCGTCGTTTTGAGAAGGCTGAACAATCTCGTCATCTAACTTATAATTTCGTAACCTTTCTTTCAAACTGGTTATTTCAAGTTTAAGTCGGTCACACTCGTTTACATTACAACTTGCATCTACTCCGACCTTCATAGTCCCACGCAAGTAGGACTTTACGCTTATACGCCCACCGCTGGCGATGGGACCAAGCCTGCTCAAAACGTAATTAGGGTCGTCGTGATTCAGGCCTTCGCGCTCTTCAATCACTGTAAGCAAGCACTTGTCAGTTTGCCCAATGAGTATATCAATACTTTTGCGCTGAGGAATGGTCGGAATTTCGACTCCTTTAAAATGTTCTAGGCCATTGGTATCCACTGCATGTGGAAGAGTGTTCAGATCCTCATTAAAGTCTGGTACTACCATTCTACCAAAGCATCCCTCACCCTAAAGGTCTCACCAGTGGTAAGAGACTCTATTGAAAAATCTGTAAGGCCATAGCTGGGAGTGGTCTGTTGTGCCAGGGTACTGATAGTGATAGTTTTGTCTTTGTTGGTGTTAAGCCCGAGTTCAGTCTTCAAACCTTCAGAGATGAGCGTAGCTTGGGAAGCCGTGTCATGCTGCGCATACGCTAGCGTTGATTTCCCAGTGTCAGGGTTAATAACTCTTACTGCACTGGTGCGCAACAAAACAACGTCATGATTCGGCTTCAGCTTTCTTACGACAGCCTGCTCCCCATCAGATGTTTCATCAACCGGTTCACTGCCTGCCTCGGGTAAGACCCTGCAACGATATACTTCAGCGGCCCCGACATTAACAGAGTTTGACTGTTTGTACAAGTCATGTCAGACGCTTGCGTGTTTATGTTCGAAGTTCGGAGCACACTTACGACATTTCGATGAAAATGCACAATCTCGAGCACGGTGTCCCAAAGATAGACAATTTAAACATCTTCCAGCGTTAATAATCATCTGCCGTTTGCAGTCTATAGAAAGATTTGCGAATTTTTCACAATCCGCAAGGAAATGTTTGGATCTGGAGTCAATGCATATAAAACAATTAGGAGGTAGTCTTGTCGGAGATCGTTTGTAAGCGCACTGGTTCTTGTCACTAACTGCTGATTCACGCTTATTAGAAGATCCTGTCAGCGTTAAACTAGTTGGTTTCGATTTTACAGCTACTTGTTGAACTCTAAAAGAATCACGCACACTTTTAAAATCCGTGGTTTGTCCTTTTCATCATTTTTGAAAAATGTTTGTGCGTAGTGTGACGTCACCACGCTCAACTCGTGTGTTATAAACTCGCGCAAAGAGTCAAATCCAGGGTGATTCAAGTCAAGTGCCATTTTGGCAAGGTAGTCAAGATAACGTCGCTTTAACGTCGTCAAGATAACGTCGTCGTCAAAATAACGTCGCTAGGAAGACGACTGGCGGTATCGAGCAGCAATTGACCCGATAGTTTTTCCACCTCATCATGGGCATAAGCAAAAGCTTCTAGGGTATTAAGATCGTCATTAAAGGCCTTCAGTGAAGTTACGTTGAAGGTTACTTTAGGGCCATTGCGAATGGCAATGATTTTAGGCTCAGTGGTAAGACCGTTAGAAACACCATATCTTTGCTGTAGACGATCTAAGGCCTTTTCAATACGTTGCGAGGTTGACATGTTTTTCATGGGTGCCAAAAGTAAATTAACTATCTCGCGTGGCTGATCAACACACGAAGCTCTCAGCACTTCGAGTCGGCGGTCGTTACAAGGACTCTCGTCCATAAGTTTACGAATTTGATTTTCGTAAAACACAAAAGTCATGTTTTTACCATCATATCCAATTTGAGAAGCCAGGTTGATAAACTCGCTTCTGCTCTGACGGTCAAGATAAGTCCTCAACGCTAAGTCTTGTCGATAAATCGGAGACGGCTTGTGACAGCCACGCCCTAAAGCATCTGTAGACAAATCAGGATCGAGCCGAAGTGGCCAAGCCACTTTAGGTTTATCATCCCGGTGTACATCATCCTCAATAGGCAAACTAGGCTGTACCTCATTTGGCCGAAAACAATGCCGCGCAGCTTCGGCACTTACGCGGGGCTCGTGACGCCTCACTACAGACGAGAGGGCACCACGATGAAATTTGGAGCCAGCAGAAGGTCCACCCAATTGCCCTGAGGATGAAACAGAGCCTTGATGACGCGATGAAGCGACTGAAGACCCGCGTTCAGAAAGCGCGATCAGTCGTTCTTCTGCATCAAGCCTAGCTTCCTCGACGCGACGATGAGCT
Organism: Trididemnum clinides; assembly: GCA_963675345.1. Classification (NCBI taxonomy): domain Eukaryota; kingdom Metazoa; phylum Chordata; class Ascidiacea; order Aplousobranchia; family Didemnidae; genus Trididemnum; species Trididemnum clinides. Next base: position 18,006,674 of record OY776291.1, read on the forward strand.
TCGGCTTCGGCAGCCTTCGCTTCGGCGTGCGCCTTTGCTTTAGCAAGGTCATAATGGGCTTTAAGTTCAGCTCGCTTACGATCCAACTCAACTTGTCGCGCCATCGCCTTACTTGATGCTATACTATAACACTCGGTAACCTGAGAAACGCTATCTAAAGGTTCAAGGTCAACACCATGATCGCCACCGAAGACTCTTTGGAAAACTGACCATAACAACGCTGTTTAGCACTCTCGTATGAATTAACGCATTTTTGAAATTGGTTAATTATACTGTCAGACATATTAAATATTCCTTCTGAATCTGATATGTTCTTTAACTTTATTTTATAATCATCGTAGGAAATTTTGATGTCAGCGAATTGCTGCGACAATTCCAGAAAACGCTCTTGAGACGCGCATTTAGATAAATTATCGCAAACACGTTTCATGCGGTTTAAAATCTGCCTTTTTAAAGTCAAAAGTTTACGTTCGAATTTCTCATTACAGCCGCTATCACCAGCAGATACTAGAGTAATTTCCCTTTCAATGGGAACAGAAATACTTGCCCGGGGTTTAATTTGGTCGTCCACTGCGTGCATCCCCAACACCCGCTTAGCATCACCCTCCTCGGTTGCACCATCTATTAATTTAGTACTAGGAGCATCAGACACGATTGTTTACAGTACAGATACAACAAATAAATTAAATTTTAACCTTGAAATTGTTGTTGACCACTGCAATCTTCACGAACACGTCCTTGTAGCGAATATTCCACACCGCTGATCCCGAACAAGAAATAGTAGTAGATTCCGGAGTCCAATCGGAAGTGAAAGATGAAATTCGGAGATTTGAACTCGCAGAATGACACAACCGGTAGTAATGATCAGGAAGTGTGGAAAGTCACGTCACCAGAGATGATTGGCGAATAATTAAAGCGATTCTTCTTCATGAAGTGGTTGAAGATGTAATGCGAGTTGTCAGATAGAATTTACTGAGAACAATGACTTCAGTTCCAAGAGATGTAAATCTGACAGTCGCTGCAAGCTCCAGGTTAAGCAGATAATTCAAACTTCTTCCGTATTTTTGATCCTTGAAGGTATGAGTTGAATTTCTTTGGTCATAGTTGAGAATCGATAGATAAGTACACCTTGATTAGTTTTCTTTATGTTAAAAATAAAGAGTCTCAGAGGAACGCTGAGACCTTCACTGCTGCCCTTCCAAAGCTAGTACAAAGAAACTAATAATTTAGCAAAATTTCTTTAATGTACAAACTTCAGAGCAAATGACCGATAGTAAAAGCAGTAAAAACTAATCAAGGGTTATCCACGTCGTAATTCTATGCAGTAAAATTTTTTAACTACATTGTTGCTTAATAACAATTTCCTAAAAAACAAAAGTTTCTACTGTGCCGGCGTTTATAAACAAAATCGCGAGAAAAGAAGAAAAAGAGTAATTTCGGTGCTGAGACAACACTAGACTCTACTTTTGACGTTGAAGTAGTTTTAAGGGAATCAGACCCTAATTTCGACTATGAATTATTTATGAACCATTACTATAAAGTCTTTGATGCATATTTCTCTCAAACCAATCCGAGGCCAAAAACACACTCTAACAGCTGGTTTGATAAAGTCCTCATGTATGAGAAAGAAAAACTTTTTAAAAAGTATGTAAAAAAGAAAATGCTGACTGCGAAAGCGAAGTATAACAGAGCTACAAATCTTTACTATCATACAATTCAATAGAAAAAGAAATTGCATTATTCATCTCTTTTTGATAAACACAAAATAATTTGAAGGAAACCTGGCAAACCCTAAATAAACTACTTGGAAGGAAAAAAAGTAAAATTATTTAATGCCCCTCTCTGATAACAAATGGTAAATTGAGTACTGACTCGAATCTACTAGCTAACTACTTTATCGATTATTTTTCTAGTATTGATGAAAAAATTAGTAAATAAAGTAGCCACCCCGCAAAAACGATTCAGCGAATTTTTGGGCTCTCCAGTATGTAACTCAATGTTTTTAAACCCTACATCGGTAACTGATGTCAGAAAAATTATCTCAAAAATGCAACCCAAAAACAGCACTCGAATTGATGAAATTTCGATATCAGTTGTAAAATCAAGTTTTGATTACATTCTTTTTGATTTATGTTATATTTTTAACTTATCTTTATCTCAAGGTCAATTTATCAAAGACTTTAAAAAAGCTAAAGTGATTTCTGTACACAAAAAGGGTAAAAAAGAAATGTAAATAATTATTGGCCAATTAGTCTGCTCCCAGTATTGTCTAAGACAGGGGTGGGCAACCTACGGCCCACGGGCCGCATGCGGCCTGCGAGAGCATTTTGTGCGACTTGCGAACACTTTTGAAACTTCAGTAAACCTGAGTGACGATGATAGGAGGGGAAACAATTGCCGTATTAAAGAGCCAAAAACTTTACATGCCACGATGAAAAAGGCATTTGTCAGTTTGCACAGACGCATTTTCCGACCATTCATAGAATGATGACCTTTTTTTGGAGACCATCATGTCCACGCTCTATAATATGACAATGCAAGAAGGTGTGACCTTTTTTTTTGGACGCTTTCATGAGCACTGGCCCTTGGCCAACTCTTCAGTGATCAATGCGGCCCTCTGGCTAAAAAGGTTGCCCACTCCTGGTCTAAGATATTAGAAAAAAAATTATTTAATCGACTGTATTCATTTTTGTCACAATCAAACTTTTTCTATGATTTACAATTTGGATTTAGGAAAAATCACTCCACTAGACATGCACTGCTGTAATGGTTGAAAATATCACCAAATCTTTTGAAGATAAAGAATATACCCGTACTCTTGATGTATTTTTAGATCTCTTCAAAGCTTTTGACGCCATTGATCACAGTATGCTTTTGGCTAAACTAAATCACTTTGGCGTTAAGGGGGTAGCAAACGAATGGTTCAGAAGCTATTTAAACGGTCGCTTGATGCAAACGGAAATTGATGGAAAAATTTCAAATTTCAAGCCAATTGTGGTAGGGGTGCCACAGGGATCAATTCTTGGACCCCTTCTATTTTTAATTTACATAAATGATTTTCCTAAATGCTTAACGTCTTGCAAAGCGATAATGTTTGCGGACGACACCAATTTATTTTTTAACAGCAGTTCTTATAAAGCATTTTATGAGGTTACAAATACTCAATTGAAACATGTTGAGGTCTGTCTTTCTGCAAATAAATTAACACTTAATACTAATAAAACCGTATATGTTACGTTCAGAACTCCAAATAATCTTCCTCCACCTACTGCGTTGTCAATTCAATTCAAAAACAAGCATCTCAAACGAGTAAACACTTGCAAGTTTTTGGGTTTAACCGTCAATAAACATCTTTCATGGAAGCCACATATGCAGTGGTTGTTGCAAAAACTCAGATGTAGCCACCATGTAATTATTAAAGTAAAACAGTATCTGGATAAAAGTTCATTGCTAACCAAATATCACTCTCTTATTAATATCCTGGTGCCATGGCAACGTAGCTATGATTCAAAAGTTTAAAAAAGTTTCAATCAAAGCAATTAATTTGATTAATACTAAAAAGCAGAAAAACAGTAACGCTTTTCAGCAACACAATCTGTTAACAATACAACAGTCTGGACAACTTGAAATTGCCAAATTTATGCACAAATATTTTAATAAATCTCTTCCTCCTGCTTTTTCAAACATCTTTGATTCCAACTTTCTTAGTGAGAAAGTCACTCTTCGTATTCAATCCAAGTCCAAATTGTGCCCTCAATATTGCAGAATAAAACTCACACAACACACTGAAATTTAGAGGCCCAATGTTATGAAATAAACTATCTGTAGCACTCAAAGATATTAAATCACTTTCCAAGTTCATCAAATACTTTAAAGAATTTATTATAAATCAATAGATTAATATGTATTATGTTTTAAGACTGGAAACCTACTTCTTTTGATCGCTTAAAGATATAATTATAAAACGAGCTTGCAAAGTAGGATAAAAAGTGAAAGAATAAATATTTGTTGTTTTTCTTTTAATTTTAGAATCTGCCAACCACTTTCGAACTACCAATTAAAAATGAGCGAATCATCCTTTTATACCTCATCTCCAGCTTCAGGCGACAACTGCTCCTCGAAATATTTTCTGATAAAGAAGAAGAATAAGGAAGATTCACCTGCGATATAGGTCCATGAAACTTCAGTTTGTTGCAGCCACTGCAACTTCGATGCATACATGCGCAGCTATCGCAGCAATGAGATCTAGCTACTAAGAGTCGTATGAGCACGAAGATGTTACAAACCACAAACCAAGAGTTACCAACAGCAATGTTAATATATAAACCGAAAGAAGTCTGCGAAAGTAGCTATCATGATGGAAGTGTCTAGTCGCCGTATGTAGTGCACTCTTTTGACGCCGGACCTCATCCAGATGCCTGCCGTTGCGCTACAAGTTAATTCATTATATTAAATGACTAACTTTTATTTGAGTTAAAAAAATAGTGACACTTCCGATGGTTTACTTAAATTATCCGCAATCAAGTATTTAAAATCAAGTCACAAAAATTCAAACGCAATGTTATAGTGCTACTATTTATCTGTAAATTGCATAATCCTGGGCAGTAAGATTATAACTGAATCTGGCGACAGGGTTCTGACTACAGTATAATGGAGCTCACTCTTTAACTGTCGTTGCTCCCAGGTCACTCTTGTGCAAAGTGTAGTACCTGCTGGTCCCCCTCATTAGGGTAGCAACAGTTTGGCACAGAGAGCAATATATTTTTTTTAGTTATTATTGGGTGTTTTTTCAATGGGGTAAAAATTTGTTTATTTGGCTGACTGTTTTTTTAGTTCCTTTTTGTTTTTTTATTTCAATTGTTTTGCTTAATGTTTTTGTCAGATGCGGTGACCATTCTCCTTTCTGCAATCTTTTTAATGTAACCTTAAAAAATTTGGGTATGTTTAACTCTTCGTTTTGTCACCTGCATGCCTTTATCGCTCATTGTTTTTATCCTATGGTCGAGTTTTTTGTGTTGAGAAAATAGAAGCGAAATAAATTGCCAACTACTACCCAAAAAAAATCAAGAGAAAAAATACAAAAAAATGTTTGGCATGGCAGTTCGATGAAGTGCGAGACGCTACAACAGTATAATTTCAGCTAGTGAGGTGAAAACAGGAATTTTGAAAAAGAAAAGTTTCTGATATGACGTGGTTCTCACAATTTTATGAAAAAAGTTTTGTTACAATCCTTATATTAGTAATATTGAAAGTATGCGCAAGATTGGAGGAAAGTGATGTTGTGATCTCTAGCGTCGAAAATGGGTAAGTACTAGTGTCCTAGTACCAAGTATACCACTTAGTTGGGCTAGTGCTGGCAATCAAGGCTGCTAAATCTCCGGTTTGCCTCCAGAGCTTGAGCGTGTTGAGCACATTGGGCAATGAGCGTATGGAACACATTGGGCAATGGGTACTTGAGCCAATTGAAAAGTGGGGAAACGGGTGTATGGGGCGATTTTTAGGAAAGTGCAAAATTTGTTTCTAAATGGGTTTTTGGAAAAAAGTATGTGTGAGAAAATTTGAGAAGAAATTTGGTTTTGAAATGAGGAAATAAGAAAGAAAATTATTTGTGGAAGCACTGTTCCAGGGTGGCATTGGTTATACAAAAGTTTGAATGAATGCTACTTTAACTGACAGATTTCATTGAAATTGGACGTATTTGTTATCAGTACATGTCTTGAATATCCGCTTTATCCATAGTTGAATGTTGGCATCGCAAGGCCTCGTATCGCACACATCGTGGACATGGAAGACATGTACCGATGAGCAGATGAGTAGGGTCCGGAATTATTGGTAGTTTTGTCACAAGTAGCAGTGCTTTAGGCTACCGGTACTGTGACATTGTAAGGAAAGTGTCTGTCAAAGAGCAGCGATTTCACAAGAACAGGAATACTAAGATGAGCTCGATGAAGACAAAAACGGAAGAAAAACAAGCAACAGAAGATACAAAAGATTATACAGATTTACATTGCTGTTTATGATTTAAGAGCCATCTTCCAAAAATGCTCATTTTGAGAGTTGAGACTAAAATTTATCTTGTATTATTTGAATGTGTACATGTTATAGGCTATATTTTTGCAAAGGATTTATTACAGCTATTTTGTTGACAAATTTGGCCTTTTATAAATTAGTTTTATAAGTGAAAAGGCATCCCAATATGTGATGTCATGCATAAACCTCATTCTTTTCATTGATAGCAGTAATACAAAACATTATCATAGCAAACTGCATTTTAAAAAAATGAGATCGATATTACTCTGTATTGTAATAATTTTAGGTCACAGTATGCCCACACCACAATTTGCTTTTGATGACATTACAATTAGTACAACTTTTCTTGATTTTGCTTGATGTACAATTTGTGTCGATTTAGTCATTATGGCCTTCAAGCAGATTAGTACAGAAACAAGAAGGATGATAGTTTATCTTTACAATGAAGGAAGATCTCAGAGATTTATTGCAGAAGAGACTTGGACATCTTGCAAAGGTGTACAAAGAGTGCTTTAGCAGTGGGAGGATCAGGAGAACCTCATTGTCGAAGAAAGTGGAAGTCCTCAAAAAGAGATCTGATAAAGCTCTGGTCAGGCTTTCTTTGGTGAACAGGTAACTGACTTCCAAGGAGTTGGTCCGAGAGCAAAAGAACAGTATTAGTGTTGAACAGTCTTTTCCAACAGTGAGAAGAAGATTGGTGTAAAATGATTTTTGAGGATGCAAGGCCAGAAAGAAGCCATTGTTGACAGAAAAACAGAGGAAATGTCAATTGGGGTGGGCCTATTTTTTCACCAAATAGCCAGATGAGAAATGAAGCGATACCAGTATATATGTTAACAGGCTATTAATAGGCTGGAAAAGAAAATGCTGCCAAGTGCATGTTTCTTGTTTTCTGATGCAGTGATGATCCCTGGATATTTTACAGTGACAATACACTATGCCAAAACAATCCATTACTGCTACAGAGCCCAAAAAGTTGAAAAAATAGATGGACCTGCCCTATCTCCAAATATTAATCCCATTGATAATTTGTAGTATCCAGTAAGCTGCTTAATATCTAAAAACAAAAACTGAAAATGGAGAAGGAACTTAACAAACAAGTTATTGTGGTATGTTTTTTAGTGATTCAACTGGAAGAGCTTACAAAACTAATATATGCGCTATCTTGACCTCACAAAATGGTGATTAAAATTCATGGATGGCCAAAAAAAATATTAACTTGATCTCTATCAAATCAAACGGTTCTTTTCAGAGCTACTGTTCTTTTGAAATAGTGGTTATGGTTTGGTAAATTCATTGCAATGATAAATAATTCCAGTTGCATCAAAAGTGAAATGGGTACAACTAAGGTATCCAAATGTGACTATTGATTGTAACTGGAAGCTCCATATTGAGCAACTTGAAAAATTTACTTGAGTTACAACATTTTTATTTGCATTATACATTTAAGATAAAATTCTTTGCCCAAATTGTAGCCATTACATTTTCAGATAGACCTGAGGGTAGGCAAGAAAATCATAAAAATTGTGATGCCACAAAGAGTAAATCATGGTTTAAGCATGATGTGACCTAAAATTATTACAACTCACAGCAATTCTAACTGCATTTTCTTCAATTGCAATTCACAATAATAAGGTTTTGCAGTACTGTTAGCAATCAAGAAGGCAGTGGCTATTTTGCAGTCAGACAGATGTGATTGGTGAATTGACTGAAACTTTATAGAGTAAAGTTGTGACTGGAATCAGTCAATAGTAGAACTCACACTTTATTAACAAATCAATTTCACTAAATTAGCATCATCAGTGTTCTGCAAAGCAACCGCAATGATAACTTATATATACTTACGTCAAATTTAACAGACAGGCTCACAAAACTAACTCTATAATAAACCGAACTGACTGCAACAAGAAAACACTGCACACTTTAAGCTGATACAACGATATGAAGTTTTCCTAACCGGAGCTGCTAAGTAACTACAAAATTTAACTGGTTGCCAGAGTAATACATATGATAACGATTATGACAAGGTATTACTAATAATCAGATTACGTAAAAAATGTAATAATGAAATACTGCAGGCGCAACAAACAGTTTATATAGAAGAAGATATCATTACAATAAATTTATAATGCAAAATGAAAAAGTAATAACAAAACAGTGGCATAAAAAGGGAAGGGGGTCAAAAAAATTTTGGTAATAAAGTTCTATTTATATTTATTGTAGCTTTTAATTTTCTGATCCATTTGCTTTTGCTAATATCAAGGTTATGGTAATATCTAGGTTCCTGTAAAAATATGACATGGCAGCATTCAGAAATGTCTGGGTGAGAACTAATGAAGTTTTTGTGGTGATTATGGAAATGAAGCAGAAGAGCAGCTTTATCAGTATGGTTTTGTGTGTTATTATTTTTCCAAAACGTACGGTGGTTAGTCCATCTAACAGAAAATTTGTTTTTAGTTTGTCCGACATAAATTTGATGACATAATTTGCATTGCGCTGCGTATATTCCATAGTTGTCACAAGTAAGGCATTGTGTGAGAAATATTTTTTTGTTGTTTTCACTAGTTATGAAACCAGTAGATATTACCATATTAGGGTTATTACCGTGTTTGCTGCATAAGGAGCATTTATTGCACAGCTGGGAAATGCCACTATGATCATCGTCCTTGGTGGTGTTGTGTGCAATATATTGATAATTTGTTAGTATTTGACGGAAAGTGGGAGGGTTTTTATAAATTACTGAAGCAGAGGGAATGAGCTTTTTTTCTGTTTTGTCAAAAGAAAGGAATTTAGTGAAAGGAGTAGCCCAAACAAGTTGTCAGGACTAAAACGACTTTGCCAAGTAGTAGCTATTTTTAAGATTTTATTGACCAATGACAAGTTAAAATTTGACTTAAGGCATTTGGTTTTGAGTTGTTGTAAACTGTTTAAGTATTCGTCAGTAGATTCATTTAATCGTCTCATTCTAACCGCTTCCGAATATACAATTGATTTAAACACATGAGGAGGATGGTATGATTGACCATTTAAAAATAAACGATCAGTTGCCATGGGTTTCATGAAATTTTTTGTAAAAAAGCCATCACTATAAGAGCTGTCAATTTTATGCTCTATGTCAAGAAATTCTAAAGTGGAGCCAGAATCCGCAGTGTTGATCATACGGAAAGTCAGATCCAAGTTGTTATCTTGAAAGGTTTTAAGGAGACAATTCTTGATTTGGAGGGTGGTTTCCGCACCATATGACAACCAAATTATATCGTCAATAAAACGTTTAAATAGAATAGATTTGTTAAGGACGTCAGATATGGGTAGGATGACGTAGTGCAAGGTAATATTGGCAAGTGATACTGAATGATTGTCTCCAGTAATTATACCAGTTTTTTGAGTGTAAAAGTTTTGTTTATGTTGTATTATGACATTGTGGAGGCAAAACATAGCTAGATTAACCAAAATATCGATAACAGCCTGAGTAAAAAACAAATGGTAAGTAAGAGCAAATGTTAAAGCTTTTTCCACCAAAGACCTAGGAATGCTAGGGTAAAGAGATTTGACATCTCCTGCTACTATGTACAAATTGTTATCATTAAAATCTAATTTCGCATTTTCCAATTAACTAAGTTTAGGAGATAATGTTTGCTGTCTCTGCAGTATTCATTGAGTTTGCTGGAGCAAAACTTAACGCTGATAGGTTGAAAAATATATTCAAGGAGAGCCGTGATTTTATAAGTGGTAATATTACCTGCAGATTGGAGAAGATGTGTAGGAATATCAAAAATAGAAATATTCTGCAATCTATCTGCATCAAGTTTGTGTGTTTTAAAAAGTGGGTAAGCATAACCTGGCTTATCACATATAAAATATTTGGCTAAAGTACCGGGAATCTTTTTATGTTTAGTGTGATCATAGAGTTTAATTCCAACAGTGTGTTTAAGCAAATCGTCACTAATTGCCCCATGTTGGTGCAACTCAATAATTTTATCTTCAGCAGTTTTTCTTATTTTGTTGAGCTAACTTTTGATGTTGTTAGTAGTTAAAGTATGTAGATGAGAAAATTTACTCAATTCTTTTTCGATAATGACATTATAATCGTGATATTTAACTAAGACAATCTTACCATCCTTGTTGGATTTGCAAATAACAATTTGTTTATTCTTTACTGCTATTCTAAGTTTTTCGACCGCTTTTTGTTCTGATTTTTTCAGATTATTTTTTTGTCTATAAACTGTTTTTACGAGTTTTTCAATTAAACTCAATTTAGCTACAATTCTTTCGGTATAATTTACGACCTTTTCATCCAAGAGATCTCTATCAGGTCGGTTGAATTTCGGAATCTTTAGTTTTTCTGATAGCTTGTCAGCAGAATCATGGAAATTGATATTATCTGGTAATACGTTGTCCCATTCCACACATCTAATATGTGCAGGAAAATTAAGATGCTCATTGTCTTCAGTTTTCTTACTCCAGTTGGGAGTAGGTGCAAAGTTAAGTCCATATTTAAGTATCACTTTATGGTTGTCATCAAGTTCAAAGTCAGATTTATTTAAGATCATCAGGTCATTAGTTTTCTCTTGAAAAGCCTTGAGCGACCGTCTACGTTTGTACCTTTCTGTGTCTCTTTTGTTTTTTCGCTTTTTCCGATTTACTAATTTACTCTTGAGGATTTGATCAAACTGGGTATTATGTATCCAATTAAATTTGTTAATGTATTCATTTTTAGACTTTCTTTCAATAGATTTCAACTCTTTTTTATCACTTGTTGAAAATGTGTCTCACAGATGTTTGTGTTTGCACACATACAAACCGATTTCTTTTATTGATGAATTAATGCAGCGTGCTTGCTGTGTGAGAAGCAGGTTGTAATCTATTCCTTTTCTTTGGTTTGATCTTAGTAAAACGTTTTGCTAAGTTTTGCTTCAGCAAACTCAATGAATACTGCAGAGACAGCAAACATTATCTCCTAAACTTAGTTAATTGGAAAATGCGAAATTAGATTTTAATGATAACAATTTGTACATAGTAGCAGGAGATGTCAAATCTCTTTACCCTAGCATTCCTAGGTCTTTGGTGGAAAAAGCTTTAACATTTGCTCTTACTTACCATTTGTTTTTTACTCAGGCTGTTATCGATATTTTGGTTAATCTAGCTATGTTTTGCCTCCACAATGTCATAATACAACACAAACAAAACTTTTACACTCAAAAAACTGGTATAATTACTGGAGACAATCATTCAGTATCACTTGCCAATATTACCTTGCACTACGTCATCCTACCCATATCTGACGTCCTTAACAAATCTATTCTATTTAAACGTTTTATTGACGATATAATTTGGTTGTCATATGGTGCGGAAACCACCCTCCAAATCAAGAATTGTCTCCTTAAAACCTTTCAAGATAACAACTTGGATCTGACTTTCCGTATGATCAACACTGCGGATTCTGGCTCCACTTTAGAATTTCTTGACGTAGAGCATAAAATTGACAGCTCTTATAGTGATGGCTTTTTTACAAAAAATTTCATGAAACCCATGGCAACTGATCGTTTATTTTTAAATGGTCAATCATACCATCCTCCTCATGTGTTTAAATCAATTGTATATTCGGAAGCGGTTAGAATGAGACGATTAAATGAATCTACTGACGAATACTTAAACAGTTTACAACAACTCAAAACCAAATGCCTTAAGTCAAATTTTAACTTGTCATTGGTCAATAAAATCTTAAAAATAGCTACTACTTGGCAAAGTCGTTTTAGTCCTGACAGTACTACTTGTAGTCAACAAGTTAAATCTAAAAAACTTGTTTGGGCTACTCCTTTCACTAAATTCCTTTCTTTTGACAAAACAGAAAAAAAGCTCATTCCCTCTGCTTCAGTAATTTATAAAAACCCTCCCACTTTCCGTCAAATACTAACAAATTATCAATATATTGCACACAACACCACCAAGGACGATGATCATAGTGGCATTTCCCAGCTGTGCAATAAATGCTCCTTATGCAGCAAACACGGTAATAACCCTAATATGGTAATATCTACTGGTTTCATTACTAGTGAAAACAACAAAAAAATATTTCTCACACAATGCCTTACTTGTGACAACTATGGAATATACGCAGCGCAATGCAAATTATGTCATCAAATTTATGTCGGACAAACTAAAAACAAATTTTCTGTTAGATGGACTAACCACCGTACGTTTTGGAAAAATAATAACACACAAAACCATACTGATAAAGCTGCTCTTCTGCTTCATTTCCATAATCACCACAAAAACTTCATTAGTTCTCACCCAGACATTTCTGAATGCTGCCATGTCATATTTTTACAGGAACCTAGATATTACCATAACCTTGATATTAGCAAAAGCAAATGGATCAGAAAATTAAAAGCTACAATAAATATAAATAGAACTTTATTACCAAAATTTTTTTGACCCCCTTCCCTTTTTATGCCACTGTTTTGTTATTACTTTTTCATTTTGCATTATAAATTTATTGTAATGATATCTTCTTCTATATAAACTGTTTGTTGCGCCTGCAGTATTTCATTATTACATTTTTTACGTAATCTGATTATTAGTAATACCTTGTCATAATCGTTATCATATGTATTACTCTGGCAACCAGTTAAATTTTGTAGTTACTTAGCAGCTCCGGTTAGGAAAACTTCATATCGTTGTATCAGCTTAAAGTGTGCAGTGTTTTCTTGTTGCAGTCAGTTCGGTTTATTATAGAGTTAGTTTTGTGAGCCTGTCTGTTAAATTTGACGTAAGTATATATAAGTTATCATTGCGGTTGCTTTGCAGAACACTGATGATGCTAATTTAGTGAAATTGATTTGTTAATAAAGTGTGAGTTCTACTATTGACTGATTCCAGTCACAACTTTACTCTATAAAGTTTCAGTCTATTGATATTCTTAATGGAATCATTTATTAATTTCACTTGTGTGAAGATTCTCCTAAAATCATTATGATTTATATTCTGATTGGTGAATTTTAATGTTATAATGTACATGTGTTTTTTGAGTGTTTCTGATTGGTCAATTTTAATGATCAATTAAAAAAATTGTACCCCTAGTGTACACTACCCCTTGCATTCACATACAGCCTCTCCTCCCTCCCCCAGTGTGCACTGCCTTTGTCTAAGTGTCATACAAGCCAGGTTTCCAATCTGTTACCATTACATTTTAAGGTAGCTGCTTTATGCACGCAGTGCAGTGTCACTGCCAGGATTGTAACAATTATGGCTATTTAAGTGCTCATGAATGGTGACAGCAAAATAGCCTCCAAGGGTATAATGCCATCAATGATAAAACAGCCACTTCCAATTTAAGAAAGTGAGTTTTATGCATGATGCACATGGGATGCATTTTTGCTTGAAAATTAAGTTTTAAAAGGGCAAATAACCCAATGAAAAAATAATAATGAATCCTTCACAAAAATTTATAACATGTACACAGTCAAATAATACAAATGAGATAAATTTTACTTTGAACTCTGAAAATGAGCATTTTTGCTAGATGGCTTCTAAATTATAAACAGCACTGTAGATATACAGCACATTTTGTAAAAGAGGTAGAGGGGTGTGCTTTTGCCATTGGGTTTTGAAGATGACAGAAGAGACATGTTAGGAAGGAGAGATTTAAACTTGGGATTCTTTTCTTCTGCAGATGTAACTGAATTGTATCCTACTATATCAAGAAACCTTCTTTGACAAGCTTTGAAAAAAGCATTGCAAGTGGTCAGCCCTTATAGTCAAAAGGATATGAAAATATAGTTAAAATAGTGATGTTTTGTTTGAAAATGTTATTATCATATATACTTTCATATAGGTCACACCACTAGTTTGTAACTGTCAAAGTGTGTAATTGTGATTTACCCATGTATAGGTCGCACTCCAAGTTTGTAATTGTCAAAGTGTGTAATTGTAAGTTACCGATGTATAGGTCACACACCTATTTTGTGCTTCTCAAAGTGGGGGTATTTGTGCTTGATAGTCTATAAATCACATTGTAATATGGTAAGTTGGGCAGCTCATTCTAACACAAAAACTATCAAAAATTCATTTACATTATAAATATCATGCTGTCAGATTGCATAATGTAAACATACTATAGATAAAAAGGGTTGCCCTTTTATAATTTGATCGATCGACATAAAAAGTGTGTATATTTATGTCCAGTGTATAGGTTGCACCTAAATTTTTGGCTCAATTTTTTTGGTAAAAACGTGCGACCTATATGCAAGTATATACAGTACTCAATTAAGAGAAAAATTTTACAAGCAAAAACTGGCATAGTTACAGGAGATAATCATTTCGTTTCTTTGGCTAATATTGTAATGCATTTTATAATTGAACAAATAAGTGGAAATTCAAAATAGACAGAATTATTTAGATGATACATCAATAGCATTTTCTTTATTTTGTTTGAACTAAGTAAAACTAGCCTGTGTGGCAACTATGCCCTTGTGGAAAATTTGGCAAATATGAATGTATGGTAAGAAATGTAAATTTTATTAAATGTGAAAAAAAGCAACTAGTTGAACTTAACCAATCGTTAAACTGTACAAATTATGGTATTTATGTCTCTAATGTGTAAATTGTAATGCTCAATATGCTGGACAGACAAAAAATAATTTTTCAGTTAGATGGAATAACCATTGACACACTTGGAAAAAATTTGATATTTTGACCCAAAATGACAGTACCGCTCTCCTGCAGCATTATGAATCTAATCACAACCTTTTGTTGGCATGCCACCCTAGTTTGTCACAGTGTTTTTTGGTTATATTTGTTGGAGAACAACCGTTTGATATGTTAGATATATGTGAAGATAAATGGTTTTTTAAGCTTAGGGGTTTCTATAATTCTACAAATTATGATTTTGCCAGTTGTTAAATGATTTATGTTGCAGACATTTTTTCTTGTTTATGACGTCGCATTTGTTTCATAATTTTTTGGGCCTTTTATCTTAATACTTAGTAACTAGCTCTTAGTGAATAACAAGTTTTAGTTTTTTTTTTCTTTTTTATGTTTTTAGTACTATATTGTTTGTTTTGTTTTAGTCGAGGAACAGCATAATGTAGTGTTTTCTTTCATTGCATTGTTTGTTAGCCCCCTAAGTTTATTCCTCGTTTATAGTAGTTCTGAGTTGATGGAATATCATTAGCCAGCTTTGAGTTACCCATTTTCATTCTTCAGCCAGTGTGAAATAGTTGGTTCTGCTTTCTTATTTAGTACATTATAACTGCAGTAAGTTGGTTTGTGTATTTGTTTTTTGCTTTTTACATAAAAATTGAAAATGCCAGTGTGAAGGCAAAATCAATTTTTCTAATAATAAATAAGCTCAACTGAACTAGCGTATCACGATTTTATCATTGTTAATATTAAAGAAATCATGCATTTTTTACAAATTTTTTTATTTGAGGTGACTAGAAAGGTTGAAATAAAGGGTGAATGAGAAAGAGATTTAGTATCACATCTTTTTGCAAATACACTCAATTTGTTCATGTGAGTCATGAAAAAAAATGGCCTATGACACACATGCATCAATGTAACTACCTGTTAGAAAGACCATGATGTGGGTCATGAGAAACATCACCCATGGCATGTCAATACATCCTGTGACCCTTCCAATGATCTTTGAAGCACCACAGCTTGAGCCGTGATAAAAACAATATGTGGCATGTGTCACACAACTGCTTGGTGTAAAAATCCACATTTTAGGCCATACAAAACACTATTCGTAGGGTGCGTTGTGCTATCAAATGTGGTAAAATTTTAGATGTTTTTCACAAAGTTAGAATATTTAGTAAACCTTACGTATTGCTCCTTTTAGTTTGGGTTTAACTATCTGTGACTAGCATTCAGATTTGTTGACTACAACCTCTTGCCATTCAATTCACTAGGCTAGTTACTAAGGTACAAAAGTTATAATTGTCATGAAATTGCAAAAACAGTCGATAACACACTGGTATGATTTATTAAAGAATTTGGCTTGTTAAAACTGAGCGTTTTTGGCTTGCCAAAGAAGTGGGCAAACATTTTATCCAGAGGGCTGCATTGACCATTTAAGAATTGGCCAAGGGCCAGAGCTTAAAATCTTGCAATACCTGTGTACATTGCAAGAGCTTGCAATAGCTTCTTGCAATGGCATATTACAGAGGTAGCGTAATGTAGTGGTGTGCAACACGTTAAGTTTAGAAGGGTGCAAATGATTAATTTTGGGTTTGAAAATAATGGTCTCTGCAAAAAAAAAGTGATTTTCCCCTATTTAGATGAAACATGCATTAATTCAAACTAAGCATGGTATAGCAGCTCCTTCAATGATGCTTTCTATCGTTGGCTTTTTTGTATGGCATATGTGGCCACCCCTGTCGTATTAAATTAGATATAAGGAAATTTCTACAAGTGTTGGCAGGCCATACAAAATGCTCTGGCAAGCCATAGTTTGTCCACCCCTGGCTCACTGTATAGCACTGTATAAAGAATCAAAATGACATATTTACTAAGTTCATTTATGATTAGAAAGTCTAAGCAAGTTATTTTGATTCGTTGATAATGGCCAAATACTTCAGATGTATCACAAAAGTTTAATATCTTCTGCTGATTTTTGCAATTGTGCTGCATAAACAAAGTGGTGGTTCTATTTAGTTCGTGATGTTTGTGTAGTACAAGGTTAGGGCTAGGGTTAGGTTTTTGGTTACAGTTAGGGTTAGGGTTAGTTGACATTGTGAAGCATTGCAGACATGTATCAGTACTGTTTTGTTGGTTCTTAAAAATCTAACAAATTTTTAAACTCCATTTCAGTTAATCCCTAACCATCTGTGGACTTACAGTATTTTTTCATACATTATTTAAATCATTTATATTGCAAAATGCCACGTGCCAAAGCAGGACAGAAGCGAAAGCAAGATTCAATAGTACAAAACAGCAAAATAGATGATGGTCAAAAACCACAAACAAGCAAAGAAGAACCGATTGAGAAGGTTTTAAAGTTTAGTGGAAAAGTTCCAGTGGATGAAGGTTTTCCTCATTATGATAATGATACTTACCACGTTTATGAAGAAGATGATGTTGTGTTTAATGTTATGCTTAATCAAACCAATATTGGTCAAAACAACAACAAGTATTACATTATTCAAGTTATAAAACACAACACAAAGCCTGAATTTATAACTTTATGTAGGTGGGGTAGAGTTGGTAAAGTTGCTGGGTCTTCAGCAAACCCTGGAACTTTGCAATTGGCAAAAGCTGAGTTTTCAAAAAAGTTTACTGCAAAAACCGGGAATAACTTTTACCATTCAGTATCAGCAATGAATGCATTTCAAAAACAGAAAGGTAAATATGATATGGTTCATATTGACTATGGTGCTGAACAAATTAAAGATGAAAAGCAAGCAAAGAAAACTAGTGCAAGCATTCTATCAAAATTGCCAGTTCGAGTGCAGAAGTTGATGGAAATGATTTTTAACAAAGAGGAATGGGAAGCATCAGTCAAAGAAATGAAATTTGATGTGAGAAAATCGCCACTAGGCAAGCTAACCAAACAACAAATTAAAGCTGGTTATGAAGCTTTAAAAGAAATTGAAGACTGCATAAAACCTAGCAAAATGGGAAAAGATGAAAGACAAAAGAAATTGGAAGAAGCTTGTAGCAAGTTTTACACAAAAATACCTCATGATTTTGGAATGAAAAAACCACCACTTATTCAAACTACTGAGGACATTAAAGAAAAAATGGAACTTTTAGATGCTCTTGATGAGATACAAGTTGCAGTGAAAGTGCTGGATGAAGGAAAAGATCAGGGAGATGTCAATGTGCTGGACACGTACTATGAATTTTTGGAATGCTCTATTGATCCATTGTCCAACACTGAGAGTGATTATAAAGTTATCAAAAAGTACATCGAAAATACACATGGAGAACTTCATAGATATTTTAAGTTGAGTATTGAAGATATTTTTAAGGTACATCGAGATGTTTGCAACAAGCGTTTTAAGAAAAATATAGGAAATAGGATGCTTCTTTGGCATGGATCCCGATTGACCAACTGGTGTGGAATATTAAAACAAGGTTTGCGAATTGCACCTCCAGAGGCTCCTGTAACTGGATATATGTTTGGCAAGGGAGTGTACTTTGCTGATATGGTTTCAAAATCTGCTCAGTATTGTGCTGCTAGTTATCGCCAGCCTTATGGTTTGTTGTTGGTTTGTGATGTGGCTTTGGGTAATATGAATGAGTTGACAAATGGTGATTACAATGCCAGCAATTTGCCTAAAGGAAAACACAGCACAAAGGGTTTAGGAAGACAAGCTCCAAACATGAAACAAAAGCATCAGATGTCGAGTGGAGCTGTTGTGCCATTGGGAAAGCCCAAGGACACAAATGTAAAGGATGGGTGGTTGCGATACAATGAATATATTGTGTATGATGTGGCTCAAATTAATCCTCGCTACTTGGTAAAACTTAAGTTTGATTATGGTCGAAATTAAGTATGCTGTTAGGTTGCCTTTAAAGACGTGAAAACTAAAAATTTTGAAGTGCTCACTTAAAATTAATCCTTTCATCTGTGTGATAGGTAAGTTTGATTATGATGGAAATTAAGTGTGTTGATAGGTTGCCTTTAAAGAAGTAAAAGGTAAATATTTTTCTGATCCCTATAAAGAATTGTGTACTGTAGCATGTATGTTTCTGTTTCTTTGATGTTGCTGGACTGAAGGAGTTTTGAAAAGATTGTTGGTGTTTTTTGTGGTTGAATTGGTTAGATTGATTTTGAAAAAAAAGTTTTTTCCCACTATCAAATCCAGTTAGTGCTTTCTGAATCAAAACTACTATTTTTGGTTCATCAATACAAATAGGCCAAAATCAAGGATCATTCTGATAACTGGTATGATAATTATTTCTTTATTGAAAACCTGTGATTTTTATTTATTTTGTTCTATCAAATGATTGCAAAATTATCACCAGCAGTATCAGTAAAACCCCGTTGTAATTTGTATTAAAATAGTAGTGATATAATCAATAATCTCTGTATTATACTTTGCATGAATTACTACTACCATCTTGTCAGCGGAAAACTTTTGTTGTGATGACTTCATTAGCTGTAAAAAGCTGGAATTAATGAAACAATAGTTTTAATTTACTTTTTAAATTTTTTGCTGTAGCTGTATTAAGAGTTGTTTGGTGATAGCTTGCTAAACTGTGATTTATTGTTTTGTAAGTTTTTGAGTTAGTATTAAGAGGTATGTTTAAAACAGGAGTTATGCACAAAGCACTTTTTAACCGAAGTTATAAATTTTGTTGTGTTTTATAATTGCCATAAAGTTCAATATTGTTTTATTTATAAGAAATGTATTTTAAAAATAGTTTATGAAATGCAGTAGCAGCGTTTCAGAATTCCACTTACTGAGGGTAATAATGGGCATTAGCGTTTGCTGTATTGTGCTTTACAGTTTTTGTTGATTTATTTTTATTTGGTACATGGCTTGCTGATGAACATTGACACGTCTTGTAAAATGACTTTCTCAAATTTTTTATGTCTTTCATGGTAATGCAACTTAACTTGAAAAAGTTGTATGATGCACCCTGTTTGATCCATCACCTTAGCTCAGTGCTACTCAAAAGGTTTTAGCCCCACATAACTGCTATGCATTTTCCATCAAAACGTATACCTGTGGTATGTAATACACTTTAAAATAATTTGATGACTTTTCGGAGATCAACTTGTGGTAAGAGCCATTTGTCCCATTTTTTTATAGGTGGCCTTTAATATATTTGAATTAATCAACTTTGCCTCCCCTTCTTGTCTATGCTAGAGCAGCAGTTACCAAACTGGGTCACAATCCACTGGTGGGTTGTGGACGAAATTTCAGTGGAATCCAAAAAAGCAGCAAAATTTAAATTGATGCATGCTTGGTTTCAAATAATTAGCTGTTTGCTTGAGTGCCAAGATAAGTGTGTGTCAACAAATGTGACAGAGTCAGCTTGCAAAGTCATGTAATTGTAATTTGGAATAAAATCAACATTTGGAATACCTGTTTTTTGACTGCACTTTTTTCCAAGTACTTTGAAGTGCAGCATAAAATTATGTGAGTCTTGAAAATTGATGTTTTGAAAAGAGGGTCGTGAGTTGAAAACGTTTGGAAACCACTGTGCTAGAGGATAACAGCAATGTTTCCAGTGTATATGTATGTTTATTAGTGGTCTTTTCAAAGGGTGGATGGAGATTGTGCAAGAACTTATAGGGCAGGTGCAGCAACATTTTACTTTTTGTCTATTAGCTTTGGTAGCATGCTTAATGCGTGTCATATTACAAACATTGGTAAATCTTTATTGTTTGAAGAGACAAAAATCTAACCAATGAATTAAACCTTCAAAGAATAAAAACCAAATCTAACATGCACAATAATTGGGTGTTTTTGTGGTTGATTATCTGAAAATAAAGCTACTGCTCAAACTGGATAAAAACTACAAATCATTGAAAAGAGTCACAGTTTTATCCCACATCACATGATATAAATTTCCAAAACTAAAATTTAGGAACAGAAACTGCTAATCAATATATTGGATGCACAACCACATATATAAGCGATTGTTGGATATTGTGGTAGGCCTATAATTGTTTCTTCATGCATTCGAGCTCATGCCCTATTTTCTTGTTAGTCAGAATACCGTGTAAATTGCATTATTTTTAAGAAAAAGTCCTTTGTTATGACCCAGTCAAGGTTTGAAGTAGCACCCCAATGCATTCAAGGTGGATGGATGGTCTAATAACCATTACCATGTTAAGGCAGTTGTATAGTTATGAAATTAAACAAATTAGTGCAAGTTGCTGAATTTTTCAACTGCGATGCCACAGCTTTGAATTACACCACTACAATCTGATTACAATTGTGGAATGAGATGTATTTGATGGGCCATGTCAGGTATGCTTACTAGTAGGTTATCCAGTTAATAATGGAATCATAAGTGCAAAGCGTAAGCTTAAGTAAGAAGCAACCAAATTATTTATAAGAAGGCCACGTAACCACGTTAGAACTGAACGTGTATTGAATGAAAGTTTTTGTAACAATTTCAGTAGGTTGCTGTTTTACCACTAGTCAGATAATATTAGAACTTAAGGTTTGAGGTCATTTTAATTTTTTGGGATGTTTTAGGGTATCTCTTGTGGGACATTTTAAGGGATGAAGCTGAAGCACTCGGGCTGTTTGTACCATATAAAGACCACCACTGCATACTGGCCAAACTATCTACCAACATGCAGTCAACTTCGCATATATTACAGTGTTTTTGGCGCTTTCTTAGCACAGTTTTTGTGTGCATATTTTTATGCTTCTTTGACATAAACGGTTTTAGTATGAACAAAGTTGCATTAGCTGGTTTATCATTGTGTGCTTTCATGATAAGCAGATTTTGTTACTCAAACCTTGCAACAGGTAGCAAATATCTGTTCTTTATAAATACTATCCTATAAGTTTGATTGCTATTTCATTGGCAATTGACACGTCAGGGACCAAGATATGATGCTATTTAGAAAAACTATTAAGCCCAAGACATTAGACGCTTTTGCCTTCTTGTCTCTTCATGTATCTGTAATAAAATAACAATAAAATAGGGGTGCATCGTGGTGTCTTTTCAACACTCTTAACTGTATTTAAAGCAATTTGAATGTGAGAAATAGCATAGTATCACTTATTTGTTGTGTGTGCTCATTAATGATATGTGTATGTGAAATAGTTTCATTATAACCTAGAATACTCTAATACTGTTGGGTGCAACCTGTAGGCTAAATGCTGTTTTTATAATGGTATGCTTTCAAAGAGTGCTGCTCATGCCACGAGTTTACTGATGAACATGGTTATGATTTACCAATAAACAATTTCATTTTTTTTTTGGTTGAATTTTTATGATTTTTACCTCTATAAGTGGTAATTGCAAAGCTGATTTACCAAGCTTTTGATTTATCATGATTCATATGTGATGAACAAGATATATTTCAGTAGCATTTTATCGTCTTGAAATACAAAGTCCAGCTGATAATGTAATCCAGCAAAGTGAATTTGGCCCAGCTATGCTAAAGGTTGACACCCTTGCTGTAGTGTGGTTGTCTGCTCAGTTTATATATGTTCAAGAATAGTGTAATCTATGTGTTTCATGTAGGTTATTCTTGGTGTACCACATTGGTCTAGCTTGTTATTCCAACTGTTCTACATTGTAACATGTGCTTGAAACTATTGTGAAAGTGTATACATAATGAATGCTGAATTATCAAAGAAATATTCCAAAGCCAAGTCTCTCACTGAATTTGATGGAGATCCAGAGTCAAATCCATTTCTATCAAAATACCAAGCACGCAAATTATTTCAAGACATCAGAGATGATCTTCACTGCCAACGAGAAAACGATGATTGTGTTTCTTTGATGTAAGTACAACTGATCTAATTCTGAACTGCAAACGGTTTTTGCAATCACTTTTTTTTCATTGCGATTTTAATGGTTTTACTTATAGGTTTTTCAGTAATAAACTTTTTACTTGAGTAGTTTTGTTTTCTTCCATTTTTTCTTTACTTGTACTTGAGTATGCTGTAAGTCCTCATTGTATGGTAAATAGGTGTCCCTGAAAACCTTAGTGTAAATTGAAATTACCATATACTAAACCGATTATAACATGTGATAATAGGGATGTGTTCCAGCATGTCAAAAGTTACCACTAGAGACATGAAAATACACAAAAATAGTCTTAAAAAAAACGTAAAATACTGGACCAAAAAAATAAACAGAAAATGTTTTTATTACCTTTCACTTGCCACGTATTTTATTAGATGATACCCCTTGAGGTTAAGGGATAGTATGAACGTCAGCCCTTGCTCATTTTCCGCTGAGTGGGCAGATGAGGATAAGGGTGAGGTGGGAAGCTCAAAATGGCAGATGTGCCTTCTCCTTGCTCTTTTCATTTCAAAAGATTTAATTTTATCTCCAATGCCAGAATACTCCTCTTTTACTTTGCCTTTTCAACTTCAAATGAAATATTCTGTTGGCAACAAGGGCAAACTCCGCATCTATTCCACATTAAGATAACATTACACATGTGTAAATACTAACTACTTTTTCAAATGTGAAAATTTTTGAAGTATTTACAATTTTGTTCATGCTTTTTTCTTGTGATCATGTGATATGGTAAGCCAAGTAGACTTACATATCATGGGTGTTGTTAGTCCTTTTTTATGGAGCACATGCCCAGTGTCTGAGTCAGAGTCCAAGATAATTTTTTGGTTGTTACTTTGACTTTAGTGAGAAAATTACAAGTTTTTGAGATTTTGGCATTGTTCTGAAAACATCTTGTTCAGTTTAAAGTGAAATATCTTTCTCATTTTTTTGGTCTTCACTTTGATTTGCCAGAACGGTGCATAACGTCAGCAGGGTCTCAGAAAAGTTAGTGAAACGCCTGTTATAGACACTATGCTAACCAGGGTGTACTTTGCATAAGGAAATGATATGAAAGCTAGGTAAGTGTTGAATAATGCTCTGCAGGTAAAGGGTAGCAAGGGCTACTCTAGGTTAGCAGAACAGATATAATTGTTATGTGTTATCTTTAAGTGGTAAGTGGATAAGTCTACAACACGTTGGGAAGGCATTCTGACCACTGTTGCTGTAGAAAGTTATGTCATATAGAAAAGGACTTTAAAGTGTCTGTAGTGTAGTTTGGTAAAAAGTGATTGGGCTAGGGTAAGGGTAGCGATAAGTGAAGGTTTACTTTACTAAGTAAGTGCAATTCTTAAATTAAACCCAAGACATTTGCTATGTTGATATGGCTAAGTATTGTTGAATATGTTGGTATAGCAGTATTTATTTATAGTATGTAGAATTGCTAATACATGCAATAATTAATATGCTGAATGAACCTCATAGGTTACTTTATAACTTTGTTATTGAAATGTTTTACAGGTTGTAATATTGATCATAGGCCTACCAATTGCCTGTTGTAATTTAATGCCGGGAGTTAAAAGTATAGCAATCATAAATAGCGATTCACAACATTCTAATAAAAAGTATCTTTTGTCAACTACACCAACGCATGATGAGAAAATTGAAGGAACGAAGCTACCAACATACCGACAAGTCATTTTCGGTTTTCTTGGCTTCAGAGTTTAAAGCTATAAATTCATCAAAAAAGTAGTATCTCTCAAGGTATGCGGCAAAAGAGACAGTACAGGATGGTTTAACATTTCATAGAAAGGCAAATATTCAACAATATATCCAAATATATTGGCTCAAACATACAAGATTTTTATGATAAAATGAATTGTATACTTAGAATTCAATTGGAGTATTTCCATAAGAATAAAGTTGAGCAATCCAAAAGAGTTAAAGCATTCATAGAAAAAGTTGAGTAACATTTCCTTTTTGATCTCGTGGTGCTATAAAATGCATTTCATATGAAGAAGATAAGTTTTTAATCAGCATTCACACTACTAGGAGAAGCAACTATGGCATGAAAAGATCAGGTTTTGCCTATAGCATAGAAAGAAACCTGACCAGAGAAGAGGCAGTGAAGCAAAGAAAAGAAAGACAACTGCAACAAGATGATGTGAACACTGTTAATTACAGCTTATTTTTCAAGTGATGTTAACAGCAAAGAAGGGTCAATGAAAACCAATGCTAGCATTGAACCTTCCACATTAGCACAACATAACAGAATCTATCACCCAACAGCCTTAATCCATCGAAGTGATCCTATTATCATTATTTAGACCCAATGCTTCTAGTCATGAGAAAATTGCAATTGCTCATAATTTACTGCAGCAACCAAACAACAACGACGTTCCCGAGAAATGCTTTGGGAGCTGGATTTGGAAGGCCTTTTTATGTTTGAGACCTTACTGGATTTAACTATAACAGACCTCTCAGCAGTTCAATGGGTCTTGATTCATGGGAAATTTTTCATCTAGTGAAGATATTGTAATCATTTTTTCACAAATCAGTCATTGAGTGGTATCAAGGGGAGTCTCTCTTAGTAGCAGAAGAAAAGTGAATAATTTCAAAGTTCTTAATGATTCTGTAAATCGTGGTATCAAGTTGGCACATTGTTTTCTGTATGGTGCTCGATTGGAGGAGCAATATCAAAACATTCTTCAAGTTGTTGAAAATACGAGAAAAATCTTACCAAATCAACGTAATTGGCAAATGAAATTGGCAGGCACTTTGTTTCTAACCATCTAAGCATTTTGTTTGTGTTAGTGATTTCTTGAAACTCGTGCCATTTTGTTTTTGTAAATTTTGGTGCCTGTCATAACATAAGTTTTATTCTTTAGTATTTGTTACAGTTAGGTTAAGCTTATTTATTGCAAATGTTATAATGAGAAGATCAGTACTAGATTATTTTACAGTAATTTTGCTTGGTAAAGTAAATACTAAGCATTTTTGTAGATTTACTTTATTCAGCCAGGGTTTTTTAAGTTTTTGATCGCAGGCAGGGAGCCTCTTAGATGCTGCCTTTTTATTTCATAATTTTAGGCTTTATTTTGTGCTGGCTATACCTTTGCCTTAGACATTTAGGTTTCATTTGATAAGCACAATATTTAACCCTTTAATTTTTTGGTTGGCCATGCCCCTGATTGTATGCTATGTGAATTTAACATAGCATAATGTTACAACAACGTCACATTTGAGTGTTTTTTGAAGTTTGATTATTCTGTGTAACTGTTTTGATTATGAATTGTTTAATGTTGTCAGTATTAGTTGCAGTTACTGTTACAAGGACATGAATCTCTATTAATAAGAATGCAAAATTTTGTGTTTTGAACTTATTTCTTTAGCGTTTGAGAAAAAGCTGTATGAAAAAAGGTTCTGAGTATTGCCGACTAGCAAATTACATTGCTCAGAACGACTTTCAATTAGTAAAAAAAGATCAGTTTCGGTTGTCATTTGCCTTTTTCCAACCAAATTTAAAGTTGTTGCCACAAAAAGAAGTCAAATCAATGCTGCACTTTCAGATTTTTTCTTAATTGCTCTAACTTTTTCACAGTTACTTTGTTTTTACCAAATGGTGCCCACAAAAAAAGTAAGAGCAAATTTGAAGTCGTATTTTTTGGGGGCACCTGCATCACCCTAGTGTTTGCACCACACAAGGTGCAAAAAAGATTTTTGTAGGCGCAAATTTCTCTGTTATTTTACATTGCCAACCCAGTAAAAGGTTTGTGGGTATTGTGCAGGCAATGGTGTCCCTTAAAAAATGGGTCCACTATGTTAGGTAATGACACCATTCTTAAAAGATTTTCAAAAGAGATTACATTAATGTAGGTTAATGACTTTCTTCTGTTTAAGGGCATTTTGTAAAGTTAGGTTAATTCTTGTAAGTACTACTTTTTCATTTTGGTCTATTTGATTATTTTCTGATGCTTTACATTCAAAGCTTGTTAAAGACTAGGAGTCGTTGCAACATGAAGCAAATCAATGAGACCAATGTTCTTTTATATAAATCATTGGAGCCTAATAATGTAGTCAAAATTTTTTGGAGGCGCTAGAGCGAAATTTTTTTTATCTTTAATTTCAGTTTTATTTATTATTTTTTTTGTTATTTTAAGCTCCTCACAGAACTTTGGTCAAAATCCCTGATAAGCAAATTTTAAAGATATTTGTTGAGGTTAAGCTTATACAGGGTGGCTGCTAAGCAGAAAATTTTCAAACAGCGATTTATTTTACAAAAAATAATTTGTATCAAGTTTTTCAAAGACTGATGTTATATCACACTCACAAATGCTCAAAATGTCGCCTATGCACTTCATAGAAGCATTTTAACCCAAAAGCCCAAGCTCACATGGCGTTTTTTTGAATGGTAACTTGTAGGATATTTCAAGCTCTTGCCAAGCACATTTTCAAATCATCAATAGAGTCTATGTCGCATCGATAGGTCTGAGTTTCTGCTAATGGGAAGCTCCAAACAATAGTCCATGACATTTAAATCTGGACTTTGAGGGCCAGTCTTCTGGTGCAATAAAGTGGGGAGCAGATTGCTGAAGAAAGTGAAGTGAAGTCCTTGCTGTAAGAGCCTTGTCACAATCCTGCTGATATGCCCATATTTGGTTGTCCATTACATTTCTTATATCGCGGAACATCTGTGGATTCATTTTCAGCATTATACTGCTGCCATGTCCATTTTTGGTTGTCCTTTTCATTTCTTATATTGCGGAACATCTATGGACACAATTCCACCACAACAATAATGGAGTTAAAATGCTTTTTGTGAATGCACACCCATTCCACTAAAAAAAGAACCAATTTCAAGCCAGCAATCACGTATTTTATTCATGATCTTATCAGACCTTCAAATTTTCTGCTTTTCTAGCGACTACCTAGTATAATAACTTTTTTTATACGGCAATACAAAATAACATAAATTTTTGGGAGAGCGATTGCCCCATTGGTTTTTCAGATAAGAGTAAGGAATTGGTTTGTGGTAAACTACTTTGACGAGAGTAGAGTGTGACAAACTAATGTATGCTTAGAAACTGCAAAAAATTATTAACTCTGCAGAATAATTGAATTTACATGTAGCGTTTAAAACTTCAAAATCAAAACGTATGACAGCACAACTCGTTGATAATTTCTCACCACACTTTGCCCAGTTAGCTTAAAACAGTAGTAAGCCTACCATTTGTTTTTCAAAATTCGAACTCAAAGTGGCCCATTTTAATAAAGGATTTGCAGAAAATATAAACTTGAATTCAAAGCTGTTTTTTTTTGTTTTAGCATACTGCGTTCCTATTCAACGACATCAAATTATTAGCATCTACTTATGTAAAAATCATAACTTACCCAAGTAGTGTTACTTCTTTCATTATCTACTCGAGTAATAGTAGAAGTAACAAAAACTTGGGAACTACTCAAGTAAGTAGATCGTCAGTGAAAAACCTACTGAAGTTGAACTGCTTCTTTACTGACCACCTCTGGGCGTGTGTATCTCACTGTTTTAGGCAAAACGTAAGCCGAAAATTGGTATTTTTGTGTTTCATTCTACATAGTATGATGTCAATTAAGTTGTGTTGTGTAATACAGGCTGATGCATTATAGAAACAGAATGTCTTTAACAGTAGACGCTTGATCTTTCGTTTAAAGATATTTTTCTAATGGTGCTGGTTATAAGTCTAATTGTTTGAATTAATGCTGAGTATCAAGTAAACATTGGAAGAAAGTCTTTAATTTTATTAGTTGGAATTTCATAATTGTTCCTAAAAGTGCATTTGCCCGGCATTAGTTTTTGCTTTTGCTTTGGTTTTCCATTTGTTTTTTTTTTTACGAAAAATGAGTTTAAAAGGTTCCACTTTTTACAGAAAACTGACACAAACTAGAACTGCAGATAAAACTATCATAATGAGCTACTAAATTTATGTTAGCGTTAGTTTAAGCACTGTTTTTATTCTGAAGATTGCAGTCTCGTTTGCGTCTGAAGAAGGGTTTAGTTGTCTTCTCAAGGACATTTTTGCTGTTCTGTTATGTGTGACAATGGTAATTGTGGCAAGTGTCTGCTACTATACTGTGACGAAGCATTTACAATTTTTGTCAGCTCTCAACTGCAGTTTGATTTTAATAGTAACTAGCCTTAGCGTTCAGTGTGCATTGCCTAACATTGCTATGGAGTTTGACAGACTTTAAACAAATTCGTGAGAACCTGATGAACTCTGTTTGCGAAAGTTAAAATATATAAATCAATTTTTATGCTAGCAGTTTGTTGTATTTCGCAGTGTGTTTTTGATTTGCAAATATATGTGCTTGGCGGAAACAGTCGATGGTTTGCAGTCTTAAATTTGAGAAACACTGGTTTTAAATGACTAACAAAAGCTCTATGTTATTGGCGTTTTACTTTTTTATAAGTGTTCTATTTTGAAGCATTACACTCTAGAGTTGTTTACAGAATAAAGGAAGCAGCTATTGAGTACCATCTTGGGGTTAATTATGTTTACACTGAAGAAGTTTCTGCTGGACAAGAAAAATTGAACAAAGTTCTTGAGGTTAGCCATATTGTTTAAGTAGAGTCGATTCTACTGCTTTATAAAATATTCTAGCCTTTACATTTTTAGTGGCAGCATAGCCTATTTTTGTTTGATTGAGATTTATTGTTTAAAAATGTAATTCATAACTTTTGTTGACCTTTTTGGTTTGTTTTGTGACAAATTCTTAATAACTTTGTGGTAAGAATTACTGAAAACAGTGTAGGATCTCAAGTTAAATTCTCTGATTGATTTCAGTTGTGTGATGAAAACGTTGAGCTGTCACCAGATGCTGTAGCAATTTTTATTGCAGCGTGTAATGAACTTGGTTTGATCTGGTCAACAAGAGAAGATGGCATAAACAAGTAAGAATTTTTTTAATGTGCGTCTATAGATGTATCATTTTCATTGTTATTTCTCTTTAGTTGAATACAGATGAATCCGGTTAATTGCAGATCGGATAATCGCATTATATGTTTTATTGCATAAGAATTGTAAATCCCAAACCATAGCGTATTTTTTTCTAAGAAAATAGTCCGTTTGATCGCATAACGGCTTGTTGCACAATCCGTTTAATTGCATAGAAATAGAAGCTGTTTATTCGATTTGCCAAAGTATTAGTTGCAAAATCAAGTTACAAAAATCCGTTTTCGGCAAAAAGTTTTGGCATTCTTGAAGGACAGACGCCAATTATGAGCGCAGTGGGAGAACGCAGTGCACTGTAGAAATTGCTGCAAGGTTTCTTTGATCAATTTCTAGCGGCATTTTTTATGTTTGCAAGACTTGATCTTGTAGCATTGCAGAATTCTTTGACCTTGCCGCAGATTTTTCAACAGTGTGCAAGCATAAATTCGCACGTGTACTTCGCAATTGTCGGCTTTTAATGCGAGTGAAAAAATGCTATTTAGAAGCATTGACATCGAGAAAGGGATCGCTGCCGATTCAGTTGTCACTACCAAGCCAAAAAATGAAGTGTTAAACGCTCTTGATTTAATTCGGCGACGCTTGCAATGTGAAGGCGCAGACGTGAACACATTTTCTAGTTTAAAAAGACAATTACAAGAGAGCGTGCAAAACAACATTAAACAAACCACTATTGCGCAGTATTTTACGTGATTGGAACAATGGTGTGTATTTTAAACAATACTTTGTCTTCCGCAGTGCTTTATTTTTGTGTTTATGCTAATTTTAGATAAATACATAATCCGCTTAATCGCATAAAAGAGCTTGGCAAATTAACTATGCAATTAACCGGATTCGTCTGCACATACATTATTTGTTAAATTCCAATCAAATATATACTTTTGATATATTAAAGGTAGCATATGATATAAGAAATACGTTTGTGACTGTCGCCGAATACGGTTAGATCACCTGCCCTGTATCCTAGTGACCGGCAGGCGACGATTTGACGACTAGAAGATAGCTCGGTAGAGTTCAACGACTACCTTCTATGCCCTATCCTTCGGCCTAAGGACTTACGCTTATGAAGCTAAGTTGCAGCCCACTCTTTAACACCACAACTTATATTAATGCATAAGCGGTCGCACTCCGACAATCACGGACACCACGCTGTAGCAGCCGATAGTCCCCCTTCCTTCTAATAGTACTTGGCCCTTGCCTTCTAATTCTTCACCCTTCTTCCTTCTTTTCTTTCTTCTCTGTTCTGTCGTCTGTTTGCTTTTATCTCTTTTTCCTTCTCTGTCCTTTTAAAATGACCCACCCGTAATATATATGCTTCCCATTCGAACGTAACCGAAACAACATTCCCAAATAATTTAGCCAATCAAAAAAAAAATCTAGAAACTAAAATTAACAAGAAAAGGTTTGAAAACGGAGGAATACCGGAAACTGCTACCCAAAGAACAATCAATAAAAACGCATATAAAATCAATTAAAAAGGCTTGTCTACGGGGGGAGTACAGGAAATAACTACCAATAAAATTGCTTTGAGAATGAAATACATAAGCGACAGTTTGTATACGGGGAAATACCGGAATTAATGATCAAAACAGCAAAACTACGTCGACACGGGATAATGATTGAATATTCAAGAGATTATTATTGTTACAGTGACAATGTACAGTATTGCAGCATATGAACTTTTTGTTTTGCAGGTTGATTAAAAAAGTAAAAAAGATATTTCATTTTGAGTATTCTAATTTAAATGTTGTTAAAGTTGTAGGTTATTGTTTAAATGGACACTGTATTTGAGTTGATTTTACTACCCTAAATTTGTTTTTCAGAGCACACGGTTATCTGCTCAAAGCAGAAAAACTCTATCACACGTACAACCTTCACTCGGATGTTGCTCCTTGTACACTGCACGATCATTTTTTATTAGAAGAAACCACTGTAGTTGAAAAAAGAAAAAGTTTTGAAATCCTTCACACTTACACTTTATTTTACTTAGCACAAGTTTACAAGTCATTAGGTAAAAAGGGCATTGATAGTTCTCTTTCATATTAAACTAAGCAATAAAGTCGAGAATCTAGTTCAAACAAATAGCCTAAAATGTATATAGCGTTTCGATGAGAAAAAGAGATATGTTTTGCAAATTTTCCGATTATCATTGTGACGATGCCTGGGCCAACCGGGTTAGAATAGTGAAACTGCTCACCCACCACATTGTTAGAGGTGACTTTTTGGCACCCACCAAGTGGCGATCTGCTTTGTCAGTATAGGGGCTACTAGCCTGAGTTTTGTATGCACGATTGGTCTTAAATGAACTGTTGCTTTCTTGTAGCCTGATCTTGATTAGGTTTGCGATATGAATTTGGAAAATCGTTTTTGTAACGGTCCCTCTATCCCAAGAAAAAGGAGTGCTAAACTCCAACAACGTCTAATGCATTTCAAATTGCTTTTAGCTTAGTTACAACTTAAGCTTTTACTGCAACTTTCGCGGGTGTGCAGAAGCGACTACTACAAAATTCTCTCGTATAAGTTGTTTCAGTCGTAGGAATGATCGTGAAACAACTGCATAGTGCAGTAGTTTCCAATCTTTTCAGTGCCGTGAACTTTTTTGAAGACTTTGCTAATGGTCTGGGCCCTCCAGCTCATTAACTAGCCATAGTTGCTCGCGGGAATCCTTGGTATTTACCTTAATATATAGGTCTTCACTTGCCATGACAGCAAATTTTATAAGTGATGTACTTCACTTAATTGTTTCATAGTGCTGTAGAAAGTCTTATATTGATCGCTGGAGTCGATGGACCCCCAGTTGTGAACCACTGTTGTAGTGAATGTAATCCGATTACTATGTAGCTTAAAACCAGTAACTGTCCACATTCCTAAGCATAGTTTATGTAACAAAGTATTGCGTACAATTCATATATTGTGTAAGTACTCAATTTGTTTAGATGAAGCTGATAAATCTGCTGCCTATTGCTTGAAGACTTTGCGGCGACAACTAGAGATGGAAACTTATCGACCTGCGGAATGGGCATTGAATTGTGCTTGCTTGTCACAATTTTTTATCACGCGAAATATGTTTGCTGAAGGCAAACATTGCTTAGCTTGCGCTAACTTTATCATCGGTGAAGTGCAAGATGAAGAAGATGATGGTAGGCAAGCAGCGTTTGGTATTGTGATTTTCGACCTGTTAGTTTTATAAAAATAATTTGTGTTCTTACCTTTTAAATCCGCTTTGGGTTTTCGAACGATTGTGGAGATAGACGGTGTTTTATCACACAATCGCACTTCATTTTTACTTGCTTCATTTGCATTCTTTCCGGCATCTGATTTAATTTTGAACCAAGCAAAGCTTTTCATAGCGCGTAGGCCAGTTATTTCTTGGCATTAAGTTCATATTTCAGATGGTTAGCCGATTAGAACGTAAAGTTTGGCAAAAATAACTTGTGCTTTAGCAAAAAAAACTTGCAGTTCTGTCAAGGAAGCCTTTTGGATGAGATGCTTCGACAGCTGTCGAAAAATTAGCATTACTTTTCATGTAGCAATTTTTTGTGTATGCTAAATATGCGCCATGAATTGCTACACTCTGTATTGAACACGCACTTACTGCTGCAAAGAAACAGGTTTACGTTAGACCAGCGACATTACTGAAAACGACACTAAAGTGAAAGTTGGAACAAATTTTAGGTTGATATAATCCTGATATTGCAGAGAAAGCAAACAAGCTAGAAGAGAACAAAGCAGACATTGCTAGATGTTGGGTCAAATATTGTCTTTGTCTATTGGAAGTATCAAAGGAACATATGAAGCAAGGAGCTGGTATGAGAGGTTCACTGCATGAAGAATTTTCAGTTTTGATGCATAAACACCAAAATTCCTAGCGGCAAACTTAGTTGATCGAGTTGTTTTCATTTATTACCTTAATGTGCTGATTTCAATTTCATTATATCGCTTGATAAGTTTTTCATATTGGCTATTCGACAACTTTTGAATAGAATATGCTCATTAACTTAGAGACAATTCAAATTGTAGTTGATGTATCGATAAATCTCTTGGTTACACGTTCGTATTGCATCCTTCAAGTGGCTGCAAACGTAATTGAAAAGAAAAAACGTAAATTTATTTTGTTAGGTAACAATGTCATACAAGCATCCAGCGACGAAGTTGAAAAATCATATGAAAGATTTTCCCTAGAGGTAACTTCGATCGAAGAAGAGGTGCGTCATGCCCTGTGCACCAATTATGAAGATGTAAGCCAGTATTGAATGTTATTGAAGTGATACATTTGATTTCATATTTTATCGATCAGGCACGGAATACCTTGAAGGTCATACAAAGGACTTAGTTTTCTGACCAGCTTCGAAGGTACCAGTAACACGCATTTTAACCACAAGCGAAAAAATTCCATTGCACTCGTTCATTTTTCGATGAGCAGCGCACAGTACTGGCAAATTTACTTCAGACTGTTACCAAACGAAGCATGGTTACAGTTTCTATGATTTTCAGTGTTTATCTCCAACCAGAGCATTCTGTGTTAGAATCAGTCAATGTACGTGGAGATTTTATATGAAATGATATCAATTTTGATGATAATAGCATTGTCAGCCTAAAAATGAAGCAAAGAGCAAAGGAAAAGTAAAAAATATCATCTGGTCCTAATAACAGTTTAATAATATAGGCAAATACATGATTACTAGCTGAAGAATTTCAAGAAAATAATGCTCTGGTGGGAGTTGTCTTTCTCTGGAGTACAATAACGCAGAATCGATCTACTAATGGAATTTTTATCAGTTGGTGATCGCGCTGATCTATTTGGTCGATTAGCTGTTATCAGTGACAGACAACATTGTTAACCGCTATTTGCAAAGCTTAATGTTGTCTGCATAATCACCAGCCGGTTTAAAATCAGAAGTAAATTGGATGTAGATGTCATACTGTTAATGTTTGACCATTCTAGAGAGCAAAATTTGGGGCAGTCTAAAAACTAATATCATGAAAACGACTGAATTTAATTAAACTAAAAGTTGGTATCGTTATTCAACTTAGAACAAGGTCTTTACCCTTTGTGAAAGCGAAGTTTAGTAGTGTACTGACACTTTTCTTTGAACTTGGTCAGCTGATTAGCGTTTTCGTTAGCTTTGAGAGGTTGTCAATCAGAGTTGCTGTAGCTAGGTTTCTTTAGATTGTGCTGAATTTGTTAATGTTTTTATTTGAAGCACACTGAAAATCAAACTGTTGTTTGATGCCTCGTAATGCAGTAGCACTAGCAGCAGTTGCTCTTGTCAGTTTTGGGCGTTGCCAGTGGCTTATTAAAAACATTTGCTCTAGGAGGCCAATGAGGCATGCGGAAAAAAGCATAAGTTGATCTTTGGAAAAGAAAGGCCTTAGATTGTTGTTTCAAAAACAAACTGGTGTTTGCCATAAGTTTTCATAAGATACTCGTTTTGCAGCGCCAAAATAAGCCTTGAGAGACGTTATTCTTTTGTAAATATTCGCCGGTTTATGTAGTCTACATCAGTGGTTTCCAAACTTTTTGAAGTCACGGGCCCTCTTTGCAAAACGTGAATTTTCGAGACCAGTGGTTTCCAAACTTTTTGAAGTC
Source organism: Trididemnum clinides (assembly GCA_963675345.1). Lineage (NCBI taxonomy): Eukaryota > Metazoa > Chordata > Ascidiacea > Aplousobranchia > Didemnidae > Trididemnum > Trididemnum clinides. The sequence continues at coordinate 18,041,708 of OY776291.1, forward strand.
ACGACCCTCTTTGCAAAATGTGACTCTTTGCAAAATGTGAATTTTCGAGACCCTCATAATTTTATGTGTACTTTAAAGTACTGGCAAAAAAGTGCATTGAAAACAAAACAATGTTCGAAATGTTAATTTATTTCAAATACAATTGCGTGACGTTGGAATGAGTTTCAAGAGGACTCATGATAGTGCGGCGTGTGGGCATTTTGAATTGAGTTTCGCGACCCATTGAAATTCCGTCCATGACCCTCCAATTGGTTGCCACCCAAAGTTTGGAAACCGCTGATCTAGATGTTATTTTAATATCATAGATTGGATTTGTGTGTTTTTCAATGGTACTTATGGATTACATTTTTAAACCTGTAATTACTCTATTTGTACAGAAACTTAGTTCAAAAATTTTGAGAGTATGGGTATTTGTAGTTCCATTCTTGAAGGCTACAGTTTTGACGATTATCAAGATTGGGAAAAAATGCTTGTTCAGCTCGGAGGAAATTGCTGGCAAAATACTAGTAGAGCCTGGCACCTAGGTTTGCTTTCATGAGTGCAGAAATTGATGATAACTAATGTATAACGCAAAGATTAGCTGTTTAGTTAGACTTCCGCCAATCTGTAAGACGATTTAGCAAATTAACATCTAAGCTAATGTTTGGTTAGCGGCTTGGCTGTTGACGAACCTAACTTTTAGACTAGTCGCACCAAGTAGCGACTGCAATACGATCTTTTGTATCCAGTAGCAACTGCAATGCGATCTTTTTTACCCCGTAGCGACCAACAATGCAATTTTTTGTGCCACGTAGCGACTACAATGCGATCTTTTGTACCACGTAGCGACTACGATGCGATTTTTTGTGCCACGTAGCGACTACAATGCGATCTTTTGTACCATGTAGCGACCAACAATGCGATGTTTTGTACCACGTAGCGACTACAATGCAATCTTTTATATCAAGTAGCAACTGCAATGTGATCTTTTGTACCACGTGGCCACTACAATGCGATCTTTTGTGCCACGTAGCGACTACAATGCGATCTTTTGTACCAAGTAGCGACCAACAATGCGATCTTTTTTACCACGTAGCGACCAACAATGCGATTTTTTGTGCCACGTAGCGACTACAATGCGATCTTTTGTGCCACGTAACGACTACAATGCGATCTTTTGTACCACGTAGCAACTGCAATGCGATCTTTTGTGCCACGTAGCGACCAACAATGCGATTTTTTGTGCCACGTAGCGACTACAATGCGATCTTTTGTGCCACGTAGCGACTACAATGCGATCTTTTGTACCAAGTAGCGACCAACAATGCGATTTTTTGTACCACGTAGCGACCAACAATGCGATTTTTTTTACCACGTAGCGACTACAATGCGATCTTTTGTGCCACGTAGCGACTACAATGCGATCTTTTGTACCATGTGGCGACCAACAATGCGATCTTTTTTACCACGTAGCGACTACAATGCGATCTTTTATATCAAGTAGCAACTGCAATGTGATCTTTTGTACCACGTGGCCACTACAATGCGATCTTTTGTGCCACGTAGCGACTACAATGCGATCTTTTGTACCAAGTAGCGACCAACAATGCGATCTTTTTTACCACGTAGCGACCAACAATGCGATTTTTTGTGCCACGTAGCGACTACAGTGCGATCTTTTGTACCACGTAGCGACTACGATGCGATTTTTTGTCCACGTAGCGACTACAATGCGATCTTTTGTGCCAAGTAGCGACCAACAATGCGATCTTTTTTACCAGGCAGCGACCAACAATGCGATTTTTTGTGCCACGTAGCGACTACAGTGCGATTTTTTGTGCCACGTAGCGACTACGATGCGATTTTTTGTGCCACGTAGCGACTACGATGCGATCTTTTGTGCCACGTAGCGACTACAATGCGATCTTTTGTGCCACGTAACGACTACAATGCGATCTTTTGTATCAAGTAGCAACTACAATGCGATCTTTTGTACCACGTGGCCACTACAATACGATCTTTTGTACCAAGTAGCGACTACAATGCGATTTTTTTTTAGGCTAAAGGTTTGTTCCAACTGGGCAAGCAATACGCCACTAAAGCATTGAAGCATTTTGTTCTTGATGGATTTGTAACAGACTATGTTGAAATTAACCAGGTATGATTTTAAAAAGATAATTTAAAGTGACCTTAAAAATAAGTGAAATACAAACCAGCGCTTTTCACTAAGCTGATTATCCGTCACTGCAATCATGCGTGTACTCAGAAAGATTTTGTGAGAGGCTAGCTTAGACTTCTTACTCGTTCTGATGACGTCATTAGCACAATTGTAAGTCCAAAACGTGGCAGGCGAGGTAGTGCTCCCTACGGTCTGCATCACTGCGACCACGATTTTATTCAATAAACTCTAAATAATTTGCTTGCGTTTGGCTGCTAGTAAGAACCAAAAACGTTTGGCTGCTAGTAAGCGGTTTCTGTGTTGTAACTCGCAAAACTTGCTGACGCTAAGTGAAGCATGGGTACTGGGTTTCCACTTGTGAAGTACGTGATAAAATCAAATTTTGCAAAGATTAGGACATATCGTACTGCAACGATAACATTTTTATTTTGTAAAGAAAATCATACACTAGCGAAACCATTTTTCCTGTACATGAATAAATCATACAGCAAGGAAACCATTTTTTTTCTTTTCATGGGCAAATCATACAGTATAGAAACCATTTTTCTTTTCCATGGACAAATCATACAGCAACGAAACCATTTTTCCTTATCAAAAACAAATGATACTACTACGAAAATATGGTAAAATGGCGATTGTAAAATGGTGCTTGGTGCGAAATATGTTCGTAAACTTACGTTGTAATTCGGAAGCGGCGAGATTCGGTTTACATTTAATTGTGCTGGTTATTTATAGGTAGGCTTAGGCTGTGTTGTGCTGTAAACCGAATATCGCCACTTCCGAATTATAACGAACGTTTCCGAACATGTTTTGCACCAAGCGCTATTTTGCCATCAGCACTTCACCATATTTTCGTTGCTGTATCATTTGCTTTTGAAAAGAATAAGGGTTTCGTTGCAGTAAGATTTGTACATGGAAAGGAAAAATGTTTTTTTTTGCTCTCTGAGCATCTTTGGAAAGGAAAAAATATTTTTATTGGTGTATGATTTGTCTTCTGGAAATAAAAGTGTTATCGTTGCAGTACGGTTTGTCCTAATCTCTGCAAAATTTTACTTTACCATGCTCTTTATAATTAGCACCCCATACATGTGCTCCATCGGGTAAGAATAGTGAAGCTACTTACCCTGCATGTCGTAAGAAGCTGCTGTTGGGTACCCGCCAATGGCAGTTTGCGTTGGTAGTGTTTTGATCAGTTGGCAAATTGTGCCAAGACTGGTTCGAAATAGATTGCCACTTTGCTAAAGCTTAAGCTTGATTAGGTTTGTCGTGTGGACCGCGAGACAGCCGTGCCTCCTATCCATAGAAGGGAAGAGGTTTGTCAATATCAACCGAAAGCACTACAGAAAAGAGTCAATTTTGCGTCATTTTTCCCCCTTTCGCAGGCTGTGTGCTGATTCAGTGTATGTCTACCGCAAGACGCTCGCTTCAAACTAGACTTAATGTTGGAGTATCGTAGCACTTAATTTTGATATGCCCTATATGGCGATTACCAATAGTGCTTTTTATCGAATTTGAACTCCATACTTTTCGATCCGAAGCTTATAGCAATCACACCACACCACGGTGGGAAGCGCTATAGAAGTTGTTTCTAAATTATTTTTTTGGTATTTTTTCTTGGGGCATTTTGCAAGTATTAATTTCTGGTGTATATTTTTCCATCTTGTTTTTTGCAGGATATCAGTCGTTTGTATCAGCACGTGGCTTTCTTCGAAACTGATATCGATTTAAAATGTCGCATGTTTAAGCGAAGAATTGACCTCATTGCGGCTGTGTTAAAAGAACTTAATCCGCAGTTTTATTTGTCAGTATGCAGGTACAATGTGTAGTAGGCTCAGCATATGCAATTGTAATGCTGATAACTTTTATATTAAATGCTTATTTATTTTTTCCACTCGTGTGGTTAGTTTATTGGCCCCAAAATAGGACAGGATCTTGGATGTTGGGAGTCGTGTGTTTTAGCAACATGGGGATGTTCAGCTTGTGGCAGAAATTTTATTGTTAGAAGGTATTGCTGTGACCATAATGCACGGGTTGCATTGCCAGGTAGAGCAAAAAAATTGAAAAAACTTTAAAGCGTCAAAAGTAGACTGCTCAAAAATCTCACAACCTCGAGCTCATAAGAAGCATATCAGTGGAGACGTTTTAGTCATTTCGAGTTTAAAATGGTTTGATTTCACCTATAGGTTTAAGAGAGGACCAGCAAGTGACAAATTCAACTATTACATCACAATGATATGCCTTACCGTTTCAAATTAAACCCATGCTAGATTGAGAATGGATTGGGTTGAAGTTCAGATGTCTCGACTATCATGCTTTCTTTTCGCTTCAAGTTTCGTGTTTTAAATTAGTTTCCAATAAAGCTGTTAAGCAAAAAGCCTGCCACGGAACGTTTTTACCAAATTGCTTTTGTCCAAACTTCAAAATTTGGCACCTCAAGTATTGCAAGCTTTCGTTACAGACAGCTTCAATTTGAACTTGCTGAAACGTACAGTGAAATGATGGACATGAAAACGCAACGCTATCACGCGTGTGCCGGGAATCAAACCCAACACGCAAAAAAGAAAATTAACTCCTTGTGTAACTTGAGGTATGCACTTAAAAAGTGTGGTTGAAAAGGAATTTTTGTTTGCCGGTGTCTTGGTTCATTATATTTTGATTTCACCAAATGGCGACACTTTTCATAAAATTATGTGGAAATTACAAGTGTATGAAAAACAAGTGAGCAAAGCGAAAGACCTGAAAATGTCATTTGAATTCCTAGAAGACTAAGCAAAGAGAATGTGTGGGTTTTAGCTCTACAGAATTCTAGTTCTAAATAGCAGTGAGGTTTGTCTATCCTATGTCAATTTAAGCCATACCAAAAGGCAATATCACTTAAACATGACTTGATTTCGATTCCAACTATTTGTTATAACAAAGCGTAGAATCCTTGTCAACTGCTCAGATTTCTGGTTATGTTTAGTAGCGTTCTCTGCCCTAGTGAAATTTATTTGTTTTTTCAGCATGAAGTATTTCAATGAGTTTTTACATACCCTAAAGTTACCAAGCGGAAAATATCCTGATCGGTTTGAAGAAAATATTGAAAGGCCTGGTCTACTTTCGTTCTTTTATATTGCCAGGTATGCAAGCAGTATTATTGACCAGATTTTTACCTGGCAGACTAAAATTTTTGCCCGGTTAATGCTTAGGTTTTGCGAAGTGGCTATTTGAGCCCAATACAACCGCAAATTTAATCAAGAATAACGAAACCAATTAAAGATAGGGGAAAAGGCGTGGTCCTACATTTTGTAGTGTGTTTACCCCTGATGGGAATCACTTTACTTTTGCTTTTTTTAAAAAACGCGACTTGGATATATTTTGTATAGGCTTTACTCGAAGCTGATACCAAGCAGTAGCGAAGAGAAATTGAACAATTTGAAAATGAGTTTGCAATATTATCAATTTGTTACTGTCTATGTTGAACGCAATGAGGAAGCATACGATTGTATTGCCACAGAAGTTGAACTATGCCGTGAAATGGTCGATGTACTTCCAAAGACACTGGACCAGCTAATCACAGCACTTTCTGCAACTTAATAGCAACACTAGTGACCGCTTTAAAAAGGTTTTTTAATTATGTGAATTCCTCACGACTTTAGCACCGAAAAATCACTTTTATTACGTCATGTGAAAACCAACAAAATGTGGTCTGTGTGAGAGCAGGCGCTCACAGAAGGCCATTACAACTGGATCTTTTGGTGATAGAAGAGCGCACAAAAATGTACAAAAAAAAAAGCTTTGAAAACCTTCAGGGTCGGTGATGTAGTACTAGTGCGTTCGCCAGCGTGTAGGCTTGCCCTTGAAAGCCGGTTGGTTCAACGCATGTAGGGTCGCGTCGTATAAGGTAGGACTGATTGGAACCGTCGTTTGCTTTCAAGCTTAAATTTCGTGTGCAAACTAATACTAGCGTCCCCCATACTTTTCGTCCTCTTATGTGCAAGAAATTGAGTTACTTCAAACGTGAAATACTAAATGTAGTAGCAAAATAATGAGGAAAAATAATTTGAATTTATGAAAAAAATAAAATCAATGTAAGCTCTGAAGCGAACTAAGACGTTGGGGTTTTAAATTAAACCGTTTTCAAACTTATTCAAACTATTTTATAGATTAAAAAATGGTTTTAGAATTTAACCAAAGCGTCTTACTTAACATCAGAGCTACATGAATTTTTGATCAATTGTAATTGTTCAGTCTTTCATTTTCCGAAACTGGATTCGGTTACAGCAATTTTTTTTTGAGCTAAATCAGTCGAGGACAAAGAATTGATTGCTATAGGAAGAATTACTTTAACTTGCTCATTTTTAAAATGGTTCTTCTTATAGTTGAAAGATATTTATTTTTGTAGTTAATACTGTATAGGCTATTGTAATTCAATTTGCACGTTTTGTGGTTTGTTTGTTCTCGCATTTTGTATAGACGTTGCGTTTAGCTAGAACCAATTTTGTAAGCAGCAACTGTGAATCAACCAATTTAACGTTCTTTTTACAGATTTTATTTATTGAATTTAAATTTTTTTTGAGATTTTATTTGTTAACAATTGAATTTTTTAATTGACAATTGAATTTATTTGTTAAAAAGAACGCTGTCAGGTCGTGCTTTTTGTGTGTAAGCCAATGGCTCATTATTTGCCTAGTTAATGTAGGCTTTGGTTCGGATTTCGCTCCTAGCCTTATTTTTACAAGGTTGTGATGAGTTATTCTCTTGATGCAATATTATTTTGTGTAGATTTATAGAAATAAGTTTTCTCAGAGTCCATCCAACCGTAAGGTCACGGGCAGTGAATTACTTATTAGACGTATTTTATGCTGCTATACTAGCTCAATCGTTTCCGGTATCTTTTTTGTCATCAAGGAGCTACTTGGTTCAAGCTCCAAGGCTGTCAGCTATTCTATCTCGATAAGTGTTGTGTGCCAGCTTGTTAGCAGTTTATTCACGAATATTGTTGTGTTCGTTAAAATTGTTGGATTTCTCTATAAAAATTAAGTCTCCGTTCATCATTCCCATGCGGCTTTTTAAGACCTGACCATCATCTAAATCATGAGGGTCGACCAGTCTGCAGCGACGCATCTACAGGTCTCGATCGTCAGTATCTTCAAGTGTCAAGCTTGCTTTTCATGTTATCTAACCATTTCTTCTACGTTTTCTTTGGTCTTCTTCTTCTGATATTTCCCACAATTATCTTCTCTCGCACTGTTAGTTCTCCATGCTTGTTTGAAATGAAATGACCTGGTTTAAAGGGGGAGAGTTTAGCCTGTTTGGACCCTCTTTTAGTTTCGCCCTGGGCGAACTCTAAAATTGGTTTGATCTGTACTCTTCAGCCCCATCTTGCTTTACGTTCACGTTTCACCAATACTACTGTGTTGAGATCTTTTTAGTCTGGCGTGCTTGGCACACTGAATGGAGTTTGCTTTACAGTGTCTAATGTAGTGGTTGGAGCGTCGCTTCGCACTCGGTAGACGTGACTTAGCTTCCTTGTTGAAACATGCCAAAGGCTTTTAAAATGGGTCTACTCAGCTATGTGTAAAATAAATAAAAGTACAGTAGAAATTACATAGTCCTAATTAAATGTCTTAGCGCTCTGAAAACCGTTCCATTTAAAAACCAGCAAAAATGATATATCTAATTTTAACGTAATTACCACGGAAAGTTTTTCGCAAGTATCGACAAACTTTCTGAAGTAGTCATTAGCTACTTTTTAGTGAGACGTTTTTGGGCTGTTAGCAAGAATTTTGTTATGCATTTTTTTTCTTGTAAATGTTACTTTTTGCGTAAACTGTTGCAAAGGAAATGATGAAACACAAGTCAGTTGAGGTATATTCGTGCTACTTAGCACTGATTTCGCGCAGCACCGAAGAACTATCAACCTAACAAATACAGTAGAATTCCCTATACAATGACTCCGGTTGTGAGAATAATTCGCCTATAAAATCACGTTTCGTTTGGTCCCGGCAGATGGCGGCAGAATTCCCATCATATGACTATAGGATAAAACGACAAGTTACGTCTTAAGCGCATCTACAAGTTTCAGTTCTGAGATGGCAGGTAACACGCAAAGAACTGGCGAAAGAATAAGGCAGTTTGCCTGTAACGGCATCGCCTGTACGGTCGGTTCGCGAATAACCATCTTTTTTTTGTGTCTTAGACTTATTTCTCCAAACCTGTTAATGAAGCTCATGACAGCACTTTTTACCTTGATAAGGTTCACTCGCTTTCCCTGCAACTTCGGGTTTACCTCGTTTGATTTATCTCATAGATAGGCCAAATTGACGCGCCTGCTACTCAATTCCATACTTAAATTATGGAATAAGCGGCCTGTAGAAATTCAACAACAGTGCCAAACAGGTCTTAAAATCGTCTTAAGCAAATTCTTTTGACATCAACCTAACTTAAGTATGTAGTAGCCGAAGCTTTGATTTTGCTCACTGCTTTAATAAGCTGTCCCGGCAATTCAAAGTCTATCATTTAAAGTTGGATTAGGGTTACGATTGTCGACTTTAAATTTCTGACTTTGAATTTCCGACTTCGAATTGTCGCAGAACCGTTCTATAAACACCAGTAAGGTGTTTAGCCACTAAATGCTTGCAATGAATGATTAATATTCCACATGATGCAGCTTTCATATGCTGTATAAATCCACGATGGCGACCAGTCCTTGCTGGTACACCGTCACTTGCATAGGCTATCACATTTGACGGCGGAATTTATTATATCCTCAAAAAAGAGAAACAAAGAATTTTTCACGCTACGCCGACAATTTTCGCCAAAGGGAAACCACCTTAACTTCTTTCGCATTTCACCATTCTTCGTTGCATAACCGACATGTCCAAGAAGTAGTACGTCACTATCTCGAAGCGTGGATTCGTCCAGCTGCAAAGCAAACTTTGGATTTTAATTCAGCAACCAGGGCACCTGTAAGTTCCATTTCGTTAGTTCTTCTGGAAACTGAATTGTTACTCAAAGGAACATTGAAAATTATGTCAACAGGATTGCAAGCATAGTGTTTATTATTTCTTAAACAACGAGAATGATAAGATTTTCTCCAATGGTATGGGAATTTCCATATTTGGCAAGACACATTCGGAGATTTTGTAAGAAGCCAATAGTTCTTGACGAACTTGCTCTGAACATTTTGTCATTATGCCGGTAATTATGTTTCTCTTTCCAAATTTGTCTTTTAAATACTGAAAAAACGACACTGGCTGATATGCTTTGCCAGCATGTTTGTTTTTTAAATGATCTATTGACTTCCCACAAAGTAAACATATCGGTAGCTAAATATTTGATGGAGAACGAATAAAACCAAATTTCTGAATATGGACGACACTTTCTTTTGCTGCTCATTATCAACTATTTGGGGACGGCAAACATTATAAATACCTAATGAATGTAAAATAAGATAAATTTTTATCCACTGCACAAGCAATTATAAATAAACATTAGTTTGTAAGTCTAGTTTACCGTACTGTGGCAGTTCCCAGCACTGTATTGAAACTAGTAAAAACTACTCCAAATACCTTTGCTACAAGGAATTGTCGCTCACTAATCAGTTGGTCTGGAATGCCAGTCTTAGATATCCTTAAGCAGCTGTTGCTTAGGAGATGGGTTATCGTCAAGACAACACTTCACTCTTTCAAGTAGTGAAATATATTAGCAAAGAGTAAACTTGCTTTACCAAATCTTTCAGAATAATGACAACTCTCAGCGCACATTAACGATGCAGGTCTTCTAGCTTCATTAATACACGACCTTTTAGCATCAACTGATTAATTACTAAATACACTAATTACAGCAGAGCTCAAACAAACAAACAGATGCGTAACAACTTCCAACACCTGATCTCCAACAATCATGCATGCCCTGCTTATGTACACCACATAATTCTAGAAGAATATTCACATTGTATTTCCAGCTGCTGTAACTCTAGTTTGGAGGTTTTCCATTTCACTTGTAAACCCGACAGAGTGACAAGCATTTGTGTTAAATCAAGACAGTTTTGAAACTATTTTTTGCAATTCGTCAATAGCGTCAACTTTTTTAAACTGTTCCGCTCCAGCGAAGCAGGCTTCAGATCAGTTGCATCATATGCAAAAAACAGCGAATTTGCATAAGAAAAACCCTTAATCGCCTTTGCTTTTATCATTCAATAATTTTTGGCCATTGGCTATCATATGGATCATGTTATATTGCTGAAAATAGAATTTATTATAATTTAGAATATGCTGACCTCCAAAAAAGATTTTTTGTTCAAGATTATGGTTTATGCAAATTACCTCCTCCCTTTTTGGGGGGTAAATTATCTTCAAAATAAGGTACCACAACTTCAGAAAATTCTAGAGACTTCATTTTTTGATATATCTTTTCGAAAATTTGGACACATGATGCTGAAAAACCATGTTTTTGAGGAGAAATAGACAAAATTTAACCAAATTTTTTAATTTCTCTACAGCTTTCACTCTCCGGAGATCCAGAAATAGAGACAATTTATGATTTTTACAGCAGAACAAAAAGATGGGTATTGGACTTTTGTTTTGAGCGATCAAAATAAAATAAAAATTAAATTAAACTATGTGGGGTAATATATTTTTGAAAAAAACATTTGTCCTAATTTGCATGATGTGTAATCAAAAATAATACAGAAGCATATTAACTTCCGTTTTTCTTGTTTGGGGAAACCAATGCTGCCACTAGTTCAAAAAGTGTTACAGGCCCTGTGTGTAGATGATTTTTTTAAACGGCCACTAGGTGTCGCAAAAGGATGACAATTTCGAGAAAAACAGCCCAAAAAAAATCACCAAAGAACTTACTTTTACTACAATTTGCAATTTTTTGAAGCCCAGCAGCCAAATTTTTGGCGATTTGGGGGTAAGCTACTGGAAACTACTTCATCTGCCTTTTTTAGCCATTGTTAGAAAAGTGCTCTTTGCTGTAACAACCTAATACTGCCCATCTTTGTAAATACTGGTTCTTCCAGATTTAAATGATATGCAATTAAAATGGAATATTTTGCGGCTAAAGGTGGAACATAAGCTATTTTGCCCCTTTTTGTTGGAAGAAAACAAATGTTGCTTTGTGCTAGTCTATCTTTCAAAACAATAACAAGTGTGTAGTGGACATTATCTCTTTGGAAACTTGATGCAGCGCAAACAAGAGTATAGTGCAAATGCATAAAAATTTTAAGATTTTTAAAGGGCGTACTTTTTTACAATTTGTAATTTTCTGAGGCCTTAGCACCAAAATTTGGGGGTTCTAACCGGTACTACAGATAATTTAGACTTTATTATGTAGGTTAGTCTTTTTATCAATCAAAACCTAGCCTAAAATAGGTAATATGATATATTTTTAAAAACAAAATTTCTTCAACTTTTAGAAGAAATAAAGCTTTGAATCAATAATTTATTGTTAGAAATAAAACAAGACCATCTTACACCCCTCCTATTTTGTTGGGGGTGCCAAATTCTCACTTGGAGTACCCTATTTTTCAAAATCTACAAAAAGTAGGTATACGCCTGCTCCGAGGAAACTTTATACATAACGAGGAAAAGAGTTGCGTAATCGCATAAAAGTGGTTGGAAATTTGGAAAGGAAATTTGGAAATTTTGAAAAGAATGTAATTTTGAAATTTGGAAAGGGTGTACTTTTTCTACAGTTTACATTTTTTGAGGCCAGCGCTCAAATTTTGACTGTTTTTGACCGGTGCTGAAGATAACTACATGTACTATGTTTTGGCAATCAATATAGCAAAATTCTTAGCCTAAGCTATGCAACAATATATATTTATAAAAAGGAAATTTCTTCGACATTTAGATGGTATGTAATTCGACACTAATATTTTGTAACAGAAGATAAAATAGGATCATCTTTATCCTATCTTTTTATAGGGATATAATCATCAATTTTTTTGCTTAAAGTCGGCTATTTTTCAATATTTTCAGAGACTTTACTTTTCGTTGAATCTTTTTGAAAATTTGGATACATGATGCTAAATAACCATGCTTTTGAGAAAAAATAGTCAAAATGTACCAGAAGAAAGTATTTTTTTCTAATTGCAATTTTGTGAAGCCCAGCCACCCAAATATTAAGTGTTTATGACCGGTATTGAAAACAGGTTAGGTTTACAACGTCTATCAATTTTATAAATCATCATAGAATAAGGCTTGGCCAATATCATGTAATATTTTGTATTTTTAATAGGGAAATCTTTTAAACATTCAAATGATATGTTGTTTGAAAGGAGTGTTTTGTAGCTAAATTAGGGTTGCTATACGTCGGGAAAATTTCGGACATGTCCAGAATTCAGGTGTTCTGTCCGGAACTTGCTCAAATATGCGGGATTTTGCTTAAATGTTCGGAATTTTGGTAATTAGGCAACAGAAAAAGTAGTTAACAAAAAATTGCAATTTAGAATCTAATAGTCACTGAAAGTGGCCCTTCTGTTGGAGCGGGCCACTTGGGTTGAATCAAGATTGCCGCGATTAGCACACATGGCAGCGAGACAGGTGATGACCTTTTTTTTGGAGAACACCATTAGGCTATTTGGGTAAAAGAACACGAGCTCCAACATCTCTGACCGCTATTTCAGAGCACGATTTACTTAAATTGGGCCCAAAATATTTGTCAATGAACAAGTGAACTGGTAATAACTTTTGGTAGGGTCGTAACAAAAGTAACAAATTTCAAACTTGCCAGCAAAAGGTTAGAACTTTTACCAAAAGTTACAACTGTGCCAACCCTGATGCCAATACTTAAAGGAGTGAACGGTTGTGTCCGGAGTTTTGCCTCATCAAATATGGTGACCCTAAGCTAAAGAAAATACAAGACCATCTTTACCATCTCTTTTTTGTAGGAAAGTTATCAACTTTTTTGCTTGGAGTGGGCTACCTTTTAATGTTTTGAGAGACTTTATTTTTTGGTACCGGTAGCCTTTATCTTTTGGAAATTTTAGATGAATAATGCCAAAGAACTATGCTTTTGAGGAAAAATAATCGGAAGGTTCCAGGGTACTTAATTTTTCTGAAAACTGCAGTTTTGTAAAACCCAGCCACCCAAATTTTGAGTGTTTTGAACAAGCCGGCAAGCTCGCTTGTTGTGTCCTTGGGCAAGGCACTTCATGGAACGCCCCGCCTTTATGTGGAAGACAGGTGCCCCAGACACCACGAAAATAGCAACTCCCAAGCAAGTGCGGACGTCCCGTCCAAAATATAGCGATACAATTCGCTTTCTCGTGTATGGAGGATAAATATTGCAAATAAAACAAAAAAGTACTGAAAGCAGTTTAAGCCTACTGCATCTACCATCTTAATAAATCAGTATAGAAAAACTCTTAGGCAACAGTACAAATTTTTGGAAAAAAATTTCTTCAACATTGAGATAATACGTAGCTCGGGATCAATATTGGGTCGCCAAAGACGATACAGAACAATCCTTGCCCTCTTTTTTAAGGGAATCGCTAAATTTTTTACTTGAAGTGAGCTACCTATTAAATTTTAAATACTTATGAAAAATACTTCACTTTTTGATGAAATGTTTTGAAAATTTTGATGGATAATGTCAAAAAGCTATGCTATCGAGGAAAAATAGTCAGAAGGATCCAAAGTGCTTGGTTGTTTTAAAAATTGCGAGTTTCTTATGTCTAGTAGGAAAATTGTTCAACTAAAAGCGGAAAATAATGTATGGAAACCAATTTTTAATTAGTCATTATAAACTAATCCTGAGTTCTAACTCATTAGAGTTGCACATTGCTGAAAAGAAAATTTTCTATGCTTTCCAACGATATTAGTTGTTAGTATCTTACCATGACCATTACGCATTCAATTTACCTAATTTTACCGAGCTTATCACTTTTCGGGGGTAGAGGTAAAAAAATCGACCGCAAGAGATAAAGTGCAATGTTTGCTCTGTAAAAACAAGAAGTTAAAATACAAATCAAATATTATTGGAATTGACTTGAAATAGACTTTAATTTACAAAAATATAAAAATCGCTTGAGAAATCAGATCACATTTCAATATTTGAGTATACTGATTCCTCTTTAATTTTGAAAAAATTATGCGAGAGCAAAAGAGTTCTAGAGGTGCCGTTATTAACAAATTCTACCGCAATTTCATCAGTATAAGCGGGGAGGCTTGTTGGCTGTAGCCCCCATAAATTCCCCATTGTCCTTCTCAAAAATTTGATCTTAAAACAAAGGTATTCTTCACTTTTGTTTGAGGCCGAAAACACCCAGTTTGATAAGTGGATTCTACTTTCAATAAATTTACCACTTAACAGAATCTGTCGAGCTGTGGAAAACGATGTGAATTGTTTTTCCTATTTCTCATAAGCTGTAAACTAATTTTTGGGATTTTAGCAAGCATTTGAAGTTTGCTAATTGGAGAACTTGAGGCATGCAAAGGCAGTTTCAATCAAGGTCTTAAACAGTTGTGGTCAGTAACGAGTTATAGTGGTAACTTTACGTTACTTTTGTAACTTTAACTTTTTCGTAATTAAATTTAAAATTTTGTAATTTTGTAACTGTAACGTTTTTGTAACTGTAATGATTGGCCTTTGACGCAGCCAAAAGAAATGAAAAATTTTCCGAATTCAGTGTCAGAAAAGTAAAGAGAGCAGCAGCAAGGGAAAAAGAAAGAGGGGAGTATTCCTCTGCAAAAGAACAGTGAGAGTCGAGGTTAAAAGAGAAGTAATCCCAACAAACTTTCTGAAAATTGAAGGCAGGGGGACTTTTGTTGGGGCAAAAGACCAGAGAAAGAGGGGCAGTTGGTACAATTAATAGATAATTGGAGCCCAAGTTTTAAAGCACCTCCCAGGAGCAAGAGATGAGGGAGAACAGGGGATGTCAGAAGAGAAGCAACTGCTAGAGGAACGATGGAGAAGAGTGAGCGTCCCCTGACATAAATGGAGTCAGAGGAGATGACCCAATCGAATACTTTCTTTCTGAGGGGATCAGAAGTACCTTTTGTGTCCTATAAGGAGTAATGGCGGTTGAAAATCCCCAAGAATATAGAGATTTCAGGAGGAGGGAAGAATGGAGGGGTAAAACGATTCGATTTTGTTATCCACCAAAAAAAGACCAAACAGAGGATCATAAACGTTAAGGAGAGAGAGCGAGGAGGAGTTGATTAAAGAGATGTTGACCCCTATATAATCAGAGTGAGAACAAACAGTAATACTTAGGAATTACCTTAAAATAACCTTTAATTTGCTGAAAACAGTTTGAAATTTGGTTGAGAAACGAGGTCACAAATCAGTTTTTAGATACACCGATTTTGCACAAATGTTGCAAATTTTGAAAGTATCATCATATTATGTTCTGTGGCTGCAAAACACTGTGTTAATCGTACCAGACGGTACCATAAAATCTTAGAGCAAGTTTTAAGCGTGCGAGAAAAAAAGCAAAGAAGCATGCTTACAAGGCTTAAGTTGCTTAAATAAAGAATCGTTCGTTGCATTGTCAATGAGCTTAAATTGTTGTGGAGTTGTTTTTATTGACAGCACGTTACTAATGTCTCCTCAAAATGCGTTTAATCGCCTTTCTACGGCCAGTAGTTTTTGAAAAAATACAGCTAAGAAATTGTGCAATCAAGCGCTGATTGTGACATCATCTTAAACTCCAAAGAAATGAAAGTTTTTGTAAAGTGATAAGCTAGGTGGTAGCTTTCGTTTGAGCACAGAACGATTATTTTGTCAAAAAATGTAAGTATAGAAAAAAACTATTTTTATTTTGACGCCGTGATGACAT
The DNA here is from genome assembly GCA_963675345.1 of Trididemnum clinides. Classification (NCBI taxonomy): domain Eukaryota; kingdom Metazoa; phylum Chordata; class Ascidiacea; order Aplousobranchia; family Didemnidae; genus Trididemnum; species Trididemnum clinides. Next base: position 18,057,640 of record OY776291.1, read on the forward strand.
CACCAATACCATTATGACACTCACCGCGAGGTAGTGATCAATCGTGCTAAGTTTGATGTTTGTACTACCAGTAGTTTCAGAGGAGTAAAAGCGTACGTCTAGTAATATATACATATATACATACATACTTACATACATACGTGCATGCGTACGAACAGACAGAATTGCGCTTTATATATTAGATGCTGACAAGAAACATTTTAATTGCTGCTTGTTTCTATGTAGCCCTTTCAGTGATTTTGGTGTCAATTGACACCAATTGTGACTCACGAATTTTTTTCTCCTTGAGTATAAGTGTTGTCAAATGACACCATCGTGCATAATGCAAGCTGTGCATGATAATGACAAATTTTCACCAAAGTTGAATTATTTGACCTCAAACAAGCTATATTTAATGCAGAAACTGGACTTTTTGCTTTAGTTTGAACTCGTGTCTGAAAGCAATAGACTTAACGAAAGCTTTTGATACTTTTGACCACATTATTTTTCGCAAAATGTCTGATCAATTTGGAATTAGAAGGCCAGCTCTTACATTATTTGAAAGTAATTTCTCAGATCGCCGGCAGTACGTTCGCATAAACAATACTTTGTCAAAAATGGAAACAATTAAATGTGGCGTTCCTCAAGGATCGAGCCTTGGCCCACTATTGTTTCTCATGTACGTTTGTGGATGCTTTTTTTGCGGATGACACTTATCTATCTCTGTCAAGCAACTCTTTGTCAGACTGAAAAAGTCAAGTCAACACGGAGTTGGCTAAAGTTGACAACTGGCTTCGTACCAATAAACTATCCCCAAACTATAAAAAAATATCACATTTAATAATTAATAATTTTTTCCAACGTATTATTGATGCAAACTTGGAAGTTTTCATTAATAATATAAAAATTCATCGTAGTAAATTGGTGAAATATCTTGGTTTATGGCTGGATAATCCAAATTAAAATTGGAAATACTGCTCAAATAAAAAAAATGGAAATTAATTTTTAATGAAACTAATCGGTAAATACAGTGTTTGTCTTGAGCTATATCTACTGAGCAAGTAACCGTTCAGCCTTCCAAGCATTTTACTTAATGTTGTTGTTATATAATCAATCACAATTAAAATTACTGCAGTTGCAAGTTTATTCGCATTATGTGCAAAGTTTCTATTTGTACTTTTTTAGGTTTTGACTAGTTATGCGATCTACTAGCTTTCTAAATTTTAGGAGATACCTGACTTGACAACCCTAAAGTGTATTCGGTATCCCCAGACCTTAAATTTACTTTGTGTGTCATGTTCAATTTGCTGCAAGGCAGTTACTTTATTTTAAGGAAAATAAAAAATATCTCTCTCTCTCTGCACTGCATTCACTCTTCAAACTATTATGGTTAGCATGATTGGAAGAAAATGAATTTTGCTTTGTCGTGATAGCCCAAAAAAAGAATTATAACAAAAGTAGTTTCTTCAGTTGACGAAAGTAAATGCAGCACCAACTTATCAAACCCAAGCAACAGCAACTCCAGCTTGCATCCTTTCAATAACAATGAAGTAGAATTTTGGAAGTACTTTTTTCAAGTTGTCTCTCAAAAAAAGAGTGTAACAAAGATATCTTCATCAAGTTTCTAAACTCGCCCTCGGAAAAGACTCCTCTGCACAGCAAGTTTTTCTCCTCAAAAATCTGAAAGATATTTTAATGAAATTCAGCACTGCGCTGCCATTCAGCGCAGCGCCGCTGTTAAAAGGCTTTTTTCCTCGGCAAAGACGTTTCAAAGCCAAAGCGTTCTGGCCTCCCACATCAAGGTTTGTCTTTTCGGATAGATGTTAGGAGTTGTGTAATCTTTTTTTGCCTTGTTTTTTTGAACAGTTCGCCGCTGCGTACTGTACTACAGGGATAGTACTCGTGTAAGATTTTCATTATCAAACATTTGTCGTACTTAGGCGCCGCTGTTTTTTGTTTGCAAACGTATGCTATGACGCTAAAAAATTTAAAAGTAACGAGGAACGTTTGTTCCTCGTCAAATTTTTTAGAAGTGACGATAACGCCGTTACAAATTTTCACAAGAATTGGAACGAAAATGCCTTTACTTTAAAAATAACGAATGCTCACCACTGGTTTTACCGGCATACCATTGTGTGGTGTCGATAGTTTTACATAAACATATATGAAGGACAAAAAAAGGAACAAAGAAAAATAGGAAGCAGTGAAAATAGGGTTTATTAGAATATAATGATGCAAAGAATATCTTGGACCAAAAAATATTAGTCGAGTCCGTAGTAAAAAGGGTTGATCTGGAAAAATTAGTAACTAAAACTGTAACGCTGAGAAGATAAAAACTGTCGCCACCAGGGTCTAAAATGTTTATCGATCTCAAGAATAACTAAAAAAAGTAGAAAGAAGCAAACAAAAACTTCGGTTGATTTCTTAATTCATAGACACACAAATAACTTAACAATAACATCTTGTTGGTTCTTTGCAGATCCAACGATTCACCATGACTGAAATTTCTGTTTTAGACAAAGTAACTGTTAAAGAAAAGCTCAAAAATGAATTGGTCTTGAGATTTGACCGCGTGATCATGTAAAGATTATGCAACATCAGAAAAATAACAAAATAAAAATCAAAGAAGTCTGCTATCTTAGCAAATCACCAAGCAGAGTGTTACCATACGTTCTCTGCTTGGAGGACCATTTTTGGCAAAAAAGTAATATTTCTCCAATCCTTCAAGGACACGCAATAATGCCGAAATTACTGATTTGTAGTACAGTAGACCTCGCACACAAAGGACAAGTCCAGACCAGCGAAACTTATCCGTTACATGCAAAGCCCGTTACATACGAAATTGACCTTATTCACACCGTACAGTCTCATTAGGCTCCTATGCATAACGTTTGGCACTACTGAGTTTATTACAAGGCATATTCTAGTCAGAAACAACGTAGTTTAGTCACTCTGTTATTTCGTTCGGAAAACGAGTACACACGATTAGACGATCATACAGGGGAGAGCGGATATGGTTGTATCATCTTCCTCAACATAGTAAAGTCTTCATACAATCGATAGTAGGCGTATAGCAGCTATTAGAATGCTTGTAGAAGGACCATACTGTCAACAGTTGATTTTTTGCGGGGATAAATGAATCTGTTATAGACGAAGTATTTTACATAGTTGTATGTGAAAGGGACTGAAGAATTTATCCGTTATATACGATACCAAATGCGTTATAGATGGGATTCAAATGCATTAAAAAGAATTCGAGACCATCCGGATTAGAATTTTCATCCGATATACATGGTTTTTCATTGTATACGCGTGTAGTATGTGCGGAGTCTACTGCATATATTTTACTATATCACAAAAATCTGCAAATGGTTGCAAAAATTCTCGAATTAATTTGTAAAAACAATTCAAGCTTAAGTCGAAGGTCTACTTTTTTCTCCAAGGCAAGCTGAAATTTTTCAACCTACAAAAATTTTTTAAGTAGGGTGTAGTACTTCTGTTTTGATCCCCAGATAAACATCATACTGTTGTTGGTCATCACCCTAATTTTGATCCTATAGTTTTGTTCTTCTTTTGGGTTTAATAATACGACAACCCCACCAAATTTCTTTAAAATTTTCAGGAAAACAAGAACGGGCGTTCGCTTAATGTATAATCACCATTACAGTCATTTGCAAAATTTTCGGATCACCTCGATAATTTTTATGCATTTTGGATGTTATACCAAAGTGATATTTTACAAAACTTAAATTTATTCATTACAAGCCGGCTAGACTAGGGTCGCCTGCAAGGTTCCTATCAGTAATATCGGGTTAAGAATATCGGCTCAGTCAAATGTGTTTGCTTCACCCAATGATTACTTGTGAGATCAGCAATGAAAAGTTAATGTTTTTTTATTTAACCAATTCTTGTTCTAAAATCAAAAGTATGGTTTTTTCAATGGGAATTGAGCGGAAAAACATCATGGGGGGGTTGCGCATAGCCGTTTTATTTCTCCCTGAGTTAGTAAAGTCCCAAAAAACGTAATCTTTACTCTATTTCCTGCATAGAGGCACTTTTGGTAGATGGACCGAAATCGAACTGGTTCACAATTGAAAAAGCCAATAATTTTACAAACTTTTATCTGTTCATTTCACTACTTGCATAAACATAAGTTTAGTCGTGGTTGCATGCCAAAGAAATTGATGCGTAATTTCTGGATCAAGCTATAAAATATCAGACCTACTACTAACGACTTTTTGTAACTGCAGGCCTATTTGCATGACCAAAAGCTTCTGGGTGTGCGTGTGTTGTTTGCTCCTAACATAACCGCAGCTAGGTAAAGATAAAACTAATCCAAAGTCAAGCACTTACAGTTGAATTATAAGTAATAAGTTAGGTTATGGTTTAAGAGTATAATCCATTGACTTGGTTTTTGTACAAATGAGCCATATAAATTTTGTGATTCCTGCAAGATTTTACATCAAAAGTCACCAATTTGTTCAACTTTGCTGCACTTGGCTAATAAGCTTACGTCTTGGAGGTTAGACAGGCTCGCGACACAAATGTACAACAGTATTGTAACTTGCTAATGCATTGCCAAAAAAACAGGTAGTTTGGCTGACCGGTATGTTCGTTAGTTGTTTGCTTTTGAAATGGCAGTTAGTACAACAACTTCAAGCCAGCGCCTGCCTGCTGCCGATTTCACCTTAATGATACCAGGCAGCATCATGAGATCATAATAGAAGCTTTGAAACTTGAAAAAAGAAAAAAGCATGCTTACAATGATTAATAAAAGCATCTCTTGCTGCATGATCACTTCAACATAAATCGTTGTGAAATTCTTTTTATCGACAGCACTCGCAAAATCTTTAAGACTGCGTACTACGGTCCGTAGTATTTGAAAAAATAAAGGAAGCTAATTCCGCAATCAATCGTTAATTGTGAGGTCATCTTACACTTGAAAAGAATAAAGTTTTTGCGAGTTGGTAGATTGGGTACTGGCTTTCGTTTGAGCAAAAACTCGTTTTCCTCTGCCAAGAAATGCTAGTTTAAAAAATTATTGTTGATTTTGGCATCATCATAAAGTCAATAACCCTTTTGTGACATTCACCCCGTGGCGGTGATCAATAGTTTCGCATTTGTATGCGTTGTAGCTTTAGAGAAGTTAAAGCATACTACGCACAGGCAGAACTCTGCTTTATAGAATAAATTTGAGGTCATCATGACGATACTTACCCTTTCATGATCCTCACTTCGGGGTAATGATTAATCATGCCCACTTGGATGTTTGCACGCCCAGTAGTTTCGGATGAATATACACAGACAGAAAAAAATCTTTGCTGTATTATTCATTACAAAATAGGGCTACTAAAACTTTACATTTAAAATTAAAACATTAAAGTTGCCAGAGTTCTAGAAATGGCTATAGTTTTGATATTTTTAGGAGAAATTATTTTTTGATTAAAGAGTTTTGCAAATGGCTGCTGTAAAATTTTCTGGCGGAAATCGGCCTTAAAGATGGGAAGAGGTTGGATGCACAGTTGACTTAAAAAAGCAAGGTTATTTGAAAGTTTGAATATCAATCCAGCTTAAAATGGCAATGCAAGCATTTAAATAAAACCCACAAGGATAAAAGCACTATTGATGCCTATCAAGGGTTTATATCCTGTCGTGTGGCAGACCTTATTTTTGCTCCTGAGTTTTCCTTTTTTATCCATTTAATTTATTAGTCAGCAATAAAAGTTGATTCTACGTAATATAGCCACTTACTAGCGTTGATCGCTGCATTAAAATCCAATTGAAGTTATAACTGGTTGTAAAGAGCGTGTTTATTTCACGGCTGGCAGCAATTTTCGACTTAATATTCGATATCAAATTTCAAAAAACATCAGGCAAGTTGTTTCATTTATTCTTTTATTAGTTGGTAATATTTTCAAATAAATGGGCTAATTGAAACTGCAGGTCTAAAGATCACCAAGAGTAATATCGAAAAAACAGCGTGACCGCACTCTCCAGCGACGGCTGTTAAAAACCTTTTCACGCGAAGGGCATAAGTTTTTGCAATTCAATGTCTATTTAGAGGAGATAAGGGCTTTAATTAAGGCGTCAGGTCGAAAATCGAATTTTTGAGGAGACGAAATTTAAGTTTTATTTTTTACAATCAAAGTTATTTTATATTTCAAGGAGCTGCGCAACTCCTTAAAATATAAAATAGCTTTGATTTTTTCAGAGGCTTCCACGTTTCTGCGAACTGTCAATTTTTTCGGAGAATTGGTCTTGATTCTCTTCACCCAGAAGCGTAAGAACCCTTTGCAACACACCCAAAGCGGTGGCTAACATCAAGCATCGCTTCGAGGATCATTAGTTTTTTCAATAAGAGATCAGTTGTATATGCTCGCGAGGAACGGCCTTGCGTTCTAGCGACACCTTACCTACATCTCTTTCAAATTCAATCGGCTACTTGAGTCTGTGGCGATCCTGCTTGCTTTGGATGCAAAATCCCAACCGAATCTTTGATAGTGGCCTAGGCAGCTGCAAGCTCAAGGGTGAAATGTGCTTTATGGGCCAATTAGGTCTCATGTTTTTCAACTTGAACATTTAAACAGGCAACTTATGCGCTTTTTCTTACACAACAACTCTTTAGGTCAACAGATATAGATAAAAGAAACGAATCACTGGAGAAAAGTTAGGTTGGAAAGCAATGGCGTTATGATTATCTTAGGAATCATACGCATGGTGCACAATGCATAGGCCTTTCGCGAATTGGAACGATAATGGTATTTTCCATAAAAGTTGAGACCAACAGACAATTGACATACTACAAAAAAATTCTTCACGCCATACACTAAATGCATGCAAATAAGCTCATAAATTCGCTAAAAAAGCTGTCATTAAGAATGGATTTCTTCTGGTCCCACAAGTTCATACGAAAACAATTACTGGCATGCTCCCTTTTGAGCATTTTGTTTACCTTCACAGAAATCACCTACGCAGAGCAAATACGCAACTATTTTTGTGCATTTTATTTCCAAACTGCGGTTAAAGCAAAGGCTTTAGATATGCTTTTCGAAATCAAATTCAATGTTTCGTTGATTATTTATCCAGTAAACAATCGGCATTGAAACGTGGTTTGTCTTTTTCTCCTTTACCAAAGCAATATTATGACATTTTCATCTCGATAAGTTGACTTTTTAGGGCAATACTGCGTCATTGTGTTACATCAAAAATTAAATCATTGAACGCGCTCTCTATTTGAAATTTAATTAGCCTTGCTTAAAACTATAACAGACTACATTCGACAAACAATTGTGCCTGTGACTCATGTAGAAATGTACTACAAAAGAAATCTGATTACGTTTATTGAATTTGCTGTGTACCTTGTTTTTCACGTTTACGCCCTGATATTATCAGGTAGCTGTTGTATAAGGTATGACAAAATTACATTGAATGTAAGGCCCTAGGCACGGACATGAATGAATTATAGGCGAAAAGCAAATGCTTTTTGTTCTTATATTTTAGCAGCCCTTTTAAAAACAAACTATTGTTAACAAAAGCGTAATGGAAAAGTGATAATAAGAAAGCAAACAAAAATCTGTCTTTTATTTTCGCTATTATTTATGCGGTTTTTTTGTATAATCGACGACATATGTTGAAAAGACTCAGAAAGACAATTATTGCCATTTACGTACGTTCGAAAATTCGCCATCGCCAATGAGTCTTGACTTATTTAAGTTCAAAAAGATCAAACCGTCTTGTACTAACATCAGTGTCACTACTAATGTATAGCCGTATTATTTTATGAAATCAAAGCGCCGTTACAACTAAAATGCTAAGCAAATCTAAGATCAAAATGCTTACAAGGAAAATTAAATGATACAATCGTAATTTTTGCCATAATTTCACCAACACGAATTAACAGCTGTTTTTACGATCCAACAAAAATATTTTTTTGTCACTCAGCTCAGCATTTCCAGCATTTTTGAAGTCATTTACAAACTCACTTTTACAAAACGTCCACGACAACTAATTGAGAGGAGCAAATCCACAATTTTATGTTGCTTTGCGTTTGGAGGAGGCACTTTACGTCTCTTTCCTTTGCTCCCTTGCACTGCTTGCGACAGAAACGCATTGCGCCAGCAATATTTGTAACTCCGAAACAGGTCTGACCACAACCTTGTTTAAAGAGCAATAGCAAAAGATTTAATGTGTGAAGTTTAGGCTCATTACGTCGCTTACTTTCGATTGAGCAAAGAATTGCTTTGCCCGTCAAACCATTTCTATACGGTAGTGAGTGGCCTACTGTGCCAGGGGGGATTTCTGATGCAACCACTCAGGACATTTCTCAATATTGTTTCTCTAATGGCTCAGCAGCGCAGAAACCTCGCGGGCATTGAACCTACTGCCTCACGATCGCCTGTCAGCGCCTTTTTGTGCTGAGTCGCGTTGCCGGTTATGTCTGGTGGATCTGGATTCAATTTCCTTGGCTTTAAAAATGATATTCACCGATCACTTGCTTGACGCTCAGCAGTGAAAGTGAAGGGAAAAATGAAACAATTCACTCAGTTATGATTGAAGCGTCTTTTCGACATTAAAGCTGTTGTAGTTGAAATCGCTGAAAAACATGTTATTTCATTTACAATTGCAACCACCCGCTCTCACCCTGCATTTATTGCGTCACAAAAACAACCAATTTAATTCATTTTAAACAATGATGAGCAACCGTGTGGCAACGTAATTAGCAAGGCCTATACGTGCTTGAGATCAAATTGGGCCAGACTTTTCGGTTAATTAAGTTCATTAAGAATAGATGTTTAGTTCTAGTAGTTGACCATGCAAAAGTCAGAGTCTTATCTCCTGCGTCTTTATTAACACTTCAGCAAGATGAATTTATCAAAATGCGCTTACAATCGATTTATCAAAATGCGCTTTTAATGAATGGTCTGGCTAGCAGTGGCGTCATTACAGTTCGGTTTTGAAAAGTGTCTCCAATTAAAACCTATTTCTAAATTCAAGAATTTTGTTTTCCCTAACCTGAAAGCACATTACCCTAATCTCTCGTCGAAAGAGTTCTCTAAAGTAATGATAAAGGTGTTTTTAAAAAACGTAACCATCTGAAACCCCTCTTTCTAGTGACGTCGCGGTAGATAGCATTTGATTCTCGGCTCCCTTCCCCTCAGCTCAAATAATGCTTAAGCCTCTTACGTTTCGAAAAATTACTTTTTTGTCAAATATTATTAAACTTTCAATACTGAAGCTTACGTTTTTTCTCGATCGGATTTACTTGAGTTTAAATCTTCTGAAGAAACTTCAACTTCCTTTCTTCGAGCACCATTTGTCCGAAGACTGCATTCGTGAAAGATCAGAGCTGGACTTCGTCGGAAAAAGTAAATGGGTTTTTTATTATTATCTTTACTGTTGTTTTGTAGTTTATATTTATACAATGTCTTCGGTTGGGATCCCTAATGCCGGTAATGAAAACGGAAAAATATCTGATGGGCTTACACCCTCTTTGCCTCATGTTAATAATGCGTCTCCTTTTAGTTCAGAACAAGTTGTACCGCAAGCTGATGACTGCGAAGAGAATACTGGAAGTCAACTTAAAACACCTTAAAAACAAATTGGAATGCGCTAAAGCCGATGACCTTGACGATCTTGCAGCAGAGTTCCAAAAAATTAAAAAATCCTTCGCGGATTATAAAACTCGCGTTAATGATAACATAAGCGACCCGGAGATTAATGTGCAACTACATAGTGACATGGAAGACCTGTTTAATGGGAGTCTGCAATTGCATGATGGTACTGTGAGTGATGCTTTGCGCGATCCTTTTAAGGATTGCCCACCTGAGACTGGTTTGGGCCCGGAGAACAGAATCTCTCAGGTCGCTAGTTGTCAGGGCGCCTTGAGTTCGACGTCTAGTAAATTGTTGGCACGCCAGATTGATCTTGATCGCAGGCCCGCGGAACTTCGAGGTATTCACGGCCGTGATCTCGCTAGGGCTAAAGCGGATGCCGCCGTCGCCTCTGCTGCTGCTGAGGTTGACGCCGAGGCCAGGTTATAAATTGGGGAAGCAAAGCTCGAAGCTGAAGAAAAATAGATTGCTCTTTCTGAAAGCGGCTCATCGGTGGCGGTTTCGCACAGATTTACAAATAAACTTCGCTTAAGTGGTGTTGTTACATCCGGTGTTCCTAAAACTATGGACATTCGTAAGACTGATCTGAATCAGAAATGTGCAAATGATTGCACGGGCCAACAAAAAAAATTTTTTTCATGGTGCCTAAGATGTTTTAACTGTTTTTACCTAATTTGAGGGCACTGATTCCAGAAATGCTTTCACTTTTTCTTTATCAGGTCTAGTTTTTCTGCTATGGTATACCCCTCTCTGTGGGAAAGCGATAGCTACAATAAGGACAGGCAAATCAAAGAAACAATATTTTTATGTAACTTTATGGCACATCTTCATGGAATCACACCAAAATATTCATAATCAAATCTTGAAGTTGTAAAAAATGCTAAACATAGACATCATCAGCCATAAATTCATGTTTTACTGATTTTCTAGAATGGGAGCCTCCAGTGTCATCGCGCTTGATAGACCAACAGTAGTCTGCAAGCATGATGGCATTCCAACAACCTTGATAGCTAACTTCCATGTCGCTGATGTCTTGATGGAAGCGTTCCTCTTGCTAGTCGCTCACATCACCTAGATTTTCTGGAAAACAGGCAAGATGGCTGTGCAAAAAAAATATAACTTGATGTTCATATTTGCATCCAGTCGATGGAGATTTGTGAGTAATATTTCAACATGTTCTTTGTAGTTAGGCGCCTTTGTTTTTCCCAAGAAGAATTTTACTACATTCGTAAACGCCGTACAGGCACTCAATTCTGCAGGATTCATAAAATTACAGAAATTTGCGTCATTTATTATCTTTCGAATCTGGGGTCCATCAAAAATTCCAGCTTTTAATTTCTCTATGGTTAGGCCAGAAAATTTCATGCAAATGTATTTGAAACAGTTGCCATCTTTCTCAAGAGCCTTCACAAACTGTTTCATGATGCCAAGCTTTATGTGAAGAGGAGGAAACACAATTTTGAAACGCTCTACCAAAAGAGGAGCCAGAACATTGAGAAAGCCGGTAATTAGCTCACTGCGCGCAGGCCAATCTTTTTTTATCCAGTGCTCTGTTTTTGCCTTGCTATCCCACAAACACAAGAAGCAAGGAAATTTTGTGTAGCCACCTTGCAGCCCGAGGAGAAACCCAACCATTTTCAAATCGACACATAAGATCCATTGGTGCTGTTTGTATGAAGTTTTTTCCAGAACAAATTTGATTTCATCATATTTTTCCTTGAGAGTTGTTAAATGGCCTAAAGGAACTGATCCATATACGTTGCCATTGTGAAAAAGAACACATTTTAATCTTCTTTTGGAACTGTCTATAAAAAAGGTGCCAATCTTGAGGATCATACTGTTGGACACCAAGCTGCCGCAGCAGGCCGGCAACGTCGTTGCAATATATTATGACGTTTTGCTGAGTGAAATATGGCAAGAATTCAATGTGGTATTTTCTATAGAAGGTTATGAGAGTTCCAGGATGAAGTAAATTTTTTTCTTTAAATCTTGAAGCTAGAAGTTCAGAAGATTCTTTGGAAAGGTTGAGATCTCAAGTCAGATTATCAAGTTCTCTTTGAGAAAGGAGCTGTAATAGTGAAGAAGGAGGAAAACCGCCATATGAAACAATGTTTTCACTACTGTCCGTGGACAAAACGGAAGCTTGGTCTTCTTCAGAACCAGGCAATTCCAATTCGGGCAAGCCTTTAAACACTGGAACAGGAATTTCATTGCACTGTAATATTGGCCTAATTGCGACTCGAGATATGGATATACCAACGGATTCTTCTTCTTCCTGTTGATTCCCTTCGTGTTGACTGCACAGTAGGTAGCAGTCATCGAAATGGTTTTTCGTTTTTTTGCCATATTTATCCTCCATTCACGAGAAAGTGAATTGTATCGTTATGTTTTTGGATGGTATGTCCGCACTCGCTTGGGAGTTGCCTTTTCTGAGGTGTCTGAGGCATCTGTCTTCCACATAAAGTTGGGGCGTCCCGTTAAATGCTTGCCCAACGACACAACAAGCGAAGTTGCCGGTTTGTTCTCCACAACCTCCCATAAATGCCGAGAGCCAAGCAGGGAAGCTGTGGATACCATTTTTTAAAGTCTGTTGGTATGACGCGACAAAGGGAATGAACTCCAAGTCCACCGACTGCAAAGCGGACACTCTAACCACTATGCTATCGCATCGGTTCACGCCAGATCATTGGAATACCAAAGCAGAGTGACTTTCTATCTTTTTTTGTCCATTATCAAGGATGCTCAACACATTGCTTGCATACAATATGGTGTGCCCATGCCTTTTCTTGATCACCCAGCATTACTTTGAAGTAGGCAAGATAAGCACACTTCACAAATTCACTGATCCCTTTCCTGTTAGATTGCAACGTATGCTCTCCGCAAATATAGCAAAACACATTTGGATTGTTTAAACAACGTCGCCTAGTAGAGGATGTGGCCATGCTTAATTTTTGCTCTAAAAACCTGCAACCCAAGTAAAATAATGCAGCTTATTTATTTCCTGTCTGACTTATAAATGAATTTCTAACATTAAAAAATAAACCTTACTTTGACCCAGAAATCAACAAAAATATGCGACAATCGGTAGGCCTACCTGCTACTCAGTGTCCACCTCTTACCAACTACATACCTCTTTGTATAGCAAATTTGACTTTTACTTTAAGGTTTGTGATGTCATAATCATTTACATACATCACAATAACAACGTACAATTGTAATTATGACACTACAATATATATAAAAATACGCCTAATTTTAAGGCAAAACAGGTATAAAATAGCAAATATCTTAAAAACTTGACCTGATGAGAGAAAATTAATATGATTTTCGGAATCAGCACCCCCAAATTAGTTTAAATCAGCTTAGAAACCTTGGGCACCAAAAAATGTGTTGGCCAGTGTTATCTTCGTGAAAACGGCAACGTCGCGGCTGCGAGTTGTCAGCCGGCTTTGGCAGCGAGCAAAGCCTTTAAATCAGAGCACTTTAGGAGAAACCAAAACTAAAACTGAATGGACTTGCCGTGCGGATCCGGGGTTGCGTCCGGCTGCATCCTCGCAGCGTCAGGAAGCCGCCGCTAATCTTGTTACTTCTAATACTGTGGGTTTTGAAGCGTATCTTGAACGTCAAGGACGCAATGAATTTATAAACCTTGCCTCGCAAATAGCTTATGATGGCACCGACATTGCCTTTTATTTTATGAGAATCAAATACGAAAACTTATGAGTGAAAGTCTTTGTGACGAGCGCAGATTGGAAATTCTCAGAGCATCCTGTATCGGCCAACCGCGTGAAATGGTCAACCTTTTCATAGCGCCTATGAGGAGTATGTCGACGGCGCAGCAAATCGAAAAGGCATTCGATCGCTTGAGACAGAGATATGGTGTCTCTGGGAGCCTGACTACCAAACCTCAAATAATTGATATCTCGGGCCCAGAGGGGTGTTAAATACCGCATCACTGAAATCTTACAATGAGGATTTAAAAGTGGCGGCCCCGTCAAACACTACCCTTACTTTATCTTGCTTGGTGACAAAAAAGGGCAAATACCAACACTTGGTATCAGACAAGATCGCATCATCAACAGGTACTATTCAACCTTCGGAAATCATCTCCTGAAATGTTTCCTCAAGTATATCCTTCAGCTTTATATTTTTTAGAGCGTTTGGTTGCAAATTTGTGGTCCGTTTTAAAGCGCAAACGCAATTATCCGGCAAATTAGTCACAACATCCATTTTTAATGGAACTGGAATTTCGTAGCGCCCGTTGATTATTTTTATATTAGACTCGACCAACTGACGTGCTATCTCATCATTTATAGACGGCTGCTTAACTTCGTCTTCTATTTCATAATTACGCAAAGACTCCTTCAAACCAGCGATTTCTTGTTTAAGTTGTTCACACTCGCACCTATCGCAATCCCTGTCCACTTGAATTTTAAAGTTTTTACATACGCTCCGTCTCACTCCCAAGCGTCCGCCGCTTGCAATCGGCCCAAGTCGAGTTAACACGTAATTAGGGTGATCAGGGTGCTTACTTTCTCGTTTCTCCAACACAGTAAGTAAAGATTTATTGGTTTGTCCGATTAAAATGTCGATGCTCGCTGAGCAATTACCGGAATAGTCACACCTCGAAAGTGCTCTAATTTTTCGACGTTTACAGCGTGAGGAAGAGTGCCTTCATCCTCAGCAAACTCTGGCACAACTAAACCATTTTTTATTTGAAAGGTTTCATCAGTGGATAGCGGCTGGAGGGTAAACTCTGTTAGTCCGCCATTGCTGGTGGTTTGCTGAGAAAGAGTTCGAATCGCTCTATTCTGTTTTTTATCAACAACCAGACTAAGTTCATTTTTCAGCCACTCAGAAATTAATGTTGAAAGTGATGCAGTGTCATGTTGCGCGTAAACAAGAGTGGACCTCCCGGTGCTGGGATTGATGACCCTCAATGCGCTGGTGCGGAGCAACACAGTATTGTTATTGTAAGACGTCAATTTTCCGACTATAGGCTGCTCATCCTCAGACGAGGAAACGCGTGTTTCAATGTCAATCACTTTTGATAAACTGAAACTTCCGTTCCCGCTGCCAACGCGAGACCGGACATAAAGCTCATGCAGCGCGCCAGCGTGCTTGCTGCTACATGCGGGACCGCATCTGCGACACTTCGAAGGGGCCATGCAGTTTCGCACCGTATGACCCAACGAAAGGCAATTTCAGCACCGTCCCGCATCCACAACAACACGCTTTTTTGCCTTCGTTTGTAAAGGTTTTAAACGTTTCACAATCTCCTAGAAAATGTTTCGACCCGGAGTCACTGCACACAAAGCAAAGCGGGAGTGGTTTAGTCAGCTGAGGCCTTTGATTTCCTCCAGAATTATTACGTAAATTAGGTCCTTTATTATTAGTTTGCGATGTCTGCACCAGAGGTGCTTTAACCGCGACCTGTTGAACACGAACAGGACCACGTCCTACCCCGGACTCACGCGACTTTTCCTTATCATCCGATTCAAAAAAGATTCGCGCGTAATCCGATGTCATTATGCTTAGTTCTTCAACGACGAATTTACGCAAAGATTTGAACCCAGGACGGTTCAAATCAAGGCCCGATTTTTTAAGATAATCAGGATACCGTCGTTCAAGCACACCTGGGAGGCGATTGGCAACATCCATAAGCAATTGCTCCGACAATTTTTCCACTTCGTCGTGCGCATAAGCAAAAACCTCTAAGGTATTTAAAGGAGCGGCACTAAATGATGCTGCCCATTCTGGAATCAATTTGTTAAACGGTTTAGTCGAAGTCTTGACGAGATTTCGAGTGGGAAGGTACGCTTGCACGGTTGATCTGAGCAAGTGCTTTTTTCCAAGTGGCTATGCCTGATAGTCAAAGGGATTTGTTCCGTTTGATATACTGTAGTACAGAAACAATGATTTGGATGAAGGAAAAGTTCAAATATATAGATTTATGAGACATGTTTGGGGAATCAATTCTAGCCTCTTTGTTGCGCTTTTTGCAATTGAAAAGTTGATCGCTGAAAACCCTACGAACGCTGGTACGATGACTTGAACAACTATTGAAAATAATCGGTACATGGATTACCTTTTGTTGGCCTCAGACTCGCTCGGTGACCTCAAAAAAATTTCTCGCGAATCAACCTCGCTGTTTGAAAGTAGAGGTTTTAAATTGCATAAATGGGTAGCTAATGGGAGTTCTAAAACTGTTTTATCTGGAATCCCGAAGTGTAATCTCGGTTCAAATATCCGGGGAGATAGATTTAAGTGCAGAGCTTATGCCCGACTCAAAAACACTTGATCTGGTGTGGGACGTTGAAAACGACAGGTTGCGAGTGTGTTTTAAACATCAAAAATTAGGTAAGGTAACTACCGGACGTGAAATGTTAGATGCATTGACTGGCCAGTTTGACCCCTTGGGTATCCTGGCACCTTGTTTGTTAGAAGGAAAACTAATTCTTCAAAAAGTGACCATTTTGGGTCTTGGCTGGGACGATGAACTTCCAGAGGATATTGGTAGAGACTGGAGCAAATGACTAAATGTAATAGAGAGCTTTGCTGGCTTGTCTATTCCCCGCTATTGTCTCTTGGAGGGATCTGTGATTGAGGACGATGAAAATGACGCGTACCAACACCATGGGTTCCGTGACGCGTCAAATCAAGCTCTCTCTTGCGTGGTGTATCTAAGACGCATAATAAATAGACGCTCGTGTGTGGCCTTTGTACAGGGCAAGGCTAAAGTTGTGTTGGTAAATCAAACCAATTGGGTTATATCACGTAAGAAGCTGGAGGCTGCCGAGATGTGCTGGAAGTTGATGCAGGATGTGTCGAAATCGTTGCAGCATCTCGGATGCAGTCTCCATTTCTGGTCGGACTCGCAAGTGGTTTTGAGATGGATTATAAACCCTGACCTTCATTTGCCGCTTTTCGTAAAGCGTCGAGTTGACAGAAACCTTTTAGTGGCCTCTGCCGATGTTTGGAGTTATGTTAATAGGTCGTTAAACCCTGCTGATGTGGGAACGCGCGTGAAAAGTGTTAAATGGTCTGGTAGTCACTCACTCTGGCTTAACGGACCCGACTTTCTGCTGCAGAAAGGTCTGGAGCCTCAGCCTTCCGTTTTCACAGTCACAGTGCATAGGGCTGGCGTTAGTTGAGACCCATTGTTAAATATTGGCAGCAAAAGTTTGAATCGACTCATTGAGATCTCGCCGGATCTTTACGTATTAAAAAAGCGCGCGGCTTACCTTGTTGCGTTTAAACAGTTTCTCGTTGCTAAAGCAAAAAATAAATTCTTTGTTGAACCGAATTTTAAAGCGCATATTTTGGATAAGACCTTTATGGACATAGTCAATTATATTTAATATGATCGATTTGGGGCCGCTGTTGAATTGCTTAAAAAGGAATCTCCGGATGACTTCGACTCTGTTTTGAAAAGATTAAGTGACCGGGCCACTAGCGCAGAAGAAATAAGCCGTATTGCTGAACTTAAAAGTCTGCGTAGTTTGCGGCCCTGTGTTGATGCTAATTCTATGCTAAGGATTGATGGTCGGCTGGAAAATGCCGAACTTCCGTTGGACCCCAGACATCCTCTGATTATGCCTAGCAAACACGCGTTGACAAGGTTCATTGTGCCTTATGAGCATGTCGAGGCGGGTCACGCTAGGCCATCTTATTCTTTAATGCGAACGCGACAACAGTTTTGGATAATTAACGGAATTTCAAGCGTTAAAAGCATTCTTTCCAACTGCAGCGAATGTGCACGACGGAAAGCTACTCCTATTCGCCAATTAATGGCCGATTTGCCGACATGTCATGTCACAGCCACTTACAAGCCGTATAAATTTTGTGATATTGATTATTTTGAACCTTATACTTATCGGAAAAATCGCAGCGATTGTAAAGCTTGGGGACTTTTGTTCATATCTTTATGCACTCTGGGCATACACGTTGAACTGGTTACTAGTTTAGACATTGCAAGTTTTTTGTTGGCATTTTCGCGGTTTACTAATCTTCGTGGGGCAGTCGATACTGTCTTTTCGTATAATGGCTCTACTTTCAGTGCGGAAGCGGAACGACTCTCGTCGCTACTTCTACAGAGTTTCAGAATTCCCTTCGCAGGCGTGGTATTAATTGGATTAAGATCCCCCCCTTATGCTCCGAGCCAGGGAGGGAGTTGAGAGAGCATGGTGAAACTCTTTAAAAATGCGTTGGGGAGGGTCATTGGAGAGGCTCGTCGCAAGCCTTCGTTAATTGAATTACAGACCTTCGTGTAAGATGCAGTGCTTATTGTAAATTATCGTCCGCTTACCTCTGTAAGCAGTCAGCCGAATATTTGCTTCCTATTTCTCCTTCCTCTTTTCTCGGTCAGCTGCTCGGTCCGTATACCCCTATTAGCGCCTTCCACGATCGGGGAGATTTACGACCAGATTATTTGTATAACGTCACCCTTGCTAATAAGTTTTGGAAATCTTGGTCCAAGGGTTATCTACCGACTTTGTAAGGCCGCGGTAAATGGCGGGTTGCTTGCCAAAATCTTGCTGAAGGCCAACTAGTATTAGCTTGCCTCTCGTTTCAAGCAGAAAAATAGTAACGTTTCTTGGATTTTAAGTTAGTTGCTTAATTTGGTTGCTGCACGAAGTTCAATTTGTTTTTCTGCATTCCGTTATTTTTGAAGAAACTCTCTTTCTTTTTTATCGATTTTGGAGTTTAATTTAACTGCGTTTTTGGATTTGAATTTTCTTTTACTGAGTTCGTGCAATAAAGAAGTTTTTGTTTAGTCGTTGTGGTTGAAGAAGGAGCGAAGGTCTTGGAGTTCCTCCTTGCACTTGTGCGCAAATCTTCGTTGTTTAAGAATTTGTAACACCAGTCAATATTTATTTTTCTTGAATTACAAGCTTGAATTATAACCCTAAGTCTGTACTTCTTTTTCGTTCCATCAAAGAGATTATAAGCTGACTATAATTTGAGTCTGAATGGATAGGTCATTTTAAGCGGGTGTAATTGTACAATAATCGTAGTCTTCTCCATCATTAAGTTAAAAAATAAATAAATCATATGAGAAGGATTATTTTTATTTTCGCTTTGTTTTTCAAAAAAACTATAGCCCAGGTAGTCAGGGTTTCAGTCACGGAAGCGAGCGTACTTTGTGTGTTTTTGTGATTTGTATCCTAAAAAACTCCGTATCGATATTTTTTTGTACCTTTACAGCGCAAAGACTGCCTCACCTGCCTGGAAATTGCAAATCACCGGGATTGTCTCGGATTTCCAAGGATGTTCGGATTCTCAAGGTCTAAGGAAAGTCACAAAACTTCAGCCAACGCATAGCAATCACTTTGAAATTGTTTAGAAAACAAGCTCAGACTTCAGAATAGAGCTAGAGACGGCACCGATGCGTCCCCAGCACGCAATCATGGATAATCGCTAGGATGATGCACTGGCCATCCCGATGGATTGGCCAAAATACCAGTCATGAACCACAGATACTTAATGCCAATAGTGACTCTCATCTGTCCTGCACTCGCGCTTTCTTTTACTACCGCGTTCCAAGCTTCCCTAATTAGATCGTCAGAAATCAAGTGGGTGCTGTTGTTTTCTTAGTGATTAGTGTCCCTGGAATTTTTTGTGAAGGCTGGCACATATGGTTCAGCTGCATTTTAGAATTGCTTAAACCTACTCACAAACTGCTTGATAACAGCTTTATAGTTCTTTGTTACATTATGCAAAATAATTTATTTCCACGCCAAAATTTTTAGATCCTAAACTGAGAGAGAGTTCTTTATTTTTTTCTATGGTTATGAAAATCTTTCGTCAACTGCACTGAAGAGACTTGCTTCGGAGTTTTCTCTGAAACGATTTCAAACATTGTTTGTTTTCGCATTTTAAAACCTAAAACAAAATATAAAATGACTAAGCACAAAGATCTCAGTGGAGGAGTCAAGTGTTCTTTCTTACATCTTTTGTTTCTTTGTCCGCGCGCCTGGTTACACCTTTTCATCGCAGCTAGTTTCTAATACGATCTAACGTCCTTCTACTGAGTGTTGTCTCTGAACCCTCTCTTGGCATCGTCATTGGCCTTTCTCGTATAAATTGACGTCACCTTTCCCGCTTTAAATATCGTTGCCCCTTTCCCATTTAAAAGGAACTTGAACTGCCTCAATTGTTTTGTTCATAACCTATCACGTCTACGCAGTGTTTACTTCTTAGCTGGTAGTCAAAAGTATTTTCTTAAGAACAAATTTTATTAAATTTGTCAAGGCGTTTGTGTTAAAAAGTTGCATTTTCACAAAACAATAACGATTGTTGCAACAGAACAGCGTAACTATTGGCAGTTAATAGTAAATAGTATGATTGTTAAAGACTCGTGCATATAACAGTATGGTTGACTTGAAAGGCAGCTTCATATCAAAAAGTACGTTTTTGTGACAATACAGTAATTAAATTTTATAAAATTGACAGTAAAAAATAAAAAGATAGCTACTAATCTCAATAAAAATGCACTACCAGTATGTATCTACTTGTAGCTATAAGCTCATGGAAAGCAGCGACAGCTTTAGGTAGGCGGTATTGCCAGGTGCTAAAAGCAACAGTTTGTTTTTAATTGAGTTGCGCTAAGACCCAGCATGTTTCAGGAGGCTGATTGGCAAAAGAAGTTGTCATTTGTTCAAGTTCGACCATCAATGGCAAGGATGTTGCTGTGTTATTATAGTGAGGAAAATCGTCAGATTCTGGTAGGAAATCAATGGAAGGGTTTATTTGATCAATGTTTGTCGGTATAAAACTGGATTGAAAATCAAAAAATTCGGAATCATTTTGAACGTCGTTGGAATGCGAGACATCTACAGGCCATTGTTCAACAGCATTTGAACTCCACTCGGCGGAAACTTGACTTTCTCTATGAGCTGGCGACCAGTTTTCCATCTCAGCATCCACCAAACTGCCAGAAGTTTGAGTACCTGCATTGGAACTGTTGTTCTTGATATCTAATGCATATTCAGACCCGACTGAAGGATCTTGTACAGATGCATCATAGTAATTGCTGTATTCTGTCAAGCGGGATTCTGATTCCGGCGTCAAGATTTCAGCTTCAGGACTGAGTACAATTGGATGCAATTCGGACGTTTCTTGATCATTTCTTGGCTCTGAAGACTGAAAAACATTAACATAGCGGCTGTCTGAAGACAGTGCGTGCACATTATCTGCACAATCGCTAGGAGTTTGCTCATCTTCTACTGAAATGGCTTCGCTTGGAGTTGATCGCTTGCAAAGGATTGCTTTAGGCAAAGACGAAGTACGTTTCAATGTTTCCTGTTGTAGCATGATGTCGAAAGCTTTCAACATTGATTCGGTTATTTCAGAAGGCCGCTGGTCGACGGAAATTCCTTTTTGGCTTGTTGCTTTCACTTCGAACTCATCTTGTTCATGGTCTTGACTAAATGAGGACCTCTCACTTTCGGATTTCGAAAAAATAGGAGAAGCAGGAGACGCGAAATCATTACTGTCAGAAGGTTTTTTAGATAATTTTTCGACTGTATGCTGTCCTTCTTCCGAAGAAAGAACGGATTTGCGGCGACTTCGCACCAAATCTTCAAGTGCTTTAATATATTCGATTGCTGATTGAAGAGTATCAACCTGAGCAAAAAATAAAATCTTAATTTTTAGTTGCTGAGTGTAGCCAGAAGAAATTTTGTTGGTGAAACTCTATATGATTTTTCCCCGTGGAGATGTCATCATATCTTAGAACTGTTGCAGGTCCGAAATTTTTGGGGAAGCGGCAATCCGTTGTGGGCTTGATGCGAGGCCGAAAACAAATTGCAGGGAGGGGAGATCTGACTTCATTTGTCACAATGCCGTAATCATGCATTAGTACTGCTGCCCAAAGCTGACTTTACGACTCTTCGCTACGCCCCAGATCGAATTCTCCTTGATCCATAAAGCCTTCACTTCACCGTGTTTAAATAGTTGTCGATCTTTCCTTAGAAAGTGTTTTCATTCATTGCTTTACCCCCTCTCAAAAGCGGTTTCAAGATGCAAGTGCATCTATTTTATATTCAGAGTCTATGAAAACATTTAGTTCAACAAGACTCTTGAAAAATTTTGATATTTATTATGAAATAATATTTGTTCACTGAAGAGTTAAAAATAGATCAAACAGATGAGCAAATCACTTTAAACTCGCGCGGGGTGTCTAGCAAAGGGTCACTTTGGATTCTCATAGTTGCAACTATTAATCCAATTAACTTGCAAAATAGCTTCATCCGTTTTACCTTGCTTATTTTCTTCCTGTTTCGGTCTCCGTGAGGAACGTGTTGTCGGAGTTCATCGAAAGCGCTGTTAACGTTTTTAATACGCCGACGTTCTCGGGCGTTTCTTCGCGCGACGCTTGCTGGATTTTTCCCGCCACTGCGCGAAGCAGGGCCCGGCCTCGGTTGCTTCAGCGCGTTAAGTTTGCCGCTTAGTTGCATCTCAAATGTTGCATTTTCGTCGCTTGCGTTTGCCACTTGATCCTCGGTCGTCCATTGATTGTTGTACTTGATTGAAAATGACTTACTTTGATTCTTCTGAGTCGCATTGTCAGCATTTAGTGTGTTGGCAGTCATGTTTCACTTTCAAATCATTAAATCTGTAAAGTATAACACAACATATTATCATTTTTACGTGCAATCAAGCTACAGTATATTTCATCTCTGTTTTTTAACCTAACGTTCGGCAAAATATTTTATTTTTTGTTTCAGATATATTGATACGTCACAATCAAGTTTTCATGACCAATTTTATATTTTTCATTTTAGTAAACGCCTAGATATATTGTTCGTCAAAAAACTTGCTCAATAAATCAAAATTTTCTAGGACGATATGGCTTTAACTCGCGATATCTGTTGAAGCTTGCCAAACAATCTCAGAACTCTTTCGCACACTCTCGCCACTTTCCCACGCTTTAGAAGTGTCGCGAGTCAAACACAAGACAGTCGCGTGCCAGTCTTTATATATGCGTAATGTCCGCATCGACTTCGTTTTGATTGGCTGAAAAGAAAAGTGTCATCGGCACGCTTTTGCCGCCCGTCGCTTGCAATTTTTTTGTTGTTAACATTTATCATTCACTGTCATGGGCGTAGCCAGGTGAGACAGAAAAAAGCCTCCCTCTCTTTTCACCCAACGACAGCTGCAGTTTCTTTATTTAATAACAGTACCAGCAAATCCTATGTAGATCAAAACCTAAGAAAAACCAATGCGGTTACCAAGCTGAATTTCAGCGAATTGAACAAAGCTAATTCATAAAATCTCGGGCAGCAAATCATATCCAAAGTGAAGTTTTAGTTTTTTTCGACTACACGAAGCAGTTATGTGGAAAGGGGATACAATTTTTCCCTCTTCCAACAAAAATAAACGTAAAGCTTTTGCACTTTTTAACGTTTTCTCATTTCTAACACCTGAAAACTTCTTTTGAACAGCTTACCTTCTATTTGCTCATATTTCTTCGTTAAATCAACTTTTTACTTGACGCCCTTGTGCAAATATCCGTCCTCTTAAATTTCGAGATTACTATGTCCCTAAATACTATCTATTTTGATTGGCATAAGATGACTGATGGTCATAATAATAGGTTCCATGTTTAACGCGTCTTCTTTTCGTCATTTTGAACAAGTTCGTTTTAACGCTTTAAGTTTAGTAATGGAAGCCTTGGCAAGATGACTGAACGCATAACTATCTGGTCTTTTCTGAATTATATCAAATACCTATAATATGAAAGATGAAAGCACCCAGGTGTAGGGATTGTTAATGCCAAATAATGGTTCTTTATTGCACAATGAAAGCAACCAAGTGTGATCTTGCAATTTGAACTCAAGCAATAGTACTTAAATTACTCTAAAATCGTCAATACGACACTTTTGACTAAGCGGCTCGGATAAAATATACTATTTTAAATCCGGAGATGATTTTTTAGCCTTTAACCAGGTGTTACTTCAAATAGGAAAATAACCAAATAGATTTAAACGCATAATAATATTGCCATGGAGGTCGAGACCGCTTAGGATTAGTAAAATCACATCATTAGTTAATCGCAGGCTAAACAGCTTTGTTATCTCTCACAGAAAAACAAAAATGGCTGCCGGCTTCAGCGTTCATGTCTGATTTAGATATTATTACTATTTCAAAGTGGAATTACACCGCAACAAAGGTCGGCTTGCCAAGGTAAATTGAACAAGTCAATCTTCCAGAAACATAAGGACAACGCTTTTCACAAACTTTGAAGACTTTTTTAGAACTTTTGTTGGTCCCCATCAAAAGCATCTAATTCGACAGTTACGGGTGGGGCAGTGTTTAATTTAAGTCAAAAAAATTCATAGAAAATTACGGTCAACCAAAGTGGTAAAGGAGGAATAACGGGAGCTTACTCCTCTATTTCACACACTAACTTATCCCTAACTATGACTAAACTTATCAAGTAACTGAGTGGTTTGGGGCAAGAGTATCCTTCTGTATACGACAAATGTGTTCTAACGAAATAGGTTATAGCTTTGTATATCCTACACTCTGCCATTAGTAGCCATATGCAATAAAAAACTAATAATAGCAAATATAATTGCAGTCGTTCGAATACTTCACTTTGTGGGTTTGTAATAAATATTACGTTGTTTGCCTCGCCGATTAAAAGGTCTATTTTTCAACATAAACTACCAGCGTAATAGTATCCTGACAGGGAAATGTCAATTTTATGTCATAATTTTTGCTTTAACGCGCATTTAAGCCAGTAAAGATTTCCGCTCTGCGACGCAATGGACAACAATTATCCTTCAGACAGGCCAGGACTGACAGCAGTAAAAATTACAAGCAAAAATCCAAAGATTATTGCCGTTGACCGAAATTAGAACCTGCGCACCCGTTTCTTTTTTCACGGCCCACTGTTGAAAACATAACAATTGACTTAAGACGTTTTTAGAAGGAGGATAGAGATTCAAATTTTTCACATGTCCCACTTATTCTACTTTTTGGAAAAAGGTCCAACCAAAGAAAAGCAAGAAGAAGTTGATCCCGTATCTCTGATAAAATAAAAGCATGTAATATAACCAAAACATGTAGTGACCTCTTTTCAGTTCAAGAGTATGTAGTTGAACTTTATATTTTGCAGCATGTAGCTTTTTTCTCCTCAGCAGAGAAGGTTAACTGGGGATTTCAAAATACTTTTTTGCCAGCTTTGAAGTGCCTTTAGTGATATGTAACCTAGTATTCCAGAGAATGTAGTTATATGGTAATTATATGTGAAAATGTTTAATTTAACAACCTACTGCACTCTTGATTTCAAAATCCAAATACCCGTGACGTGCATTGCATTTTATTTATGCTCTTCAAAGGTGGGTCCGTATCAGCTGTACCTGAAACAAAGGCACAACTTTATTTCCGAAAAAGGCGGTTTAATAAACGATGAAAAAAAAGACCCTCTTTTAGGACTGGCTATTAAAGTAAGAATAGAAAAATTATGTCATGAGAAAGCGGTTTTTTTAATGTAATTTAAAAAGAAAAATTTACATATCTTGTTATGCGATAAATCACGAAATCACGTTGGGATCACTAAAGGTAGCGCTAGGCGGGTGGGACCTCACTACATCAATCGATTTGTCACACAATCATTTTAATTGCGCAAATATAGTACCGTAATTTAACTAAGCAAACGAATTAATGAGTAGCAAAGAGTGGCCACGTAATGCAAATATAAAATGTCCTTTGAAAAAGAAGCGTGTTTGAGAACACGGGAAAACATTGAACTACAGCAGGAAAGAATTTCGTTGAAAACGTTTCAAGCGAGAGGCGAATTAAATGAGTGTGAATAACGAACAATTCTAGTAAATGTGTTCTCGTGATTAAAATTTGCAAAATGAAAAATGCAATGCACGTAATGGGAAACTGGATTATGATATTAGGAGTGCAGTAGGTTATTGAAATGAACAATGTCGAACCCAATGAACATGTAACTACGTATCACGACATTCTCTGGAACACTAGGCTACATACCACCACAAGTCTTTTTATGCACCCTTACCCTAACATTGATTAAAATTTGATTTACGGCCCTACATAACTTGATCTTGTTTTCGTATCTTATTTAAATCTAAATGTCATTTGATAAACTCAATTTAAAATAGGACAAAGGTGTGCATTTGACATCACTTTTGTTTGCACAGAAGATTTTCATTTGTTCAAAACGACATATAAGGATCAGCGTTAATCTTGTTCAAACAGGCCATAGCTTCATTTTCGAACGATTCTGTTTGACTGCTGACAGTCGAACGTAAGATTTATCTTATCAGTCGTCAGTAGCTCAGGCAAGCGACTGTTTGGCTTCCACTTGCCGCTCTATTTTTCGCGCTTGCGAACAAACGTTTACTTGTTTGCATTGGATGCTGAAAAGAATCCCAAATCCTTTTTTTCCTCTAAGCGAATAGAAATAAGTTGAGTTAAATAATTAATAAGCTCACGGCGTTCAACTAAATTGCAATAAAAACTCGTTTTTCATCCACACACCCACGCGGTTTCGACTACCAGATGCCATGGGTACCGTGAAACGGTTTTGTTTCAAGCGAACGCGTTGATGACGTAAAAAGTGCAGTAAAAACTTCGTTCGATATTCCGAACGAACGCGCAGCATTTCGCTAAGTGTTTCAAATCTGCGTCATTGCCAAAACAAACAGTGAGTGGAAGGGGTGCAAAGCGTAAGTGGAGGGGTGAAAAATTGTCGAAAAGTTATAATAATTGTTTCAGAATGGCCTGTACCAAAACCGCCTTGCTTCTACTCATATTTGAGCAGTTTGTGGCTCGTGGGTGCTCGAAAATGTGGTTCGGATAAAAAGTTTTTCTAAGAATGACAAGAAAATAAACATTTGTTCACTCCCACAAGCTTCTTCGATACTCCCTGGCTTTTGCGACAACTGTTTTTTGACATTGCTTATCTATGGCATTGGATGAACTTTCTGCGTTACATGTTTAAAAGAAAAAATTATCCCCTTCTTCCTTTTTTAGACATGTTTTTGAGTGTCTCTGAAAAAATACTCGCCACCTCTTTAAGCAGTTCTAAAACAGGGGAACAAAACCAAAGAATATTGGAAACCCGCCTTTCTAATGGTCCCTTTCGCAGCGACAACATTGCTTCAAACAGTTGCTAAATAGTACAGCCAAGATTAACTTAACAAGAGGCAGAGTGCAAAGGTTGTTTTATGGGTTTGGCGTCAAGTGATTACACAAACCACAATTAGTTCTTCAAAAAAGCATCAAACATCGGAACTAGAGCCTGAGGAAGCTTATTTGGAAACCCGGTTGTGCCCCCATTGAGAAAATTCAACCGCATGTACATTCAGCAGATTTTTTTCCTGATTGCCACGTGTCTTAATAAAAGGATCTTTACCGAAAGCAAAAAACTTTTTACAGCGGACTCAAATGAATCCTGCGCTCTCTCAATCCAGGTCTGATGGCAGCTGTATTTTTCAACAAATTCGAGTGGTGCTTTAAAAAACATCGGAAATACTCACGTAGCCGTTATTGGCGATATACTTTACAAAAATTTTTTGCATGTTTTCTCATTTTTACTTGTTATCGAGAGGGTGAGGGTTGCGACATGCTATCAATTCTTTGTGTACCTATGTCATGCAAACCTCTTATCAGATGCACTCCGGTGTTGTCACAAACGTCTTGTGTTCAAACCACTATAAAGCTTTCTGCTAATGGTTCTGAGCGAGTTTTTCAAGCTTTTTTATAGGTGGCTGCTTAAGGATTTGATATCAAGTTCTTTCGATCTTACAATCGTCTTACGTTGGCCAATATTTCATCAAAGATTGACATTTGTATTTCTTAAGCGGTTTCAATGTTTTTACATCAGCACGAGCAATAAATTATATCAAACAACGCAGACAAGCATGTCAATTAATCTTAACGCCATAATACATCGGCTTTGTTGGGTTAAAAATTTTGCAAAGTGATAATGACGCGCTTTTGATCATACTTGATGTAGCATTAACAAACCAAAGGTTAAAGACTTAAAACGAGGATTATGAAGTCATTATGACCTAACTGTTTGTATTGTGTGGTGAACAATATCACACAAACACGCCGACATTTTGCTCGAAGGTGATTCCTTAATGTTCCCAAACGATGTTGTGCTGCCGAGTGATTTAAAACTTTCGCCGAAACGATTCAATAAGCGATCAATATCTTGAGGGTATCACGGGCGACTCGTGATTGTTTTGAATAAGGGTGCTGAGATTTTGAACCTTGGTAATTTTTATACAGGGTGGTCCAAAAGTAGGTGGACAGTAGTCAAAATTGGCTTATACCTAAATTAGGTGAATATTAGTAAAAAAAAGATTAGTTGTTGTGTTGTATAATATAGTATACATGTATAGTATGTATAGTATTATTTATAACCAACAAATAATCTTTTTTTACTAATATTCACCTAATTTAGGTATAAGCCAATTTTGACTACTGTCCACCTACTTTTGGACCACCATGTATAACGACCGGGGTAAGAGTAAATATCGTTCTAATGACTGGGAGCCTTGCCCCCGAACTCACCCACCAGGTGTTGTGAGTTTATTTAGTTTCACGCTTCTGTATATGCAAAGAAAAATTATTTTTTCATTGTGCATTTATGAGTTAAATAAATTCTTGTTGTTTTGTGATAATACAAACGTTAGTTTGTCTCTTCTCAGCATGTCGGATTACAAAATTTTGAAAATCAAGCGGCAAACAATCCCCAACATCGTACGGATTTTTTCTTTTCAGTAGCCTGTGAATCACCATCCCAACCGATCGTCATAAAAGAGAACTTTGGTCGCAATAAAGTACAAATAACCACAAAGTGCTACTAACAGGTAGTTTCAATTTACTTGAAATTAAACTACATTCTAAAATAACAGAAAGTTAAATAAAGGTGTATGCAACAAACTATAATCTAACTGCAGCCATCATAGTTTAAACTGTAGTTGCAAACAAATAAAACTTCAGAACACCGTAACTATTAAAGCAAGTAAAACGGTACCTAGTAAATGACATTAAGAAAATTGTACGTTTGCAATTTAGATAAAGCTGCCGGCAAATTGCACAACAAACACACTAGTACATAATTACAAAATAAGAAGCTGGTGGTCTGATGTTCAGAGTTTGAAACTATCTTAGATACCTGCATTGTACCATCATAACCACGAGGGTTCTCTAAAAAGTAATAGAAAAAGATGTATGACGTCTCCTCCAATAATAATATTTCTCGGAACGAACCCCACGTTGTGATGCCGCTGAATCTTGCTTTCGACGAGCTTGCTTTGATCATGAACATTTATTATCATGGCCGCATACAAAACAAGTCTACCTTGGCTAGCCTGAAACGCCCAACCACATTCCTCATACCTAAAGTTTTCAAAAAAACATTTTCAGCAATGCAACTGTTCAACCAATCAAAATTGCTCTAGCGCTGAGCGAGAAATTGAGCAAATTCCAATCAAATTTGCCAAGTTGAAGCAGGCAACTACCTCACACTAGACTCAATCAATTGTTGAGATTGCTACGTGACGCTGCATAACAATTTGAAAACTGTGCCCGACGCAATCTTAACGTAAAACGGTAAAACAGCGTTTTCCTATTTTTTTCAGCCCTAAAATACATTTAAAATGATTTTTAAATGGTTATCCTGAAAATATATACGGAATTGTAAAATACATTTGAGTGTTAGTAAGATTTGGGAGTAGTGCAGCGCATGCTCACGAACCTCCCCTGGTGGGCACGTTTTTCATCAGTTCTATAAGTAAGAAGATTGCGCTTAAATTTACAGTTACGATATTTTGGCTCACAATATCGGTTTAGTTGTAATTTCTACTGAGGAAACTGGTAGAGGTAAGCTTGTTGAAAGTGCCGCAATTTTGCACGTATTATTTTAAATGTAAAGTATACCAGAGAAGATGCAAAAATATATTTTTCTCAACTCTGTTTTGATGACAAACACGGTAACTGAAACTTGTTGGCGACACGAGCAGCATTTTTCCAATACACTAAGTCGCTTCAGCAAGTGTCTTGTACACGCGATTTTAATAGATAAACACAGTTCATCGATTACAGTTTATCGAATTGGCGATCTCATTTATACGCAAATTTGGAATAATCTCGCTGTATTTATATTATGCTGATAAGAAAAGATTTGGTGTCGTAACTTCTGGAAAAACTGAAATTTATGAAGATGGTGTCATCTTGAATCGATTTTGCCCACTAGTCTGAGCATATAATTATGCAACAGTATCTTTATTACGATATTTTAAATAACGTTGCAGGCTTATCGTCGTTGCACCGACTCGCTATCAATTGTATCTGGTTTAACATTTCTGTCACATAGACGACTGCTCTATTGATAAAGATAAATAATTTAATATTGTGTCGTCAATTGCAGAAAACAAACGAATGTTTACATTATTTTGATGGAATACCTTTTAAAATGTAATTTGTTAAAAGATTTTGAGGATTAGATGTAGTTCAATAATGCTTATCCGAAAGTGAATCTTAGCTTGGGGTTTGGCCCAGATCTAAGAGAACCACATGGCAAGGAAAAGCTTTGGCCTCTAAAATTAAGATTTGTAAACATACTCAGTGGAGCTAGTCAAAAAGGGAAGGCCAAGGCCTCCGAATTTACGACTTTCAGCAAAACTAAATGTTAGCTATGAGTCAAATCTGCTGAGCATAGTTACGACAATGATGCTGCCTATCCAGCATGTCGTAAGGGGCGACTTCAACGCTTCCGTCAGTGACTCTCCTCCCTCTTGGCGATGGGGTTTCAAGTACCGCAACGGATTGAAAACGCTGCCGTTACCTGTAAGCATGTATCTTTTGGTTTGATTGAGTTGGCAATGTGGAAATGGATCTTCCATGTTTCTGTAAAGTACTGCGCGTCAGTGGCAAGAAAGAAAAGAAGAATTTTTCTCAAAAATCAAATGCTCTCAAATTTTTTATGTCACGTGACTTAATGTGCTTACTTATATTCTTCTATTTTTTTAACATCTTGATGATTTTTTTCATCGTATTTCGGTCAATCACGGTTTTATAATTTGCGTGACAACAAAATAAGACGCCATTTTTGATATTTTTACTGGCATTAGATTTCAAGGTCCAATATTGGTTTTAATTATATGTGAGTAAACTTCGCGCGGTCTCAGAATTTTTTTCTCCAACCAACAACCTGTGAATATTATCGTTATTGCCTTTTGCTCGACAAGGGAGTTGAATTCAGATGTACCGACAGGGAAACCGACAGTCTCACCACCACAACATTGCGCCAAGATAAAGATAATTAGGCAGGTTTTACAAAAATGTCTCACTGTTGCAAGAGTAACTAAAAAAATATTGGAGAAAGAATTGTTTTAAGAACTGTCTCGATGTAGCTTAAACGGGATAAAAAAGAATTGACATTGTTTAAAATAACATATCTAATTATACCATTTTAAAAGCTGCAACTGTTTGTTATTGTCATTACACACGTGACTGTCACTTGTATTTCAAAATTTCGAAAAAGTGGAGAAATGAGAAAAGCTGAAAATATTCCAATGGTAGTTCAAACAAACAGCTTTTGATTCCCGGCCAGTAAGTCTTAAAATGTTTTGGCGATCCCCGTTAACGAAGACAAAGCCGGAATTAAAAAATAAAACTATCTCTCTCTCTCTTATTCTTTAAGTCTTCGTAGTGTAATGTCGAATGTCTTCAAATACAATCTTCATTTGCTCTCATTGTATATTAGTTGTTAGTTTGTTTATAATTCAAGAGAAAAACTCTATTTGTGATTTATTGTCTCTACAATCGGATTATTTAAACAATTTTTAACGATTCTAAACTCTTTTTAATTCAAAAACACAGAAGTTTTTACCAACTTAATTACACTTAATGACTTATTATCTGACGTAGGTAATTACGTGAATATTTCTCTAGTAACTATGTTAATACCTTTCTCAAACGAAAATGATTTTTAGGCCAACTCCTTGGGTGGTATTCTACATTGATTTTTCTGAATTTGAATGTGGGCCTATACATTATGAGCTGGAAGGTGCCATGCAGTCGCCAAAACAATGCTATACTCATTTTCTTTGTGGTATACATTTTGCTGTTTCAGTTTGTACCGTAATAGCAAAACCAAACAATTTTTCAAACTTTGCCTTTAATCTTGTAGTGAGCTTTGCATGAAAGCGGTCTGCTGATAGTGTCAACCTAAATCATTCCCAAAATTAGCAGTCGATCGCTGGCCAATTGCGGCGCTTAACGTAAATTACATATTTCAACAATTGTACGTTGCGCTACGTTTGCGCTTATGATGCTTGGTGGATACTCCAGCACTCCAGGTCGCCAATGAAGCTTAACGCTTCAAAATGGTCGATGAGTGTTATTCTTGTCCATGTGACAATCGTTTAAAGGCAGGGTCACTTATGTTGATATCGGAAATGGCATGCATTCTTGATTAGCATTCGACCGTGCAGGCTTAAGGCGGTTACTGTGTAATGTGTATTGCGCGGGTTGATGTTTAAATATGTGTTTGCTTTGCTCCCATTCTTATCTTTAGTCGTCGCAAGGCAACTTTTGCATTTTGTATAGAACAGTGGTTCTTTCCGTTTTTCACTTTTTACCTCTTCCCCAATTAGATAATTTACCCCAAAAAACTCAATTATATATTTTTTTGAAGATCAACTTTTGGCGAAAGTGTTTTTGTTCTATTTTTTAAGTTAATAATCTATTTACGAAGATCAGCTTTGCACAGTGGGGTTTTCGTTCCATTTTTCAGGCTGGTGACCTTTTTTGTGGACCTCGGTTTGCCGACCATTGCAACAGAGTAAAAAAAACTAACCCCACAAATAACGAAATTTATCCTAAGGAGTAGATTTATTCCAGCTTAAGAAATACTGGCGTAGAAAAACATTAATAAGTTCAAATGCCCTTCGCAGGTGCATGCCTGGCAAAAACGTTGCTGCCAAGCAGAAAAGGTGTCGCCTTGTTTCTGGTTCAAAGCGACAGCTTGCCACCTGGACGAAAACAGTTGCAACTGAAAACCCCATGTTATGCCGAAGTGCTGAGCTCCTTGCCAACGCTAATTCTCTTCGTAAAAAATAATTAAAATGAGTCCCAAACTTTTATATGAGTCGCCATCTGACCAGGTCTTAACGTTTCTCATCAGACTCAACCACAATTTTTTAAGGTAGATGGATAAATCAAAACTACCATGGATCTTTTTAAAGCAAGGGTTCTCAACCTTTATTCTATCATTTACCCCTTGGCAAATTTCATAAGTAGAATTTACCCCCAAATGTTTTTATATTTTTTCACTTCTACAAATGCTTATTGCATTGGTTCTCAAAGTGTTCTGTAAGGAGCTCCACGGCTCCGCGAGAGAACCCTAGGGGTTCCGCGAGCTATTTGTTTATCTTTTATAGAAAGGTATTGTGGGGCTCCGCAAATAGTGGTGAACCCCTTCATGGGCTCCACAACACCAAGCGAAGGAGGTGTCCGCCAGGTATCAAATCGCGGTTTCGACAGTCTTTGTAGACGCAAAATCGGTCCAAAGAGAGGTCGCTGACCTTTTTTTTTGGAGAGCACGATGTCCACGTGCGGTAAAAGATCGATGTGAGGTGGGCCCGCATGATATGAAACAAAAAATAACGGTTGGCTGACATCAATCGGCAAGAATCAATGTGTTTCTATTTCTAAAAATATATTGTGGGGCTCCGTAGGTGATGGTCAACCTCTTCATGGGCTCCGCATGACCAAAAGTTTGAAAACCTCTGGCCTATTGTAATAGGTAAAAGTGTGAATTTTTTGCTAACAAAATTTACCCCCAAGGGGTAAATTTACCCCCGGTTAAGAAACCCTGTTTTAAAGCAAAGCAGCATACTAATACTCCCTTGACCACACCTCTGACGCTGTCTGTGGCTTGAAAGTGCCACAGGTGTTGGTTTCACTTCGAGACGACATGAGACAAACTCTTAAAGTTTTGGCGGGATATTCTAACGGGTGGTAAAACATTTACTGCAATACTGCCCTATATTTTGGTGGTCAACTTCTAGTGGGAGCTTTTTAATAGTGGGTATTGCCTTGATACTTGTTGACAAGTGTCTCATGCAATTTTGTAAAGCAAAAAGTGCCCTTGCAAAAGATTGCATATGGTATCTTCCGCACCCCAGACCGTCGTAGCTCTCCGTCACTCTTGAGTAAAGAATAAGTAGAAGTAGCAAGCCTCCCATGTTATAGAGTTACTTCCCAGCATCAAATATATTCGCTACTACTTTTGTGTGTGCTTACAGTTTTGGAGTTGGGTGTAACAAACACATCGCTAACGTTCTTGTTTGGCAGAGGATCTTTTTCTTTGCTAATTTAATTCGTTTTGATTCGTTCCATGCTGTTTCGGAAGACCATAGAAAATTCTCACTTATTGCCCCAATGAGCCGTGATGAAGAAACATGATTGAATTGGTAGGGATTAAAAATGCGGAACTGCTGTTTGATTCAAGGCTAGCGTTTGTCAAACATCTCAAAGAATGCGCGCAAGCGAGATGCAAACACTCTCGCCATCGTCTGGCACGCGTCCGACGTCCACACGATCATCGTAAACGTGTTGTTTGTCGCCTCACAAATTGTCATAGTTTTTATCACTTTGCCACGTGCTTAAGTATAAGTTGTCTTATCTTTAATATAACGATAGCATTCGAGTTAAAATTAGACTTTTTAACCGATGAAAACAAAATATCGTACTGAGGGCCGGATTACTCCCTTTAGAGGCCCTAAGCACTTAAGACTTTAGTGTCCCATACATGTGAACATTTTTGTTGGTCTGCACAAATGCTTATTGAACTTCAGTTGCTACTTTATTTTAAGTTGTACCGATCACTATTTCATTTTGCCTAAGTTAAGCACACCATTTTTGGTGAGATTTTAGAAAAAATTACCGTCTCCATCAAAAAGAGCACCAAAAGTTGTCCAGAAGAAATGCAATCGTTTTCTGTAAATGTAGTTGGGATCCTCTAGCATAAATTTTTCCTTCTAATAGTAACCAAAGTAAGAGGAATTAAATTCATTACAGTCAGAACTGAATGGCGAATAAATATTAATAGTTTGCAGCCTCAGCTCCACCACACACTACCATCTAGATGAGGGGTGGGCAAACTACGGACCACCAGAGCGTTTTGTGCAGCCTACCAATACTTGTATAAACCTCCATATGTCTAATGTAATATGACAAAATATTTGCGCGATTTCCTCGCGATTGTTTGAGTAATCGAAATTGCTAGTAATAAAAATAGTACTTTCGCTTTTCTGTAAGTGGCATTTCTTTGCTTGGTAGAACGCACACCATTCGAAGTTTGAAGTTGCTTTGCAATAAAGTATTTTTACATGTTTTTATTGACCCTGTTGTATGCAGTGGCGTAACTAGCATAAGTGCCGCCCGGAGCGGAGCAAAAATCCGCGCCTCTCTTGGTCAATGAGAATCACTCATACTTACGAAAAATTCTGCGATTTTTCTCCAAATCTTCGTGAAAGACCTTTTGTGTAGATCAACTAGTTTCGAGCCACTTTCTCGATTAATTTAGCAGAATTCTTATCAAATCCACGTGATGACCTTTTTTTGTGGAGATCAATTATTTCAGACAGGCTTGCGCCCCTCAATTTAAAAGACACCGACAATGAAATAATGCACATATATAGATTTGCAAAAATCCCCCCCTTTGGTACGCCATTGGTTGTACAGTAGTTGATTATCTGATTGTTGACAAAAGCACAATCAAGGAAAAAGCATTATTTGTATACATATCTATTTTCTAATTAACCAGCTATAAATTTGTGTGTTTTATATTGTTTGGTTACAAGTCGGGCTTTACTTATACAACTATTGCAAGATTTTAAGCACTGGCTCTTGGCCAACTCTTGAATGGTCTATATGACCCTCTGGGTGAAAAGTTCCCCCACCCTGCTCAAGAGTCTAGGCCTTATTTAACTACACATACCAGCATAGCCACACTTGATATATACTTTGCTCAACCGCTGGGCCCCAACGATACCGGAGGGTATTCAGAGCTAAATCAAAAGCAACAGCAAGGAAATAACTTCAGAACTTGCAAATCACACACTTGGCAGCCAACTGGATGAGGCAGGCTTGGAGCAGAAGGGAGGGAGCAAAGCAATTGCTCAGCTTGTCCGGTCTTGTCAGCCTCATGTACGAAGATAACATTTCATGGCATTTCAATATTGGGACACCATTGAAAATTCGGTTGTGAAAAATTTCTACAATGCCCTTCCTTCTCTGATTTTGCTTAATGATTAATTCAGCCGAATATACTTCTAAGAAACAACCACTGCTTGAGCTTGATGTTATTCTAGCATTGTTGTCAATCGGGACCAGCTGGAAATGTGTCGCCCCGGATTTAAAAACCTATGTTTTTTTTAGTGCCAATTCTGCCTTAGGGTCAGCCAATAGACCCTGCCCAACTTCTAAATGATTACAATTATGATAATATTGCATATAGAAGTAGATTTTCGGGAAGAGGATGAGCACACTTTATGATGAGTAATGCCGCTCCAAAAAGTTACAAAGTTTCGGAAAGAACATCTGAAAGAAGTTCGCAGCTTTAATTTCGGTGGGTTTGAGTGAATTCTTTTGTGCCTTAATTTCAAGGGACGACGGAGGTTGTTACACTTTACTCTCGAGGGTGCAATTAAAAAAAAGGCATTACGTATGTGTCTTTGAAGTCAAAGATTTAAGTCACGTTTTTAAGCTATACCCAAATAAAATGTAATTTTTTGACTGACGAATGGACACGTACATCCCTGAAATTTTTTGACTGGGCAACGGGCATGAATCCTTACCCAAATTTTTTGGCTGGGTATCTGACACGCTCGTTCCTCGGGTAGAAATTCAGAGAAATTTCGCTCATTGGTCTAACCTAGTTCGCGCCAACACTAGAATCCATGAATCCACGAACAAGTGTTACCACCTCAATAGTTCAAAAAATGATGGCAACAATATATGCAAGGTTCGAAGCCGAGTTGGACGAGTGCCGAGTTACCTTAATATCGTCTGGATTAAAGTAAAAGTGAAAGCGCAATCCGTTTTTAAATCTGTAGCAATAGCTTTGCTTAAAATTGCTTCATCTCAGTGGGGCCTAGATCAGGTGTCAGCCACCTTTTGCGATCGAAGAGCTATTTGAGCTCGATTTCCACAAAAAGACGAACAATGAGCGCTACATCAGATCTTTTTTTCGGACAAATCAACTTCTTTTCGTCTCAAATTAAATTCGTGCTGGAGATCAACTTTATTAAAGCGTTATTTTCGACTAAAAATTAATAAGATCATTTTTGGAGTTTATCTTTTTCAGTAGCGCTATTTTACAATATATATTTTTTCAAACCTGAGGGAGCCCCAGGTTGCCGATCGCCGGCCGAGATCGTAGATGCTTTTTATTCATTAGAGGTTTGCTGATGTGTATGGGTGGAGTCGGTGTGCGACTGCACCGCTATTATCTCGGGATATCTACAGCGATCAAAGAACCGGTATCAATGACAACGCAATTTTACAGCCATGTAAATTTTAGCGCAGCAGTAGTTGTAAGACAGTCATAAACGCTATTTATATTCTTATCAAGTTGGCACTACCGTACTCTTAAGCACATGCTGAGTGATTCTTGCTTGTTAGAAGTATGCTCATTGCATCTTCTTTACAATAATCAAACAAAAATTACTGTAGCTTACGCTTGTGAAAGACAGCTTATCATGGCATTGAAAATGCATTAATTTCAAATCCGCAATTCGTAAATCAATTTAAAACTTAAGAGCTTTCTCTCTTTTGTGAACGAAACCCTTAGTATTTACTGTCATCAATACAACTGCCGACAGCGAGGTAGATGTTCTGTGTGTTTTATTGGATAGCTGGATGATGCCAGGAGATCCACAGAATTTTAAAACAAAACGTTTCACTTTTTAAAAGCGTGGTTTGCTGACTTTCAAACATGCAGTAGCCTATTTTACACTAAAACAATTTCATTAGACTTTTAGTAATAAAACTTAGAAATGTGGAAAACAGTAGTTTTCAATTTCCCGTCTGAGATTTGACCCTGTAAAGTTAATTTCATAAGCATCTTTCTTTTGAAAAGAAAATAAACAAGCTACTGGGTAATTTTGAAAAAAGATTTTAGGCAGAATGGTATGTTTATTGAAATTCGCTTTGACCGTCTGGCGAAGTTTATACCATAAAACAAGTGCAGATACTTCTCTGACGATTGTTTTAAAATAAATAAACCTGATAGTGATTAATTTCTCATTGTGATCGATTCTTTTTACGATACAATCTTACAAAAACCCTATTTTTTGGCCGCGATTCGTTTGGATTCTTATAAATTTACTAGCCGGCGTCGTCCGCAGGATTCCCATCAGTAATGCCGGGGCTAAGAATACCGATTCAATCACCTGCGCCAGCTTCACCCAATCGGCAATATTTTTGGACATAGCCAATTCTCATTGAAATCAAATGTGCCCTTTTTTAAAAAGAAATCGATTAAACAAAACATCGTGGGGGATTGCGCCGAGCTAGCATATTTTTCTCAAAGTTTTTGGAGTTCTCTGAAACGTCTTGTTGGAACTTTTTGCAGCATAGGGGGGCTTTGAAACTGGACTTGCTCACAGTTGAAATAGCGAACAATTGCACAAACGTTTATACGTTTATTGCATGAAGTGCATAAACTTAAGCTTTTGGGAGGACACCAAAGTGATTGATATGCATGTTTGAATAACCTATTAAAAAATAAGCCCATTGCTTACGACTTTTTCTTAACTGTAGGCCTATTTGTTTGACCTAATTTCTGTGTTTTAGCGTATGTTGATTGGTCTTGCCGTTAGCGCGGCGAGAAAATGAACAAACTATCCCAAAAGCAAGCAATTCCAGCTAAGTTGTTATTGAAGCCCCTGTCAGTAATGTCGTGGTTGAGAATATCAGTTCAGCCGGCTGCGCTGGCTTCACTCAACGGATAGTTTTGAGATCAAAAATGGAAAGTTGATGTTTTTTTACATTGGCAATTCTTGTTTCAAAATCAAGAGTAGCGTTTGTTCAATGGGAAGGGAGTAAAACATCATTATGGGGGGTTGCGCATAGCCGTTTTATTTCCCCCTGCATTTTTAAAGTCTTTGAAAACGGAATCTTGTCATGTTTCCTGCATAGGCGCGCTTTGGGACCGGACTTGCTCACAATTGAAACAGTCAATAATTTTACAACCTTTATCTGTTCATTTTTCCACTTGCATGTAAGCATCAATTTTGTTGTGGGAAGACACCAAAGTGATTTTTGTGTATTTTTACGAATAACCTATTAAATATCAGGCCTACACACTAACTTTTTGTAACTGTAGGCCTATTTATATGACATAATGCCTCTGGGTGTGCGTGTGTTGTTTGCTCCTAACATAGCAGCTGCTAGGGAAAGACAAAACTAATCCAAAGTCAAGCCCTTACTGTTGAGCTATTGTAATAAGTTCGGTTATGTTTTAAGAGTTTAATTCATCTACCAAATTTGTGTGCAAAAGATACCGATAAATTCCGTGATTCCTGCAAGATTTTACATCAAAAATCGCCGGTTTGTTCAATTTTGCTGCACTTGGCTAATAAGCTTACGTCTTGGAGGTTAAGATTAGTCAGGCTTGCGACACAACTGTACAAGAGTATTGTAACTTCCCATTGCATTACCATAAAAACAAGTTTTTTGGCTTACGAGTATCGTAATACTACTAGGTAACATTGTTCTTTGTCAGGCAGCATAATGGTTGTTCGGTTTTCAAATGAAAATCTGCAACAACTTTAAGCGCAGCTGCTGCCTGCTGCACTGTTTTCACTTTAATCGGTCCAGACAATATCATGAGATCAAAAAAGTAGTTTGAACCGTTCAAAAAAAAAGAAAAAGAAATGCTTATACCTGTAATGCTAAAAAAAGAAGCGCTGTTTGCATCGCCAATTCAGCATAAATTGTAGAATTCTTTTTGTCCATAGCACCTTGCAAATATCTCCCGAAAAAGCTTTTGACCCTTTGACGGATACTGGGTCATATATGACCCACAATTGTCAATTGTTATGGCATGATGATGTAATAACCACTTTTGTGAAATCCATTATTTTCCCATTGTTTCCAACAATCATGGAATTGTTTCAAATTTTATCAATTAGAATCTTATGATCCTTAAAGCGTTAATCGCGTTTCTACTGTCAGTGGTTTTTGAGAAAATAGAAAACAAATTTTGCGATCAAGCGTCAGCTGTGAAGTGATGTTACATCTCAAATGGATAAAAATTTTGCAAGTTGGTAAGTTGGGGACTGCTTTTTTTCAGCAAACGCACATTTTCCTCTATCAAGAAATGCAAATTTTTGAAAAATTATCTTTTCTTATGCCGTCTATATGACATCACAAACTTCTTATGATATTTATCCCGGAGAAGTAATTATTCGAGTTAAGTTTGATGTTTGTACTTACAACAGTTTCGGAGGAGTGAAAACAAATGGAAGAGGAAACAGAGAAGATTGGTTTAACGATGGAAGATGCCCTGAATCGAACAAAGTAGAGAGATGAAGTGCGAACAATTGCCGAAAGAATGGAGTGAATCCGGCCATCTCCGCCAAGGAGACAATATCCGATAAAAACTGAACTACCATTCAAAACTCACAGACAGAAAGACTTTGGCTTTATGTTAATTTATAATCGTAATTTCTTTACATTACGACGCAGAATAATTTGTGTTATTTGCCATTGACTTTGTTTTAATAGGCTTGAGAAGCGAGCTTATCACTTCAGCACTAAAATTTGTTTAGTTGGCTGCAGTTGGACTTCTGCTTGGCGTGAGGTAAATTGACATAGCAGCAAAGCCTCAGAATTTGCCGTAAAATTTATGGCATTAATTGTCGGTTAATTTTTAACAAAACGCGCATTGACAACGTTTTTCGGACCGTTACGCGCGTAAAGCTTTAAACAGAACACAGCCATTGTACACCTTTGAACGAATTGATTTGTCTCATTTGTTTGCTTGGCAAACTAGGAAGATATTTTGAATTATTGAAGGACGCACGACACCATTGATTTTATAATTTTCACCGTTCCTGTCAATATATAATCTCATTTCAAAACGATCTGTTTTTGACTTGTTGACTTTTCACTCAAACTTAGACACCTTGCGATTACCTTTGAATGCAGGGTCACAGCGAATATTATACCTAGATCTTAATACGATATCCAATCTACTAATCCCGAATGTAATCTATAGGGCTCTGACCATTTCATCAATGTAAAACTGCCTAAAAAAAGGTGACTCACGTCACTACATAATGTTTACTATAGGCTAACACAAACAAAAACAATCAGATAACGCCTTATATCATATGCTGCTGTCTTATAGAATCACTTTCAAATGGAGCCCAAGCCGCATGAAACCTCTCTCCTCCATCAAATGATTGATAAAAAAAACAATCATTTACTGAACTAATTTTAACACTAAGGGTGCAAATTTATGTACTCCATTCATCAAGTTAAGAGAAAACTTGTATTTTTTGATCAAGAGAAGAGGCGAAGAGGTAGGTTGTACAGAAAACACGTTATTGGTTGCTTAGTGTAATATGCTGAGCCTTAATTTTATAGCCTGAAGTTTAGCGCTCATATTGTTGGATTGAGCCCAATGGCCCACGTTCGAGTAAGACCGTTGCTTGCTTTTAAACCTGGTCTCAGTTTAAACTAAGCTTATAGCCCCCGTTTCTGGTTCAAACTAGTGGTTGAACCAACAGCCATGACATGCGCAGGCGACTACTATCACATGACATTGAGGGGTGCTAATCAATCAAAATTTCTCGGAATGTCATTGATACATCACACTGTCTTTCATCATTCGACTTGCGACAGCGATTTCGAGTGGTACCATCTTACAAGAGATGATGAAAGTTACTTTCAACCCTACAACAGTTCCATTTCGCACCGATATCGTAACTGTCGCTTGTAGCCTATAAACAGCGTGCAGTTTTTTAGCTGCCACGGCTTTTCGCGACGTGAAAATTTTTGTAGCCATGTCTGAATAAATTTAATGTAACTTTCATTCCCAATCATACTTCCGTCGCTGAGCGCCAGGCAGAAGTTCTAAGAATATTATTTTTAATGTTTTTGGTATGACCCGACAAAGGAATTGAAGCCAAAGCTGTCAACTGCGAAATGGAAGTTCTAACCACTACTCTACAACGCCAGTCTATTATGACATGATACTTTTATTGACCTTGCGGTTGCTGGGCGGCATTTGCAATCACTCGCTGATAAGATCGAAAAATCGAATAAATATTTGCTTACGCAATTACCAGAAATTACATAGGAGCACTAAAACTGCTTTGCATATCAGTAGCGATGGTAATTAATTGGTTGTCAATACCATTTTAATAACTTTTTGTGAAATATGGCAAGGTGCCATACTAAGTGCTAGACGTTTGTTTTTAAAGTTTAGTTTTTGTATAGGGTGAGCTAACATGAAGTTCGCGTACGTGTAGTATCCCATGTTATTTTGTGCTCACTACTGTTAGCTTAAATAATTATCACGTGTCATTTAAAGTGTCTCAAGCAGCCTGTATTATCAATGCAAAGCTTTCCACCTTTTTTCCGTTTTTTTAGGAGCTCGTAACTGCTTTTGCGGTTGATTTTTCACCTGCTCTAGTACTTGTCCCGCTTTCCATCTGCCGTTAGTTCGTCTCTCACTCACAAGATGGCGTTTTGATTTGATTCACTGCACCAAGTTGACGTTTATTTTGGGCTTGGACGTGTCTTTTTAGACCGATCTGTTAAGCTCTTTTTTTGCACCGAAATACGTTGACGACACACGTGCAAAGTGATTTACATGTTTTGCCGGAAGCTGGAGATATTGTAAGGACATAAAATAACGAAGCAATTTAAAAAAAGAAACGCCGTGGAGCAGTAGTTCGAGCGTCTGCTTCGCGGTCGATAGACCGGGATTCAACACCTTTGAGTTTCAGAATGGCATTCACATATCTTTATGCTTGGAGTTCAGCGACAACAGCAAAGTAGAGGATATAATATGAAATTGAATTGAAAAGTCTTGGAGCTAAAAAAAAACAGCTGCAGTAAGAAAAACTGCATGACAGTTCGTTTTCAACTTCACAACTTTCTGTTTTTTTTCAGTAAAATCTGTGTGAACACGAAAGCGGGACATCGTGAGTTCAATGACAGTATGAACTATGTGCTTTGCATTTGTTATGCCTTTGGAATAGTCGTATTATGCGCTTTTTTCTGCTTGGTCGTTAAAGTCAAATCATACATTAAATTAACTCCATTTTTCGCTGGACAAGCATGACGTCATATTCAGGTTAAATAGCACCTTCCCTCAGGTTCAGAAGACAAATGGAATGAAGCAAATAATTAGCGACGCTATACAAATTGGTTTGCCATCAAATAAACTAAGAAAAATCTAGACCCTGACTAGAGAAATTATTTTGTAACAACAAACAACTCTTAGGTAATTTGGTATTTTTAGTAAATGCGGTGCCTATCGATAATTTTAGTAATTTTAATCATTTCAGTAATTTTAAAGCATGCGTCAGTTACATGCCACGATGTTCAACTTTCTCTATCCACCTACATTAGAGTATGTCAGCTATGTAATTGTTTATGCAGTCATTGTTTTTGTTTGATCTTAAAAAAATTACACGGCATTTAAAAAGGAATTATTTATTTCAGAGGAATTTTTGGTCCGCAAAATAAATTAAAGCTCACCTCCAATCGATAATGAATGCAATATTAGCATAGGAGTATAAATTTAAGAAATTTTTTATTGTTCAGACTTTCTGACGGTAATAGCCTTTCCTTCTTTGGGAAAAAGGCAATGCTGGAAGCAAATATTTAGGTTGATATTGCAAACCTGGTCAAGGTCTAGTTTTAGTGAAGCGCAGTGCATGGGAAACCAGACATGAATATAAATTGCGTCAGTCCGCTGATAAACTCACTACCACCAAGGCATTTTGCCTTTAGTGGCCACCCAAAGGTTGCCTCTTACAGCATCCTATCTAAGCAGCTTCTTTTGTCTAATCCGGAGAAGACGTGGAAGCAGTAAAGGG
This sequence comes from Trididemnum clinides, assembly GCA_963675345.1. Taxonomy (NCBI): domain Eukaryota; kingdom Metazoa; phylum Chordata; class Ascidiacea; order Aplousobranchia; family Didemnidae; genus Trididemnum; species Trididemnum clinides. The sequence goes on from OY776291.1 coordinate 18,101,354, forward strand.
TTGAATCGGGTCTGTTCAATCATGGTAAAGAAAGATCTAAAGAAAGTGTGGGTTTTACTTTACCGGGAATTGTAGCCCCGGTTTATTTGCAAAATTAGACTTTGCTTTTAACTTGGCATTCAACTTATTTCTCAGGAGTTGCTTAATATTTGTTTTAAGATCGTATTTTGATTGAAAGTTTGTTTTTATTTCATAAATCATCGAAATTAACACTGTAGCTTGTATTAACAGCTGAACGAATTTCAATCTCTAGTGATAAGCCATTAACACTGTAGCTGATAAATGCTCAACATAGCTAAAGGTGTACTTTTTAGCCAAAGTTCCAAGAATGTTGTCAGATCGTTTAGCTTTTGAAAACCCTTTAAAAATGACACCTATGTGAGATAAATAGAAAATTGGTGCTGGCGACTGATGTAAACCAGGTGCTGATGATATCTGCCCAAGATAGACTAAAATAAGCTGCTAAAATGCATTTGTAAAAAGCTTTAAGCATTTTTAATGAATAAATTTATTTGCGGAAAACTTCGAATAAAAGTTAGTGCTTGCTTTAATGTTTTTATTATTGCAGCAAATCAACAGTATTGTTGTTTGCAGCTTTGTCTTGACTGTTGCCCAACTACAGCTCGGTAGTCTCGTAATCGAGCGGTTGAGAGTTCACTTCCTGCTTGGCTTTTGCACTAATGTGCCATTAAGAAAAACACTTAATTTCCTGATTGGCCTCCACCCTTGTAGAAGAAATTTACAGAACTGGCTCCACCGAAAGCACGTCAATTGGATGTTGAAACTCTGCCGCATTTAAAGTAGGACTTCTGCAGCAATAATTGTTGTTGCTCTAGGTACATAAAAAGGTGGTATTTGCAGTCACGGTTTTTAGGGGGTTTAAATTTTTCGACAAGCCATTATGTTCACCCTTGAGACAAATTTTTTCTTTGATAAATTTTTTGCGTTTGGCTGTGTTTTTGCGAAAAAGTTATTGTATTAAAGGTGAACATGATCGCTTGCCACGTCCGCAAAATCTGATACCAGGCTTGAAACGCCCTCTCAACGGTTCAAGCTGCTGTAGTTGTGGGTCGTAAAAGAATAATTGAACTATATTCTTTTCAAACTTGCCGCGGTTTTCCTCATTTGAGCGCGGCAAGCTTGCTGATTTCTTTATATTTTCTAAACGAAAAAGTTGCAAGTTTATAGAATTTTTTCAAACATAATGAGGCAACACTACATAATGCAAACAACTAAGGCTCAAAGTGGATGAAATTAAAAACCACCTTTTTTCAACTGCAGTCACCTCGGTAAGATTAAGTAATTTTAACAGCTAAATCGAGTAACATTATTCTGCAATTATAATTGTTGACCATCAGTCGATTTATATTTCAAAACTAAAAAAATACTCTTTGAAAATGATCTAGCAATTTATGAACAGATGATTTGCGGAGTAAAATGCAAACATTGCTTCATTTTTGGCATTTTCCTGACTAGCACCTTCAAAAACATTTTTGGACAATTTCTTTAAAATTAGTATTGGTTGAAGTGCTTTTCCATGAGCCGCTAAAAATGATATTTTCTTTTGTAAACTCACTCAAACGTAGTTTAATATACTTTTAGTCAAATTTAGGCAAACAGAGTAGCGATCGAAAACACCATCGCAAAGATACCCGAAAATAGCCCCTATTTGTACAGTTGGTAATTGTAATTAAGGGCAATAGGCATCAAATTTTGCCTAAGGAAGAAGGGAATTAAACTCTGTGGTCACACCTCGTGAAGCCAGGCTTGTTGGGAAACTTAATAACTTGCGTTTTATTCATATGCTGTTTGATGATATCGTTTTATTTGTATAAAATATAACTTTATGAAATTGTCAGTGGCCAACATTCCCTTGATTTTTGTTAGATGCTCATAAAATTTATCAAGCAAAATCGGATATTTCGATTAGGCATCAAATCCCTTTAGCCAGCGTAATATCTTTTATCAATAGAATCTTATGAGGCTGCTCTTCGGCCCTTTAGTTACGTTGGCGTCAAGATTTTGTTGGCGTTTGGTCAGAATCTTTTTTTTGCTAATGAAAATTAATACGGTATCATCAGCAAGTGGTCAGTTATCGCAAAGATAATATCATTGTTTGTTTTAACAAAAAAATAACTCATTCTGTAAAAATAATCTAAATCAAAATAGGAATTTTTGAAAACCCTGCCAATCAACGAAACTCGTACAGTACTTTTGGCACTTTTATGAAGATTTGTGATACGCCCCAGCCGCAATAGAAATAAAACCACTGGCGGGAAAAAGGGTATATCCAAGAACAGTTTTCGAAAAAAAATTCTCGTGCGATATAGAAAAATGCAAATATTTGAAAAAGCAGTTTTATATTTGGGGATATGTGAATCTCCCTCGAAAGTTGAAATTCAGCCTCGTGTTATATGCAGCCCACGCGGTGGTTTCCAAGCTTTTTGATGGTATAAGCCTTCTGAAAGTTTGGATGATATACTGCGGAGTTCCTGAATGTAGAATCCAACGCTGTTGTTTCAAAGTGTCTTCCAAAAATGAGTTTCCTTTACCAGATTTTTTTTATATTTATCCTGATCAAAGTTTCCTCACTCACAATAACTGCAAACCTTATATGCTGGGACCTTGACAATCTGGAAAATTATGGAAAGAATGTCCAAAATATTTTTACAATTGACCTTTTTTGTGGAGATGCCACAGGATTGAGGAGTACAGTTATCAAACAAATCTGAGAGTTATTCGCTGTGGTAAAGCTAGAGTGATTTTTTTTCTGAAGATGGCACTTAGGAATCCAGTCGAAAACAAATCTTTGATAAATTTTTCAGGGGACCAATCATCCTCTTTTTCATTCTTGACTATGTTCTTGCCCATAAGCATTAGGAAGTCATCTTTGGGCTTCCAGTTTTAACTCAAGGTGAGTAGTCTTTTTTTTGCAACAGACTGAATGTCTATTTGCGGCTAGATGTGTCACATTACCCAGTGTCCCCACAATATTAATTCGTTCAAACATTAATAAAATGTTGGCAGAGACAGTAAACCTGCTTGTAAAGTCTTCTAACGTTTGTAGTCTATGACCCAATAAAAAATTATTAAAAGATTTTATTATAGGCCCAATACAATAATGAAGCAAAATATTTTCTTACATAAAGCAATTTTAAATTCTTGTCTGCTTTATATTCGCATGCCGTCTGCTGTTAAATTTTCTTGCAATAACATTTGACCCTTAAATCGTAGAAAGTCGTGTTCTTCATTTAGATAGATGTTATTGCTTGCTAAATTCCATATAAAAAATACGTTTGTAATAGCACAGGCATTGCCGCGTTAAATTTTATTCAGCTTTCAAACCCATTTAATTAAAAAGATCGCTTTCAGTTGATAACTTTTAAAATGGCGGCTAATTTTTTTCGTTTTATCGCTCAGCTGTCCCGTGAAGAATTACAACTTTTAAGCTCACAAGCGAACGAAATTTAAGATTTAGTTTTAATGTTTAAAGATAAACTAGTTGATGGTCATTTAGAATTGGCGTTCGGATTAAATAAGTGCAGGCTAAAGACTGGGGTGTGGGCTGTCTTGACGCTTTTCTGTTTGTTTTGTTTATTGTTTTGAAAATACAGACCACCAGAAAAATAACCCTAGCTTTTTTTTGATTATATCCTTTCAAAACAAACAAGTAATTAATCAAAATAATTTTAATTGTCAATATTGTTTCATTAAAATGTTTAGGAAATGTTAAGGAGATTTGTACGGTCTGTGTCAATGGTTTTAAGCGCATTAAATTCTTAACGAAGAACCATAAATGCTTCATCAAAGTCAAAAAGAAATCTGAACAGGTTAGCCAAAGCCATTTTAATGATACGGGGTCTCTTTAGGAAAAAAGTCTCTGCAAAGAGCAATAAATGCCAAAACAGTGTAAATCATTAAAAAAGGCAAGGTTTGTATTTATTTCGCCCTCAATTTCTAAAGACGGCCTTATTGCTTGGTTAATCAGAGGATTTTTGAAGAGAACAACTAAACAATGTTTCCCTAAAAAATTTTTCGCTGAAACATTTTTGTCCGTCGTGTTTATTTCAACTTTCGCCCTTGGTTCGGCTTTCAGTAAGCATAATATAATACGGGTTCATAGTTTATTCGTTTGTAACAGTAGGCTGCTAATGGAGTGTTCTATTTACTTATGTTGCGTTGTAAAGTTATGCATTGAAACAAAACTCTTCTTTCGGAATATCAAAATCGCTAATATATGAGTTGTGATCTCTTAATTTTACGCTTCTTCGCAAAACTTCTATCGTAATGGCCGCGTTATCGTTGGTAACATCACATGTTGGAAATTAACTCACTATTATGTAGTTCGCAGATGCTATCTCCACCAGCTCATAACTCTGCACGACTTCGACCGAAAAGAACAAGGCTGATCAGCAATAGTCCTGCTGTTTGTCGACATCTTGTCAAAATTTTTCCTAACCAAAATACTCAAGTGTGTTTGGGATAAACAGTTTAATAATTTTGACTGCGTTTTCAAGTATAGTGTAGGCTGTGACCGATAGCTTTGCAACAAATATTGCGGTTTACTATTGCTGTAGTTTGTTTAGGTTAGGTCAAACTTGATGACAGGCGTTTATAGTTGACAAAAAAACACTACAGTCACTGTTTCCATCTGGAGGAGAAAACGTTTTTATTTATTTCGCCTAATATCGCCAGTTTTTAAAAGCATATTGAAACTAAACAAAAAGTAACAAAGATAATGCATGTGCCCTCAAACAGCGCGAACCGCGAGTTTTCCCGCTCAATTGTCTTGGAACTGTTCGCTTCTCGCACTTTTTATCGTTAATTCAGCGACAGTGGTGCTAGGCGTGGAACGATAATGTCCACAGTCCAGCAGACCTTCCGCTTGCATTGCTTTGTATTTTAATTCTCTAAACAAAGGATATCACTGTAAAGTGTCTATCCCAAGGACACATTAACACGACAATTATTGCAAGATTTAAACGCGCAACTTTTCGATCATTATCGCTATAATACAGCGCTTACTCTACTCGATGAAATCATGGACAATGTTTAAACTGCAATTACAGCTGGAAACACTACAACAGCTTTTCGCGCAGCATAATTTAAATTCAACCGTTCAGTGGCCTATTTCAAAACCAAATCTTTTGTTTAAATTATCATTTTATCACAAACTTAGTCTCGATTAAACAAAGAGCGGCGTTCTTATTATCAATTGCTGTTTAGTTTAAAGAGTATTTTCGAATTAATCATGCACCGTCTTGGTTTTGAGCATGCATTTTGATTAGCATTGATAAGCTGATATATACCCTTGCCGCTTTCTACCGTCCGAAAAGATAGTGTCGCGTCAGACAATATCAAGCAGCGCACGCGACACAAGCGAGCAAAGAGATAAGAGAACCTTTACAATCAGCAAACAAACATATCTCGCTTATAATTAGCCAAAAACGTTGTAGAAGCGAAGGTGTTTACATTAAAATTGAGCTTCAAATGCGGTTTGTAACACGAGATATATTTGATTTCATTTTAATATGCTAAGAAATCTTTAACTCCAAACAAGTTGTAGCTTACAGAAATTTTTTTGTAGTTACGAATATTTTTGAGCCTGTTACATGAAAGTTTACAAATTTAGCTTTCAGCAGCTACTGATCAAAGGCGAAAGTTTTTTTGCTGACAGGTTGGTAGAGTGCACCCCATATGACGTCACTAGAAGGGCGGTCCATCTCTACCGACAACATCTAGCGGCGACACCTTTTTGGCAGCGCCTTCGAAATTACATAGACTATAGATTGAAGACATTTTGTAAATAGACTTCCAATTTAAAGCGAAGCTGCCGAGTTAATCGCCCCGAGCTTTTTGAAAGTTAAAGACGACACGTTCCGCTCTTTGACATTCTACTGCCGGGATGTAGTGTGCGGCCGTTTACACACATTCTCTTGACCTGGAAAAGGGTTTCAAAGTTATCTTGGCAAGGGGTCTTTGCAAAAATGCTTTGTAATCAGGCCACTCCATCTCTATAAAGCAATGGCATACCTAGCTTACAAGCTTCAGGTAGTAGGATAACATATGCAGTAGACTTTAGCCCTGCGTGGCTGACAGATAAGAATAACTTTTATATAAATCAAAAAAAGAAAGACGTTGTTGTCTTAGTTTCTGCTTTCAAAAGTTATAGCAGAGTATTGTAATGTGGTGCTATTTCAATTCACTCAATTGAAGCAGGTCAAATGCAGATAGAATGTCAAATCCTATCATTTGTAGAATAGTAATGAACCTGATTGAAGAATCAAGATAAAAACTCATCGAAAAATTTATCGGAAGTAGCGTTCCTACACTTAATGTTTTACAATACATTTTACGTTTGTGATGCGACGACGAATTCCGGCTTACAATCAAAATGGATTAGCAAAAGCACTGCCGCAAACAAGCTTTCAATAAATCACAAGCAAAATTACTCTTGCCTATCAAACCCGGGGCCAGCGCATCAGGTGTTTGTAAGCATTCGCTTCCTCCAGCCGGTAGTGGTTTTCTTATCGCTAAAGAAAAAATTGAGATCTTTCAATGGGGTGGCGTCTATCAATTTAAGGCAGGCAAAACTCGAGGAAAATTGTTTTGTGCGGAAACGGGTTATTTTTTCGAGATACTTTGTGACGCAAAGGCTGCAATCAAAAAGTTGTACTGCAAGGTACAACTACTTTTTTTCAAACTGGCATTAGTCCATTCATATTGTTCAATGCTGTCACCTAGCGATTAGACTGAATAGACTAAAAAAACACCAAAGTCGCTTTTTTCAAAAATCGCATTTTATCTCACATTCAATCATCATTTCGTAGGTTTATATTTAATTATCAGTTCTTCCTCCTATAATGCACAAAAGATTAACAAATGAAGATGAAAGAGTAAGATAAGAAAAGACAGACGTAGCACAACGTTAAACGTTAATGAAGATATTCGAAAGAGCGACAGTTGATAATACGTCTGTAAGACTAACTTTAAAGCGCTGGTGCGCATCCTGAATTTTATGAAAGAGACGGGAGCAAGGCTACAGCGCTTTTGTTGTCGGGAATCTCTAAAAAATTTTTTGTTGAACCAAAAGTGTCAATTATGAGGGGTCTCCTTCCCTGATAAACAATGGCGACCGGCGGCCTACCCCCGTAGGCTTGCTTTATGCTTGCTATAATCTGCAGCTTCATGTCAAAACTTTTTGAAAAATATGCATCACTTTGACGGCCCAGGAGTTTCAGCTGCTTCCAGTCTTTCTTCAATTGTTTGCACCTGAAGTGAACTGTACAGAATATCGTCGTTCCTTAGTTTGCCATTATCATAATCAAAAGCTATTTTTTTTACATTTAATGCTTGCTGGTAAGCAGTTTTGGCATTTTCAAGTTTGCCACAGCCTGCATAGGCCACAGCCAAGTTGTGAAACCAGATTGCAAAATCTTTGTAAAATGAAGCCTGATCACCAAAGGCCCAAAAATTGCTTGCTTCCTGCAAATGACTCAATGCTGACTGATGATCGTTTACATAATATGCAAGAGAATCCGTTATCTCCGAGAAACCAAGCAATATGCTGATTTTCTGTTTTTATATCAACATCAACTTCTCAACAACTCATTGGTCATTGTGTTCATGAAAGTGTATTGTTCTTCAAATTTTTCACTTTGATTTTGTATCATTAATTCATGAGCAATGTTTTTCATGGATATTCCGATGCTAATGATGGTTTTTAGCTTTTTTTCTCCGCTTTTTTGTGCCTCCAACATGTTATAAATGCGCTGATTCAACTGCAAGCAAATGTCAGCTTGTATTAGTTCTTCTATTCCAGAATTTAAATTAATCATTCTGGAGCAAACAAGGCACCTGCATTAATACAGTTTGTAAATCAATTGGTAAAGCGTCAAACTGTTAAGACTCTTTGAAACTCATAAGACATATTTGTAATAAATGTTGACTCACGGAATGCAGCCGGAAATTACTCGCCGGAATTATTCATCTATACACAACTTGAACTATTACCAATTTAATTATCAGGTGATCATTCAATTAGAAGATCAGGAGAATACACGATCAGGCGGTTTTCTACAAAAGGCACACATAAGAAAAGCACGAACAACAACAAAACGCCACGAAAGTATATAGAGCAAGCACGCACCGTATTGTTGACTTCCATCTACGAACCAAGCATCGCAGGATTTAGTGACGTTGGTCCAGAGCTACTACTATACAATCCTTTGCTACCGACAAATAGAATAGTTGATATCATAAAATTAACTCACAACTAGCTGTCGGTACAACTTCCTACCGGCTAGTAAAAAGGCATGACTCGGCACAGGCAAGTGGCTACGTTTATGACGTAACAATACCAATACTATACAAAAAAAGAAAACATAACAATAAACGAAAGACAATTTTTACACTCGCGCTCGCACATCTGCAAAAGTTGACTTAAAAGGACATAATTCGTACATTTTGATCATCCGACCACAAGAAAAATCTTTTGTCGGTTGTATTAGAACGCCTTATGCTTAGACCTGCATTGAAGTTACCAATACTTCTCGCCCAGTGAACGTATTTCTGCTACAAGTGGGTACAATTGCCTTTGAAGTGTCTTTTGCAAAGACACAGTTATGCAATGATTGGGAGATTTAAACTTCTGCACCAATCAACAGCCGCTTCAACGTGGTGGTGCGGTCCCCGACCCCGTTTGGGTTGAATCGAAATGGCTGTTGGCCTTCCCGAAGGTCCCAGTTACCCCGGGCACTTCCCTTCATTTTTTCGCTATGCTGTCCCCTGAAAGACCGCAGAAGGGCAGCTCACAGCTTCTTCAAAATCGGTCGCCTGTTTTCTCTTTTTCTTTTCTCCTGACCTTCTCTTGCCCTTCTTCGTCTCCTCATTCTTCTCTTTCTCTTGATGAGCGGTAACGTTCATCCCAACCCTGGCCCATCTATCCTTGCTCTGTGTGCGCTGGAAATGTGACCTGGCGGGGCAAGTCAGTGTAATGCTGCACTTGCTCCGAATGGGTCCATTTAAGGTGCTCACAACTTTCCCTCTCCAAATTCAGAGCTCTTGGCAGCTCTCACTCTTGGAGCTGCCCACCGCCGTAACACTGTGACTCCCTTCTCGGACTCCTTCGACATGTTTATCTCTACTGTACAATCTGGCCCCCCCTCTGTTAATGCAGCCTTCTTGCCCCACCCTCGTCTCCAAACTTCTTATCCCCCATCTGCCCATTTTATATCTTCTCCCTCTGCCCCCTCACCACCGTCCCTTGCTCCTGGCTGTCCTTCTGCGCCTCCTGCCTCCTCTTCCCCCCTGACTCTCTCAGGGCTCTTCAATGAAATGCTGGAGGTCTTCGAGACAAAAGCACTGAACTACTTCACGTTCTCTCGTCCCATTCTGTCGACCTTATCTGCATTCAGGAATCCAATCTCAACTCACCTTCCTCTTTCCGAATTCCTGGATTCTCTGCTCTGCGCTCTGATCGCACCCACTCCCGGTCTGGCATTATCTCTTCTGATGACACGCACGCTAGCGGCGGCGTTGTCATTATCGTCAAGCAGGGCCTATCCTTTTCTGAACTTTCTACCTCCTATCTTTGCGTGATCCCTACTCAGATTATGTAGGGATCGACATCTCTCTTAAAAACTCCTCCTCGCTCTCTTTTCTTAATGTGTACGCTCCTCCTATTCGCTCCTCCCCAACGGATGGCAGAACCAATTCCTTCTCTCCCTCCATTTTTCCCTCCTCCAGAAATCTCTTCATTCTGGGGGACTTCAATTGCTATCACTCCCTCTGGCACTCAAGAGGTACTTCCGACCCCCTTGGGGAGGAAGTATTCGACTGGGTCATCTCTTCTGACCTCCTCCTCCTCAATGACCCTGACACACCTACCCTTCTACACCGCTCCTCTGGCAGTCACTCCTCTCCTGACATATCCTTTGCTCCCTCTTCTCTTGTTATTTACTGCTCCTGGGAGGTGCTACAGGACCTGGGTTTTGATCACCTACCAATTCTTCTATCCGTCTCTCTCTCTCTCTCCGTTCTATCGCCCCAACAAGCGTCCCCCTTCCTTCAATTTTCAGAAAGCTTGCTGGGATGGCTTTGCCTCCTACTTTGACTCTCACTGTCCATCTGCAGAGGAATACTCGTCTCTTTTTCTTTCCTCTGCTGCTGCTGCTCTCTTCACCTCTCTGGCACTGAATGCAGCCAAATCTTCCATTCCTTTCGGCCGCATCAAACGCCATTCTAAAGCCTGGTGGGCTGCTGAGGTGAAAATGCGGTTAGTGAAAGACGCAAGGCTTTCGCTGCCGCTCACAGAAGTAATGAAGATCGCCGGGCTTACATCTCCGCTTCTCGAAACGCCTCGTCAGTCATCGCCAAGGCCAAAGCTGAGGCATGGCAGACGACTTGCTCTTCTCTCTCATCTAAATTTAACCCTAAATCTGTGCACTCTCTTTTCCTCTCTATCGCTGGCTCATCTTCCTCGTCTTCTTCCTCTCCTAACTTTCCCAACTGTTCTTCTCCCTGGGAATCGGCTTCGGTCTATGCCGCTTACCTGAGATCCCACTTTTTCGTTTCTCAGCCAAAGGCTACCTCTCTGAGCTCCGCCGAGCCACGTGCCCCGAGGAGCCTCACTCTCCTTTTTGCTCTCCTTTCTCTCCCGCTGAATTTCTTGCGGCTGCCTCCAACCTCTCCTCGTCCACTGCCATTGGCCCAGACAAAGTTGCCTATCCCATGCTGAAGCATCTTCTTCGCTCTGGCATGGATTTTCTTCTCCACATCTTCAATCTTTCCTGGTCTTTGCATTCCTTTTCTTCCATCTGGAAGAGATCTTCTATTATTCCCATTCACAAGATGGGAAAACCTCTCGACTCTCCTGCTTTCTTCAGGCCTATCTCTCTCACCTCCTGCGTCTCAAAGCTTATTGAACGCATCATTCTATCCCGTCTTCTCTTCTTTCTGAAATCTAATTCCATTATCTCTCCCAGCCAGGCCGGTTTCCGCCCTGGACGGTCTAATTCTGTACCTTTCTCAGTCCATTTCGGATGGGTTTAACAAACCCAGGCCGGGCTCTCGAACGATCCTATCTACTATTAATTTCTCTAAAGCTTTTTACTCTGTCTGGCATCCCGCTCTTTTCCACAAACTCATTTCGGCTGGCCTATTTCCTTGCTTTGCTCGTTGGACTCAATCTTTCCTTTCTAACAGGCGCGCTTGTGTGGTTTTTCAAAATCACAAAAGTCGTTCCTTTCGAGTCCGTCGAGGTGTTCCGCAAGGATCCGTTCTTGGCCCTGTACTTTTCTCTCTCTTCATTAATGATCTTCCAGCTTCTCTGCCTTCTTCCGTTAGCTGCTCTCTTTACGCTGACAATCTGGCCATTTGGTCCTCCTCCCCCTCGGTCCCCACAGCGGTGGAGGCCACAAAAGGAGCTCTGTTTCGACTGGAGCGCTGGTCTGAGTACTGGTGTCTTCCTCTCAATTCGAGCAAATGTGAGGCCTCCTTCTTCTCAGTGGATCCCCACCAAGCTAACCTCCAGCCCAACCTTCTCCTACTCGGCTCTCGTTTCCGTTTCAATCCCACTCCAACTTTTCTTGGGGTCACCTTCGACCGCTCTCTTTCCTTTTCTAAACATGTATCTTCGCTGAAGGTCAAGTTCTTTCCACGTCTCAAGGCCTTATGCTGTATCTCTGCTTCCTCATGGGGCCCCTCTAAGGAATCCCTCTCTCTTCTGTACAAATGTTTTCTTCGGCCCCTTCTGACTTACGCTTCACCCGGATGGTTTCCTTTCCTAAGCGCTACCAATATCACCAAATTGGAACGCCCCTACCGAGCGGCCAGTCGCGCCATCACCGGCTGCCTCTCGTCCTCCTCTATCCCACTTCTTCTCTTCGAAACTTTTTTATCTCCTCTACGAGTCACCCTGACTCATTTCACTCTTTTATCTTATGAGCGAGCTCTTCGTCTCCCAACCTCCTTTCCTATTTCAGGTTTGGCCAGACTTGGAGTAAAACCAAGACTCTGCAGATCGTCCTGGAGAGCTCTTGCGTCCACTCACCCGCTTATGCTTCCTTCTACCTGTTCTAGAGAGGCTCTTCTTGCTTGCCCTCCTTTTTCTCCTTAGAATCTGTCCTTCCTTCACGGTGGAGTCCATTCTTTTCTCCTCATGCTCTCGTTCTGATCCTCCTCTCTCTTGCCAAAGTGCGGCTCTCGCCTACCTTGACTCTCTCCCCCCGTGATCTGGTACTCTGGACAGACGACCCTGTTCCTTTTCCTCTTGGCAAGGGCGGCTCCGGCGTCCTTGCCAACTGCTCTCTCTGTGGCACTGATGCCACTCTTTCCTTTTCGGCAGGCTCAGTATGTTCAAGTTTTTCCGCTGAAGCCTGCGCCATTCTGCACGCTCTTTGCTGGTCTCGGCAGCACCAACAAGTCTGCCATTTTTCTTCTCTTCTCCTACTATCTGACTCTCGTTCTATCCTCATCACCCTATCCTCTCCTTCATCTTTCCTTTTATCTCAAACTCTGTGGCAGATCTGGCAGGAAATATCTTCTCTCTTCTTCTGTTTTATCAGACTACAATGGGTCCCCGGATACTCTTTTCTCCCGGGGAACGACGCGGCTGATGAGCTAGCCAGACGGGGGCGCAACTTGCGCCCTCCGCAATCCCTTGTAGTCTCTGTCCTCTTGCCTCTCATATCCACTCTCATATTCCATCCACTCTCATATCCCATCCACTCTCATCTCATATCCCACTCTCAAAATCTCTCATATCCACTCTAGTCTTTTCTCGGACTGGAGGCGTACTGTCTCACTTAAATTCTTTGACACACAGGTTCCCTCGATTTCCACCGCGGAACTTGTGCTCCCTCGTCATGCTCGCTGTGCTCTCTCTCGTCGCCTGTGGGCACTCGCGCCTGTGGGCACTCGTCCCAGGACATCTCTCATCTCATTCTGCACTGTCCAGCTACGGACTCTTTACGCCGCTCACTCTTTGGCGACTCTCTGTCTCTCTACGACCTCTGGTTCAGACCTTGGAGAGTTGCCCGACTTCTGGGGCTCCATGGTCTTCTGCCATGCCCCCATCCCTCGGAAGGGGTCGGGTAAAGAACAACAACAGGTTCAAACTTACCACCACAAGCCTTTTCTTGCCAAAAAATGGAGCTCTCATTCACACAACCATGTCGCCATCATGTTAAAAAATGTTGGAATGCATGCATAGGAATCGCATAGCCAACCATCCAACGCTTGTGAAAAGAGGCAGCTAGCATTTAGTCTATTCAGGTTTGTTTCAGCATCGGCTCAAATAAAAATAAAACAAGAAAAGAAACTATTTTGGCCGTTGCTGAGCCGTCTCGCTTGGTTTTATTTTTCCGACTTTTTTTCCTATTGCCTTGTTTGGTAACTGAGCGGTAGCAACGCCAACGTTATGAGCGTACCGAAAACCGCGCGAAGTTTGCAATGTCACAGAGTCTTCAAACAACAAAAACCTGTCCACAAGTGCCCGGGAGGAACTCCAGGGCCTTTGCTCTTCCTTCACCACAGCAGCCAAAGTGAAAAATTTCTTTAACTATGGACAACTTAGTCAAAACAAATTGAAATCCAAAAACTAAGTTAAAATAAATTTCAAATAAATAAAATGGGAAGAACAAAAATTCACTGAGAGTCCCTTAATAAAACCAAATTGATTGAACTTAGTGCAGCAACAGAAAATAACTTCCGTGTACCAAAAAATAATTCCAAAACTACTGCAACTTAAAGAACGTTATTTATTTAGTATTTGAGCGAGAGGCCAGTAAATGAAACGCAAATCTCACCCAGTTTTAGGCAAAACGCCCGAGAGTTACATTCCATCCTCAAGCTACCAACTAAGGAAATAAATAGAAAGCGTGTGAAACTAAAAGGCGCGAGTTCAGTTCAGCAACGGCACATCAAAAGTTTTTTTTGATTATTTTGAAGCCGATTCTGTAACAGCAAGCAGATAGCTAATCTCTTGCTCCAAATCTAAATAAAAACATTCTTTTGTGTTGAGTTATTGTTTTTGTTTTTCGTCTTTGCACGAAGAGTATTTTACTTGCTGCGCTGCAAGGATTTGGCTTATCCTTGCTCTTCAGAAAAACCTCAGTAAAATTATGCTCTTTCTGTTCTTAATTTGCAGGTGTTTTATCTAACTAAGTTTTTTGGACTTCCATTTGTTTTAACTAAATTTTGCTGGGTTAAAAGAAGTTTACTTTTTCTGTTGAGGCGAAAGAAAGAGCAAAGGCCTTTGACTTTTTCCCGGAACATTGAGCAACCGGTTTTCGTTTAGAAGGTTCTGTAACAAAGCTGGAAGGATGAGTTTTAGAAATGTGACTCAAGTGTGTGACCGAACACGTGCCTGTGTGGTCCATTTTCAAAACTTTTTCTTTGGCCACGTTTACTGGGCTAAAGTGGTAGAGATTTTTGTTTGGATTAGCTGGTGCAATAGTCCAATCGTAGATGATTTCATACTTGTAGAGGAAAAAGTTTCACATTTTAAAGTGCACAAACTAGAGAGTTCTACAATTTGATTTTATTGCATTTAATAGAACACTTATGATTTAATTTTATTTCATGCATTTGCTTAAGTTTGTTATATGGCAATGTGATGTAAAATGCATTTACACATACAGGAGTTTCAAAGGCAAGGAGGGGGAAAGTCTTAAAAAATAGCGAGCTCCAATTTTTAAAAGAACTCTTTTATTTTATACACAAAGACAATTTCTTCGGGGGCTACTTAAGAGCCCACATTACAAGTGCACCATCAATAAAATGCCATCATTCTAAAACCAGAGACAAGTCTCCCCCCGCCATTCCATAACATCCAAGAAAAAATTTTTTGTCATAATAGGTTGTTAAAGCAACCCCACCAATATTTTACTTACAAAATTTGCAGAATTTTGAATAATTCTTCAAAATTTTATTTTAAACAGAGACACTTCCACTTCTTCCCGTTTTGACACATCTGCTCACACACGAACACACAACTTACTCGCTGGGGTGTTTAGAGGCCATTTGTGGTAGAGGAAAGCCGAGCATTCGATCGAGCTTAATCTCGTTTCCAGCATCTACGTAAATTTGTGACCAGCATTGGGAAATTCTTTTGTAGTCCGTGCGTTCAAATTGATGCTTTACATTATTATAAACTTGATTGTCTTTCTGTTTGGAGATTAACTTTTAAGAAGTGAGAATTTTGGCCATTTTGGTCTACAAACGAACATGTAGATATTTTTTGTTTCTGTCAGACCGTTTGGAGAGCAATGTCTTTTATTTCCTCCTAAATACGCCACTGCATACACACACACACACACACACACTCGCCTTGTGCAAACATGAGTCAATATTTTATCCTGCATATTTGGAAATAATTCATTTGCCCATTTGTTCAAAATCATAAGATTTAAAAAACAAAAATCTTGTGTTTTTGCTTTATTTTGGAAAGGGAGGAATAAAACTTTTTAAAAAGATCCAGCTGAAGAATACATCGAGAAAAGTTGGCATCCACTAAGCTAGAACGATTTGCTAAAAGCGCTTTTTTAAGAAGAGTCGAGACATTTTCCGAAGTGGTTAGTGGTTTATATAAATTTTGGTCGGCCACGTGGTCCAGTGGAACGAATCAGATATAAAACGAAGCAGATAGTATAGAACAATAGCTTGTATTTAGAAATCAATGGTATTGACATAAATCAGGTTCGATTCAAGCCCAGTAAGTGCCCCTTTGTAGAATGGTACTGGTAATGAAGTTTATAAAAGATATTTTACATGCAACTTCACTTCTAATCGCAGTCCTTTCCTTTTTAAAAGGCTCCGTTCTTAGCGCATCTTTGAAATAAGCATTTACTCCAGTCAGTTGCTCTATTTTGGCCCCGGGCTTTCAATTGCGGTTTCTAAGTCTGTTTTTCAATTTCATGATGTTGCTTCAAAAAACTTTGCTTCAGACTTACCAAGGGTTCAATCACGGCCTCAACTTCACCCAGTCTCCCTATTTCCTTAAATCCAGCGATGCTTTAAAGTTTACTGAACCATTACCTGTTAGGTCTAGTTGAGGCAAAGAGCAGTTCTAAGCAATATTCACAAACATTGTGGTCACATCTTAAAATCTTGATTGGACGCTTTAAAGTTTGTTCACAAAATCGAGCATATATGTTCAACTAGTCGATTAACTTTGTTAAATCCAGGCTCCATTTTGTAAGCAATTCTTCAAACACAAACATCTATGCGTAGCCTAATTAGCCTACACTATAATATCAAAAATTTCTTCTATATCTTTCTTGGCAGGAAAGAGGTTGGCTACTCTGTAAACAAATAACACAAAATGAGATTTCTTCTCTTTCTCCCTGAGCTGGCTACAGCTTTCAAAAAAAATATTTGGGTAAAGTCCAGCAATTCTTAATACAGAGTTATTCAAAGGTAGGTGGGCAGTAGATTTTTATAATTTAGAATATTACGATTTACAATTTATATTTTTACGATGGTGTTCAAATGACCTTTATTTCCAACATGATGGGGCATTTCCACTTAGTTCAAGAGAAGTCCGAGTGTATCTTGACGAAACATTTCCTGAAAAATGGATTGGCCGAAGAGATCCAATTGATTTGTCAGCAAGGTCATTTGACTTGACCCCGATGGATTTTCTCTTTTGAGAAGTGTTAACGGACAAAGTTTATTTTCGAAAACCAAGAATTGTCAATGATATGAAAAGTTTCATTAGAAATGCGTTCCAAGAAATTAATGAACAAAGAGACTTATGCCAAAATGTTTGTCGAAGCCTAAAAAAAGATATCAAAATTGAGTAAATTGTGATGGACAGCAGTTTGAGCACCTTCATTAATAAAATTGTAGTTCTTTTATACTGTACAATATAATTTAATTGTCAATGTAATGATTTTATAAGGAAATCGTAAATATGTAATCTCAAAATAAATATGCTGTATTTTAATTACCTTTTGCGTGATCGATTTCATGTAAGGACATCAGTTTTAGTTTATACTTACACGGCTAGCAGTAACGTCAAAAGGAAACCTGGTTCAAAAGTAAACGGTACGTAAGTCTTGTACTTTGTTTTAGATTGTTTGGGTTTGTTTTGTGAGCAGTCCTATGTAGGACATTGGGTTAGTTAGGAGCCACTCAAAGTATCTTGGACTTGGCATGAGACCTAGTGATGACAATGCGTTTCTATTACCCGTATTTGAGGAATGGTCCCGCCTATTTTGCCACACTAAGGTTGTTCGGATCGTGACTCTTTGTAAGAACTAAAAAAATATTTTCTGTAAACAAAATATATTTACTGTCCACCTACAATAGGAATTAAAATATTTGATTTAATCAAGGTTTTTCAGCTTTATTCCGTATCTAAATTGGCATAAAATGACTGTAACTGTAACTTGTAACCGATTTTTATCAAAGCCTACGTTTTTATCGAAGCTTATGTTAAGTTGCTGAAATCCGAAATTTTTGGAAAAATTTATTGTGATAAAGTTAGTCTACTTCAGTTTGCCGAAGCTCCAAAAACCAAAAATGTTTACTGATTTACTCAACAATAGTATTATAATCAAGTTCAAGAAACTTGGGACTTGAGTTGGTATAACCAGTTGCTGATCAAGATACTTGTGGTGTGGGGGGAGGTGCGTGAAAAGTTTGTATAGTGGTAATATTAATACAAATTAAAAACAAAGACCTTTTTCTTGGAGATCAATTTTTCGTATTTTCCATCCTGACGGCAGGTGAACACTTTCTAAATATATCTATTTTCTGGAAATCAACTTTTTGAGTCTGATTTTTCAAAAAAATTGTTTTTTGAAAAAAATAAACAAGCATATAGAAGCATGACATTCCCTGGATTTGCCACTGGACATGATTTTTTTGGTCCCATAAAGTACGACTACGAGCACAAGTATTTAGTACTGGTCTGAGAACGACGATTTTGAATAAGCCTAACCTTGTTTCTACATGAAATAGAATAGGAGAGGTGGGAAAAGTAGGGGAAAAATGTATGCAAACCGAATAAGCATAATGTTGTTTACTCAAAAAAGTACACTGCCTACTGTAGGCTGCACTGCCTGTCCAATTTTAATTAAAGTTAATCTTCACCTCCACTACTTTCACTGTATTTGCCATATAACGAACATTTTTAGTTTTTGAAAGTTGCAACTTTCCCCTTGTTATTGCTCACGTTTTGCAAGTCTTTGCTCACCTCCCTTAAAATTTGACCTCAACTCCTTAGTTGGGAATCACTGGCTTGTAACATTTCATAAGTAGCCCAAAGTTGATACTTTTTTGCTCTATTTGAGTTGGAAGAGGGTTGATGACAAAATGCCCTCTACACAGTCTCCTCTTCAAGTGATCTTTATCAAGATTTATCAATGCTCTCGTACCTTTTGGCTTAATGAATAAATTTTCTTGAACATGACTTAAAAACTTTGCAAAACCAAAAGGCGTTTTAACTACATGGTTCCCAAAGTCGCCTATTTACAGCACCAATATCTGGTCTACCTAATTAACGTCGACTGTAACACCAACCAAAAATTGCCCACTTTAATAGAGGATTTGCAGAAAATAAAAATTCAAAACTTTTATGCTGACATGTTTGTACTGCATTCCAATTTAATATAGGCTATCGCTCTAATTAGTAGGTTAGATACAGGTTCCCGATATTCGCGATAAATGATTAGATTATGTTATATCTAATATAAAAGCGCAATTCTGTCTTTCTGCGTGTCTGTCTGTTTCAACTCTTCTGAGACTGCTACAGGTACAAGCATCAAACTTGGCACGATTAATCACCAACCCGTGGTGAGTGTCATAAGGGTATTCGTGACGTCATGATGATGTCATGATCAGAAACAATTTTTTTTAAATTGGATTATTTGACATAGGACAACTGCTTTTGCTCAAACGTAAACCAGTTTCCGACTTTAACTCAAACGTACTACATTTCAAAAACTTTCATTTGCTTGGGGTCTAAAATGACATCACAATCAATGATTCATTGAACAATCTGCTTTTTGTTCTTTCTCAAAAAGTACTCATTGCAGAAACGTGATTAAACATTCTTTTAGGAGATATTAATAAACTGCTTTTGATAAAACCAACTTTACCACAATTAATGTTTACTTGATTATGCTACGAGCAATTCTTTATTCAAGCACTTGAAGCTCTCTATGCATTTTTTCTTCTCTATTTCGCTTGCACGCTTAAACTAGGTATATGACGTCATAATACAGGGTGTCCACAAAGTCTTTAGACAATTTTATAAATTCATTAAAAATTTTTTAAAAATGCTATCAAAATGATTCTTTTTGCCTATTAGTCAGTTGTTATTAAAGTTTTTTTATGATATTACTTTTTTGTTTCAGAGATGAATTAGCAAAATAAATAATTGATTTCCAACCCTTGTTAAAAATGACTACTCCACAAGAAAAAGCACAATGTGCTTCTTGGTTTATCAAAACGAAATCTGATATTCAAGCACAAAGAAATTTCATAGGTAAATATCCAAAACGAGCCCCAGCACGTCAGTTGATTCGCAATTGGCAGAAGCAGTTTGTGGGAACGGGAACGTTGCTACTAAAACCGAGGAGTGGATGGTCAAAAACTTCTGAAAAAAGCATCGAGCGTATTCGTCAGTCATTTAGCCGTAGCCCAACAAAGTCCATCCGCTCTGCTTTCGTTCGGGCTACGTGAAAGATGTTGTGTACCGCATCACAGTAAAAGACATAAGTGACCTTAAGGAAAGAATGATTGCCGCTGTGGAGATAACTGATGAAGAAATGTTAAGAAGGACGTGGACTGAAATTTAATATCGTTTAGATGTCCTCCGGGCTGCAAATGGGACTCTTAAAGAAATTTATTAATGCTTTGAATAAAAAGTTGACTATTTACTTGATATTATTTAATCATTTCAGAGATAGAGTTCAATAATATTTTAAATAAAACTTGATCGTTTAATTGATATTATTTAAACATTTCAGACATTTCCAACGTCAGTTGTAATATCAATAAATTTTTTAAATTGTCTAAAGACTTTGTGGACACCCTGTATGTCTTATACGATTAACAAAAATATTCGCTACCACAGGTCATAATACGAAGATGTTTTCAAAAATTGCAAACTTTTGGCAAATCAGTTTATTAAAAAACTGATTTGTGACCTCATTTCTCAACTGATTTTCAAACTTTTTTTAACAAATTAAAAGATATTTCAAGGCGGGTCCGATAGTATATAATATGTACAATTAATGTCAGTTTTTACACTGAAAAAACTGAACTTTAAGACCTTTGGTGTGACTTTTTACTCCTCCCAAAAGTAGTAAGCTCAGTGAAAATAGATGACTTTAAATACAAAAACGTTACAATAAAGTATTAACAATTACTATCCTTTGAAAGCTTAGGAAATTTACTTTCCAGCAATATGTGACTTCAATTACTTGAGGCTAAGTATTAGTTTATAATGGCTGATCAAAACTTGGTTGCCATACATCATGTTTCATTTTTATTTGTACAATTATCCTACTAGAGCTAACAAACTTGCAATTGTTAAATGAAGTTAGTTCTTTGGTACATTTTGACGACTTTTCCTCACAAGCGTGGTTCTTTTACAATGTCTGCCGCATTTTCAAAAAGATCCATCAAAAACTGAAGTCCAAATGCTTATGAAATGTAGTCTACCGGTTAGAAACACAAAAATTTTTGTGCCTGCAGTTCGCAAAATTGCAATTTCTAGAAAAACTAAGTCCTTTGGTACATTTCGGCTATTCTTTCTCGAAAGCATGGATGTTTGGCATTATCAATCAAATTAATTCAAAAGACTCATCTCAAAATGAAGTCTACAAACTTTAATATGTAGCCTACTCCAAGCAAAACACTTGGTGATCACTCAAGAAAAAGACGATGGGGTAAAGATAGTTCTTTCTTATCGTTTGCAGCAAAATGTAAGTGTCGAGCTACATATGATCTAAATGTTGAAGCAATTTCCTTTGCAATCGGGAAAGGCTGTCGCAGCAGCCAGCTGATTTGATGTTCTTGACTTCGCCACTATTGATGGGGGTTTTCGCTACTGCTGTAACTGAACTGTGAGTGCTTTATTTCGGGGGAGTTTGCTCTTTGCATGGCGGCATTTATGCCAGGGCCAAGGAACATGCACGCAGTCAGAGATGTTACTTCATATTAATTCGTCTACAGTGACGGAGAAGTAGTAAGTAGCGATCCTAATAATAATGGCTCAAAACGCATTGTGAGATCATAATGTTAAATGACATCGCAGTGCTTGCCACTATTTGGTGAAAACAGCAGCAGGCAGCAAAATTATTTACTATCATTTTGATAGCCACCATAAACGGTAAAGCCCATTACTAATGTTTGTAGTTGCAAGGATAGGTCTATCGGTACAAAATACTAATCTTCATTTAAAAGTAGGGAGGTCTGAATTAAGGGCAAAAGTTAAATGTAATAAAATCCCAAATTTAAGAAAAGATTAAATTTAAACAACAACAGCATCAATCTGTAACACTGGATTAAGAGGGAATGTTTTTATTTGAAAAAAGCTCAATAGGCGCCTATTGCAATAGCTTGTATGACTTAAAGGAAAGGCAGAACCGTTTTTCATGCTAAGACCGAATTAAAGCAAACAGCGCAGGCAAAAATCTTAATGTCATCAATATTAATACGAAAGCTGGCCCACCAAATCGTCGAACATGCCTACCACCAAACAGCTCATTTCTTTATGAGTCAAAACGACCACATCAAATTTGACTATGTTTCATCTCCTCCTTCCTCTTACTCTTTTAAAAATACGAATGGTAGTTTTTGTCATCGTTCTTTCTTTTTGAATACTTCCAGTCTTGATTAATAAACCGACATGATCATCATTACATGTACAGTAGCTGTGGCTTATATTTAGTAAAAGATTTTGTTGTGGCTCTAACAAATGTTAGTACGGTGAAGCTGGCGCCGCTGCATTAATTGATACTTTTTAAATCGGCACGGGTGATAGTATGGCCTGCCTGGGTAAAATCGCACCATACTTAGGAGAAACATGTTTTCTATTTTGCTTGATAATAACTTTATAGAGCTACCGGAATCAAACCTGAAAATTTGGGAAAAGCAAGAACTTATTTACTTCTATCAGCACATCTAAGCAAGGAAAAACAAATATGAATCATAATGGTTAGCCAGCAGGAACTGAAGAAAGTTTGAGGCGAAATCAAAATTAACGTCACTGTGTTAAATCGCACCACATGGAACATATTATTGGTGTTTTGCTTTATAGAGCTACCGGGGTCAAATCAAATATTTGGGGAAAAGCAAGAACCCTTTAAACTCCCCAGGGCACGTCAAGCAGGGAGAAAAAAACATGCTGCATAATGCGTAGCCAGTGAGGACTTGAGAAAGTTTAAGGAAAAATCATAAGAAAACAGAGTCACTGTGTAAAATCGCACCTCACGGAAGACATTTTTGCCTTATTTGCTTTAGAATAGCTAAATATCGGAAATGTAATCTCTACTTCCAAACTACGCGAAACGCAAGGTTTGGGTTAGGCTGGTGTCAGCAATGAACAGAGCACATAGACCAAAGGCATAGCCAGGATCTTAAAATGAGATATTCTATTAGGAAAAGGAGTACAAAAAGTCGTAAACATCTTATGTGCAGAAAACACATAAAGGTTTGGTAACTCTTTATACAAGAACCTGATAGGTAAAGCCGGCTTGGCCGGCTGAACCAACATTCTTAACCCGACGTTTTTGACGGGGTCTCTACGGGTGACGCCGCCATATAGACTATAAAGCAAGAATTTTTTCTTATGCTCATATGCTTCCTGTTATGGTACTTATGTCATTTATGTCTACACTCTAAATCATTGTAATAAAATCCCAAGTTTAAGAAAAAATCAACATAAAAAGTTAATCATAACAATTTGTAAAACTGAATATAGAAAGAACAATAGCCGTTTTTGTCGCTATAACGGAAACAAGACCAATAGCACAGCCAAATTAGGAACTTAATACCACAAATAGAAATAGGAAAGAGGCAGCACCAATTGACAAAATAGGCTTACCATTAAATAGTTTATTTCTGTAATTGTGGCAGCAACCGCCATTTCGCCGCTAGAGATTTGATTATGTACAATCCCTGCTCCCTCACAAGTATTAACGATAATAATTTGTGGCAAGATTCTTTGTGAGCATTGCCAGTCATGGTTAAGAGAATGTGATAATCACAATTTTGTGTACAAGAATTGTGAAAGTGCATAAAACTCATTAACTTTTTGCTACTGCTCACACAAGAGCCGGATGGAGGAAGCCGGCTTGGCTGGTTGAACCGAAATACTAAACCCGGATATCTCTGATGGAGGGCCTCTGTCGGGCGACGCCGGCAAGTAGGTTATATTGCAAATATGCGTGATTTTAAGCAGTATCCAGCAAACTTGCTAAGGTGGCTCGATTCCACCTTTCAATTGTAACTGAAGACCCATTTAGCATTGAAAAAACGTGGTAGGATCAAGGCTTAAAACAAACTTCTAAAATTTACCTCATTTGCCACTTGGAAACCGTTGTAATTTTTCTTTTTGAAAAAATTTCTTGATTTTGAGCAAAATCTGATAATTGTTGCTTCTTTTTCCACACGATGATCTTTCTTCGAAGTTTATTTTTTTGAAGCGAATTTTCTTGAATTCGATCTAATTTTCGTCCCTGCTCTCCACGCGGCCCACATTTGCAATTTGTATGCGATCCGCTAAGAAGTATCAACCCGCTTACAATTGAGCCGCTGCCTACAATTTGACGATTATCAATTTAGGTGCTCTCAGACGTTAAGTGCAGTAAAAGTTATGAATTCAAGTAGCCTTGCTTCCTACTTGATTTATTCAAGTAAAAATAGAAAAATGAAACTACTACTTTATATACCGGTAAGTTGGAACGCCTTGAATTTATACATACTGATCTCCTTCGTTGATATCAGCAGTCGATCTACAACTAACTAGCAACATTGTTTGCAGCTGCAAGGTTGTAGAACCGTAGGCTTGGTGCTATAATTCATTCTCTACGCATTTAATAGTTTGAATCAGGCTCGTGATGATCCTATGAACTAATTCTTTCCTGCTAAAATGTAAAATTAGCTACGTGAGCGAATTTTGTTAAACTAATTTGGTTGGAAAAAGACAATTACCGCAAAACTCAGATGCAACTATAGATTGGCTTTGATTCGATGGTACAGTCTACACAGAAATTGGAGGTAGAATTAAAAAATCCCTTCCCGTTTTCGCAATTTTCTCAGAATTCGGGAGAATGGCTCATTGTATAAACTCTAGCCAAGCCCATTTGTTGTTCCTCAATTAAGTTGTTACGCAGTCAATAGCTTACGTTGTTTGGTTCAAGACTAGTCAAGTTATGAAGCAACCACATTTTCGATAGCAATAACTTTTGTTTTGCAATTTTTTGTACAATCATAGTTTTTGCTTACTAAGAAATGGAAATATTTTGAGAATAAATCTGTCTAGACTCTAGAGGTTGCTTTGAAATTTGTTTCCGGAATTGGGGTCGCAAGACGAAAGAGTTTGGCAAGACTTGGGTAAGACCGGCTTTTCTTTTCTTTGTGGCAGAAACGGATATCCAGATCCAAACCGCAAACACAATCAAAATTAGGCTGGGGTAAAGTGAAATGTCATACTATAATTATAGACAGAAATGGCAATCCTACCGCCACTAAAACAGAGTGCCGACGATTGGAGGCCTCCTTGCAAAGAGTTGACTAAGCAGCTTGTCTTTCTTCCTCCGTTCACGGTCCCTTGAAAAACTTTGTTTTTGAGAAAACCTCGGTCAGTTTTTAGTTACTTTTAAATCTCCGTGGCTATTTTTGAGCGGAAGAAGTAATTAAAAAGCACTACTTTTTTCGCAAGCAAAACATATTTTACCCAGTTATCCACTTAAAACCTCGTAACAGAAAATCAGCGTCTAAATTCTTCTATATTCTTATCATTGCTTTTGTACTGTATGAAATAACATTACGAGCAGGCTTGCTCGCTCATTACAGACCAACTTGGCAGCTAGCATACGGCACGAGTTGAGGTTCTATAGTCAATAATTTACATGAACGGCACAACATAATAGTTTATGCTACAGAGGAGTTGAAGAGTTTCTGAACCAGTTTGCAAAAGATATTGACTCAAATGAGATAATATTCTTTTTATGATCCGGTACCGAATCAATACAATGAAGTCTTGATGAAGTACTACATGGATCTAGGACATGCGTTTCTTAGAAATTCAATGTTTTTTTATTTAACGTGATTGAATATCAGTTTCATAGCTCAATGATTAACTTTATTTTTATCTAACCTGTTGAGCCATTTATGTAAATTTGGCATGTGTATGGTCTTGGCTCTGTTTGCTAGTGTTGTTTATGAGCTGCAGTGACAACTAAACTGCTCGCGACCCCGAAACTTCTCGGCTACATGAAGGTAAATGAACTCTGTTGGGGCCCAGCTTTTTCCTCTTTGTGTTGGATACAAAATGGCTCGTTGGTGTACTAGTTGATGCGTCTGCCTCGACTACAATAAGGTGCAGATGCAAATCTCAACCAGGTCGTACCTAAGACAAATTAGAAATGGTAGTGACAGCTTTCCTGCTTTTCGCTTGCGTCAGCAATTTGTGGAGGCTCATGACGGGCTTCTTCAAATTCAAGGCGACAGGGCCAAGCAGCAGTCAACCCATCGCGACGGCCCAGACTAAATAAAACTAGAAAACGCAGCACAAGCTCATACTCCTGAATTTATGTAAAAACCAGCTTCACCTTTTCATTGTAATCTTTAATACATCATAACACATAAATATAAACTGAAATTGAACAGTCACACATTATTACAGGTACCAAAAATTACTGAAAAATAGTATAAGTACAAACTATTGTAATACAAATTGGCATACTAAAACTAGCCTGTCTGTCACATAGTAACAATGGGATGTACAAAAGGCAAATGAAGAATTAATGCAATCGAAAGTAAAATCGTTTTAAATAAGGGCTGAAGTTTACAATAATTCGAGAAGATGAATTCAGATTTTAGTTTTTCCTTTGAAAATAATAGAGCCTCAGCAATAATGATTATCAAATTTATGCCAGTGTGGTTCTTTGCAAAAGCACTTCGGCACAATGTCCTCTACTTTGTTGCAGTGCTCATGGTCGAAATCAGGACTGCAAACTCGAATAATTCCCTGAACTTGAAAATAATCCATCGCGAATTTGAAATTCACCATTCCAATAGCGGAAATAAAAACTAGCTCGACGTCAATATATCGGCGGCCAAAATCCACGTGAAAACTGAGCAAGTACTCAAACTCAACTGGACGTGAGAATGCATTTAAATAAAAATTTTGTCGCATTTGGTACGCAGCATTCAAACGTTGCGTTCAAATAAAAATTAACAAAGTACTTAGCCCAATTAAAAACGCAGAGTGAAAGGAGTACTGATGCTTAGAAGCGGGTGAATATAATTCGATTTATGTATTGTAAAACTAACCAAGGCTTAGCTAATTCAAACATGCAGGTCCGACCGAGTCTGATTAAAGTGCACTCGACTAAAAAGAATTGCTGGTAAAGGCACAAGTATGTCAAAAAAGAGTAATTACGCGTATTTACTGCACCATTAAAACAAACGTAATCTTGTAGAAACGATCAGAAAGTCATCTTTGCAGTTTATTCGGAACAATCTGCTGGACTTCTTGCCTTGACAGTGGAGTTAGATCAAAGCCTTTTAAGTCAGGATGATTTTGTGCGTCTCTTAGCTTGCTTACTTTAGGCTTAAGGCCATTTCGCACTCGAGCAATTTCATCACGCAGCTCTTGTTGATCACTTTTCAGCATAGAGATGGCTTCACTCTAAATCCATAGCATCGCCAAATGCATTAAAATAATGTTTCAAAAGTCGTGAGCTAATCGGATATACCCTACATCATGATGTTTTCTTTCCCAAAGATAGTGACACGGAGCTAATGCGAAATGAGATCTGGATTAACGTGCATCACTAACACAATGGTGCACACAAAAACATGCAGGTCAAGGACAACTGACAGTCCATTTTGAACCAGTCATCAATGCAAACTCGTGATCACCATCAAGATACACGGCCGATGTTGGATACCCAACAGTTGATACTTTATGCACCGTGACATATTTACTTACTATTAGATATTAGTAAATGGTCGAGTGTTGGTATTCACTCACTACAGGTTTCTTAGCATTAAGATCAAATATAAAAAAATGCTACTGTAGTTTAAGTAAATTACTTAGCTTTAGCGCAATAGAAAAAGTATTACACACATACATAAATCACCTTTTTCATTTTTAAAAACATTCCACCGAAATTCAACCATGCTTTGTCTTTTGAATACGGAGGTGCAAGAATTTCTTTATGAAGCGCAGCAAGAGCTTCTCGATTTAAATTTTGTTTCTTATCCAAGTCCACAATCTGCTGCTTGTCAGCAAGAACATCTTCGGCTAACAGTTCGACTTCTTCCAAATAATTGACTACAAATTGAGGGTCTCTAGCCATGGCAGCTGAAAAGTAAAAACTTTTGAAAAGCAGGCGTTATTATTTCAACGCAACAAATCACATGCATCAAATTCTTCAAAGTTAGAAAAAAATTAAATACGTCCAACACTTGCAGGGCATTTGTAGTTTTAGGTGTGTTATAGTTATGCTATAGAAGTAGCCGCCGTGGTATGGTGGTATGGTTCCGAGCTTCGGAACAAAAGGTCCGGGGCTCAGTATTCTATAAAAGCACCATTGGTATTCGTCAGGAAGGGTATCCGGAATTTAAAGTGTTACGTTGCTCCAGCATAAAGTCCGGTTCGCAATCGAGTGTGTTGTGGTAGACATCCACTGAATCAGAACGTCTGAGCCTATTAATCACGGGAAAGAAAAACACGTACAATCGACTTATGCAGAATGTCTCATCAAAATGTATACACTCTTTGAATCGTTATAACTTAATCAAGTTATTTATTTTGACTTGTAAATAAGTTGATACAAGAAAAAGAATACACATTTACAGAATTTGAGAGTAAAATATACAAAAACATATCAAGTTAGCTTTTAATAAAAGACACTTGGGGCAATTTCAGAATGTTTACATAAAGGACGAGTTTACATAAGTGCTCAAACTGGTTGCTGTTCTTTTCAATACGCTTTTTATATCTTGAAGAAATGGACCTAGAAACGTCCAGCAACATTTCCTCCGGTATTTGAGCACATTCTTTTTCAATTGCTACTTTTATTATAACAATTGTTTCAGGTTTCCTGCTGTAAACTTTGTCTTTTAGAAACCCTCACACAAAAAATTTCACGAGCGTCAAATCTGGTAAATTAGGTGAATATCTAACTGTACTTCTTTTTCTAAACCATCTGTTTTACATATTTTTATCCAGATAAGTTATCACATTACCATGAAAGCGGAAGGAGCACCATCTTTCTAAAAGTAAAACTCGGGCATCTGCAAATTGTTCTTGCCAGTGCGGTATAACAAATTCTTGTCACAGGGTGGAAATAGTGTGTATACCTTTTTGCGGCATCCGGTAGTTATGGTAATAGTATCGTTGCATTCGACTTGTAAAATTTACCTAATCGTTATAATCTGGAATGTCTTCGAATGAATAACCACTGTATCCTTTCCAAGCGTAAAAAGCAATTCGTACGTGATAAAATCCAGGAAGAAACGTAATAATTCCAAGAGTTAACACTGGCCAAGTGCGGTCACTTAAAATAAATATTATCTAGCTCAAGAGAATTTGCTTTAACGAATTTAACAAACAAAAACATCACAACATAAAAAATAAATTAGATATGCAAAGACCTATCTATTTAGAATACTTTTAATCTAAAAGGTAAAACTGTGATGTAACTCAATAAATAAGATTTTATTGAATATTGCTCTCTTGTCAGACCTGCAAAAATGATATTGATAATGCATTTCAGCGCAATCCAAGTTAGGAAAACTAGTAGTTAGTTCATTAACAATTTGTAGTCAGACTCACAAAGAGAGTTACCATGGGGATATGCTATGCGCTTCGTAGGAACAAGAATATTCGTGTTCTTCAATTTTATTCACAACCCTCTCGAAAATATTCGTGGTTTGTTCGTATTTTGTCATTCGCATTTGTCAGTTTGACGAAGACTTTTTTCGTAATGATGTAACATTTAAATTATCAATGTTCACCATAAAGCCTATTTAAGAACTTCACATTTAACGATTTATAACTAAAAGTTGTATAGCGTTGTCGAATTTTAAAAGAGCACATAAAAACTCAAAAATGACACTCGCTGTCGACTTAAATATTTAATATTGCAAACTTTGGTGCGCAAATGCTCACTTCTTCAGGCAAATTAAATGAAAAATCAATAAATTAGTTAAAATGACTGCAAATAACTATAGTAATGCACAAAAGGTAAAGTAAATGTACTATGACATAAAAAAATCTTAAGGTAGCACTAAAAGGTGATCAAAAGTAGGAGAATAAAGGTGGAGAAAACGAAAAAAAGAAAAAAGCGGATAAAGGTAAGAGAGGAACCAAAAAATTTTTCTTCGTCATATGAGCTGTTTTTTTCAGAGCATTGTGCGGGAAGATGTATACATAGATTACACTGCGTTAGCGCTCACGCTCTGTTTGCAAGTCTTCAGTTAGACTGGGGCCACCACGACGGGTAGACTGCTTGGCCCCACCATCTGTCTGCCACATAAAGGTGGAGGCGTCCCGTTTTCTTGCCCAAGGACACAACAAGCGAGCTTGCTGGCTTGTTCTCCACAATATCCCCATTTGCTGAGCGCCGAGCAGGGAAGCTGTGAATACCATTTTTTAAAGTCTTTTGGTATGACTCGACTAGAGAAATGAACCCCAGATCTATCGGCTGCAAAGCGGATGCTCTAACCACTTAGCCATCGCGCCGGTTAAAAAATTCTAATGAACTCCAAACAGCACCTGATACAAAATCCGAGAATAAAAACTAGCGAGAAAACATACAAATAGAAGAAAATAATATAAAAAAAGAGGAAAAAATAAAAAAAATAACAATATATTTATAATAATTGCTTAACCTTACATGATGTATTTGAGGGATGAATCCAAAAACAACAGAAACAATTAGAAGTATTCCGCGAGCACTGAGGGTTTCTCCTTTCTTCAATTGTGTTTGGAAAAATAAAATTTCATTTTTCGAGAATATTTTGGTAAAATGTAACAACAGCAGAGTACACGCATGGTGTAACCACCTTACTAGCGCATTTTGTTTGATTTTAAGCGCAACAATTTCATTTTAACTATTTTTGCATCACGAACAAACAACAACGCAAAAAGTAGATTTTCTTAACATTGAAAAAGCAGTGGTTAATCACTGAAAAATACGACACAAGTTGTGTACTTGCGCAACAAGTATTATGATGCACGTATTATGACGTAAAATTGGTATGAAACGAAAGCAGGGGGATTTTCAAGCTTTTTTTAGCCACAAACCCATAAGTTCAATCTAGATGTATGGTGTATCGTCCCAGAGAAATACAGCATGAGCAGAATTCGAAAATTGATCGCCAAACGTTCTCAAAGTTAAAAAGGGCAGAAGCATCGAAACATTGGAAAGTAAATGGTTTTCTGTGACAAAACGAGCAAAATAATCACTTTTGTAAAGTTGATCTCTAAAAAATAAGGTCTTAAAGCAGAGAATGGAGGCAAGCAACAAACTTTTCATAGCCTATTTTAAAAAATGCTTGATGTGGCTGTAAGGGAACTAGCTCAATTGCCCCCAAATTTTCGTTTGTGTAACCGGTGTCAGAGAACCCACTAAACTAAGGTTTTTATGCAAGAAAAAGAGCCAACACAGTTCTCATGACTTTGTTGTAATTGGAATTTCATGACATTAAAAAAGGTTTAAAAGAGTACTGAATTACGTCCTGTGAGTGTAACCGTAATCTTTTACACCCAGCGAAGGTATTGAGTAGTGCGAACTACGATTGGAGTGCTGTTTCGTCAACTATTGCTATGAAGCATATAATAAGATATAAAGATTATATTATATACATACATATGTAAGAGCCAATCATTTTATTCCGGTTTTATCTCCGTTAACATAGGAGGCCGGATTCACCTGATGCTTCTAGAAAGTTCAAACACACCATTGTGCCACTTCTTTCCGTAAGAAAATTATAATATATAGATAAAAGATAATTGTGATCTCAGCCATTTTAGCCGAAGAATAACAGAGACTGCCTCCAGTATGATCAAAAAATTGCAATCAGTTTTTGAGAACTCTCAAAAAATACATCAAGTTTTGCAACGCAGCAAGTTAACTCTACGCTCTATTACAAGTTTGGTTTGGTCAAGTTTGGTCTCTCTGCAACCTAACCTAAATTTTTAATTTTTTGTTAATCTCTTCACTTTAACCTACTATAATTAGGCTAACTGCTGCCGCTCAACAAAATTTAGGCTTGTAAAAATTCTCGTGAAAATTCACCAACGTTTGATTGACACTACATTTCGCAAATTTTTCGTGTATAAAATAAGCATACGATACACAACGTTGCTAAGATTTTTTTTTCGTCAATTTCATGAACATTTTTGTGTATACCACGAGCATAGCATATCTCTCCAGGATCAATGGCATAGTTAGTTTTTTCCATGCGATACATACAATGATTAAAATTGCCACGAAATGCCTTTCCCAAGAACGCAACATTATATGGTTTGAAAGAACAATCGTGCACACATTATTAGGCCTATTGCAAAATGGCACGTGTATGTTGATAACTAATTTGCTCACTCAAAAACAACAAATGTTGCAGTATTTTGAACTTGATGCATTGCGCCAGTTTATAAACTTGTTTACTTCATATGCTATTAGTTTTAAGTCACCTGTATTGGGCATCAATATAACCAGTAAGCAGTAATGAGCCAACTGTTATCAAAATTGAGCCAACAATAAAGAGAATGGCAGCAGTTCGAATTGCTCTCCAAGGAATTCGGGGCTCAGATTTTTCAAATTGCAATGATGTATAAGCGTCAGGATCGGATGCTGTGTAAGAACTTCCCACCTTGTGATAACGAACGGATGAAGACATATCACATTAACATACCAATATAATATCTAAAGCTGTAAAAGTATTCAGCAATTAAATTATAATCACGCAAAGGCTATCATTTCCTGGCTACACAACAACTCACGCTTATAATGGGCTGGTCGCAATCAAATTGTTTTAGGTTAATGTCTGCGAAGTTCAGCATTTTGTTTTCGCAAGACACTTATTGCAATTGCCAATAATTTCTTCACACAGCCATCTCATCTTCATTCCGGCAACATGGAGAAAATTTTTCAGACCTTTTTTACATGTCAAAATTAAAACCACAACTCTGTCCAAAATTAAAATTTGTTTGCCAGGCCTGATCCAAAGTCAATTTTCAACTCGTGACCTGGTCCAAAAGAAAACTTTTCAATCAAACCTGGCGCATGACCAAAATTCTAGCCCGGCACACAGTACAACTTTTCTGGGCCAAATTTTCGAAACATGGCTTAACCAGTCCAAATTTTTCAACTACTTGATCAATCCCAGCCTGGCATGTGGCAAAAAATTCCAGCCCAAACTTTATCTGATGTTACACATGTTCTAGGAAAAGCCTGCCCTAAACTCAAAAGTTTTCAACCCCGAATAATTGGTTTGTGGGAGTTAAAAACATTGCTGTTGTAGCAGACTGGAGAAATGAAGATGTGCTGACTGTGCAACAAAATCACCATTAGATGAAATCACTTACAACTTTTAATGCTGTACAGTAAATTTTCCAGCTATTGACTTTTGAAGGTTTAAAAAATGAGAGCTTTTACATTATTTATCATATTTCGGTTCAATGTTGCCTGTTTTGAGACCTCAAGTAGCTGAGTATTGTAAGTAAGCTACCATATAGTATAATACATAGCCCAATTTCAACACTTAGCTATATGTTATGAAGTTATTGTGCAATACAAAATATTTCTATTATGGTAATCTCAATGTTTAGCTGAGTTGACAAAGTTCTTATTGTAAGTTCTCTATGGTAAAACAATTTCATAATTGAAAGATAATTAAAACAGCTGTGAAAAAAAAGCTGTTCTGCCATAAGGTTTTCCTGATACTCTTATCAGTAGTGATATCACATTAAAATAGAAGAGCTAGAAGTAAGCAAGTTGTTTTATCTCAATAATTTTAATGGTTGGAAATCATGGCAAACCAATAACAGCACTAGCATAAAAAGCACGACAAAGAGATTTGTCAGTCTAACACTGGGCACCAAGTCTTGACATAAATAGCCTCTAACTGATTAAATTGGAAAGAGCTGCATGCTGTAGCAAGAATTGAAAACTGCTTTTGTAGTACTTTAACGCACAGCGTTCATTTTCTAAAAGATGCTTACTAATAGCAGAGTCACACTCTGGTTTGGTGTCATTTTGCTTGCATAAACTGTCAGGTTGAGATCAATGTGGATGAGCAAAATGCTGTCTTAATCACTTAGGAACGGGCTGCTTGATGCGATCCTGCAGTCACTGAGATGTTTGCGGCATGTACTGACTATCACTGTGACACTTGTATTCATATGACAGAGCTTTTCTGAACAGTAGGTAGAATATACTTCCGAGCTACTGGCAGCACATGCTTTTACACAAAGACCAACCAGTTGTTGACAGAATACAATTTTCAAAACTAAATTCCATGATTTTTCATGACTTTTTTACGACTTTTCCATGACCGTTATTAAAGCATTTTTACGCATATTTAAATACATCTGTCAGTTCACATTGAAATAGCTCTTTCGGTAACGAGATTAAATTCTTGTTAATTGCTCCTTGTGCCAACGTTTTCACTTGCCAACATTATTTAACTTGCATCGCTTTATCATTCATTTTCAACATCTAGAAATATAATATCTGGTTAAACACACCTTACTATTACAATGGTACTCTCACAAGGCATTGATAAAAGATAATACTTGATAAGACATTCAGTCATATTTCTCATTTCTGGTATATTTAACTCAAACTATCTTAACTAAATTTGAATCTTTTAATGTTTTAGCTACCTTTTAAAGTCTTTTTAAATTATGCTTATGCTACTATTTGTTATATAATGCAAGCTAGTTCATGCAACAACCCTAGATAATGCAGTTAATTCACAAACAAATCTATTGTCGCTATGAAAACAATACGCCGATAATTATTTCTTCTAGCCAGAAAAAAGTCCTCTTTTGTGGTCTTTGACACTGAATCTCTGAGCTGAACATTTTACTTAAAATAGCTTTGTTTCTTAGCTGGAATATTATTGTTATTAGAATAATATCAAACCAACAATGATATAAGAGATTAGATTACAGAAATTCCCTTTACAATTCTCATTTAACTGGATCAAGAAATAGTGAGCACTTTTGATGTTACAATGACTTTATGCGACGTAGGTACAACATGAATGAACAAGTTAGTTATAACCAGATGAAATGCCACATTAAAAATTAACAAGAAACATATACACAGAAAATTTTAGGACTCAAGAAAATGATTTCACCATCTAACAGAAAAACATCTCTTAGTAAATCTGGTATAAAAAGTTCACATAACTTCTTTTTTCCAAAACATGTGAATTATGTAGTGCTGTAGTTGCACTGAGCAGAAAGCATAATAACAAATATAGCTTATCAACAACTCTCCCCGGAAAAAAAAACACATCAACCATCAAAGTTCAACAAAAAGTCTTGATAGAGCAGAAGTAATTTAAATACTAAACCAATGTGATACTTCTTACGCATACAAAGATAAATGTTTTTCCATAAACTTCCACTTTTTTTTCAAAACACGTACCTGGGCACAAAACTTTTTCTCATTTTCTTCACTTTCACAAATCTTCAGTCTGAAAGCATTTGACTTTGCACACAAAGTAAAACTGAGCTTCACTTCTGCCTCGGTTACTAATTTGTCTACTTTTAGGCTCATAGCTTGGGTGCTTTTATTTAATAACTTCTTTTACACTCAACTTCACGAATTTCATCTTCTACAGCTTTCCTCATTTTACCTTTTTCACTTTTAGCATAAGGCTTCCTTTGCTCTTCTAAATACAACTGATATTGCATTCTTGCTGTCCAAACACTTTGTTTCAGTCTGGGGGTAAAAGAAAGCTCACTGAAATGATTAGCATCACTCTTGACCAGGGCTGGGGAGCTGGCCTAATATAGACCAGGCTCCAGCTCCAGCTCCGGAGCTAGTGTTTAGATTCATGCAGAGCCAGCTCCAGCTTCAGTCAAGTTTTTAAGGTTTTACCAATGCAGTCAAATGCAATATATTTTTTGCCATGGATTTTACTGATAATAAAACTATATGGTAAAGAAATATCCAGAAATAGTTATGAAATAGCAATGGTGTTTAGGTGAACACTCAAATCAGTAAACATAAAATTGAAATGCATCTGAAAAATCAGTAGAATTACATTACTACTGCTACATCTTTTCTATAATTGGATAGGAGCTGGAGCTGCCAAAACTTTTGATGGCTCCAGATCCTTCAAAAAATCCCAGCTCCCTGGCTCCCAGCCCTGCTCTTGACACTACTGTACACAAAGCAACTCAGGTTTTCTCTTGCAAGTTTTCAACCAAAAGTTTGCAGTTGACTAAAAACCCTCTCTTGACTGCAGCTTAATCATGCGAAAGCATGAAGATAAATCTGAGAACTTCCCAAACCTTTGCATGCTTTGCATCTTTTATGTAATTCCATTAGAATTTATCCAATCTGCTGTATTTATGTTGAAACTCAAAAACTCAGCAGGATGGTTTTATTTCACTCCCAATACAAAGCCTTTGAACTAAGTAATCGAAATCTCCAGAACTCGCTCAAACTTAACCTGTACTTCTGCAGAATCAGATACCAACTTCTGTGGTACAACACTCACCAAACTCTGAATCAAAGAATACTTTAAAAGACATCTTTCCAACAGTTTGATTACAATACCAGACAAAAGCTTAATGCAATCATTTTTGAAAAATAATAGTTCATTTGCAGCTTTTTTTTTAAAGTACCTCAAGCAGCAAAGCCAATGTCAACGTGCTTTGGGTTTTTTGTTTTTTTTGTCAGCAGGGTAAATAGTAGATAACTTCTTGAATGTATCGGCTTTTTCTAAAACCTTTTTTTAAAAACGACCTATGATAGCCAATAACAAATTTTTTTAAAGACAAAGCCAAGAAAGAAGTCATTGGAATTTAAGTTGGAAATTTCAACAAAAATTCTTGCAGCAGTTTTGCCACGGCCACAAAATATTCCAGCTTAGCTTCAATTAGGGTATTATCACATGCAGATGTGACAGAAACAAAAGAAGCAGAAGCTGGAGCTCTTTTTTTACTCTTCACAGTTTTGACATATTTGTTGACATGAGGCCAAATTTTCAAAGCTTGTCCAGACACCTTGATATCTTCTACCATCTACGCCGACAAAACCAACATGGAAAGAAATCACTGCATGTAATTTGAATAAAATCTTCCCTTCTGCCAAGAGTTCATGAAAAATTTGCCAAAGGACACAAAGTATTGCCAAGATTCTATCCAGATTCTTTTGCTCCCTTTTCAAAACTTCCATGGACAGCATGCAAATTACAACTTCCAATATTTAACAAGTCTGGGAGTTCTTCACCTTTGCCTTGTTGAAAAAGATTGTGATAGAATTTCCAATTTACATTGGGACAATCCATATTTGCACCAAACTGCTAGGGTTAAGTGCCATTCCATT
Organism: Trididemnum clinides; assembly: GCA_963675345.1. Lineage (NCBI taxonomy): Eukaryota > Metazoa > Chordata > Ascidiacea > Aplousobranchia > Didemnidae > Trididemnum > Trididemnum clinides. Next base: position 18,138,124 of record OY776291.1, read on the forward strand.
TTTAAAATGAGTCAACATATCTGCTGCTGTTACATGACCTATAAGTAGTAGTGATTCAGTTTTTATCCAGTGTTGTCCCTTTAACAGAGATGGCCGGATTTACCCCATTCCTTCTGCAATTGCTCGCACTCCGTCCCTCCACTCCACTTTTGTATCAGAGCATCCTCCTTCTTCAAACCAATCTTCTCTGTCTCCTCTTCCACTTGCTTCCTCCAAGTCTTCTTCGGTCGTCCTCGCTTTCTCTTGCAACTCACTTCAAGATTCAGAGCAACCTTCAAAACACTATTGTCATCATATTATCATCTATCATATCTATCACATTTTCTATCATATCTATCGTCTATCATATTCAGAGCAACCTTCAAAACACTATTGTCACATGACCTATAAACACTGAATTAAAATATCTTTCTGTTACTTTATTGCTTTTGCTGTCCCAGAATCTAACTATCATATCCATTTGCTATTTCTGGTTGATTTCATTCCAGCTTTCATCAAACAATAAAGTATAGGACTTGACTGCACGAATTTTCTCTATAAGCTACTCATGAAAATAAGGATAAATGCCAAAACACACTACATAAGCACAATTTTACAGCTACACATGAAAATAACTGTGCAATCTGACTATCTGGAAACATTTTTGAAAATATACAGCTAATATCTGTGCAAGAAGAAAATGAGAGGTGACAAGTTATTACTTTAATAACCCAAAGAACTTCTGCATGCAAAACCTCCTCTGATATGATCAAAGATTTGCTTGGTAATGATACCGGCACTGCTGACACATCACTGGTTTGTTCAGGAATAGCCACAGAGGATGAAACTTGTTCACCAGATTTGTTGGTAGTAGGCCCAGACTTATTTGTCCCGCCAAAGAAATCAGTAATTGATTGTGTGTAAAGACTTTGCTTGTGCTTCATAATCTGATTGTGTTGTTTGCTTTTTGCATGGCTTTTAACAGCACCAATCCCCATGATAGATATATCAAACAATTTTCTGCAAAACTTACAGTGCCCTTTACTGTCATCTTTTGTCTGCTGCAGCCAAGCATCAAACTCTGGTTTTTGCAACCAAATTTCATGAAAGTGACATTGCTTGGATGCCATACCAAACACTGATTACAAATTATTTCTTACTACTTACTAACACTTGTCTGTAATTATTTTTTAAGTAGGCTTGTAACTATAACTTTGAAAAAATAAATGTTGAATAGAATATGACTCAGTGTACTGTACTTTTATAATCTGTCTACCTGACTCGGCATATCATACCGCCACACCCCTTCACTTTTCATATAAATATCTCATATTATTCTACTAAAATTCAAAAAAATCAGTGAAGAAAATAAAACCAATTGTATTTTCTTAGTTACTGTGCTACTGGTATTACAAATAACTTTAAAAAATTTTTTTTCAGCTCTCAGCAAAATTTCACAACTTTTAATTTTTAACAAATCTTCCATGACTTTCCAGGAAAGTTTTTTTCCCAGCATTTTCCATGACCATGGGAACCCTGCAGAACCATAGCAGCTTTCCACGGCTATTTTTACTTCTTTTTCCAAGTTTCTGGAAGGTTTGCCTTTCCAAGGGACCCTCAAGGCAGAGGGCTTTTTGCAGGGCTAAAATCACTTTGGGGTGAAAAACTCAGTGATTGACTTTTTTGGAGATCAGAATGCTGACAAAGTTTCTAGGGTAGCCATTGTCCAGCAATATTTTCTTGATCCATTCTGTTTCTTCTTTAAGTGTACATTTAGTGGAAATCATTATGGCTCAATGCACCAATGTAGATATTAGATTCATCTTACATTCATGAGGACACCAACAAAATACTGGCCAGTGAAACTGGATTTCCAGTATACCCTGGTTTCAAAACCAATGTTCTTTCGACATAAACATCAAGAAATCATAGACATTTGTCTTTCTCAAACGTGAACATGAGAGATGCATGAAGACAATTAAGTGCAGTCAGACTTTCATTTCCTTTGGCTTTGTGATCAAAGATAGAAAAATTTTCATCAATTTATCTGAAGTAGACTGGAGGCTTTGATGTTCCAGAAAATAGCTTTTCTTTGTAATATCTGACAAAGACATTAGCTAAAGCTAGACCAAGTTGTGATCCCTCAGCTACCCCATCTGTTTGCTTGTACATAGTGTTACTGAAGCTGAACTCAACTGAGGATGTAGCACTCTTGTGTTAGCAATGGTGAAAGAATCTGATATGCAGTGTGGAGAAAACTCCTTCAACCAACACAGGTAGTAATTGGCTAGCTAACCACTTGCCAAGTTCATAATGAGACAAACCTGTCATGGCCAGTGTAGAGTACGTTCTTTGTGTGTTATAAGCAGACCATACATTTAAGGTCTTTACAATCCAGTAAGTCATGTTGCATCATATATCCATTTTAGCAAAAAATTAGCATGCTGACCTGACACTGACTGGCACTCAAAATATGCAGGATTCAAAAAATCTGTCAAAACAAGTCGAGACAAGTCCATGGTTCTGTCAAAACTGTGATATGTAAAAATTATAAATCTTAAAGCAGGAGCAAGCACATCTTGTGACTGAGACTTTACTTTTTTTGCTTCTTTTTATATGATCAACTTTAACCCAAAACTATCACATGCCAGCAGCTTAGCTAACCCCATACAGTAATAGCTCATTGGCTATTTATGAAATTGCAATTTCAAAGCTTGCATGTTCCCTGAGTTGTTGTGCTTTAGGTAAACACATATTTGTAGCACAAAAAATGCATTGCGCCCAAAGTACTGGTAACTCTAAGACAGGTTAACATATTGTTCTGTGAACAACCACAAAGGTTCTCCAATGATTGCAAGATAACAATTTACTTCTTGTTTTCCCAATAATATTTTATAAAAAAAGTCTTAAGTGGTTTTGCACAAATTTGCTTCACCATTGCACCTATATTGTCTTTGGCTTATAAGCTGATTTAAAGAAGAGTGCACAGAGTAAATTTGTTTTTCTTGATTACAACATTTTCATCACATTAAGCTTATCATTAAGTGTCACCAGCATAAAATCTTATTATTGTAAATATTCCCATTTTATTCCATTAAATAAAGATCTTTTAATAAATCCAATTATGTGAAAACCTTGTGTAAGCAGTAATGCTGCAACAAAGGAATAAATTTGTTAGAAGAAATCAACTAAATGGAATACAAATACAAATGGTATTGGGAGAGGAACTTATAGATCTAGAGAAACTGAGATTCTATAACAGTATCTTGATGTTGTCTAAATCTGAAGTTCTAGGCAATGTTGATAGACCTATGTCGAATGTCACAGGCAAAGCTCAGCATGCAAGCTCAATTTATTCTTAAAACTGGAAACTATTGCTGATTCTGATGTTTTTACTGTTTTAATAGCAAAGTCCATTTTTAAATTTTTTTAGAGCTTGCAAGAGAATGACGATGAAAAGTAATCTAACTCATTGAATATAAGATGAACAAAGATGTTGGGAAATAGCATCTAGCAATCATCTGCAGAGGTTGTCATGCTCAACCCAAGATATTGTTGTGAATGCAAAATATGAGCTTGAAAACAAACGATTCTGGCTCCCAAGGCATAACACAATAAATGTAGCATAACACTATCAGCAATAAACTCAGTCTTTTGCTTCCAAGTCTGACCCTTAATTTACTACTTCATGTTGCTGACAAGGTGATAAGTTGAGAACAACTGTATATCAAACTGCACAATTTCTCTCAAAGTAACATTGCAAAAATTTTTTTACCATCAGGTAAAAATAGTCTTTAGGGTTTTTCTTATGCTCAAGAAAAAATAGCTGGCAGGATTTTTTAAGTCTACTAAAGAATCAGCGATATTGCCTGAAGTAACTTTAACCTTAATCTGTTAATTGTAATTCTAACTAACCCTAACCTTATGTCTAACTCGAACCCCAAAACACGGATCCTTAATTCCATCCTTCAGTACTATCTCATTTTACATATCCAGCCATACGACTGATTCTGAAACGAATTTTTAATGGTAACATAACAATAGCGAGTCTATGTAAAAACCACGATATTAGGAGAGGTTGCCGACAATTTCGTACTTCAAATATTTGATCCAGTCTATTTGATCCAGGAAGAAAATCTAAACGCCCTGTGCAATGAGCGCGTGTGGTCAATCAAATTGTAAAAGTTTTTACTATCCAATTTCGTACTACAACGTGTTGGGCAATAAATAGTAGCCAACATGTCTGCAGTAGCCAAGATTAGGCTAGACTAGGGTTAAGTTTTGGAGCCATGTTCACGAAGTTCGCATTATGTAAGGCTAGGGTTAGAGTAAGATTAAGTTTTAGATTAAGGTTGGAACAATGTTAGGGTTAAATATAGCAGGCATTCCTCGTATGTCGAGTGTAACGATATTTCAATCAGATCACTTCGTTCTTTCGACAAATTTTCTATTCAAATTTAACGTTTCGCTCCCCTTAGTTACCGGGGAGCTTCTTCAGAACACGATTGTTAACGTGATTTATGAGCCCTGTCATTGGTTTAGTTGTTTTTGTGCCTTTAGTAAAGTGACTGTTAATGTTCTTGATGTCATAGTTGTTCGGAAGCTTTCGCCTTCTAAGCTGTTGTGTTTGCCGCCTCATTTAATAGATTGACATTTGTAATAAGTGAGGAATAGGGATGTTTTGTAGTATGTGATGACTAATGAATTGTTTTATATTTCCCAAATTGTTTTCTATTACGTTCGACCCTTAATGGAAAATCGTAAGTTTGGCACAGTGAATCATTTATAAATTAATACGGCAAGTTGTTTTCTCTTTACTTAACGCCTGTTATTCTCGTTTCTTGTTAATGGTTATGTGACAATTTCGTTGATTGATCTCATATTTATTTGTGGATATAAATAGGCCTATTGACTGTTTATGAGTTTACTCTACTTTGGCAGTGTTTAGTATCGGGTGGTAGCGAATAGAAACCTAATATTTCATCACCGACTAATGCTAGTGGCAAGTTGTCTATGTATTTTGAAAGCGCTTGTCTGTGTCTTAAATCAATTGGGAAACAATAATCTGCTTGTATTGTCAGCTAATGCTAGCCTTAATTGATAATATACCCTTATTTCGCATTCGCTTATATCTTTATTTGCATGAATTGTATTTAGGAGATCTCTCAGTAGTCTTTAATATCTTGTAACAACTAGAGCCAGATACGTCTAGCGTGTCGAAATTGATGCGTGTGGTGCAGCTAATTTGTGAGCAAAATTTTCTGTTCTCCTTTAATACAGTCTTCATGTTCTGCAAGTTGGTGTGTGCTCGTGCGTCGAGGATCTCTGGTGAGCAAGACAATTAGAGACAGGATCTCCCAAATAGAAGCAGCAGTGAAACGGCTGGTATAGCGGTTCCTCACTGCAACATAAGTTAAAGACTATTGAAACTGTCCGGTAAATTACAGAGTGACATGATGGAAAATGATAGTCTAGATTCGGCCGGCTCCGTCGTAAAACCTCCTGCCGTGGCTGCGCGTTTCTTTTCAGGACCAGTGAGCTTGGTAAAAGTTAATTCCCAGGAGGCTAACACTAACGTACTAGGTAGAGATGCATTGAGTGACGTCAACGCTCAATCTCTAACATCGTCGACCAGGCGACGTGTCGACGCCAGGTTAGCCGAGGTGCGCTTGCAGCACATTCGACGGGAAGAAGAGCTAAAGCTAAGGGCACTGGAAGCTGCGCAAGAATCGAAATTGAAATTGAAAAGGTTGGAGTCGGAGCAGATTGTTTTGCAGGCCGAAAAGGAAGTAGCAGAAGCAAATATTCTTGCGGATGCAACCTCAAGTTGTGATGGAGAGCTGGATGATGTTGCTCCTCCTCTGGAAGCTGGAGACAAGGTTGGTGCTTTCTTGTTGAACTTGTCCCTTTCAGATCAGGTTGATGGGCCCAACAACTCTAACGGTCGGAAGTTGGTGCCACACGAGGAGCGGCTCACGATGGGGTCACCAGATGGTACGAAGGTAAAATCGAAGTATACCTTCTCGCCGGAAGTAGGAAACCACGCTGAACCTGCGGTTCGTACTTCTTCTACGTCAAGACATCCACCTGGTTTCCCCCCTCCAACTTGCATACCTGGGACTATCGTTTCGCCATCGTTCGGAGTTGATGCAATGGATCCAGCAAGGTTTTCGTTGGGTCCTGTTCCCGGTGGGATGTTTCATGGGCCGGCTGTTGCTCCTGAAAATCTGAATTCAGTGAACGGTCATGAAGTGACTTCCAAGGTCGACGTAGTAGAACCTCCGATTCATGGGCCGGCGATCACAAGGGAAAGATCGCAGGGAAGGTATGGTACTGATCTTGGATTACCAGGTGAGTCAGTTCATTCTTTGAGTGCTGTTGCTAAGATGCTTGTTAGTCGCAGGTGTTCAAGGAAGCATCATTCGCTGCTGCATCAACCGTCGGAGGTCACTGGAGATGAGGAGACGACATTGCGTGCATCTAAGGGAGACACCACTCCAGGACTACCTTCTAATCAAGCGTCGACTTCGGCTTTAAGCGCCGCGTCCAACACGCAGGTTAAAACTCGCTTACAGGTACCGCCAATTTGTGTCATTAATAATATAACTGGGACGTGTAAAGACACTCTGGCACTTTTGGACAGCGGAGCAGATTGTCATTTAATTTCCGAAGGTTTGTACACTAAACGGGGTCTTGTTGGAAGACCTATCCATTCGGAAATGCAGTTGGCAAATGGCAGGGATTCTCGGTGTAGTGTGAATCTATTGGTTGATTCACAAGTTACCCCTGCCTTGGATTCCCTCTGTCCGTGTCAATTTGATTATGTTGATCGGGCGAACGTGTCGGAGGATGCGGTAGAGGTAATTCGTAAAAACATTTATGTGGATGATGTGTCGACTTCGGCACCTGATGTTGATAGCGCAGTTAAGCTTGTGCATGATGTCGAAGCATTGCTGCAAGGTGGCGGGTTTGAACTTGCAAAGCTTTCGAGCAACTTACCAGAAGTGCTTGAAGGACTCCCGGCCAAGCGCTTAGCGTCTGAGCTAAATCAAGTTGATTTATCTCCAGAGATTCCAAAACAAAAGACGCTGGGTTTAGTGTTGTATCCTCAAGAGGATGTACTGGGGGTAAAGGTATCGGAAGTGGCATATCCAGTTACTCGTAGAGGTTTGCTGTCACTGGTAATGAGCATTTTTGATCCTTTGGGTTTTCTTTCGCCTTTCTTATTACCATTAAAGTTGTTGCTTCAACGCCTCGTTACGCTTGGTTGGGATGCTGTCATGCCTGAAGCCGAGAAGCAGACTTTGAGGAAGTTCTCTAAGGATCTGCTTAAGTTGGGGGAAATATCAATTTCTCGTTGTTTGAGTGGTTTTTCCTCTCTGGAAAATGTGCAGTTGCACGTATTTGCCGATACTTCTTCGGTAGGCATTGGTGCTGTATGTTATTTGCGCGTGTCAAATGCTAATAATTGTTTTGTATCGTTCATGATGGGCAAGTCCCGTGTTGCACCGGCTAAACCGTTAACTATTCCTCGCTTAGAATTGTGTGCTGCTGGTATTGCTGTGCGTTTGGCAAAATTCGTCACACGTGAGCTTGACGTTACCCCGGAAAAAACTGTGTTTTGGTCAGACTCTACTATGGCTCTAAGTTATCTGCAGAGCACTTCCAAACGCAGACCTGTTTTTGAAACCAACCGCATCAAGCACCGCAGGAGTGGGCATAACGCTGCTGCCTACCTCACAAATGAACTTCGCCGGAGAATTTATAGCGTGGGTCAAGAGAGGACAGTAAAACATTTAATCAAGACTTACTGCATGGGTTGTCGGAATCGTCGAGCGGCTCCGTCTTCTCAAATTATGAGTCCTTTGCCGCGAGCTAGGGTTGAAGGGGGTCAACGTTTGTTTACGGTTGTAGGCACAGACTTTATGGGTCCAATTTTGACTAAATGTCAACGGAATTCACTAAAGCGTTACTGCTGTATTTTTACATGCCTAGCCTCCCGTGCTACGCATTTGGAAATTGCCTATGACTTGACCACGGGTTCATTTCTTATGGCTTTGCGTCGATTCCTGTCTGCCCGAGGCTCGTCTACGAAAACAATATATTGTGATAATGGGACAAACTTTATTGGTGCGCGGTCAGAATTAAAACGTGGACTTGAGCGTTTACGTCGACGAGAGATATGCAATGAGTTGTCCCCTCGTGGTATTGCTTTTCGACATTCACCCCCCCTGGCTAGTCACCAAGGAGGAGTATGGGAAGCCATTCTACGGCTTGTCAGAAAGGCAATGGACGCTGTATTGACTGATAAGTACTACCGGAAGTTGAGCGATGAAGGCTTATGGACCTTGCTGAAGGAAATCGAATACATGCTTAATTGCAGGCCGCTCACCAGAGTCAGTTCTGATCCGGAAGATTTTCGTGCTTTATCACCAATGACTCTTTTGAATGGATGCATCGATCCGCAATTACCCTCGGACGTGTTCGTAAACTCTGACGGATTACGTGCATCGTATAGGGCATCACAGATGCAGGCAGACTTGTTCTGGCAGCGCTGGCGCCTTGAGTATCTTTCTATGTTGCAGAAGCGTCATAAATGGATAGTTCCACGCGACAATATACGTCCGAACTCACTGGTTTTGTTGAAGGAAGAAGACGTTCCCCGAAATTCATGGCCTAAGGGCGTAGTTGTGTCTGTGATTCCTGACAGAGATGGAATTTGTCGTCGAGCTGTGGTGAGAACTGTTAACGGAAAAGAACTTGTCCGGGACATACGTAAGCTCTGTGTGCTCGAGTGTGACGTGAGTGTGTGATTTCCGTATCTGTGTGGTATTATTTTCGTGTGTAGTGCTAGTTATTATCCTTTGCTGTGCTAATAGCGTACCAGTTTTGTTGAAATGTTAGTTATTGCATTTGTTTAGTAATTTCGCCGAGCAGCCCGATAATTCACGTTTATTCTTAAAAATTGCTTTCCTACGTACGTCTCGTTCTTCGGAGCCACAATTTTGGGCCGGCCATGTTAACGTGATTTATGAGCCCTGTCATTGGTTTAGTTGTTTTTGTGCCTTTAGTAAAGTGACTGTTAATGTTCTTGATGTCATAGTTGTTCGGAAGCTTTCGCCTTCTAAGCTGTTGTGTTTGCCGCCTCATTTAATAGATTGACATTTGTAATAAGTGAGGAATAGGGATGTTTTGTAGTATGTGATGACTAATGAATTGTTTTATATTTCCCAAATTGTTTTCTATTACGTTCGACCCTTAATGGAAAATCGTAAGTTTGGCACAGTGAATCATTTATAAATTAATACGGCAAGTTGTTTTCTCTTTACTTAACGCCTGTTATTCTCGTTTCTTGTTAATGGTTATGTGACAATTTCGTTGATTGATCTCATATTTATTTGTGGATATAAATAGGCCTATTGACTGTTTATGAGTTTACTCTACTTTGGCAGTGTTTAGTATCGGGTGGTAGCGAATAGAAACCTAATATTTCATCACCGACTAATGCTAGTGGCAAGTTGTCTATGTATTTTGAAAGCGCTTGTCTGTGTCTTAAATCAATTGGGAAACAATAATCTGCTTGTATTGTCAGCTAATGCTAGCCTTAATTGATAATATACCCTTATTTCGCATTCGCTTATATCTTTATTTGCATGAATTGTATTTAGGAGATCTCTCAGTAGTCTTTAATATCTTGTAACAACTAGAGCCAGATACGTCTAGCGTGTCGAAATTGATGCGTGTGGTGCAGCTAATTTGTGAGCAAAATTTTCTGTTCTCCTTTAATACAGTCTTCATGTTCTGCAAGTTGGTGTGTGCTCGTGCGTCGAGGATCTCTGGTGAGCAAGACAATTAGAGACAGGATCTCCCAAATAGAAGCAGCAGTGAAACGGCTGGTATAGCGGTTCCTCACTGCAACAACGATAGATGTTAATAATGTGACATACAAACTGTACAACATAAAATTACAAAGACTACCTGTATTACTAAACACTGTATTACCTGTATAGTAATGCAAGAGGCCAGGGATGCACTTAGCAAACTGCAGACAGTGACACTGTTTCGACCTATCAGGTCTCTTCAGTGCAGTTGGTGACCAATAAGAAGCTAGAGGCTTTAATAAAGCATAGCTTAGACCGTCACACTTGTGGGACCAAATACTAGGTCCACTGTAGTGGATATGCTTTATTAAAAGCTAAGCTAAGCTTTATTAAAGCTATGCTTTATTAAAGCTATGCTTTATTAAAGTCTAAGCTAATGCTTTATTAAAGCCTAAGCTATGCTTTATTAAAGCCTCTAGCTTCTTATTGGTCACCAACTGCACTGAAGAGACCTGATAGGTCGAAACAGTGTCACTGTCTGCAGTTTGCTAAGTGCATCCCTGACCTCTTGCATTACTATACATGTAAGACCTTGTGACCACTCGGCTGTGACAGCACTATTGTTCTAGCAGATGTTAGACTTAGTGCACCTGCGACAACCGCCACTCATTCACGAGTGATACGGCTTCGCAGAGGTTGACAGACCATCCACTACAGTGGACCTAGTATTTGGTCCCACAAGTGTGACGGTCTAAGCTATGCTTTATTAAAGCCTCTAGCTTCTTATTGGTCACCAACTGCACTGAAGAGACCTGATAGGTCGAAACAGTGTCACTGTCTGCAGTTTGCTAACTGTATTACCTGTATTACTAAAATTATTTATCAACAGGGCAGGCATCACGTAATAACAAAAACAAATTGATAAATAATTTTTAATGTTTAGTAATACAGGTAGTCTTTGTAATTTTATGTTGTACAGTTTGTATGTCACATTATTAACATCTACCGTGTTCTGAAGAAGCTCCCCGGTAACTAAGGGGAGCGAAACGTTAAATTTGAATAGAAAATTTGTCGAAAGAACGAAGTGATCTGATTGAAATAATGTTAGGGTTAGTTGATATAGCAAGACAATAGGTAAGTTGCATATGACGTCTCACATTTGACGCCAAAAAAAATGGCTGACTAAAAGCTGTAATTTATGCTAAAAAAGGTATAGGCCGTGAACACCAACTTTTTGGGTTATTTCGAAAACTAACCAGAAATTCATCAAAAATTCCAATGAACTATTGCTACTTTGCTACTGGGAAACAAATAAATTTAATCAAAAGCAATTTGGTTGAGATCAGGCCTTTCAGTTGGCCAGTCTAAGCTCAGTACTGTCTGCCGATTGGCAAAAAATTGGCCCTAAGACAAGTGCCATCTAAATACCATTTGCTCCTTAGTTAAAAATAACTTTATGTCAATTTGATACTCGCAGGTACATTAGCAAAAGCAACCATTGTCCGATCATTATTACCGGTACCGTGAGCTTTTAAATTAGGCAGTGGCTATTTTGCCGTCGATGGCAATTTACCCTCAGAGACTATTTTGCAGTGAGTTATTTGTGATTGGTCAATCTTAATGACGTATTAAACATGTGACTTTTGGTCATTTCTGATTGGTCAATTTTAAAAACCAATTAAAAATATTTTGCACCCACAGGTCTCTATCCCCCACCCTGTACATTCCCTTCCATTGCACACTGCCCCATACATTTACATACCGGGCCTGCCCCTTCGGTCTACATTGCCTTTCTTTTAATGCTCTGCCAGGTGAGATTTGAACCTGCAACCATGGTATTTCAAGACCAGCGCACTATCCACTACACCACAATGTCACTGGTGTAATTGTAGCAAATACGGCTATATAAACACACGTGAATGATCACTGCAAAATAGATTTCAAGGGCGCCGTCGACGGCAAAATAGCCACTGCCTATTATAAATCATCCGTTGGCCTACAAACAGGTCATAAAAAGATAACCATAGTTACATATCATGATGTAACAATACTGAGTGACTAAGCCGTATGGCCGGGCGTGGTTACGTGTGACGTGCGGCAGAGTGACCTACAGTGGTGTTCATAATTCAGGAGCCACCCTGCGAAATTTGTCGATATTCTTGTTCGAAGCCATATTTATTCATTTATATGAATTGTGTATCTACATGTTATATATTTTCGTGAAGGGTATGTTGCAGATAATTTAATAACAGCAATAATTTTTTTGTGAAATTTTTTTGAAAGCCAAGATGCATCTCATAATGTGACGTCATACCGAAAACTGATTTTGTCATTACTAACAAAACAGCATAACAATATTATTGTGAATAGCAATAAATGGATAACGATAATTTTTTTGGCAATAAAATACGTTAAAGTCATTTGATACTTAGTTTGTGATTTTTTTAGTGATTCCATCACGCTGCTCATAATTTATACCATATTTTGATTTTGCCAAAAAATTTTTTTTAAATGCATTCTGTTGTAAAACTGGGATATGTAACAGCCTTGTCAAATTATTAGCACTCTTTATAAAGATTATGGGGCCCTAAAAAGGGCCTAAAAAGTCTTTCCTCCATCGTAATAACCTGGGGTCATGTCTCTGGTCACATCATGATCACACCACGATTTGGTACTTGTGAGGTCATAATAGGAGATTATTTTTGTTATTTTAGGTAGGTTTAGCATTATATTTTAGTCAATTATCATGGGCTTCAAAACAGATTAGTGCAGAAACAACAGGAGTTATCATTTTTCTTCAAAATGAAGAAAAATCACAGAGATTCATCGCAAATAAGACTGGTGTATCTCGAAAAGGAGTGCAAGGAGTGTTAAAGCGGTGGATGGAGACAGGAAATTCGAGATGTCAGCCTCGATCAGGAAGAAAGCGAAAGTCAGTAACCAGGTCTGGAAGAACTCTGATTAGGATTTCATTGAGAAACAGAAAACTGACTTCGAAAGAGTTGTCCAGGGAGTTGAAGGAGAGCAGTGGAGTTGAATTGTCTGCTCCAACAGTGAGGAGAAGGTTGCTAGAAAATGGTCTTTGAGGGTGCAAAGCTAGAAAGTAGCCGCTGTTGACAGAAAAGCAGAGAAAACATCGTTTAGAGTGAGCACGTTCTCACGTTGAATGGCCTGTTGAGAAGTGGAGGAAAGTACTCTTCAGCGATGAGTCAACATTTACCCTAAATAACCATGCTGGAAATAATTAAGTGAGAAGAAGACCTGAGGAAGAGTACCGACCATATTGCATCTCACCGACCATTAAGCATCCGCAGTCGATAATGGTGTGGGGTTGCATGGCTGCAAGTGGTATTGGCCGGCTCAAACTAGTCTCTGAAATGATGAACGGAACAAAATACAATGCTACCCAATACAATACAAAATACAAACCAAATGCTACCCAGTGCACGCTCTTTGTTTTCCGACGATGATTGGATATTCCAGGACGATAATGCACCATGCCATTGTGCTAAGAAAGTGCAACATTGGTATGGAACCCACAAAGTTGAACGAATGGACTGGCCAGCCCAATCTCCTGATTTAAACCCAATTGAAAATTTGTGGAATTGAGTTAGCTGTATTGTCGGTAAAAACAAACCTAAGACTAGAAGAGAGCTTATCGAACAGGTTATTGCTGCTTGGTTTCGAGTAATTACACCCGAAGAACTCAAAAAGCTTGTTGATTCACTTTCTCGCCACTGCAAACTAGTCATCGATAACCATAGATGGCTAATAAAATATTAATCCAATTCTTCTCAATTCAAACGGCCCTTTTTAGGGCCCCATAATCTTTATAAAGAGTGCTAATAATTTGACAAGGCTGTTACATATCCCAGTTTTACAACAGAATGCATTTAAAAAAAATTTTTTGGCAAAATCAAAATATGGTATAAATTATGAGCAGCGTGATGGAATCACTAAAAAAATCACAAACTAAGTATCAAATGACTTTAACGTATTTTATTGCCAAAAAAATTATCGTTATCCATTTATTGCTATTCACAATAATATTGTTATGCTGTTTTGTTAGTAATGACAAAATCAGTTTTCGGTATGACGTCACATTATGAGATGCATCTTGGCTTTCAAAAAAATTTCACAAAAAAATTATTGCTGTTATTAAATTATCTGCAACATACCCTTCACGAAAATATATAACATGTAGATACACAATTCATATAAATGAATAAATATGGCTTCGAACAAGAATATCGACAAATTTCGCAGGGTGGCTCCTGAATTATGAACACCACTGTAGTAAACAAGTATATAAAAAGAAGCATTGCTATTTTCGTTCAGAGAGTCGTTTCGATTAAAATTCAAATTCAAATTCATTGGCTTCAATTCAATTCGATTCGCTTAAATTCAAACCAAGATTCGTGCATTCAACGCTGTGTTGTGATTACAATATATTCGTTCTTGGAGTCAGACGTGCTGTTGAAATACGATCCCCACAATTTTGGAGTCCGACGTGATCGAAGTTTCATTTCCCCATAATTTGATGACCCCGACGACTCATTTTCCCATATTTTGGTAACCCCGAAGGAACACTTGTGCAGCCGCGAAGACGAAAAAAAGAACGAAAACCGATGATGTACCGATTATTTTATTTTTTATAATTGTACATTTGTAGTATTAATGTCATTTTTTGTAAAAATAACTCATGTGGGAAACCACTCTAAATTGGATAACTTGTTTAAAACAAAAAAAGTAACGCACAACTTTTGTGACAACCATAAAATAGACCTTTTGTTCCAAACAAAAATTAGACAATAATATAAAAATGAACAAGATAGAAATACTAAAGTGTTTTGCAGCATAAAGTATGTGACATATGTCGATCTACCGGTAACATATTCAAGCAATTGCATTTAATAATTCTTCCTAGTTTTAACCTCGTTTCAATAAGAATTAACTAAATGTTATAAATTATTATTAATATCCACCCTTTAAATGCGTACTCTTGTTAGACCGCCAATCGCTAATACAAAACGTAACTTAATTAAGCGTATTACTAAACTTACAATATAGCTTCCGTTTTGTTAGAACATTTTTCAAAATTACAAAATCGTACCTTTTGTTTTGCGACCATAAATAATCATGATTTATGGGCTACATGTTGTTTTTTTATTCATCGGTCGCTTAAAGCGCGCCGGTTATCCCAGCTCTCGAGACTTTGTTAAGCATGCACAACATTGTTAAACAATGGAATTAGATGATAAGCCCACTTCCCGCAATTGAGCGCTACACATCAATGTTTATCGTACTTTTTTTTTCGCGCTTAAACTCTACGCTCCAATTATAGTGAGCCAGAGCCCGGCGAACCACGCCGTCAATACTCTACGCTCTAATCATAGCGAGCCAGAGCCCGGAGAATCGCGCATCAACTCTACGCTCTAATCACATTGAGCCAGAGCCCGGCGAACCACGCCTTCAATCCTCTACGCTCTAACCAAATCGAGCAAGAGCCCGGCGAACCACGCCGTTTATCTTCGCAAGCACGCTCGCACACTCCCCTAGTCCCATATCGCGTCAACAAATTGGCATTGTCGAGAAAGTCTTCTGAGTGGGGATGATTGGTGACTGCCAGTGATAGATGAATTTTCAATAACATTTGCCATTATGCTATCAATTCACACGCTCAAACAAACTATTCGTGGCGATTGTTTTGAATGTTTGACCTAACTTGTTTTGCGTTATTTCGGCGGTAAAGCATTATTTTTTTTATACCTAATGGTAGATTTTGCAGAAGCTTTAAATCTGTTTCCGGCACGTAATGATAGGTACAATGATGTACAAAACATGTCAATATCATTAAGCCAATTGCAAGAAGACCGTCAATATGTGCGCAAATTTTTAGCTTCGAATACTGATTCAAACTCTGATGCAGATTTTGAATACATTGATAATTCTATTGCCAAAACAATGAAAAATGTGTTCTTATCCGTAATTAGCTCAATAACCGATCCAATTTTGAGTGGTATTGTCACCGTTTTGCTTTTCTTATCGTTATTCTGGTCTGTTGTTTTGACTACACTCGCCTGCAAGTATTTTATTCCGATTGGAATTGCTAAACTCCGAGATGGAAAAACCAATGCTCGCAGTGCAAGAGTCGTTACTGATGCAGAACTTTTACCAAAAAATGACAACCAACTGTAATATTGTATCAATTCAATGTATTTTGAGTAATGCAAAAGTTGATGTGTAGTATTTATATGTATGTTTTGTTTCATGTGCACGAGTATGGAGACGAACAGAGTTCGAGATTCTGAGCACCCCAATTAAGAAGAATGAAAAATCCGTCGACAACAGCAAAGCATCGCATCCTGTATCCACGCAGCGCCAAAGCAAACAATTACTGCCCCCACAGACAACTGCAGACTCGACAAATCCGCGCACTGCAGAAGAGGAAGCGGAAACAAATCATCAACCAGTAACAATAATGCTAACACGCGATACGAGAAAATGCTTGCTAAATAGCTCATCTGGGAGCCACCAAGCTTGCCAACGTGCAGCAATGTCCTTTTTCCGCGGGGAGTAATTATGGCGACCTTACGGGATACAAACCGTGGATCATTGTTTTGCTAAAATTATGTGGGTGACTCATAAACGTTCTCGTTCTGTTCGTGCGCTCGTTGTTGTACTGTAATCGTTATTATAAATCATCCGTTGGCCTACAAACAGGTCATAAAAGAATAACCATAGTTACATATCATGATGTAACAATACTGGGTGACTAAGCCGTATGGCCGGGCGTGGTTACGTGTGACGTACGGCGGAGTGACCTAGTAAACAAGTATATAAAAAGAAGCATTGCTATTTTCGTTCAGAGAGTCGTTTCGATTAAAATTCAAATTCAAATTCATTGGCTTCAATTCAATTCGATTCGCTTAAATTCAAACCAAGATTCGTGCATTCAACGCTGTGTTGTGATTACAATATATTCGTTCTTGGAGTCAGACGTGCTGTTGAAATACGATCCCCACAATTTTGGAGTCCGACGTGATCGAAGTTTCATTTCCCCATAATTTGATGACCCCGACGACTCATTTCCCCATACCGGTACCGAAATGGTTTCATTGAAATTAGGTCAATCAACCACAACAACAAAGCAAAATTTGTCTTCGTATCTCTGCTGCGTAAAATACACGAAATGCAGTTTGGAAACTTACCGGTATTTGTACCGCTTTCCATGTAATCTTACTCTTCCAAACCTAAAGCAACAGTCAGTGTGAGGTAGACCGTTAGGAAAACTCCCTTTTATCATTCCTTACTAGTTAATCTTGTTATCACTTGAACTAATATGTAGGGACATAAATTTTTAATCACAGAGTAAACGAAAAAAGAGAATTTTTGAACGACTTTGGATGAACAAATTAGTTTTTATGAAAAAGGAGGACAAAAAAGGCATTCTTAAATATCCGAGGAGGACCAATTACTTTTTACTAAAAAGAGGACGTATGGTTAGGGTTACCATATTTGGAAAAGCAAAAATCGGGACAATGGATGGCAACTTTGCACCAGGCCAAATTTATGGGCTTTTCAATTATTTTTATCACAAAATCGGGACGCCCAAAGTCATTTGAAGACATTCAAGGACGAGCCTCTAAAAACTGAGAAAAAAGGGGTGATCTCCAAAAAAAAAAAAAGGTCATCACTTGTTTCGCAGCACGTTTGGTGTCATTTTCAGGCCGCAAACTGCAACAATCCTGCAGTTATACAGCTGTTGACCTTTTTTTTTTGGAGATCACCCCTTTTTTCTAAATTTTTAGAGTTCGGCATAAAAATAATTGTCCTTATTGTCATTGTGTCCTGCTTGAGCAACACTGAAGTTTGCACACCTTTGATCAAACTGTTCTGGTTGACTGAAGCAAAAAGCGGGATTTTCGATCAAAAAAGCGGGACTATCCTGCCTAAAGCGGGACGTATGGTAACCCTACGTATGGCCACCCTACATAACATCATTAAAACAGCACATTTAACGCTCATTTAATAACTGTCTAGTTTATCCATTTAGTTTGCAAAAAACGGTATCACTCCCATTTAATTTAATGCAAAAACACTAAAATGGTGTTCTGCCACTTTTTTCTGAAGCGCATTTTGATGACTTTTAATCACGTGCGCCAAACCTTCCTATTGTATTATTAGCTGTATGAAATGTCTGCAAACAAAATATTTATAAATAACACTAGGCAACAAATTTTTGTTTATCTCCTTTTTTTTAGTGTTTCTATATGTTTTGGGGGACGTTGATGCCGATTTTGTTGTTAATTTTTGAATAGTGTCAACGGTTTAGAAAATATTTGCTACAGATTGAAGTTTGTAATTTACTAAATAATAATACAACTTTAGCATTAAGTGGCATTTATATTACTTTTCAATCTTGTGTTATTTCATATATGACATTTTTTAAATTGTTTTCATCACTCTCTAGATGGTACTAGAGAAGTAAATTAGCCAATTGTCATTTGTTATTACGTGATTGGACAAAGTTTTGGCGGGTTTAATGCACATGTCTGAGCTGGTCCAGTGTCAGCAGTTTAGAGTTGGTTTATTGGAGGTGGATTGTTGAATCTGGTACCAATACTGTACCAAGTTTAGCAGTCAGACAAATTGCGAGTTAGGCCTATCGCAGTCAAATTGCTTATTTAAGATTATAATTTGCGATACGAAATGTCGAATGTACAAAATCGGTAATATTAATTCTCTGCCAGTTGATGGATGAATCAGGCTGGATAAGCCATCTTGAGCTACGTTTTGAGTCGGGTTAAGCCCAAAAGTCACCGTGGCATATTTCTATTGAAAAACAGTGCTTAAATTGCAAATGTGTCTCAAAATGTTTTTCGTTGAGAAAGGTTTTTTCTTCAAAAAAGATTTTAGCCATAGGCTAATGCCAAGGGCTTTGTTTTGAGCAACATTAAAATATGGACATGCAGAAATTTACACCAAAAATGGAATGTAGAAAACGCTACCAACTACAGCAAGAAAATCGCTGAAACAAGGAAATTTACAGAAGCCTTGAATCCAAGGTTCTGTTGTTGGATGTTAGAAACGGCTTCTGAGAGTAAGGTTCGACCGTAACCTAAGCTAATCCTCACTGCTGTTACGCTCAGAAATCTCAGTAACACAAATCTGTTACCACGTTTATTTGTTAATTAATAAATAATTTGCTGTTTAATATTTGTATGACCAGAAAAAATCGTCATCGTAGAATTTAGCTGTGCGTAGCAGAATAGTTGTCCGAAGTCCAATACGCATTCCTCGCATATGCAGTGAGAAAAAAAATAAAATCACTGTGATGGAACTCAGGATGTATGGGATGACTTAGCTCATAAAAAAAAGTCTTCGAAATAAGGTAAATAATTGACCATTAACTGTGAATAATTTCGCAGGGAATTAATCAAAAGACGATACATCTTACACTTTACAGATTGGGAAAGAGTTGCGAAAAGAGCATTTTGGTATGAGATATTCTGAAGAAATAAATGTTACGAGACTAACACTGCTGCAAAAACAAAACGATGGCCAGAATTAAATAACTGCAGCATAGCAAAATTCACGAAATGTGACGTGAAGCGCCTCAGTCTGTAAATAACCAAAAACATTATGTCCCATAGAATTAAATAAAATTAGATAATTAATGGAATATATATTTATATATCTTTTTTTGTATTTTGCCCATATTTATCGTCTATTCACGAGAAAGCAAATTGTGTAACTGTCTTTTGGACGGGACGTCTGCACTCGCTTGGGAGTTGCCATTTTCGAGGCGTCTGGGCCACCTTTCTTTCACATAAAGGCGGGGGCATCCCGTTAAGTGCCTTGTCCAAGGACACAACAAGCGAACTTGCCGGCTTGTTTTCCACAACTTTGCTTAAATGCCGAGCGCCAAGCAGGGAAGCTGTGGATATCAATTTTAAAGCCTTTTGGTATGGCATGTCGACAAGGGGAATGAACCCCAGGTCTACCGACTGCGAAGCGGATGCTCTCACCACTATGCCATCACTTTGGTCGCAATGAGTTAAAGACCGCACAACTATCTGCACCTTGGTATTTTTAACAAATAAAGTGGGAAGATTAGTTCTTTGATTTCTGTATTTTTGCGAATTCTCCAGTGCAATCACAATAACCTCACTAAAATATGGAAATTTATGAAAATCGATAACAATACAGCTGCCCAATTTGATAAAATTAGATAATTATATTAATTGAAACTAAGCATTTTCTTAATCTGCCGTATTTGTGTGATTTTCTTGATTTCATTAAAAGAATTTCCGTATGTTAGTGTTGCACGTTTAGTGCATTGGAACGCTGCATCACAGAAATATAGTTTAATGTTTTAGTAAAAATAGGATGAAAGATAATTTAGTAGGCTATAGTTTTTATGAATAGGCCATCAGCAATGTCGTACGTTGAACATTTCATATAGAAAATTGTTGCTGAAGAATTTGTCCACAAACATTTTGTATAATAATAAACCTTAACCCTATTTGTAACTCTAACTCTAACTTTAAACCAAATTTAACCTCAACTCTAAACGCACAGATTTATTAAGTAGCTTATGCCATTATTTTTGAGTTCTTAAACCTAACCCCAACACTAACTCTAATCTAACTCCAACCCTGAACGTGCAGGCTTGATTAGTACCAATCGCCAATTTTTGTTTTCCGGACAAAATGTTAATAGAGCAAAATAGGATGGTGAAAACTGAAAAGATTTGACCATCCGCAAGCGATCATTACACCAGGAGTTTAAGATTTTCATCCCTGAACAAATTGTTTGAAGTACAAATTCGTCAGCAACCATCTTTTATTGTTAAAGCTCATTTACTACTAGTTGATTTACCATGGTTTTGAAGTAAATTTCTTTCTTTACTTCAACGAAAGTTTGTAATTACAGATTTTAAGTACCTACTTGTTTAGTTAGGTTGCCATTTTTTGTGGCAACTTGCAGGATCTTAACTAAACACCACGGACTAAGACTGGACGTCTTATGCATTGTCACGTGACTGCAAGGAGTTACGGTTGCCATGGGGTACATGTCAATAACCTCCACGTGGTGTACCCTGGTAACCAGCGAATTTATTCCAGGGTGAATATTGACAACCTGAGTAAGTACATTGTGCAAAGCTGTCATCTAATACAGCGGTTCCCCAACTATGGGTCGCGACCCACTGGTGGGTCGTGGGCATAATTTCAGTGAGTCGCGAAAGTCATTCAAAATTTAAATTGCTGCATATTTGTCTCAAATAATTTAAAAGTGAATTAACATCCTGAATAGATATTTGTTTTTACTGTATTTTTTTCCAAGTACTTCGAAGTAGGCCTACATGCAGAATTATGTGGGACCCGAAAATTTATGTTTTAAAAAGTGGGTCGTGACTTAAAAAGTTTGGAAACCACTGATCTATTACCATCCACATGACGACCCAGCTGTTTCAATCTGACTCCAACCTTGAGCAAGCGCCCTTATTAGAGCGGACAGAAACTCTTGTGGTAGAGGAAGGAGTCACGTTTTTACAGCTCAATGTAGAAGGCCTCACAAAGGCGAAGATCGACGTCATTGAACATCTGGCGCAAAAATAAAACCCAACAGCCATACTACTCCAAAAGACACATGCAAGTGACACCTCTCGCCTCAAAATATGCGGATACCAACTTCCTGCCCACACTGAAAGCAACATTTATGGGACAGCCACCTTTGTTAAAAATGGCTCCAAGTGGAAAATAGCCGCAACCTGTCCAACTGATTCAATACTAAATTGGACAGCTGTTGAGGTCGAAGACACTACAGTGATCAATGTATACAAACCACCTGTAAGCGTCTTCAACAAGAGTGATATCCCCATCTTTCCCCCACCATGCATCTATGCAGAAAGTTTTAACTGCCGCAGCACTGCATGGGGATACCAATCAACCAGCCCTAACCGCACTGCCTTAGAGGACTGAGCATCCATTGCTGATGTGACCCTCCTCCATGACCCACACCAACCAGAGAGCTTTACATCTGGCAGATGGAACACCACTTCCAACCGAGACTTGGCTTTCGCCAACGTAACAAGTACCTTACCACAACGCTTAGTTTCGGACCCCTTTCCTAGATCTCAGTATCGACCTTCATTTATAACCTCATACAACCCACTTGAACCTATTCCAACGAAGACTGCAAAGAGATGGAACTTCCGCAACGCCAAATGGGAACAATTCGCAAACCTGGGGGAATCTGGGTTTGATACGCCGCCGTCTCGCTGTACCCCTGACCCAAACATAGCATACACAGCCTTTTGCCAACTGCTTTCCCAATCAGCAAAGAAAACCATACCACGTGGCTGCCGTCAGTACTATATCCCAACATGGGACGACGAATGTAATAATTACTACAAAGAATTCGTTCAAGCTGAAGACAAACAATCAGCCAATGCCATGACGGCAGACTTGATGAACCACCTCAACAAGAGCCGCAATAAACGATGGGAAGAAATAGTCAAGGGAATAGACTTCACCCACTCAAGCAGGAAAGCCTGGAAAACTTTTAATCACCTCACTGGGTGCAAATCTTATCCAAATCAATGCCCAATTACAGCCAACTCCATTGCAAAGCAGCTGTTAGCAAATGGGCGCTTCAAAAGGGCTGACAAACAAAACGAACTCTCTGTTAAGAGGCAGTGTAGTACGATGTGGGGAGTGTATGGGGTTGCTGGCCATCTGACCACACCTTTCACCACCTCAGAACTCACAGCGACCATAAAACCACTGAAAGGTGGGAAAGCCCAGGGTCCAGACAACATCCCACCAGAGTTCATGATCCACTGTGGTAAAAAGTGCTTGGAATGGGTGCGCAAATTCTACTCCTTTTGTCTTGAGCACATTGTTATCCCGTAGATTTGGCGTAAAGCCACTGTTGTGGCCATTTTAAAACCCAAACAACCGGCAAACGATCCCAAAAGCTACAGATCCATTTCATTACTATGTGTTCCCTCTAAAATTTTGGAAAAACTGATTCTTGCCCGCATCAACCCCGTCATCGAACCCCAACTACCAACGGAGCAAGCAGGCTTCAGACAAGGTTGCTTGACAGTACAGCAAATACTCAAACTTACGCGTAAAATTGAGCAAAGTTTCGAGAATGGATATAAAGCCGGGGCAGTAAGGGTGGATCTGACAGCTGCCTACGATACTGTTTGGCACCAGGGCCTGGACCTAAAGCTTCTACGTACTATTTCAGACCGCCATCTTGTGCGCTTTATGAACATTTTATCAAACCGCTGTTTCAAACTCATAACCAGTACTGGACAAATAAGTCGACTGCGCATACTCAAGAATGGTTTAACGCAAGGCTCAACACTGTCGCCTATCTTGTTCAACATCTACATCAGCGACATCCTAACAACTGTCTCCCACGAGTACGGCTACGCAGATGACATAGCACTTCTTTACTTTCACAAATGCTGGAAAAAAGTTGAAAAAACGCTATCTAAAGATATGGAGGACTTTGCTGACTTTTTACAAACCTGGAGACTAAAACTGAATACAGCAAAGACAACCTCAACCCCTTTTCATTTGAACAACCATGAAGCGCAACGGCAACTAAACATCTGTGTCCATGGAACCACCCTTCTTCACAACCCACACCCTAAATACTTCGGAGTAAAACTGGACAGACAGATAACGTGTAGACAACATATAGAAGGTCTACGTGGAAAAGTGATGGCCAGAAACAACTTCATCCGATACCTGTGTGGATCAGCTTGGGGTGCAAATGCTAAAACCCTTCGAACAGCAACCCTTGCAATTGTTTACAGCAGCTCAGAGTATGCCACTTCAGTATGGAGCCGAAGCTCCCATACCAAAACGCTGGACGTATCCCTAAATGATACCACGAGGATCACAACCGGCTGCGTGAAACCCACCCACACACATCTCCTTTCTGTACTCTCGGGAATTGTCCCAGCGAAGCCGAGAAGAAACTGTGTTACCAACAAAATATCTTACCACGCATGGGCCAACAAAAAAGACCCACTGCACAGTCTGGTACCTGACCCACAGAGCCTACGCCCACAACGTATGAAGTTATGCCATCCCTTCTACCGTCACGCAGCAGAACACCATAACTGCTACCACGATATCATTAAGCCTGGAACGAAGAGTGGACTAAACATCAATGCCCTAAACAGCTGACGCTAACCCTGGATATTACCACACCACCTAGATCCGATTTCCCTCGAAACTGTGGGTTACCCTAAATCGCCTCAGAGCTGGAGTGGGTCGGTTTGGGGCAGAAATGCACAAATGGGGACTCAGAACATCAGCCTCATGTGCGTGCGGAGCTGCCACCCAAAATGCGGAGCACATCTTGTTTGATTGCAATCTCCTTCGTCCACCTAACACCATCAAGAACCTCACTAACGTGACCGATGATACAAAGAACTGGATTCAACATCTAGCCGAAAACCTGCCATTAGCCCTCAAACGAAAGAAAAAGCGGAAAGCGGTTGCCCTGCCAATCCTTCACTTGGCGGCAACCTAACCCCTGTAAAAGGAGTAGGTGTTTTGGTTATGTGATGTTTGCTTAGGACGTCAAGTTTCCATTAAAAAACGTTCATTAATGCTTGTAGAAAACTTTGAAATGCAGCTTTTTTTTCTTTATTAACCATATTTATCCTCCATTCACGAGAAAGCGAATTGTATAGCTATCTTTTAGACGGTATGTCCGCACTCGCTTGGAAGTTGCTATTTTCGAGATGTCTTGGCCACCTGTCTTCCACATAAAGGTGGGGTCTCCCGTTAGGTGCCTTGCTCAAGGGCGCAACAAGGGAGCTTACCGGCTTGTTCTCCACAACCTTCCCTAAATGCCAAGCGCCAAGCAGGGAAGCTGTGGATACCGCTTTTTTCAAGGCTTTTGGTATGACTCGACAAGTGGAATAAACCCCAGGTCTATCGGAAAGGTTACAAAAATCAGATACCGGTAATGTAGTGGTAGAGAATAAGCCAAATGTGTAACTGAGTTACTGTTGAGTGTTTTCTAAGTTTTATATGCCATTGGGAAATTTTGGCAAATTTACTGCTGTGAAAACTGTGATCTTCAAAAAAAGGTCTTCACTGTCATATTCCATGAACAGCTTATGGTCAATATGCTCTTCTGAAGAGCTTAATTGAGTCAGCATGCAAACTTCAACTGGCCCACGGAATTTTCAGAAAGTCAGAAATTGGCCCAGCTACAAAAAAAGTTTGCACATCTCTTATTTTATTAATCAAGACCGGTAATACTCATAAAAAACAAATGATGTCACATGCTATCAATCATACTTATTATAAAGCGTAAGAGGGGAGGGACGAAACAGAATCAACAATGATGGTGGCGTCCAAATGGTGGCCGCTTAGACAATTGAAGAAACGAGCTATTTAGTGGTAGGTCTATTTAACAATTTGTTACACCACCTTTTGTATTTGTGTTTGTGTTATCAAGTTTTTTAT
Organism: Trididemnum clinides; assembly: GCA_963675345.1. Classification (NCBI taxonomy): domain Eukaryota; kingdom Metazoa; phylum Chordata; class Ascidiacea; order Aplousobranchia; family Didemnidae; genus Trididemnum; species Trididemnum clinides. The sequence continues at coordinate 18,163,436 of OY776291.1, forward strand.
CTGCGCTGCTTGCTTAATTCCACTATAGTGAGAAAAGAGGCCATACCTTAATTCGCTCAGAGTCATACAGTTTACTCTATTAGACGCCAATTAAGCCATTTTCAAGCAAAAACGATCCCTCTTAAATTAGCTTTACAAACTCCTACTATTATTGTTTTATTTTGATCTTTTCTTAAACTTAGAATATCATTACATTGCCTCTAATCATTCCCGACCTCTCTACGTTTAAATGAAGATACTCTTCCATATTGGTACGAAGAGCCTATCAATTACAAATATCAGTTATGGGGTTTACTACTTATGTTTGCTATTCAAATGACAATCGATCATTTTACTTCCTGCTGCTATTGCCATTATACAGGGTGCGGCAGAAGTCACGCCCTTTTTTGTTATTTAAGTTTTGTAATTTCAACTTTATTCCTTCCTCATTTTAGAAATACAGTACACCTTTTTACATATGAGTTTTCTAACTATTAATTGTTCCTTTTTTATCTTAGAAATTGTATTATTCACTGACATTTTGACACCAAACTTGAATATTAAAATCTATTACTAATATGAGTCTTTGAAAGCTGCATGAAAAATTACGGCACTAACATATTAGTTTGAATCAGGTTTTTTAATAATAAAATGACGACTAGGAAAATTATAATAACTGATCTGCTGAAAATATTTTTGAAAATACTTTGGTAATACAGTTATGTGGCACGCCTGAGTGCTCTTAAATGCAAAAACATTTTTATAACGTGTAGCAAAGACTTACGAAATACTGAGTTTATACCAGTATCAAGGACCATACGTGCAGCCAGTCGGAGGTTTTAAGTTATAAAGTAACGCTATTTTTGTATTTCTTGAGTATGAAATTATTTAGTAATAAATCAACAATTTCTAAAGTAAAAAAGAAACAACAAATAATTAGAAAACACAGATACAAAAAAGGTGTTTTTCAAAAATAAAGAGGCGGTTGCACTACACAAAATACGAAAAGAGTTTTTAATGATGCAAACTTCTCTGTCAATATGTAGCTTAATTTACATTACCGAACAAGTTAAAGGTCTGCGAGTTTGATGCAACCAATGTCGTCACTATAAAGTGTGTTAGGGGCCCGTGGGCGACATTATTTTTAAGCAATGATGGGCCTATCAGTTGATTTTTAAAAATTCGAACCACAAATGCCCCATTTCAATAAAGAATTTGCTTAAAATTTAAACTTGATTTCAAAGCTGATTTTTGTGCTAGCACACTGCATTCCTATTCAACACACATTAATAGATTTTTCTTAAATAGATGCAAATTTTTAGCATCTATTTAAGAAAAAGCTGTAACTATTCGATTGGTATTGCTTCCTTCCAGAGTAGTATCGTAAAGATTTGCTTTCCACATAATCCGGATTTTACAGCATAGCTGCAGTTTATCATTTCATTACATATACTTGAACTGGAAAGGACTTGAGCTTTGATGGGCTCGGCTCGAGCATCTTAGAAAGGGATTTAAGCTCCACTTGAGTCACGGTTCTAAAAAACTTGGACTAGAAGCTTTTTGGATTCGGACTGACCCTTGTCCTTCTATTGCTGGACTCGTTACAATTAGGGGTGTAGTGGTGGTATTGTGGACAGTTACCCCCTGGACATTTACCCCCAGTCTCTTGGGTTGGAGTTAGGAAAAGGGTCAGGGTTGGTTATGGTTAGGGTTAGGGTTGGAGTGCCCAGGGGGGTATATGACCGGATGTATGTGACCGGGGGTAAGTGTCGGATGTCTGGGGGTCAGTGTCCTAGAACCGCAGTAGTGAGGGAACGCGTGGAAACGATATTCCTACACTGCTTCACACCAATCTGACTGGAAAATGTATATTTCTACTCTGTTTGTGCCTCCACTTCTTTTTTTTAGCCTTACATCCCCAGTTACAACCCTGGTTTCTACTCAAGTAAGAGTAGATGTAATAAAAATAAACCACTAAATTTATAGTTTGTAACTGAAAAACCTACTTAAGTAGTTTATTTAAGTGAAATAGTAAGCAAATTTATTAAAAATCTAAACATAGTCGTCTATTCATTTTGCCCTGATCAGAGAAATTATTTTGAACTTTGCTGTATCAGCAAATTTTACAAATGAAAAGTAATACAGCATACAAATTCCAAAGTTAAGACATCTTTTTTGATTCAAAAGCAACTGCATCACACAGCAAAAGTAGGCAAAATTGTAGATGACAAAGTAGGCTAAATTATGATAAAGTAAGATACTGACTAAAAATATAGTCAAAACAAGGAAAATGAAACCTTAAATGTATTTATCTATTTAATTTGTTTGTTTGTTTATTTATTTGTTTCAGACTCAAAGTCCATAGCGATAAAACATCGAACAACGCAAGGTATTTGCAATTAGCCACAATATTTACGCTAGTTTGCATACAAAAAATTGGATAGTGTGAGTAGAATTCAGATTTATAAAAACGGTCCGAATTCATGATACTGTTTATCCGAACATTCTTGGCGAGTTACATCTTTCAATAAACAAAAATTTCATTTTTCTTAATTGTGCATCAAATGTTATGATATTGTAATTAACTTCTAGAACGCTCTCACCAGTGGATTTATCAAGATTTTTTTCAGATTCTGAAGGCATTAATATATGCAACTCGTAGTCGATTCATTTTAGATTTTTTGTAGTTATACCAAAGATGACAGCCATAAAAAATAGTACAATGTGATTTGAACAAAAAGTTTTTGCCGCGAAAAAGCAGCTTAAATATTTTAGACGTAGCTTATTGGCAACGCAGTAACGTGGTCTTGTTTGTTAATTTACATCACAATCATCGGACAGTACACTATCTAGGAAAGTACCTGAGTCATGTATGTTGTTTATACTGTAAGGAGATTGGACTTCCAGACATTGTCGTTACCAAGGTGGTTAAAGTGTAAAAGGATCTAGTCAAAGCTTTGACCAACCGAAAACTGAGCAATTATAGCTGAAGATCACCAGTGGCCCTCTCTACTGTACATCTTTTAGATAATAATTAAATACGGCCAATCGTTCAGCTTTAACTTTTATTAACAGAAAATATATTTCAACTATGCAATAGTCATCATAAGTTCCTGATAACAACATAAAAAAGCATTAAGTCAAATACTCTGCATGGCTAACATAATACAGGTTTAAAATCTCCACAATACGTTCAGCGTAATCTTACAAGTAACAGTAAATCGGGTAGTTGAAATAATGTTATCAAATAGAGGATGGATATAAATATATTAATAATATTATAATAAAAATATTGTAATAACATTATTACAACTCTCCGATTTACTGCTACTTGTACAATTATGCTGTACGTATTGTGAAGATATTAAACCTGTGTTATGATAGCCAATTTTGACTAAATATAATATATTTTTCGTTAACAAAAGTTAAAGCTGAACGATTGCCTTATTTAATTATCTAAAAGGACTACCAGACAGATACACATTTGACTTTAGGCTTAATTTAAGATATCTGCTTGTAAACATAATTTTCCTTTGATCTTATTGCAGTTGAAAACAGCATCATGTGTAATTGCAAAGTTGTGGCAAATATCAAGTAATCTTTGCATGCCTTTGACGCTAGGACCTATGCAAATGTCACCTGCAAACATTAAGTGGTTGAGGAGTTTGCCTCCTACGAAACAAACGACTGGAGCTTTACGTAATTGCTTTGAGAGATCATCGAAGTAGACGGCAAATAAATAAGGACTTAGGACTCCTTGTCAAACTCCATTAGATATTTTAATGAAAGAAGAGAACTGTTAACTCAATTTAACAGACAACGATTGGTTTTTTAACTAATAAATCAATAACCTGAGGAAAACTGGATGTACATTGCGAGCGATAAGTTTACTACACAATACATCGTGGTTAACTTTGTCAAATGCTTTGGATGCATCTATAAAAATTACGAATACTGAACTTTTATGAGTGGTGTAATGCGAAATTGTTTAAATAAAAATGTAGGCCAATAACTAAACTAACTAAAAAACATTGAGAAAAAAGAACAACGATTTGCATATAACTGGCAATTAATCGAGGTTTGTGTTTTTTAATAAGTATCCTTATGGCGACCTTACGAGATACAAACTCTGGATCATTGATGTTTTGCTGAAATCATGTGGATGACTCATAACATTCTTGTTTTGTTTGTACGCTCGTTGTTGTACTGTGTATCATTGTTGTAAATCATTCGTTGGCCTCAAATTTGAAATCATTCGTTGACCTAAAAACTGCTCATAAAAGAATATACAGTCAACTTCGGATATAAGAGATCCGCCGGGACCAGCTTAATCAGTCTCTTATAACCGAATTCTCTTATAACCGACTTATTAGTTTATATTGAAAATCATTTGGGACCTTTTGCGTAGTCTCTTATAAGCGAAAATCCCTTATATCTGAATCTCTTATATCCGAAGTTGACTGTACATAACTACCGTATTTTCCAGTGTATAAGAGACCCTTTTTTGGTCTAAATTTTTACTTTAAAAATAGGGAGTTTCTTATACATGGGAGTACCGGAGTTTTACACTTAATGTACCCCCTCGTTAATGTACCATGGTGTATTAACTGGAAACAGGTGCCTATTAATGTATCATAGTACATTAATAGGCGCCAAAGTTTTGTTTTGTTTGAATGCCTGTTGATAGGTAGATGAAGGACTAATGTGCAAATGTCAAGAGCTTATTATGCATATGAGACGTGTGTCTGTGTCTATCATCATGTGTCACCCGTCATGTCTCAGTTGTATATATAGCTTGTACGAATAACAATAAGTAGCTGTATCATGACAGGCGCTGGGTCATCATGGCATGGAATGGTGTGAAGCCAGAGGTCATCATTTAATCTTTCAAGAAGTGTGGCATCTCCAATGCCATGGATGGTACAGAGGATGATGCCATTTTTGAGCTGAGTGACTCCTCTGATGATGATGATGAAGAACTGGCTGGTATTGCGGAAGAACTGACTTTAGTTGGTATTTCTGATGAGAGTGATGAGGAATTTAATGATTTCTATGATGAATAAAGTTATTCATTACTAAAAAACTTTTTTCCAGAATTTTTGCCTAAAAATTGAAGGGATCTGTTATACACGGGAAAATACGGTACATATCATGCTGTAACAATTTTGGGTGATAAAGCCGTATGGCCAGGCGTGGTTCCGTCTGACGTGCGGCGGAGTGACCTAGCAAAACAAACATATAAAAGGAGGTATTGTTGTTTTCATTTCTTCGATTCGATTGGCTTGAATTCAAATTCGATTCGCTTCAAATCAAATTTAATTCAATTCAAAATTCGTGCTTCCAACGTTGTGTTTATGATTTAAAATACATTCGTTCTGTGGAGTCAGACGATCTGTTGGGTACCACTCAATACAAGAAACTCGATCCACACAAATTTGGTGACCACGGCGGATTATGCAGCCACGAAGATGAGAAAAAGAATAAAAATCGGTGATATACCGAGTATTTTATTTTTTACAATTGCACAGTTGTTGCATTAATGTCATTTTTTGAAAAATTAACTCATATAGGAAATCGCTCAAATTCGGGTAATTTGTTCAAATCAGAAAAGTAAGGCACAACTTTTGTGGCCACCATAAAAATATAGCTTTTGTTCTAAACAAAAAATTAGTTAATTCAAAAATGAACAAGGTGGAAACGAATAAAAGTGTTTTACAGCACGATATGGGTGAATCTGCCGGTGATATATTCGAACAATTGCATTTATTAATTCTTCCTAGTTTTAATCTTTTTGTTTCAATAAAAATAAACTAAATGTTAAAAGTTATGCGTACACCGCCAACCGCTAATGCAAAATGTAACTCAGTTAAGCGTATTTTTAAACTTACATTGTAGCCTCTGCTTTGTTGGAACATTTTCCAAAATTACAATATAGCTTTTGTTTTGCTAGCATAAATAATCATAATTTATGGGCTACATGTTGCTTTTTGTTCATGAGTCGTTCAACGTGCGCCGGTTATCCTAGCTCCCAAGACTTTGTTAAGCATGCACAAAGTTGTTGGACAATGGGATTAGGCGATGCAGCCCACTTCCCGCAATTGAGTGCTGCAGAACAATTTTTATGGTACTTTTTCGCCCCTCAACTCTACGCCCCAATTATAGTGAGCCAGAGCCCGGCGAATTGCACCTCAACTCTGCGCTCCAACCAAATTGAGCAAGAGCCCAGCAAACTACGCCGCTTATCTTCGCACGCACGCTCGTACACTCCCCTAGTCCCATATCGTGTCAACAAATTAGCATCATCGAGAAAGTCTTCTGAGTAATGGTGATTGGTGACTGCTAGTGATAGGTGAATTTTCAATAACACTTGTCTTATGCTATCAATTCACACGCTCACACAAACTATTGGTGCGATTGTTTTGAATGTTTGACCTAACTTGTTATGCGTTATTTCGGTGATAAAGCATTGTTATTTATATATAATGTTAGATTATGCAGAAGCTTTAAATCTGTTTCCAGCACATAATGATAGGTATAATGACCTACAAAGCATGTTACTATTGATAAGCCAATTGCAGGAAGACCGTCAATATGTGCGCAAATTTTGCTTCGAATACTGATTCAAACTCTGAGGCAGATTTTGAATACATTAATATTTCTATTGCCAAAACAATGAAAAATGTGTTCTTATCCGTAATTAGCTCAATAACCGATCCAATTTTAAGTGTTATTATCACCGTTTTGCTTTTCTTATCGTTATTCTGGTCTGTTGTTTTAACTATATTCGCTTTCAAATATTTTATTCCAATTGGTATTGGTAAAATCGACATTGGAAGAACCCATGCTCGAAGAGAAAGTCGTTACTGATGCAGAACTTTTACCAAAAAATGACAACCAATTATAATATTGCATCAATTCCATGTATTTTGTGTAACGTAAAATTTGGTGTGTATCACTTATATGTATGTTATGTTTCATGTGCACGAGTGTGGAGATGTACAGAGTTCGAGATTCTGAGCACCCAAATCAAGAAGAATGAAAAATCCGTTCGACAACAGCAAAGCATCGCATCCTGTAACCATGCAGTGCCAACAAGCAAACATTTACTGCCCTCACAGACAGCTGCAAACTCAACAAATCCGCCAATTCAAAAGACGAAGCGAAAACAAACTATCCAGCAATAACAATAACGCCAACACGCGATACGCGAAAATGCTTGAAAATAACTCATCTGGGAGCTACCAATCTTTCGATTGGCAACAATGTCCTTTTTCCGCGAGGAGTAATTATGGCGACCTTACGAGATACAAACTCTGGATCATTGATGTTTTGCTGAAATCATGTGGATGACTCATAACATTCTCGTTCTATTCGTAAGCTCGTTGTTGTACTGTGTATCATTGTTGTAAATCATTCGTTGGCCTCAAATTTGAAATCATTCGTTGACCTAAAAACTGCTCATAAAAGAATATACATAACTACATATAACGATGTAACAATACTGGGTGACTAAGCCGTATGGCCAGGCGTGGTTCCGTCTGACATGCGGCGGAGTGACCTAATAAACAAGCATATAAAGAGAGGTATTGTTATTTTCATTCATTCAATTCAACTCAAAATTAAATTCATCGGATTCGATTGGCTTCAAATTAAAATTCGTGCTTCCTACGTTGTGTTTATGATTTTAAATATATTCGTTCTGTGGAGTCAGACGATCTGTTGGGCACCACTCAATACAAGAAAGTCGATCCACACAAATTTGGTCACCCCGACGTTATTTGGCTTTTTTGTCAGTATTACACCGTCAAACTATTTTAGAAAGAATTAGAGTTAGTTTTGCACCATCAACGTGAATTCATGTGCTGGGTTATTGCAATTTTGTTAAAGTTTAAATTCAAGTGCTCTGATACTCGGGAGACCAAGTGGCGAGAAGTTATATCTATGTATGACATATTCGCATCTGACAAACAAGAAAATTTATGCTCCACCTTAGACATTAAGGCCGTAGGGGTATTTGATTTTAATTGAAAGTACGATTCAGCTTCTAAAGTTCTATAAAATGCAGTTATGTCAACATTGTACTTATTTTGAATTAGTTTATTGGCATTACAATCAAATTTATGTGATGGTCTTCCAAAATATGGTAAACCCAATCTATTCGAAATATTGTATTACTTATTTTTACTTGGTGGTTTAGTTCCATTGACAGCTTCAAACTTTTTACGACAGCATCAAGGAAATGTTGCGGATATCCATTTAGTAGAAACATACAGGGTGGGCCATAAATAACGCACCAAAGCATATAAAACAATTCAGATAATAATAATAAACGTTTTGGGCCATAAATAACGCACCAAAGCATATAAAACAATTCAGATAATAATAACAAACGTTTTTATTAAAACAAAACTTAACAAATGAACAGAGAAACACGTACACGCTGGTACAATCACAAATGCTCAAAATGCTCGCCATTTGCGTTGATGCACAATTCCAGTCGATGTTCAAAATTTCCATAAACTTTATCGAGTAAGTCGCTGTTTCCATTTATGAGATTGCACCCACAGATTGCATTAACAGTTATAGTAACTGATATTGAAATTAAATTTAACAGATACCCAAAGAAAAGATATTTACATTATTTCACATCACAATTTATTTTAAATCTTTGGTGCGTTATTTACGGCCCACCCTGTATAACACATAACATTGTCCATCGATTGGGTGGTTGATGGTAAATCATCACCACCAAGCCCTACCACCAGCGTTCTCGTCGTGACGAATAGAAACAGGTAATGCTGGTTAATTGGTGGAGGACGGCGGGGTAAGGCAATGGCAAACAACCCCGCATTATCTTACCCAGGAAACCTCAATACAAATATCAAAAATAGATCAAACAAGCAACAGTGTGAAGGACAGTCTACCATTGGAGACTGTCTCGTTCGGTTAGAAAAGTGATGTATCCATCTCAGGTCACTACTGATGGTCAATCAGCTACTGAGTGTCTAAAGAAAGTTAACAAAAAACACCTCACAACGCGAAGAATTGCTATGTGGAATGTTCGCATTCTATATCAAAAAGGTCAACTTGAGAACGCGATGCAAAATATGCAACGCCTGGAAATTGATGTTCTGGATTTATCATAAGTAAGATGGACTGACACAGGCTCATTCGACAAACAAGGATATCACATTATATAATCCGGTGGACGAAAGCATGAACATGGCGTTGATTTTGTTCTTAATAACAAGAGCAAAAAATTGTACTAATTGTACTAAAAATTGTACTAATTTGGCTGTTTTAGATAGAATCATTTAACTCAAGCTAAATCTCAAAAGATCAATATAAATTTGATTCAAGTTTACGTACCTACTATGGATTCAAACAAAAATGCCATTCAAGAATTTTATAAAGATCTTGCTGCAACCGAGAAAAAATGCAAATCTGGAGAAATGCTGTTGGTCACGGGTGATTGGAATGCAAAAATTGGTTGCGGTGTGGAGCAACTCATGGTTGGTGATTATGGTCTGGAAAGTAGGAATAAACAAAACTTTGCACACGATTGTGACGAAGCTTTGCCCCCTCCCCTTAGATCTGCATACGCCACTGAAACAGAAGCACTTTATCGATTTAATCCTAAACAAGCGCATAAACGTATTAAAGAACTGAAACGTAAAAAAATTACAAATTCATCAGGGATTATCAAGGACAAAGATGGGTCAATTTTGTTTAATGAAAATGGTTAGAACATGTCAAAGAGCTATGTGACAAACGAAATAGATTTCCCTTCCCCTTATATTTCAAAGAGTCATTAAGTGGACCCAGAGTTTTGAAAAGTGAAATTCAAAGCGCACTTTCGAGTATGAGAAACGGGAAAGCTCTTGGCTCAGATAAAATATCTGCTAAAACTCCCCAAGCATCAGATCACTTTGGCCTGAAACTTTTAAAGTTACTTGCAAATGCAATTTACCATGAAGGTGTATTTTCAGATGAACTCTATAAATCAACTTTTATAACTCCACCAAAGAAATCAGGTGCTGTCGACCGTGAAAATTTTCGTACAATATCAATAATGAGCCACTTGGCCAAAGTAATACTCAGGGTTGTTATGCTCAGAATAAGAAATAAAATACACCTGGAAATCTCTACTGAACAGTGTGGATTTATGAAGGATAAAGGAACAAAAAACGCCATTTTTGTGCTTCATATGCTGAGCGAACGGGCAATACAAATGTAGCAAACAATGTACCTCTGCTTTGCTGACTGGAAAAAAAGCATTTGACCGTGTAAATCATCAAAGACTTCTTCAACTTCTTAACAAAATTGGTATTGATAGCAAAGATCTTAGGCTTATCTAAGCATTGCATTATGAATAAACTGCCAAGTTAAAATTGGTAAAGATGTAACTGGTGAAACACACCAATCAAAAAAGAGGTCCGACAAAGGTGTGTTTTATCTCCAGATGTGTTTAATCTATATAGTGATATTATTTTACTTGGCATCAATGGCTTTGAAGGAATAAAGGTGAATGGAGTTACTTTAAACATTATACGTTACGCTGATGACACTGTCCTCATTTCCAGAGACGTAGCAGCCGCCCCCCAAACCCCCCAATTGGGAGGGGCCCAGGCCAACTTTGGGGGCCCAAGTTAGTCTGAAATTGCTTTTTGGCTACGTGACTATTTTCAGTTCAGCAGACTTGTTTACAACCGATTTAAACTGTAGGAAGAAATTGGCTTGTGACATCATAAGTGAATCATTTTATCTCGCAGAATCTAGAATATTTCGATTGATTTTCTGGTAGAATCTTCAATATTCGATTGACGTAACAATGCCGTTGTTACGCAACAATCATAGAATGGTCTGGAATTCTGTTTGGCTATAAATACCGGGACAATATATATACACTGCAGAGTGCAGATAAAGTATTTTATTGACATTGTATAGAATGAAACGTTCAAAAAGTGGTGCTCAAAAGAGAAAAGAAGCAGCCACTGCTCGAGATGCTGTAGCGAAATTGCCCAAGATGACAGATTTTTTCAAGATTACTGAGCAGAGTAGACCTGGCACTAGTACCGAGAGGGATGAAGAAAACTATAGTGTACAAGAAAAAGAAGACTATGACGATCAGCATCAAAGTGATTGTGAATTTCCAGAAAATGTAAGTTGTGATTTACCTGCCAATACGCAACCTTCAATATCTAAAATAACTGAATCTCAATTTACCCCTATCCCTGATGACCCACGTAAATGGCCTGAAAGTATTTCTGATGCTCAACGATGTGATATAGTAAAGCGTGGACCACATCAACTGATAATGAATTTTCCATATAATAACACAACTTCAAGGCGACGTTTTTCCTCCAACCATTATAAACGTGTGTTACCTAATGGTGAAAGTGTTTCACGGTCGTGGCTAGTTTATTGTGGGGAATCAGATCAAGTTTTTTGCTTTTGTTGTAAGCTATTTGGAAAAACACCAAGCCCCTTTTGTAGTGGTATAAATACATGGGAGGGTTTTTCGAAAAAACTGAAAGACCATGAAAACGGCATTTCCCACCAAGAATGCTGCAGTCAATGGATGTTGCTAGCTGAAGGGATAAGAAATTCATCCACTATCGACAAACGCAAAATGAATATTTTTTTCAATGGAAGACCTTTTTGGAGAAATGTTTTAGAGAGACTTATCGACATTGCCTTGTTTCTATCGGAAAGGAATCTTGCTTTTAGAGGATCTGAAGAAGTCTTAGGATCTCCTCACAATGGAAATTTTCTGGGTATATTTGAGCTTTTGGCAAGAAGAGATCCGATCCTAAAAGAGCTTCAAGACAGAATCAAGAATATAAACACTAAAGATCACTATTTGAGTCCTACCATACAAAATGAACTAATTGAATTGCTAGCGACAGAAGTTGAAAAAGAAAATTTACAGCAATTGAAATTGGCAAAATATTTTTCTATAATTTTGGACTGCACTCCAGATATGTGACATCATGAACAAATGTCTGTCATTCTCCATTATGTACTATGTAATGAAGAAGCTGCTGTTGTTAAAGAAACATTTTTTGGCTACTTGAGAATAAGTGACAGTACTGGGAAAGGCTTGTTGGACGCTTTCTTAGAAAAAGCGACCGAACTGCAACTCGAATTGTCTGATTGTCGAGGTCAGTCATATGATAATGGTGCTAACATGAAAGGAAAACATTCTGGGGTCCAAGCAAGAATGCTAGACATCAATCCCAAAGCTGTTTACGTGCCCTGTGCAAACCATACCCTTAACTTAGTTGTTGTTGACAGTGCTAATTCATCGACGGAAGCATTGATATTTTACAAGGTTGTATGTGCTGTTTTCTTCCTCTGCTCAGCGTTGGGAAATTTTGAAGAAACATGTGGAGCTGTCCATAAAGTCACAATCTGATACTCGTTGGGAAAGCAGAATTGAATGCATCAAACCTCTTCGATACAATTTAAAAGAGGTGTTGCTGGCACTGAAAGACTTGGAAGCCATTTCCATAGAAAGAAAAGATGGAAGAGCTGCCTCAGAAACAAAATCGTTGATAGCTCATTTATCAAAATGGAGTTTTCTTTTGTCGGTGTGTATTTGGTATGATATCCTATTCCAAGTCAATAAAGCAAGCAAGATTCTTCAATCGTATGGAGTCTCCCTTCATACAATGGAAACGGAAATCCAGGCAACTGAAAAGTTTTTGCAAAACTATCGCACAACGGGTTATGACAGTGCCGCAACATCTGCTGTTGAAATAGCACAGGAATTGGATATTGATCCTTCTTTTCCTCCGTCAAGAAGTGGAAAGAAAAGAAGATTGTTTGATTACCAAGGCGAAGAGGAACAACGAGCTACTCCTGAACTGAAATTTAAAAGCAACTTTTTCTATCCATTAGTAGACCAGGCTATTATGTCAATAAAGGAGCGCTTTAATTTGTTACGTGAGGTTTCTTCCGCCTTTTCGTTTTTGTACACACGAGACAAACTTTTGCTTGTGCAACAAGAAAATGCTCTTCTTACTTGCTGTAAAGAGTTCCAAAAAAAGTTCGGTGACATTGATTCTGATGAAATGAGCGCCGAGCTACAGCGGTTTGTTTTAATTTTACAAAAAAAACGCAATCTCAATACGGCTCAAGACTTTCTGAACTATCTTCTAAAGACTCATTTATTTGAATTGTATCCGAATGTGTACATCGCACTTCGAATCTTACCAACTTGCCCCGTGACTGTTGCCAGCGCTGAAAGAAGCTTCAGCAAATTGAAACTGATCAAAACTTTTAATAGAACGTCTATGACAGACAGTAGACTATCTTCATTAGCCATATTGTCAATCGAAAATGACTGCGCCCGATCTCTTGATTATGACAATGTCATAACAGCATTTGCGAACCAAAAGGTTCGCTCCAGACTATTTAAATGATACTGTGTTTTTATAACTTTTTCATGTTTTTCAGTGTCATTGCTTTCGTTTCGCAGTGTCTGCATAAATGTCCTACTGAACTCTGGCATCGGTGCCGAATTTTTTATGACTTGCACCTTCGGTATCGGCATGCTTTATTCTGACATTAGCCTGTTTACTTATATACAAATTGTGGTGTATTTTCTTAATGCAGCTTTTCAATTTTACACCTCTAAAGTGATATGACCTGTGCGCAGGGGCTCTTGCGCTTACTTTGGGGGGGGGCCCGAAGTTGGAGTGCTACGGAACTGCTCATTTCAACGTCACAACGGCAACTACAAATGATGCTACATGAACTAGAAAAAAATGGTGAATAATATAGAATGTCACATCAATGTCAAAAAAACAGTATGGCTCGTTGTTACCAAACTAGAAACAGTACCAAGACTTACACTTTCCTTAAAAGGAAACTCAATTAAACAGATAAAACATTTTCGATATCTTGGTTCGCTTTTTCAAGTAACGGAAGGTGCACTAATGAAATAAGGAGAAGAATTGTACTGGCGAAACAAGCATTCATAAACTTGAGATATATCCTCCGTAACAAGAAGATGAGTTTCAAGATCAGATTTTGTTTGTTAAAGTGCTATGTTTGGTCGGTTTTCCTCTGTGGTTGTGAATCTTGGACTATGACAAATGAAACTATCAAGAAAGTTAACGCATTGGAACTTTGGTTGCAACGGCGAATGCAACGCATTTCATGGACTGCTCACGTTACAAATCAAACTGTTCTAAAACAAACCTGTCAAGTTAGACAACTTCTTAACACAATCAAAAATAGGCAGTTGCAATTTTTTGGACACATCATGAGACAGAAGAATCTGGAGCAAATTTCAAATACTGAAAGTATCAATGGAAAACGAGCTCAAGGTCGTCAAGGGTACGGTACAATTATTTGGATTAATTAAAAATATACGCAAAGCCTAATACAAAAGAACTGTTGCATTTTGTCAAAGACAGAAGAAAATGGAAAAGCATTTGCATTAATGCCGTCGAGGCCTGGAACAGGGATGGCACTAAATGATGATGATGATGAGAAACATATTCCGTAGGTGAACTTCTTTATTATACAAAATGACGTTTAAACAAATTAATTTGACTTTATGCAACAGACACATATCTAAACCTGATTTCCGCCTTTTAGGACAGATAGCGTTCAAGAAAACGCCTGCATGGGAAGGCTTACGCTCTACCAAACTTCCAACATCACTTTCTCAAATTTTTATGTAGACATGCAAAAAACTCAAAGATTGTGTACCTTTTTCAATCACAAACTTGAAATTTTAGGGTTCAGAATGAAATAAGCCTAAAAAAACGTTTAAAAATTTGGTTATTATCAAAAACAGCAAAAATATCGTCAATATATTATAAGTAAAGATTTAATTTATGTTTGGTTGAGTTATTAAAAAATTTTTTTTCGATTTGTCCCCAAACGACTTTGCGTAAATCCTAATTGATATAAAGAATCCTAAAGATCCAAACATTTTAAGTGATGTGACCGTAAAATATTTCGAAGATATCATCGAACAGTAGCTGAGTAGTGAATGTCAGAATAGCACAGGCTCGAATGAACGATGGAGGATTTGGTGAGCATTTTTTGCTACAGAAACAGCGAGGCTAGCTATCAATTTACTAATGTGTAGAGAAGCAATAACCTTAAAGTTGGTGATAACAATAATTAATTTATATCAAAGACTACTTTAATTTTTGACAAAGCTTGCCATATTTTAGTTTCTTCCATTTTTGCTTTGAATTTTCGTGTTGTTCTCCATACAAAAAGAATAAGTTTATGTAAACCATAATCTAATTCAAAAGTCGAATACTTACTAGTAGTTGTTTACATAAACAATGAACGCTAATATTGGTCAAGTCAAATATACAAAGTCACATAAAAATTGTCCAAATGCAGTAGAAGGATAGGATATATAAACAGATAAACATTGTAATGGCGTTAACTGGGAAATGCTGTTGCTGTTATATTACTGCTTGGACTACTCTTACATTCACAAGGTGTATGGTATTGTGGTTTGGTGTGCAGCTGCAAAATCACTTTTACATATGATAGAACTTGGACAGGAGCAAGAATGATGACATAGATTAAATAATTTTACCATGTTATAAAACTGCATGAGATTTCAGATCTATTAGAACTCCATGATATTTATAAACTTCAACTTTAGAAGCTACAGTAATGCAAAAAGTAGTTAGTTAACAACAAATTTTATGAAATCTGACCAAGAATTGTATTTATAACATGAGATAAACCAAAAAATAGGTTTTTTCTACCATTTGTTTCAAAATATTTTACTCAAAATCAATTGGCATTTCATGGCACAAAATTTTGATCTGATCTTGAAAGAGCTAAACTGCTAAAGCAGTTAATTTTGGTGTGTTCCAAAAAACATTTTAAAAGGAGTAGCTGTAAATTTACAAACATTAATTATGACATTTAAACCTATTTTTGTTTCCATCACGTGATTTACCAATGTAATCATTTGATTAAAGTTTGTTGTTTCTTTTTGGAAGTGGCTATTTTGACATCGACAGCACTTTACCCTTGGCAACTATTTTGCCATAATTATTCATTTGTGTTTATATTACCATAATTGCTACAATTTTGCAAGTGACACTGTGACATGTGGATAGTGCACTTGTCTTGAAATGGAATGGTCACAGGTTGGAATCTTGGCTGGCAGGGCACTAGAGAAAGGCAGTGTGCACCAGAGGGGGAGGCACGGTATGTGAATGTACAGGGTAGTGTACAGTGTGGGGGAGTGCACACTAGGGGTGCAAATTTTTTTAGTTGATTATTGGAATTGACCAATCAAAAACGACCAAAAGTCACATGTTCAATACGTTATTTAGATTGACCAATTACAAATAACTCCTATCAAAGTAATCTCCAAGGGTAAAATGCCATTGACACCTAAATAGCCACTCCCTTTCCTTTTTACTTTATTTCTCTTTAAGTTTTGCATCATTTCTGCACTTGAGCTGGCTTTAGGTGGCAGCTAAACTAGTAAACCACTCATTTGATTTTTTGCTTCTTTGTAATCTATGTTGCATACAATTGTGGGGTTGTAGTGTTGTTTGCATTTGCCATTATGTATTTTGTGGACAATAAACAATCTCATTTTGTCACCTAATTTTAAAATGTTCAGCATTTTAATAAACAGCATTTTTATAAAGTGATCAAGACGTTGGTACATACTTCGATAACTGGGACTGTTTTGATAAAATTTGTTATACTACTGAGACATGGAAATTTTCCAACTAACTCTAATTCTAGTTGTATGGTAACTAACATTTACCCCAAACTTACTGCTGATCTGCTATTACATGAAAGTTCTGTGAGTTAGTGCTATACAATTCTGGGAGATACTTTCTGTGAATTTCTATGTTTTGTTATATTGTTTAAAATTGGGATGTATGGTAAGCCTATTCCAAACCTTGGGTCTACTAGCCTAATGGTCCTCTAATTTGCTAATCATAACTATACCACTGCAGTACTAATCTTAAAGGACTTCACAAATAATCTCATGGCAAAAAACAACACTAAAATATAGAAATTTATGGAAGTATTGAAATTCGTACAAAAATATAAAAGCAGCTAGTTATGGAAGTTGCATAAATATGAAAATTTACAGAAATGCTTAATTTAAGTCAATTTATTTATCTAACTTTACTCAATTGGGTGGTTATACAGTCATGAACAAAAGTTTTGAAACCACTTGAAATTATTACGAGTTTCTAAGCACAAGGTAGTATAACACTTTATTTACATTTGACAAATTGTTTTATTTTGCACCTAATCAATCATAAACACTTGGTAGACAGTACGATACAGTCTCAACAATCATTTTCAAAAAAATGTTCCAATTTTCAATATTTTGTGTGGCCTCCTCTGTTTTTGATCACAGCTTTGATTCTTCTTGGCATACTTTCAATCAAGCTTTGGCAGTACTCCTTGGATATTTCTTTTACCCAGACTTCCTTTATCGCTTTTACCAACTCTGCGCCACTTAATGGTTGCTTTTCTGACACTTTATTTTTCATGTTGGTCCACAAATTCTCGATGGGATTTAAATCCAGACTGTTTCCTGGCCACTCAAGAAGGTTGATGTTGTTGCTCCCCAGAAAATTTTTTGCAACTTTGGAACAGTGGCAAGGGGTACCATCCTACATAAATATTTGACCTTTGTGAACTTGCAGGTGAAGTTTTAGCTTCTCTGAGAGCATTTGCACATATTTTGACCCATTTATAGTAATTCCTGGAGGCAGGAAACAGAGCAGTGACACTACTTCTGTACATAGCTTTCCCAAACCATCTGACTAGCAGGGTGTTTCACTGTTGGTATGGTGTATCTCTCATCAAAACATTTTCCAGTTGGTCTACAGACGTGCCTCTTTCAAACCACAAACTGTTGGAAGGTTGATTAGTCAGAAAAAGACAGTTTTTCCCATTGCTCGGCAGTCCAATGTTGATGATTATTAGCAAACTGTAGATGCTTGGCTTTCATAGCTGCAGTAAGTCTTGGTTTTTTGGCTGGTTTGTGTGATTTCATATGAAATTCTTTGGATAAATGCCTGGAAATGGTCATATCACTAATTCGGCAACCTCTGCACAACAATTTGACCCTAATTTTCTTTATTAAATTTGTGGGTGACCTCACAACTATCCTCCTCATCACGTTGTCTCTCGTGCAGTGGTGACATGCAGTCTTCCAGTCCTTTTCTTATCGGTATAGGAGCCATGCTGTTGATACTTCACAATCGCTTGATGCACTGCTGTCTTGCTGCACCCCATTTGAGCAGATATTTGCCTTTCAGATAGATTTTGGTCGTGTAAGGCAACTATCTGAGCCCTCTGAACCTTGCTTAGAAACTTTTTCTTGCCCATTTTAGGCACCAAAAAAAATCAGTATATAGCAAAAAATCAACCAGGAAATGTGAACAGAAGTAAGAATTGGTGCAAAATGAATTACAATGAAGAAAACAAACTTATGATGTAACAATAAAATATGGCTGATGCAATCACATGTTAAATGTTGAAAATCGTCACTTTTGCATAATGGTCTTAAACTTTTGTTCATGACTGTATTTTTAGTTTTCATTGGCTTCTGTAAGTTTCCATATTTCTGCAATTTCCTTACCTAGTTAGTACTAGTAGTTTTTCTATATTTTCACAAATCAGTAATTCCATCTTTAACATGAATTTTCATATTTCAGTTATTTTGTATTTAGTATGAATTTTTATGATACAGTAATTCCATAATTTAATATGAATCTATGTATTTCTGTAAATATCTGTATTTTAATGTTGTCCTATGGTAAATAACCTAACTCAGTGGTTTCCAACCTTTTTTGCTACATTCCTCCTTTGCTGATATAAAAAAAATTTCCTCCCCTAATCTAAATATGCACTACAGAATACACAATCATTAATTTAACAAAATGTCATTTATTTCAATTGTAACTCAATTAGTCAATGCGAAACTTGTTTTTGTTTGTCATCCGAAAGTCGCTGAATGCGGGGAGAGGTTTGAGATAAGGCGCAATGCAGGTCATCCTCAACATGAAGTTTATTTGTTTGGTTTTGATTTGTAGCAGAGTAGAAAATCCTGCCTCACACAGGTATGTGGACACGAAAGGAATAAGAATATGAAGAGCTTTTTCAGTAATTTTAGAATATGAATTTTTCATTTCGATCCACAACTCTGTAAGAAGCTTTTCGTGATAAACTTGCTTTGCAGACAAATCATTTACAAGGTCCAAAAATTCGTCTTGGCATTCATCGGAAGCCTTTTCAACGGAAAAAGTAAAAGGATTTTGTACAAAATCAAGTTTATTGTAAGATATTTCTGGAAAGTATCTCTCAAATTCACTTTCAAGTGATGACAGATGCTCCAAAATGTCACTTTTGATTTGAACCGGCAGTCCATTCTCTCTGTGATCAACAAGCATGTCCAATTTCTCAAGCATTGAGTAATTATGCATATGGATTCTAAGTTTCCAATTTGACAATTTTGATTTGAAAGCTTTCAATACATCTACAAATTTAATGATGTTGGTATTCTTGCTTTGCATCTGAAGATTGAGTTTGTCAAGTTGTTCAAAAACGTCACATAAGTAACCAAAAAAAAGCATTCATTCTTCATCATCCAGCCAGGAACAAAACTCCGACTTTTATTTTTGAGTTCACATAATGCTTTCACTTCTTCTTTGAGTTCAAAGAATCTTCGAGTAACATTTCCTTTGGAAAGCCACCGTGTTTGAGTATGGTAGAGAAGAACCAAGTGGTCACTGGTCAGCATCCATGTCGCTACACAGCTTTTTAAAAACTCGAGAATTCAAAGCTCCTGCTTTAATGAAATTGACAATTTGTATCATCTGTTCTAAAACGGTTTGAATTGAATCAGGCAAAGTTTTGGAAGCTAGGGCTTGTCTATGGAGCATGCAGTGAACACCTTTGCTTGTGAGAGTTAACTGCTTCACCAGAGTTTGAAAACCTGAGTGGCAGCCCAAGATCGCGGGTGCTCCATCTGTACAACATCCAGCAAGATTCTGCCATTCCAAGTCCTCAGATTCAAAAAAAGATGAGACTTTTTCGAAAATGTCTGTTGCTTTTGTGTTAGTTTCTAGAGCGCTGCAGAAAAAGAATTCTTCTTCAAATGCACCATTGTAAATATATTTTACGAACACCATCAACTGTGCACAAGATGAAACAACTGTGGATTTATCCAGTTGAATTGCAAAAAGACCAAAAGGAGCATCTTTAATTTGCTGCACCACCTGACTTTTGATGTCATTGGACATGTCACTTATTCGTCTTTGAATTGTGTTATTTGAGAGTGGAACTGCTGCTAATTTTTTTCTGCATCTTTTCCAAGAACTTTATTAGCCATTTTTAGAACGCAAGGCTTGATTAATGATTCCCCAATAGTGTGAGGCTTTTTTTGCTTCGCAATTTCTAACGCGACCTCATACGATGTTTCCACAATTTTGCTGTTTCTTATAAAAAATTCATCTGAACTATCCAGTCTCGTCATTTTCAGAGCTTTACTTTGCCGCTCAAAATAGCTTTTATCTTTATGTTTGCTTTGAGGGTGCACATTTTCCAAATGTTGCTTTAGCTTTGCTGGTCTCATGGAGTCATTACTGAGCACTTTATTACACAGTACGCACTGTGGCTTCTCCATACCATCAATAACCACTGACGTAAAACCAAACTGGATATAAGAATCATCATATTTACGCTTTTTACTACTCATTCCTTTAAGACTAATTCGACTAAAATTTGCAAACGTATTTGCATAAATGCAAACCAGAATTAGGAATTTGTCTGAAAATAACGAACATTGAATTAAAACGTGCAAGCTAAACTGATTGACATTCCAAAATTCTGTGACATCAAAGTAAATCAAAGTACATCGTTGGTCACCTGCAAGGATTTTCCCATTGCTATCGAGATGATGCAAGACGAAGAAAAAAGCAAAACCTTTTTGATAAGAGACAAGAAAAGCATTCCGACGCCCACAAGAAAAAAGCATATGCACTCTACACTACAGTTTGCAGGTTTCAATCCTAATTTGCTTAAGATATTAAACTACAGCCCCGTTTTGACAGGTTACGAGACGCGATGCTGTGTACAAATCTTTATTAATTCTTCCTATGTGCTTGAGTTCAGCGAAGCACACCACTTTTCTCGAGCGCGCTTCTAGTGACTAGGTTTTGCTACTATTAACTCTGAAGCAATAAATGTGCTTGAGAGCGCGGAGCTAAACTACTTTTACAACGTCTTGCATATGTTTCTAGACCTGTCCGTCATCGCGTCTATTATGAACTCCCATTAAATATGAACGGCGCCAAACCTCAGTGAAGACAGCTGCCGGCATTTCACATAGCTTCATATCACCTCCCATTGCTTCTTCGTAACCTCAATGTAAACGGGCTTTACAGCAATACCTACGCTATAAACACACTTTTGACAAGAACAAATGCAATCCCATGCCGGCCAATATTATTGAAGTAAACAGCCGCAGCGCGCTGTACAAATGCCACTAGTTATCTTAAAATCGAAGTTTTGAAATTTCTCCCTTGAAATGGCAAAATTCCTCCCTGGGGAGGAATTCCTTCCCGGTTGGGAACCACTCACCTAACTTATTACTTGCAGATTACTCTGTAGTTCTAGAATAGTGTTAAACATAACTTTTTATTGTTTGCAGGTATTTATGTGCTGTTTTTGCAACTTTTTCTCTGTTTAATTAGCCTAGTAATGAAGGGTCTGACTGATGAAGAAATTCATCAAAAATCTGTTGGTGGAAAAATTCTTATAATTCGCAATCAAAAAGTCTACGATATTACCAAATTTGCAAAAAGTCATCCTGGTATGTAGAATACTTTGGTATACAGTTATAGGCCAAACATGCTAGTGATTGACATGTTTTAAACTATAAAATTTTCTCCACATATGCTAGGTCAGTGTTTCCCAAACTGTCTGCTACAAGAGAGCAACACCAAAATACAGAAATGGAAATGGAATATATGGAAATACAGAAATTTATATTGACATGTTAAATTTCTGAATTAGGGAAATTCAAAAATTTATAATAAAACAATCAAACATAAACTGATACATAGAACTACCACCTAAACTATAGAAATCACAGAAATTTATTGAAGTTAATTAAAAATTTGTTTTAGTAATTCCATATTTGAGAAAGAATTTCTGTATTTTTGTAATTCAATAATTCTTTATATAAGGATAATTTTCTGTATTTCCATGGTTCAGTAATTTTCCGTTAATATGGATTTCATAATTTTGGTTTTTATGATTTAGCATCGTTCCCACTCGTTGCTCTAAAGTGTGCTCTAAAATTTTGCCATGACAAGACACATTATATTCTATTGCACTAATTTCGCATAATTACAAACATCTGGAGTCTTTTTTATTATGGTTATAAAAATGATTCAATTGTTATAGCTTTTTTAGTGTTATATGCTACACAGACCTCAAACTTGTGAACTGTCACTACAGTTTAAACCAAATGTTTGTGTTTGATAGTAGAATTGGCTTATTCTTTTCAGTCATCATTTGGCAGTTGGTCAGAAATTGGTTTGTGCAACGATATGATCTAGAGTGTCTTAGCATGTCTTGATCCTAAGAATTTTAGGAAACTACTGCTTTATGCATATGAGAAATGGTTTTAAGTTTTGGCTGAGATTAGCACTCTAGTTACAGGCACAAGCATATATTAGTAATACCAATTTAACTCTGTTTTAAATGTTGGTAATGCAAAATGCTGAGTTGCTGACTTTAAATAATTGAAAGCTAATCAGTTGGTAAAATTTTTCCTGCATGTTAGTGTTGGTTGGCAGCGTAGCACACTAAACTAGACATCAGACTTGACATTGATAGGTTAAAATTAAAGACTAAACAGCTTTGTGTTGCATGCAGCACGATCAAGCGAAACCTTCCTTTCCTAAGCGACATATTTAAGCAAGTACTGTGTAAGTTTCGCCATAGTTTTCACACAAAAAATCGTTTAAAATTTTTTTAGTCACCTTTTTACTAAATAGTTAATAGCAGTTGAACACTACTATAACTCATTAAATAGCACACCATAAGGGCTTGCACGTTGTCTTGTTGCTCTTTGCTTGCATTGAAACGCATGTTTGAACAAAATGATACATAAAAACTTTTTTATTTCACCTACGTACAAGCCTAGATCACACTCTTGTCTTGCAATGGAAAGCAAGTATTTTTTTTACCTCAGCTTTGCTTTCTCGCATACAAGTTACGTGAAGTAAAATAGTATTAGTAATATAAATTTGGTAAAGCACATAAGTTATTATAAGTTTGGTGAAGATATTTTTTTACAAAAAAATGCGACTTACATGAGCAGAAATATGGTTACTCTTGGTTGTGGTTCAAGCTTTAGTTTATGCTAACTGCAATGACATGTATAGGTGTTTGCTTTCTCAAAGACTGTATCGTTATTTCGCTGTCCCACAAACTTTCCATACATCCTGGCTTTGATCAGATGAATAAGTTTATATTATTCATTCATGTATTAGCGGTTTCCTACTGGATTTGAGAACTTTTGCAACAGAATCAAGGGATGGTACAATGAACACAACATGAAAGTTGGAAATATGGAATAAATATTTTTTATGTCTTATGAGCTCACTAATATTGTTAATTTGGTTTTTGTTTCAATATCATTAATAATCATTTCTTTCATTTAATGTACTCCTGAAACACAGAATTACCAAAACATAAAAAATAACTACAACATAACAGAAATGGATACCAGAACTGGAAAATTCTAAATTAAGGAGAAAATTGTAGAAACCGAGGAAAAACAAAAATTAGTCTAAAATGAAAAATAAAAAGTTTATGAATTATTAAGTATTTTAATAGAAAATTAACTGGTGCTTGTATTGGTAATTTTAATGTAGTTTTTCTTTTAAGATTGTTGTTCACTGTTTCAATATTATAAGTTGCCTGCCATCGGTTTTGACGATTTTGGCTTTTTGGCATTTTGAACTGTGGTTATTTTTTCCAGCGTTGCTGTTGTTACCATGAGCTACCATTTATTATTTTGTTATTATTACTTGAACGTATATCGCAGGAGGTGAAAAGATATTGGAGCTACATCATGGAAAGGATGTTACGAAAGTAATGGAATCTGGTGTTCATTCTCATAGCAGAAATGCATATCGATGGCTGGAACAGTATTACGTAGGCGATTATATACATGAATCTTTGCAAAAAAAACACGTAAGCATTGTAGAAATTTACCAATTAGGATTGAAGTAAGGTTCTAGAATGCATTATTTATGTAGCTAGCGGTAGGTTTACTCTCTTCAATGAAATATGGGTCATTTAGGTTGAAAATTTGTGTGTTTCAGTTCACAATTCCGGATTAAACTATAGTTGGTACCAATCACCACACAATGTGCGAGTAGCTGCTCACTCAGTGCCAATACAAATAGGCCATTTGGGGTCTCTCCAACTCTCCGTTCCTGCTATGTTCGTGTTTAGTTATGTCTTGTTTGTTTTCAAATAATTACACATTTTGTTGCAGGAGTAGAATCAACTAGCTATGTTTTTCTTTTCACTTCTTAAAGTTTTGAATTGTGCATTTATTTGGGATTCTGATGAAAATTAGACTATAGTTAGGCATTGATAAAGAATTATTATTAGTCTACTAATTTTGATTGTATTGGCAGCGGTCTTGGTCTTACGATTGTTTATATAGATTACTTACTATGCCTAATAATATTGCTACTACCTTGCAGACATCTAATGGAAGGTTACGTGATTCTGAACAAAATTCTGTTACAAATGAAAAAGATGTTCAATGCTCAGTAAGTTTATATTACGCTCATTGATTTAAAGACAATTGCAGTGTGCTGTATCTTTTAGCTTAGGTCAAGGGTGGACAAACTACGGCCTGCGGGCCGTTTGTGGCCCGCCAACGCTGGTAAAAACTTCCATGTATCTAATTTAATATGACAGGGGTGGTCACACTTGTTGTACTAACGAACCAAAAAGCCATCATTAAAAAAGTCGCTACGCAATCAATTGTTGGTTTGAATTACGCATTTCCGTCCAAATAGAGGGTGATAGCCTTTATTTTTACAAGCCATCATTTTAAAAACCCAAAATTATTGTACTATTTTAAGCACTGCTCTCGGCCAAGTCTTGAATGGTCAATATAGCCCTCCAGATAAAAAAGCTTGCCCACCCCTTGCTTAGCTCATTAATTCGCAACTACTTGTACTAAAGTTTTAAGGCAGGAGTGCAGTTTTTCGGAAAATCAACTTAAAAGCGCTAAATTTTTAAGGTCTTGACCTAAAGATTCGATCTATTGACATGAACCAAAAGTCATGTCGTTTGTTCTTTTGCGGATTGCAAAATTTCACTTCGCTTGCTGTGGGTTGCACACCCCTGTTTTAAAGTCATTCCTACTTTTCTTTGGTGTTTTTTCGACATGGATTAGTTAGCTAGTGTCTTCACTTTTCTCATATAAAGCGTTTGGAATGCACGCTTCTATTTGGCTACTGGTGTCCATGTAGCAATATCTGTTAAATAATCCTGCATTAAAATTGCAAGTTGTTGGGAATGTGTTCAAGTTGGTTGAACAGTCGTTTATGTCAGGGATCATGTGCTCAAACCTCACGATGGCTTATGTTGTTGTGCGCCAGTCAAAGGCATCCGACGGCAACAATTTTTCCTCCTCCGTTGTAGTTCCTATTACGGAAATGCGCTGTGCCATCAGTTCTAGTAACTTAAAGCAGATTTGAACATGCAGTTTCAGCGCTATCAACAGAAGGTGTTCCGTCGACTGGAGAAAAGCAATATGTGACGAACGATATTTAGCATGTATCGATTGCAGGGGTCTGCAACCGGGGTTCTATGGCTCTTAGTCTCTAAGCTTTTGAGGTTCTGCAGGAATTCCCCTCTTTTGTTTTCATTTTGCGAAACATAACGTTTTTGAAATTTTTCGAGAATAATTTGGCAAAACTTAACAAACTTTGGAGTAAACGCATAGCGTAGCAATTACCATGATCACGAGTTTTGATCAATTTTAAGCGCAACAATTTCAATTCGCAATTGCGTCGGAAATACACAACAAAACAAAACTTTGTCGCCAAGAGTTGTTTTTCTCCAACATTTGGAAAGCGGTAGTTGCATTTTGCCTAGTGGCGGCAGAATATGACAAGAAGGGCTTCCGTCAACTCGTTATGACAAATTAAGAACAACCGGAAAAAAATTGTTTTCTACCTTTTTTCAACCCTTTGACGGATACTGCGTCATATATGACCCACAATTGTTAATTGTTATGCCCCTATGATGTAGTAACCACTTTTGTGAAATCTATTATTTTTCAATTGTTACCAACAATTATGGAATTGTTTCAAATGTTATCAATTAGAATCTTATGATTCGTAAAGGGTTAAGATTATTCGAAATTTTTTGTCATATTTCAGCAGTTGTTGCGAAAGAGCGTAAGCAACAAAACATTTGAAATTATATGGTTTTCGGTTCAAGAAAGGGCTAAATTAACGCTTATGTAAAGTTGATCTCGAAAAAAAAGTTTTTAAGTAGAGAATGGCAGAAACAACGAATAAGCGGGGGCAGTTTTCCAAAGTCTTTGATGTGCCGCTTGTACGAAAAATTTACTTTAGTACCCCAAGATTTCTCTTGCACAACCCACTTTGAAAACCGTACAGTAACGTTTTTATGCAAGAAACCGGAACCAATGCAGCTCTAACAAATTTTTAGTAATGACATTTGTAAGAGCATAACAGGTTTCACGACGCGTAAAAGGTTAAAGAGCATCAATCTATTGTTAGGAGGAATTACGCTAAAGCCCCTTTATAAGGACACAACGATAGATAAAATAATTTGTACAAACATTGAGCATGTTGCTGCGAGATACGAGTTTAGTTAAGTTGAGTGGATGGTAGCTGTACTGGAATTGTTGTTATATAGGTTTATATTTTCTTTGAGCCAGTAAAATAATTTACTGCTTGTATATTTTTTAATGTTTCATGATTTTTTGTCTTGCTTGATAAAAATTTAATTGCGAAGCAAATTTTATATTGAACTGTGGCTTTTAGCTAATTCAAAATTTGTGAGCCATCCATCTTCATTGTTATGTTTGTAAAGAAGTAATGCAAGTATTTAGCCACAAATGTGCAGTGTAACATTTAATATGAAACTTCTGTGTGAAATGTAATGTTGAAGCTTGGACGAAATTGGTTCACAGGCATTGCTTCCTGCCATGACTTTCACTGAATGAGTGAGTATTTGTATCACATGACTGTACTGTTTATCAGACAGATCCAGTAAATTGGAATGAACCAGTTTTGTGGCAAGTTGGAAACATGGGTGCTAAATATCATGATTGGATTGATGACCCGGTTGACAAACCGTTGCGACTTTTTAAAAGTGATTTCGTTGAGTTCTTTTCAAGCACACCCTGGTGAGTAGGTTTATGTGCAAGCTGATATGTGATAAATCATTTCTGTGTGATTTTTTTCCTGTCAAAATCTGACAAATAGAATTGCGTATTTGGCACTGTGCCGTGAGGGACTGAGTGTTAAAGCTGTCATCAAGAGACTGCTGAAATGTTGCATGGGGCGTGGTCAGGTAGAACAATCATTCGCCGTGACGCTCTCATTAGCATTCAAACTACCGCGTGCGCTTCCAGCAACAACGCTTATGTATGTGTGCTACCTTCAAAACTGTGAGTTCATTTTGGGTTCTCAAACTTTCCTGTGTTCAATGGCTTGAATTTCTCATCATTGTACAAGCTGTGTTTGAAATTGTAGAATTTTTTGGTAATTGCACTCTCCCGAATAATAATTGGTAGCAACTTTGGAAACTGTTGCTTTGTTGTTGTGTGACTGATTACTTAGCCAAACTTGTTTACAGCATTTTAATTGTAAGATTGTGATTGTAACGTAGCATTGGCCCGGTAAGAAATTGCGTGAATTTGTTCCTATCACATCGTAATAATTCTCCTTGTTTTCACTGAAATCTTCAACAACATCTAGATTCTAGAATGTTCTTTGCTTAATATATTTATATATGTGACCGAAAACTTTTAGAGGGAGAATATCTAAGTAGTGTTGACGTGTATCTGTGTTAGTTGATTTGGCGAATAATTGTTTGTTGTTTGAAGCCGTGAGGGCCAAATGGAAGTGACAGTTTTTGTAGCTGGTAGTGCAGTCGAGCTTGGTTTAATTGTGAATATACTTTTTGTTGTTTTAAACGAGAAGTGGTGTGAATTTACATAGCTGGTAGATTAGATATTTGATACTGAATCCGGAAGTTTTCAGTAAAGTTGCAGTGAGACAAATAGGGCTATACATTACGCCTACACTGCGCGATATGCACTGAATTCTTTTTCCCAAACACCATTTATTTTTATATTATATATTTATATGTATTTATTAACTGGCGTACACGTGTCAGGATGAAATAGTTAGTTACGTTAATTATAATCGTATACGTTACAGCTAATTTGTTAATTAGTATCGCAATTCATTCTCAAAGAAGGTATTTGCAGTGACCATTATTGGTACAATTTGCTGTTGCTTTTGCCACAAGCAGCTTTTACTGAATAAGCTCATCTAGCAACATGCTTAGTTTTATAGAAATGTTCACAGTTTATCGATAATAATTGGTTTTACATGTACATCTTATAACTCCCAACCTGTTAAAACACCTCATGATCATGGGATGGACTCTTCCACCTAATTCATATGTTAGAATAAGTAGTTCTTTCAATAGAGTGAGATGTTTCAAGTGTCAACATTTGAGAAACAATTTTACGCCGTGGCATTGTGCACAGTGTAGGGCATAGATGTCAAACTCATTCAGTGCTGCAAGCCACATTTACATACCTGGATTTCATACGGGCCAGACTGTGTTAAAAAAAATTTAAGCAGGCAAGACTGCATATCACTTCTCCAGGCAGCGATCTCCGAAAATCGTGTGATATAGCTCGAAATCTTGCTGATCTTAACCTCTCTCGCCGTAACCTGTCATGCCACCTGCGACTTATAGCAATTGTCGACCGTTACGTCATGGCTATTTTCACGTAATTTCTACTTAGAAGTTTTTTTTCGAGTACAATTATTCAAAGACCAAATTCGGAGGCCAGGCATTCGCACTGTGCCACAAAATTCTTACGCGGGCCACAAAATATTGCGTCGCGGGCCACCAGTTTGACACCCTTTGGTGTAAGGCAGTGGTTCTCAAACTTTGCGTCGCGACGCCCCGGTGCGTCGTTTCAATTTTCCAAGGGCGTCGCGGGATATTTTGGTATTGTGTCATAAAGTGTAAGTTTTATTGCGTCAAAAGAACTGATCGTAGATTCCTTTCTTACTTTCTTCTAACATTTTCACAATAGTGTTTTTAGTACACTGTTGTAACGGTTAACTTGTTATTCAAGAATCAAATTGCAGAGGTTTAACTTAATTGGCGAAAAATATATAAAGAATAAAGCATTCAGTTGTATGTTGGACGAAAACAGGAAAGATGAGTTACAAACTTAGAAGAGCGTAATTTTACGATTGAAGATGACAGACCAATCCAAAATCTTAGGAGCATTAGGACAGTTATTTATGTAGATTATGGGTCACATTTATCTCGCAGTACGGCAAACTAAACTGAAAGATGCTGCCTGGTGCGTCGCAAAGTCTCGCAAGCTTTTTTAAATGCGTCGCATCGAAAAAAGTTTGAGAACCACTGGTGTAAGGCATTGTCACGTTAGTTATTGGCTCGGTCTTTTCACAGTGTTGCTTGTTAAAGCGTCATGATTGGAATGCACTTCATACGACAAACATTTAATGCGGCGTGCGAGATGATTTGAAAGAAATTTTTCGAATCAAATATTGCTTGGTCTAATTGCTGACTGGAGCGTAATGAGTTGAAATAGCCAAAAACGGAGAAGTGAGCACTTTCAAAAAGTTGATATTAAAAAAGGCTGTTCGCTATTGTTTGTGCCAAAAATTGAAAAACAATCACTTTCGAAGAGTTGATCTCCATGAGAAAAATCTAAATAAAGCAACTATATCGGCCTGCGGTTCACGAAAAAAATATTGGGTGGATTAGGCCCTTTTAGGTTTTGAGTTTTGCGCCCCTGTCTCAAGTTGACTAGTTTGTCTTGTATTTGGTGGTCTTTTATACCTACTTACATTTAATACAAGTCTGTGCTGGAATATGGTTTTTGCCGAAAAGAGCTGTACAGTAAGATGGGTGCTTACAAACAGAATGCTTTGGCGTACGCTTGGCGCTGAGAATAATTTGTCAAATAGAGCTAGAGAATGTGGGGTATTGCCAAATGACGAGTATTGTTCCAGCAGTACGTTTGTATTTGTGGAAGGTGACACAGACTTAAGTTTTAGTATTTGAGTTTTGTTTGCGAGCCAACATGTTAGTGATCACGTTTAAACACTCTATATGTTACCGGCTTGTTCTATTCAAAGTTCTTCAAACATTGAAATGATTAATTGGCATTAAACGGAACCAAGTCTACGATATAGCGTTAGATAACAACTACAAATAGCCATCCTGTTATGCTTGTCTTTGTCATTGGTTCCGTTGATTATTTTCTTAATAAATCATTGCTTTAATAAGATGGCCAGAAAAACACTGTTTTTTGAAATTCTGTTTACTAGTGAAAATATAGAATACCGCCACTGGTATCTTGACTGAAATACTGATTTGCATTGCGAGGTGTTTTTATTAGCATGCTGTTGGAGCGTCATCGGAACCACGCTTTTATTTATGATTTTAAAACGCGTATTACACGCCTTCGCATGTGAACGCAAGTTCGATGTGTCAGATCAGAAGTTTCCAAGCATTTTACGGCGAGTTGTGGATAAACATTTTTTTTGATGCATGACTGGCCGGAGATCATGCGAAATCATGTGGTAGGCTTAAAATGCAGAGACCTGAAACTGCATGCGTAAATAAAACCGATATATCGCAAAAAAAAATAAAGTCCGTTATTCATAAGCAAAAACAAAATATTTCAAGTAGTCCCTTGTGGTAGCTAATGACAAACATAAAACTGCTTTTTTCTGACAAGATTAAGTCTAACTATAGCTTGAAGTAAGTGCTTCCTGTCTAAGTAGCGCTTGCAAATGTTCATCTGTTAAAACAGATCTCTAGCGCGATTTGACATATTTTATCTGACAAAATGCTTTTACAGCAGTCAGATGTTTCAAAAATTGACAGCATTCCTCCGGCAAAGTTCTTTAAACAGCCATGTCTGTCATTTGAAACATAAAAAACCTTTTAGGCTTCCTCGTTTGCATTTGCCCTTGAGCATGTCGTTTTATTGTTGGTCAACTACCTCCGTCTGCCAAAAGTTCTTCCGTATTGCAAGCAAATGAGAATTGTATAATTCTTGTTTGAGTTGCATTCGCTTCAAACTCAGCAAAACGCTTGCACTGAATTTTCAACTAAGCAGGAATGTCTTCTGCAAACATATAAGGGAATGGAAAGCTTGTTTCTTTCTTGAATTTTTTATAAGATAGGAGGTGTGCGAAGCAACTATTAGTTGTAGGGCTCAAAGGGAAGGATCTTTTGCCAAAATGTTTTTACTGCGGAATACATATCGCATGCGTGCAGTTTCACCTTGTAACCTCAGATTGAATTTATTCAGATGCTTTGTCAAATCAGCAGTAAAAACCAATTTTAAAAGCCATTCACTGCTTGTAAGTAACGACCAAGGATTGTTCGTTTCCTCTAAAAACTTCTCAATTTCATTTCTATGTTGAAAAATGGTGCAAAGACGTTCTCGCAGCTGAGCCAAGGAACCGATGTATGGTACGGTAAATCTGGGTGTTCTGCTTCTATTTCTTGTAAGAATGCACAAAACTGGCGTTGCTTAAGTCCTCGAGGGCAAATGAAGTTCACTGTTAAAACAACGGGTGCAATTACGCGAGACAAATCTAGATTATTTCCCGCACAGCGCCTGTTGGTGAATCATACAATGAAGGAACATAGGTTTGAAGTCACCGGCATTTTCAGCAGCTGTAAATATTTGCAAACTAAGCGTTTTACAGTGCCACACATGCGTCTACCACCATCAGCTAAAATGCACTTCGCTTTTTTCCATTGGAGATTGTACTGCGAGAGGAATTGTTCAACCTCTTTGAAAATGTGCACCCCAGTGGTCTTACCTTGCATATTGTTCACAGAAGCTAACTCTTCAGTCACCTCAAGAACCGAACCTATTCCACGAAAAACAGCAACGAGTGTGAAGTGTCGGTTACATCTGTAGGCTTGTCAAGCGCAACAGAAAAGTACTCGAATCCTTTGGTCTTCTCTTTTAACCGAGAAGCAATATTGTTTCTAATATCCTCAACTCTACCGGCAACTGTTTTCATTGAGAGGCTAACGATTCTAAACAAGTCTGCCTTTTCTGGAACTATTTCTGCTACAACTTTAATCCTGAAGGACCTAATTAGCTTGTTATCGGTATAGTTATTTACACAATATGGAAAATTATTGCTATTGCTTCAGTCAGAATTTTTAACAGCCTCAGCGGGCCGGATGAAATCACATCGCGGGCCCTAGTTTGGAAACCCCCCTGCATTAGATCCTGCAAAGAATGCTTTCGATTACGCTTCAACATGCTAATAACAAAATCATACCAAAAGCGATTAAGTTGCTCGGCATTGCTGAAAACGTATGCCCTTCAATATCAATCATTTCCAATGCTGCAAACAATGCAAATTAATGTATTGAATTTGCATTTTGATTCTCGGATAAATTATACTGAAGACATAGTGTTTGTGTATATTTTGTGACGTTGGTTTGAGATAGAGTTAGCTTTTTTTGGTCGCATTCATCTTGCTAGCAGCTTCTCATGTCTTTTCCTATTTTTGACAGCATAAAAGAGAGTTAATTAGTTCTAAAATGGCGCTTAAGATTAGATGATTGTTTCCTGTTTAAATGGGTGCCTGTTGATTTGCTTTATTGATTCAATGATTGAAAATAGATGAAGCAAGGCATTTCCTTTAAATTTATTTACGTATTATGTGCATGTTCATGACTAGTAATTTCGTTTTTTGATGGTAACAAACGAGAAAGTTAATGAAATCCAAGTTTTATGGAGCAAAATAATATCGTTGTTGTTTTAAGAAATATTTATGTCATTTTTTCTGCACAGTTATCGGGTTCAAGTATTTGGAGAATTGACTTTTTTTGCTTTATACCTGGCTACACCTTTTGTCTATTCATCAGTTTTTTCCGAATTTTAGAATAATTACACCTGGAATTATGTAACAATGCACAGCCTAACTTTTTTGTACTTCAACAGGTATGTTATTCCTTTAGTTTGGATACCAGTTATTGCCTGGTTTATTCAACGGAGTTACAATGCGTTTCTCCATGATGATGTCTATCTTTTTTCTTTCATTCAAGGTAAGATGCTTTAAGCAAATGAACTCTACAGTCTTTGTAAATTCACTCGTAAGTTCATTTATTATCAAAACATCTTCAAAATTTATGATCAAACACTGATTTTCACTGCTTTGGATAGTAATGAAGGTGCTTGTGTTCCCTCCACACGAGAAAACAACCGGTGCTTCTCTTGTTTCAGAAACACTATTTGGTAGGACCCCGAAGCAATATTTATGGTAGTTTCCGCTATACGAGATCTGTCCAAAAAGTATCCGACCTTATCTCCTACCGCCAAAAATAATGCCACTCCAGCAAAGTGGTTTTGGCGGATTGTAACGTCACAATTGCTGCACACGCATAAAAAATTATAGGTGGTGTCATTCTCTTTTTTTTAAGGATTTAGTGCAGTCGCATAGTGCATGATCGTCGATTTTTTGCTCGCAAGCGTAATGACAGAAAGCATCGAACAAAGATATTGTATCAAGTTCTGCCAAAAGCTAGCAATAGTCAAACTGAAACAGTTCAAAAGATTTAGCAAGCTTTTGGAAATGAGGCCTTAAGTGAAGCTCAAATAAAGTAATAATTTAATCGCTTTAAAAACGGTCGAATGTCAGTGGAGAGTGAGGCACGCTCTGGCAGGCCATTCACAAGCCGAAACGAGGAGGTGATTGAGAAGGTTCGCCAAATGATGGAAGATCGCCGTCTAACACTCAGGAAAATTGCGAATACGCCCCAGAGATTTTACGTCGATAAAAAGTACTACTTCGAGATTTTACGTCGCCTTCGTGATGCTGTGCGAAAAAAGCGGCCAGACATGTGGACAGGAAAGAACTGGCAGCTTCACTATGATAATGCTCCCGCTCATTCCGCCCATGCGACTTCTGGCTATTCCTCAAGTTAAAAACTACGCTAAAAAGGACGCAATTTCATTCACGTCAGGACATTATGAAAAAAACGACGGTATAGCTTAGGAGCATTCCAAAGGAGAAGTTCAAGAGGTGCTTCCAAAAGTGGCAGAGGCGCTGGGAAAAGTGTGTGCACTTGCAAGGGAGTCTTCAATTTGAACTCCCAAACCAAATTGCTAAATCCACTTCTGTAACGCCAGCTTAAAAATTTGCTTCCCTTACATTTAAGGCTGTCTCCGCCTACGCTGCGGAACACATTTACATATCTTCATGTTTGTCTACTGTTCTTCTCTTTGATATTAATAATTATTGATGAAGTTACTTATATGAAGTTTATTCAAATTGAATTTTTGAATCTAAACAATCTCCTGCTTTCGTACTGAAACTCAACTGAAAGCTGTTAGTTAGTGACATAATTATTAACGGTAAAGGCATCAAAACTTGAAAAATACTCGCTATAAATTTGTTATTCATTCGGCCTACTATAAGCACAACAGTAGCATGACGCGAGTCGCCAAATCAAAATAGGGTATATGTGGGCCGGATTTGTCCGACTGGCCACCAGTTCGGTATTCTGGTCTACTTTAGGCGTTAACGTATGGAATAGTTAACTTTGCTGCAGCAGTTGAGCAGCTGAAAAAAAATCATCGGCCGGATTTTTGAGTTTCAAACAAAAATTATGTAGGGGTTCGCATCACCGATCATTTCTTGAAAGGGGTCCGTGGCTATAAAGAGTTTGGGAACCACTGTTCCGTGGTATTTTGGTAATTGCTCCTAACTTCAAAGCAAAACTGCATAAAAACATTATTGCATTCTTCAGAAAGGGCATTCGGATTTTGAAATTACTGCGTTGCCACAACAAAAAGTCTAGATTGAAAGCTAGTGTGTAGTGGTAGATGGTAGACACACACTTAATCAACTTGTGTAAGCCACCCAATAGCAGGAAAAAAGACGCAAAATCGAGAACCACCTGTAGATGAAATGGTTTTGATGAATGTTTCTTTTCATGCAGTACCTCACGCGTGTATGCCTTTTATTTTTCTTTTTGGAACATTCGGTTGGACCTTCACGGAATATGCTCTTCATCGTTGGCTATTTCATCGAGATCCACCGACAACTTCTTATTTCCTAATCACTCTGCACTTTCTTTTGCACGGACAGCACCACAAGGTACCAATGATGATTCCAGGTTGTTTATGAAAATATCTAAGAAAGATTAAATGCCTCCAGGCTTTTGTGGGCAATTATATCTGTAAAGCGGAAAATTTTACCTAATTATTGAAAGAGTTGAGTCTTCCTCCTTAATTAACGGTTGATATATATCAATATATCTTCTCAACTGACCGCTTCAAAAGGTCCTTTAACTTTCCACATGGCCTGTTAGTGTAAGTTTGTATGCATAAACACGCTTTCGATGAGGTAGCCTGGATGTCAGAGAAGCGTTGCTCTTTCCCGATTTTTTATGACTCGTTACGATAAAATTGTTGAGGCGCCATTTCCCCCCCACAAATTTTTAACTTGAATCAGTATTAAACAGGGATGGCGTCATCGTGAGAGGAATCGCTCCTGCCTAATTTTTTCGCCTCTTGCACCTGCGCACCTCTCGTAATTAACATGTTTATTCGCCTAGTAGTTGTAACAAGATCCATTTGGTCGAAACGGTATTGTCCGTCTTTTTCAGGTACCGTTTGACAGTGGTCGGCTCGTCTTTCCTCCAGTGCCAGCATCAATCTTGGGTGCCGTTCTTTATACTGCTTTTAGAATACCGTTTCAAGCAGCTATTGTTGATATGCTTGCCGCTGGACTTGTATTGGGCTACGTTTGCTACGATTTGACTCACTATTACCTTCACTATGGTTCACCACAAAAAGGAAGTTATTTTGACCGCTTGAGGGCGTATCATGTCCGGCATCATTTTGAGTCTCCGCATTTAGGTAAGTAGAGAGTGCGAATTTTACACCAACTGTAGCTATTGGAAGACTTTATAACTTTTACTTCTGTTAATTGTGTTCCACGTACTGTGTCTCTTACAGTAACGTAATATTACACCTTAACAGTTAAGCAGCGAAAAAGGTTAAACGACAAACTTTAAATAGCAACTGGAGTGTAAACCTTGTTTTCATTCTCACAAATATATTTGAAGAACTGATTTGAATCTAATCTTACGACATGGTTAAGCCTGGGGCTTCATGCCCCCATCCCTCGAAAGGTGTCGAGTAACAACAACACATGGTTAAGCGCTCAGACTGGTAAATCTTATGCAGTGAGCCTTTGGTAAGCTGTAGAAATAGCAGTTGTTCAAAGGTGAGCGCGTCGTTTCTAAAAAGGCGCTGTATTTTATTGAACAAAGAATGCTTTCACCTGGAGTTGTATAAAAAAATTTTTGCGGGCAAAATTTAAAAGCAGTAACGCAAACTTATCAACGAGCTTAGCCTGTTTGTTCACTGCTTGTTTAACTGATAGTTCAACCTTGCGTGGGCGAGATGCGACCGGAAAATACTGTGCTTACAATGCAATACAGTAGATTCCACTTAATCGGGTCACATCGGGATAAGCACCATTTGGCCCGATTGAGCGGCTGACCCGATTATCCGAAGTCTTGCAGTATCTGTGCCGGGGTTGTCCTTGGTACACCAGTTATCTCAGCTAGCTGGCGATGACTAATGTTTGGAGGTTGCTCTCTAATTTTTCTTAGGACAACAACCCTTTCAGCAATTGTTAATTCTTTTTGTGGCATCTCTGCTTGGGATTTCACAAAATTTGCAACAAAACACAATTACCATGTCCAAGGGCATGAAATGACAAAATAATTTGCGCCTGTATTTTTCAATTGTTACATAATATAGTTGGCTTTGTGATACTGAGTTCTATTACATTACAAAGGCGGTTTTGCAATTAAACCAGTGTATGTCTGACTACAGTTGTGGCCCGATTAAGCGCAATAGTGGCCCGATTATGCGGATTTAACGTAGTGCATTATCTTTGATTGGATTTTGTTCTTAACAATTTGGCCCAATTAAACGGCTGACCCGATTAACTGGCGGCCCAATTAAGTGGAATCTACTGTATACCCCCAATACATCGACGATCAGGGAACGCAGTTGAGCTGGCATTCCGTGCATGAGAATCGTTCGAAACTATGTGAAAGTATGTTCGCCTTTCGAGATTGCGCTGTTGTGCGTTGAGACGCTGTCAGCGTAGAAAAGCTTTTCCATTTGCCATGACAATAGTCAACGCGTGCTATCGAATGTCAGCTCACTTATTTTTACGACTGCGGCTTATGCAACGTTATTGAGGGCAAAAGTGCAAAAGCCGGCGCTTCTTGTTTGTTGTTCATGTTTTATGTGGTTAGCTGGAAATCCTTACGCTGCTCGCCGCCAATTGCTGTGGTTGGGCTTGGTTGTTAGCCAATCAAAGCAGATAAGATATAAACTCTCTTTCAATTGATATCACCCTTCTAAAATGATTGTTGCAATTGAGTTTTTATAATCTTCGTGACAACAATCGCTTTAAAAAAGGGTACCTTGCTCTCTGAATGCTTTAGTTTTGCTACTAATTTTGAGCCAAAATTTTTACAGCTTTACGTTTGATAACGATTACGTATGCTTAAAGAGAGGAAGTTAACCCTCACTTTTCGATTGTCATTAACAGCCTTTGTTGGTCAAAGTTGTTTGTACAGCAGGCGTAGTAAAGTTGTATTAAAACCTTAGCAATTTCGGTTAGTATTACATACACATAAAAAAACGCTTTTAAAACCAAACTGAGGCTGTTTTCGTACTCGTGCGTCTTGACTTTGCTTGTGTTGACTGAAAACTTGTCTACGCACTTTGGGGAGGAATTTAAATAACATACCTTCCTGTTTGTTTGGAGAACAAAATTAACTAAACTGCCCATTTCCACTGCAATGCCTATTTTCCTAGTTTGCAGCTCTCTGTTTGAAAACTTTTCTGAGGGCTGCTCTTCGCCTGACTGGTGGATCTAGACACTAAAAAGCTGTTGCTTGAGTAGGGGCGTGCAACCTGCGGGCCATGGACCAAACGTTGCCTACGCCACGGATTAAAATTTTAGGTCGACACCTTTGAAATTCAGCTCTTTTTAGGCGACCCCGCTGGTTGTTTTCCCAAACAAAAAAGTCTTCAAGTGTTTCGCGACAGAAATTGTCAAACGAGTCACCGTGAAAATGTTGATTTTCCAAAAAAACGGATCCTCGGTCTGTCAGTCCCATATACACCACACACTCGTACACCAAAGTTCAACTTAAAATCTGACTGGCCCGCGGAATCTTCCATTGCCGTGAAATTGGTCTGTCTGCAAGAAAGGTTGCACTCCTTTTGGCCTTGACCGTAGCGAAGCATGAAGTTTGGCCAACTTTACTTTGACTTTGACTCTACTTCCGGTTGCGACCGACCGACGTTTTATTTTCTTCGATGTCAACCTTTTTTTTTTGCAGGATTTGGAATTTCCAGTAAACTCTGGGACTACCCTTTTAAGACTCTTATCAAGTCAAGCAAGACTGCGTGATAGCTACTGCGTGAAGGCAGATTCTTTTGTATATTTTAGCACATGGCAACGTCTGTAATCAGAGCTGGATCTATTTCCTGACAGCGGTGCTCTGTAGTGATTTGGATCTAGCTTTGGCGCAGAGTATGAGTGTGTGTAGTTTAATTTAATTTAGAGAATCGTAGGAGTTATAATTTTTACTTTATTTTCTTATAATTTGCATGATGCGTGAATGAGCTGGATAGTGCTTTTTGTGCTTCATTTTTAAATTACTTGACTTCTCAAAGCGCCGCGTGTAATTCTGCAATTGATATCACTAACGCGTCTTTAATTGTTACCTTTTAAACCGTTGTCATCAGCCTTTTTGTTTTTGCTGAACTTATTCAAGTGTAGCCCACTTCACGTTGTTTCACCACTTACCTCCCTATTCGAAGTGAATTTGGTTCACACCTAGAGTTGGATCAAAGCGAGAAGTTCCGCCGTCAAGATTGAAAGCACATTAAAATACGTTTACAAAATAACCTCTCTTGGTATTGCTAGCAAAGTGAGAAAGCAGTGTTCATGAAGTCTTTTTGTTTTGCACCGTTAAAATGACATGAACCGCGTAAGATCAATTTTTAAATTGACAGTTGGCTTTTCAAAAGATCCATTTCTTGTAGACACAACTTCTTAAACCGCTTTTATTTTTTGGATGGTTGCGGGGACAACGATCCTAGGTGTTGCTCATAAAACTCACAATCTCTGGCTACATCCGTTTGTTAAACTGACTTTGATCCAAGCCTTGATCAAGTGAAATTGCTTGTACAAGTCTTTGGCTCGCTAAGTGATCCTTTTCCAGTTGATGTGGCATAAAAGAATTATTGTAGCTGTAGTTTCTGCTTGGCCAAAAACTATTTTAATTGATGAAAAGACGCTACACTCGGTAAAACTTTACAAACATTCTATCGGTCATATGCAATCAAATATGCAGCTTACATTCCTGACCAAATGCGCTTGAAAAGCATTTGTACTGTATGGTTGGTTGGCCACGTAGAACGTTTAACGTTTTGATGGATTATAAAGTTAACACGTCATACTGGTGCTTCGTTGTAATCTAATTCAAATCAACACGTATGAATAAGTTTTTTTGAAAAACAGGCTTGGCAGTCTTACTGTAGAGCATGAAACCATCAATATTCAACATAAAAAAACTTCACGAGTTTCAAGGCGTCGTGGGTTTACGTAGGACATATTCCTCTGGGCAGTTAGTGGTCACTGCTCGTACTAACTTTTACTAGACTTGTGTTTTGCTTCTTTCATACACTTGGAAGACAAGAAAGTTATATGTGGCCGTTAGTTGCTTGGTGGTTTCAGATAAAAGGTAAATGCTCTAATAAGAGAACATTTTGAATATATGACGTGGCTACCAATAATAGATACACAACAAAATGAAATGCCTAAATCAGACATTGACATCATTTTAAACGTGCAGTTTTATTTAACTCTATTGCAGTATGAATGGCAATTTTGCGTGCTAGTCTTCACTGTAAACATGCTGGCTTTTGGGGGATGGTTTGTGGGATGAAGCTGTATTAGTATCCAAGGCTAAAACGATCTCGACAGCTTCATGGCAAGAGTAATATAAACATTTTTAAGTTGAAACACTCGTGTTGATCCAAGCTTAGTGTTTACATTGATTAATTCTTGAAAACCAATCGCAATCATTTGATTTTGCGATGTCTTTTAGGTTAAAACCCCCCACAAACGAATGCAGTTGATTTTGAGATGTTCACAAGTTTTAATTTTTACATCTTCATTGAGAGCGCAGTGATGATAAGCATGAATGAGTTAAGTTGAATCTTCAAGCCTTTACAAAAAGGTCATGTTTTGACTGTTACAAAAGCTGAATATTTTCACCAAGTTCAAGCACAGATTGTCCTCCTACGCCTTCAAAATATATTTGGCATTAACTGAGGTAGCAGTCGGTACTGAATATTACAAATAACAGCCATTTTCGTTTACAATAGAAGTAGAATATTACGCATGACTGTAAATGAAACGTTTTCGCATCACGATGTCACCTTAATCAGGGTATAGTATGTACATTGGACCAGCGGTTTCATAATTTTATGTT
Organism: Trididemnum clinides; assembly: GCA_963675345.1. Classification (NCBI taxonomy): domain Eukaryota; kingdom Metazoa; phylum Chordata; class Ascidiacea; order Aplousobranchia; family Didemnidae; genus Trididemnum; species Trididemnum clinides. The sequence continues at coordinate 18,204,338 of OY776291.1, forward strand.
ACCACGCCTCCCTTAAAAATATTCAGTTACATGACGCCTCCCCCCATGTCATAAAATAATACAAATTTAACATAAAACCTTCATAGCCGGTGACGCTTTCGCATACTTAACTATTTTTAAATGGCTGTGCCTAATATTCGCGCCTCCCCTCAGACTAGTCCGCGTCTCCCGGCGCCCCTCCCAGTTAGGAAAACGCTGCACTAGACGTTTGCAACTGTGTTTGCTTTATACTTCAATTTTATGGTACAGTGGACGCCGCTTAATGTGATCGCTTTGGGAACTTCTTTTAGGGATAGCAATTACCGATTTATAACAATAGTCGTTGCCCCATCTTAGGCAGCTTATCATAGCTGTCTGAAATTAGAACTTTGTCTTTGATGCTTAAATCTCTGCGTTTCTTCACCTTAAAAGGGAGAAAAAATTATTCAAAACAAAAAAGTCACTGTCTCGGTGCCATTAATTTGTACGTCAGATGTTGTAACTGATTCACTGAATGATTTAGCCAAGTGGGTTTTCCGCATAAGAGGTACGGAAAACGCCAAAATTCCCGCCAAATTTGTGGTTTAATTTCGCAATTAATTGTCTGCTTTGGCAGAAAAAAGATCAGGATTCTTAGAAGAGCAAACATGTCACTGAGTGTTTATGGTAGAAGTAGACAAAAATGTCCTAAGTTTGGAAACTTTTTGATAGCAATAACCGATGTACTGATTACAATAAGCAGCATATTTGTAATGTATTTTGTACGTTCTGGTGGGAATCAAAAATTCTGATAATATTAACCAATTGATAACATTATCGGTGATTACATTAAGCGGCGTCCACTGTATTAATTTTGTGATATATTTTGTACAGCTTTAAAATCCGTATAAAACATACTCTTATTCAATGGTTTCTAACTTATGGTCCTTGTAAAACTTTTTGAACCCCACGAAAGGTTTCTGTAAGATGTATGTATCACTTTTGAAATAATGATCTCCAAAAAAAGTCTTCCACATTAAGAGACGAAAATAGGAAAACAAGCTTTTCAAAAAGATTATCTTAAACAAAGTTTTGAGTTTGTTTTGAGACAAACATACTGTTAACCTCCCACCGAGGAAAAATATTACGCCTGTGGTTGAGTTATAGGTCCACATCATATCAACCAAATCTTCAAAAAAGTTAAAAACCTCTGCTTTAATTGCTGACTGAGTGAAAAACTGACATGTCTCTGTGCGTTAGGTTTTTTGTGTTTGTAGCTATGAATTGATTTGCGTTTTGCACTACCTTGTTAATATTTAGCTGCGTTATTTTGGTGTTGTGAAGTGGAGAAAGCTTAATACGTTTTAATTCTTCCGGTCGCGGAAAACTTTTTGAGGGTTACGTTAGAACATTGTATTTTGATCAATTTCGGAGTTGGTAACATTGCAGGTTAATGCATTTCTGCATCAACTGGGTGATATTACCTTAAAATGTCCTTGAAAGACACATTAACGTAGCTTTCGTGAAATTTAAACCCACGGTCATTGTCGCCATAGACGGCGATCCAATCCACTCGACCACGTCGCCGACTGCAGCAACGCTAAGCTGCAAGACCCCGTCAATGTTCGTGTAAGTTTAGACCAGTGTCTGCATAACACTATCACTACACTGTTGCAGCAGGTTTCACAAGTCGAGTTGCTGCGCAGCACTCATAGACCTGTCTGCATCTCACAAATGATATCGTACCCGCACATGTATTTATGAAGAAAATTGATGTATGTAATGAAACTTCCGTCATGCGCTCGATAAAGTTTTTTCCTTTGGCGGTAATGCACATCTTACTGTTGTGAGTTTTAAAAAGTAAATTTAAAAGCGCTAAATCACATGACGGGAAGTTGAGGTCACTTGATCAATTTTGTCGTGTTCGTTTTTTTTGATTTCTGTAACATGTCCGTTTTATTATGTGCTTTGTGAAGCAAAAAAAGTCCTGAACTCACTTTGTCCTGTTATTGCTATGCGCTGTATAATTTGAGTGACAGCTTACTTTAGCACCGGCGCGTTTAGATATTAGTTTCCCAGGGAAGGAGGGAGAGAGAAGACGGTTGAGCAATGTCAGAAAAATGTTGTAAACCTACTTTCAAATCTCTTGAAGAGGCGGTTTTGTAAAAGTAAGGGGTTCAGAGTCACGCATTATTCCTCGCGCAAAATTAAGTTTTTTTTAACTGATCATAAGTATAATATTTTTTATGTACGAAGTCGTCTTTTTCAGCGTTCAATATTTTGGGAGCGAATTGTACGCTGATTTGCTTTGATTTTGCTGTTAAGTATTTAAGTGTCCTTAACTTTCGTGGAGAGAGAGATCAATTTTTAAATTCGGCTTTTGTCTCCGTTAGCGAAGTTGGCCGTATTTACATCACGTTTCTCGAAAGTTTATGAACAGCATTGCGCTGCTTTGTTTCGCCGATAGCATCTTGCTTTCACCTGTGTTCTCGATATTTGCGGTCGCCCATTCCCTCTACTTGCCCCCTTTTCAAAATCGAACGCTCTTTTTACCACATCATCTTTATCCCACCTCGAAAACGTCTTGCAAATTGTTATAATCCAAAGTTTACTCATTTGTGTAAGATTTTATAATAACTGACCTGCTTTTACCTAGAATTAATCCTTACATCGCGGCCAATTAGAACGCGCCCCATCTACAAGGCCGTGTTAACCCTTTTTCTGAGCTATGCTCTTATCGTTAAATTCATCTTAATTGGCAAAATATGAAAAACACCACATTGTGGTGACTAAAGTCAGCTGAAGTGCTTTTTATTTGTAGTTTTTTCAGCTGTAGAATGTGCTATTGGATGTGGCCTGAAAATTCTGTTTGAAGCTCTTTTTGAGAACTTAACTAAATCGCTTCACAATTTGCAGTAAAAAGAATTACGCCAGGATGCTGAAAAAATTTTTTTCAAAACGTTTCGCTTTTACACTAAAAGCATCAGTTAAATTAATAGTTACCTGAGGCTAAGCTAAGACTGATACTTTGTAGAAGCGAAGTTTCAGCCAAATATTTACCAGCATTTTGGATTTATTCTTTTTAATGAGAATTGCGAATGAATTCCATTTCAATGCTCCTCGCTTTAGAATTGTTTGCTGCTATTGTCTTAAAAGGCAATACGCTCTACTAAATTTTGTCTAATCGGCATTGAAGTTCTGCCACTGTCAGCTTGTTGCCAATGCATAAGTTGTGTGCCTCCTCAACTTCGTGAATATTTTATGAAGCCATTATAAATTAGCTTCACATGTGGCCTAACAGTTGTTAATTGCGCGTTGGTTTGCTTTTGCGCATTCTATGAGACAGCAAACAACCGCTGAAGATTGCTTTCATGACCAAAGCGCAAGCGGTTACTGTAGCACACCTGTAGAACTCTTGTAATTTACCGTTGGCCACATCTTGCAAAACATCATTGTTTACTTCAAACTGTAAATCACAACTTGAAATTTTCTCCAAACTTTTGGCCTTTCAGAAATTATTGTGGAGCTAATTGCGCGATTGTGTCGTTGTTTAGCAGTTGCATTCTTGTCTTTATGCTAGTGGCTGGGATTGCTATATTTTTGGATCTTGTATTCAAAGCCTACACAAAAATAACGGTCTTTTTGTGACGGAGTTATCCCCAGACGGTTTTACTTTTTTTTTAGCAAGGTTACAGGACCAAGGGGGCCTGAGGCCTAAAACTTCCCGCTGCTTTCATCTGGTTGCGGTCCTACTTGTACTTCGTTTTCAATTTTGCTTGAGACACCTAGAGATCGACCACAGCTTCTATTATGCAATGCGACCGTACGTGAATACACAGTCGTCTTGGCATTTGTTTATTTTTGACGTGCTCGACCCGATATCAATTTACTACAGGTGGAAATAGCCTTGCAGGCATTGCCAAGTTGGTGAAATGGCCTATAGAGAATGCTAAGCGCTTTAAATAACTTTGCTATCATTATTCGGCTAAAGAAAAGTAAACAAAGTCATCTGCTTATAGATTCTAATTAAAATATGCTGTATTGATGTAGCCTATTAGAACACACGGTGTAGCTGAGAAATGACTTACCGGTCATTTGTAAACACCCAAACAATTTGTTATAAAAGCATAAAATTTTTATATTTCTATGCAATGTTTATTAGAAGTAAAAACGCCCAAATTTAGTTTAGTTTATGAGTTATTAATAACAAATTGATGATTACGCTTTAAAAGTGCTTTTTAGGGTGCTGGTGAGAAAAAAACCGCTTCAGTAGCCTAGAATGCCTACTAAAATTTTACTTCACTTTTTTTGCACATACAATTATGATATTCTAGTGGCCTTTTCGAACATGGGTCTACTTTAATTGCCGATCTGATTCTGGCAATATCTGTAGGGGAAGGGAAGGTGATTTGAGACACTTTTTACATTTTTGTCTTTCAATTCCAAACGGCTTGTGATAGATATTTGGTTGATGGCACAAATAAAACTAGGCTTCTTCGCTCACTTTTCGGGAAAAACTACGATGTTTTAAACTGAGTACTTTTTACTCAACTAGTAGTTAAAAAGTGGTACCCAAATGTATCAACCCTCCTTCCTGGGAGGGTGAGTTGATACGCCAAAAATGTGATTTGATACAGGGGAAGGTGAGTTGATACGGTATGCTTGAGAAAGCTTATTTTTTTGAGGTTTCACTGCTTCAATGTGCTTTTACACTTCAATAAGCTATAGTTGAATAATTTTTCAATATTGTATTAATTATTATTTTGAGTGAATCATCAAATAGTGGCTCAATTCTAACCTTAGTTAGTCAAGTTTTTACTACAAGAATTGTATGCTAAACTAAAAGCATCAACACTAATGCATGTGAAAGTCGAATCATATTGTATTTTGATTCTAACATGTACACTAAAACTGAAACATGTCAAAAAAATAAACAAGTACAAGCGACTAAGTTGAAAAATCCAAACAAATTTCAAAGAATTAGCATAATAGCAATTTTGTGTGGTATTAGGAAAATGTTTGCTCTTCTAGTATTTACAAATAGATTCTGCTCATAATTGAAATTACTAGCACAGGCTTGTGAAACTTCAAGCTAGGTCTAATTTGCTGAAGTCAAAATTAAACCGCAATTGATTACTTCTTTTTTCTGACCCACCAACAGCAACTGGAGCAGGAAGTATAAGCACAATGTCATCAGGGGCAAATGAAGCAGCATCTTTTTCATTTACAATAAAAGTTTGTCCTTTATCTCCCATCCAAGAGTCAATTTTCTTATTGACTTTTTGGAGAAACACTCCTTCATATTCACAATCATCCCTATCATACTTGTCGATCCGAGCGACAAATTTTAATGACCTTGATTTTCCAGCCACCAATACAATTGCATAATCACCCAACTTAACTTCAATTTTCTCCTCCAACTCGCAGTGACTATCTTCATTGTATATAAGTTTTATGCCTTCCTCATCAGTAAAAGATGACCTGATCACTAATGGTGCTTTTTTTTTTGAAAACAATTTTCTTTTAGTACTTTTTCCACGATCAGCTGACTTTTTAGGTAGTTTCTGTGTTTGCCTTTTTTCTACTTCATCACGAACAGGAGTGTCGGTATATATTCTTGTTTTACCTCTTCTTCTAATAGAATTTTTTTTTGATGCCGCTTTGGGAAGAGGTAAAACATCTTGAGGAGATACGAAATTAGAAGCCGTGTCAAGACTTGATGAAGTTGGAGTTGCTTTTTCGAGAAAATTAGCTAACTGATCAACATCACCTGAAGCATTGTCGCGGTGACTAGTAGGCCTATCCAAAGAAGAATTGCAGGCTTGTTCATTGCCCAATTTACTTTGAAAAGCTTGAGGATCTGCAGAACTGCTCCCAGAATCTTGAATAATGTCACGATCAGTAACAAAAGCCGGGGCAAAATCAGTTTCGTCAAAAATTTGAGGGTTATATGGCCAGTTACCTGTCGAACAAAATCCTGACATTATATTTCGTGGAGTCATTGCAACCATTTGGGCTTCCTTAACTAACGACGAAACCTCATAAATTGTCACATTCTTTCCTGGGTTAGTCCTCATCCAATTGTCCATTGCTATGTTGTATCCAGTTTTAAATGGCCCATAAACAGATACATCCAAAGGCTGTAATTTATGGGATGTTTTTGGAGGTATTGTTAAAAGAACAATACCTAAATCTCTTGCCTTGTCAATTGCAGCAATAGACAGATGTGATTCATGATTGTCCATGAGCACTAAAATCTTGCGATCTGGCGAGCAGCCAGTAAGCTCACTAATGTGCATCAAAAAATCAACAAAAAGATCTGCATTGATCCAACCAGATCTGGTTGCTCTTCCAATACATCCAGGTGGACCGCCACGAATAAAGTGTTCCCTGTATCGCACTCGTGGGAAGATCAGCATAGGAGCCAAAGCATGCCCTGCAGCACACACTGCATAAAGAACAGTGACAAGCTCGCCTCTTTCTCCAGATGTTATAGAACCCACACTTTTTGTTCCAGTCGCAGTTACAACCTTTTTTGGATTTTGAACGGTAGTAACACCAGTTTCATCTAAATTAAAAATTCGATCCGGAGTAAGCTGATGCTTATCTAACACAATGCCAAGATTGTCAAAATATTCTTTTACATTGTGATGATTGAAAGCTGATGCGCGGCCAATTGATGTGGCTTCAGGAGTCCTTATTGAAAGTTGGTGCCTCTCTTTGAACCCTTTCCACCACTCTTTTCCAGCTTTCTTATTTACTTTCCAAGAATGTGGAATAGATAAGTTGTTTGCAGCAGCAAATTGAAATGCAAGTTCTTTGCATTTTTCAACTGACAGTCCAAAAAACATATCAGCCAAGTGAACAATGTGAGACGATAACTGTTGTTCCATCTCCGGTGAAAAAATTCGATTGTTTAGAATGGTAGCTTGATAACCAGTAGTACAAGTGGGATTTGCCTCCTTCTTTTTCATATATCGCATTAGAGTCATTTTGTCGACATTAAAATTGGCAGCAGCCTTTCGATAAGACATACCTTCTTCGGTGACACATCTAGCTGCTCTTTTCAACACATCCGGCGGTGATCGAAAACATCGATTAGTTTTTCTTTCATATTTAAACGGCATACTGTTTAGTCGTGCAATTACTGTAAAGCAAGTTTAAATAGAATAAAAGTTCTATTCAAATACAAAATATCTGAAATAAGAGTAATTGCTAGCTTGTAGGTGCTACCAGCACCATAGCCTACAATAATTACTGTGCAGTTATATCAGAATACGAAACCGGTTAATAAATCTTTTTGTAGGCAACCTAACTACTGATTAGGTGCTCTGTGCTTTTTTAATTGTCTTCCATGCTCCAAGACACCAAAAAGTTTCATCAAATGATCATACCATGTTGTTATAATATGGAAGATGATTTGATACACCGTATCAAATCACCTTCAATGCACTGTATCAAATCTCCTTTCCAGCACTTCGGATAGAAATTCGACAACTAACATCCTAGGAAAAGTAATTGGAAAAAACAACTGCACTAGATAACAACCTAATCTAGCAACAATTACTCCACCTTATTGGCAGCTTTATTAACCCTTTCTTTAATTCTGCAGTCAAGCTGAAGTTTGGAAACGAAATTTTACAAAAACTTTACAAAAATAACTTCTGTTCTTCATTTCTTTCAAATTCATTTAAACCAGCTTTTCCTATAAACTGGATGAAGTTTTTCGACACTTTCTTTCACGTGGTAGCGTTAATTAACTAAAATTTATTTTATGGAATTCCGTAGGGGTGCTGTATCAAATCACCTCCCGTATCAAATCACCCTCCTTTCCCCTACTGTGATACCGTGCTTAAGTATCGATTGCCTTCTTCTGGGTTGGTTCATAAATAAGTTTCCTATCAGAACTACTCTCAAAACGATCTAATCCCTCTAGCGATGACTCTGTTGATATTGTAAGCAAGGTTAAACAAGGATGAAATACTAGCCTAACAAAGTTACGTGTTTGGTTGAGAAACAGGCAAAACGTTTCGCAATTAGCTGGTAACAGCCACTAAGCTCAATTTTCCAGTCGCTCATTGTTATGTTGGATTGCAGGGGTAAAAGGCTCCTGACGTTGCTCCTAGCTCTCTCTTTCAAAATTAGGAGCTCAGCTTGCGTGATTTGACCAGTTAATTCTTCACAATGTTATGGCAATATCTTCCTAAGACTGCAATGTTGATGTGCATCGGCAAAAACCAATGCAGTCCATAGGTGACCTTTAATAGAAGGTCGGGAAGGCAAAGAAATCCTGTCGAGGGTCGGAGAGTCGCATTGAATGAACGATATTGTGCGAACCAAGAAAGCAGGGGCAACACAAAGGTCACGTTCACTTGCGTGATTCCAGCGCTGGCGGCACCGTTCGACTATCACAGCAAAAAGCTCTGAAGCTAATCTGAAGTAAGTACCAGTATCAAGAGCTCAACCAGGGTGTGACCAGTGGCGTACGCACGGAGAGTGATTAGATATCAACCCCCCCCCCCATGAATACTGTACTGTAGGTATACAATTTTTTAACTTGAATAATTCATGCCACCTTTTTCCTAAAACTTGTTCTGGAAAGCAAGAAAATACGTTTTACAGTAATTTTCTAAAATTTTACCAAGGGAGCATGCTCCTAAACCCCCAGAATAATGTGTCTTTGGCATTCTAAATTAGAGAAATCAAAACCCTCCCCACGACAAATTTCTGTGTACTATGCTGGTTGTAATAATTCAGTAGGCCTGCTGCTAATTTCAGGTGAGAGCAGTTGCTTTAGACTGGTGGTAACTACTACACCATTGCACTGGCTTAAAGCCACCACTGAAAAACGGATCAAGAGAACGTTGTAGCCGAACACTTTCTTTCAAAGCTGTATTGAGTTGTGTACCCCCAAACAATTATTGTGTGCCTGCGGTATCGGTGAATATAAGTTCATTTTTAGCTGTAGGTCTCATCTCATGATTTAAAAGAGAAGTTTAGTATTTGTTGTACCGATATCGAAACATGTACTGGTCTTCACTACAGCTATTTTGTGTCTCGCCTGGTCTTATAATCTTAAAGCCGGGTTTTCACGAAAATTGTTGAAGTTTAGTTGAGTGGAGCGTCGCTGTTTACACGCGTTTTGTGATCAACCATTGTCCAGCGTCAGTCAGCAACAAAAGCATTATTTGTGGAAGATTTTATTGTTGGTAGTAATTGAGGTCATCAACGTATAGTTTTGCTAGACCCAATTAATCATATCGTCTGCTGCTCTGGGGTTGTTCAAAAAATGTTTTGTGGTTAAAATCATGTTATTACTTCCTCAAGCAGTCAAATGGCTTCAAAAAACACTCCAAAAAGAAATTTGACGTGCTTTCTCCAGTATTCGCTCTGGAAATCCAATGTTCCCTTTTATAAATCCGGAAAAATTTCCTAAACTAGAATATGCGTGTTTTGAATTATTGGCTGTTTTATTATTTTTTTACTTTCTGCATGTTGATTCCGAGTACATTTTGTTTTATTTATGACGTTATTCTCGTTTGAGGGCATTTTCCTTTAAGAAATAACCTAGGCCTACAATTAAAAACTACTGACTCAAGGCTTTTCGTAATACTCTTGACATAGCCTTCTTTTAAAAATATACAGGATGATTGAAAGGTAACTCCCTAATAAACTATTTACAAATTTTTTTTACATGCAGTTACTATTTTCTCAATTTTTGAATGTAGGTTCCTTAATACTGTATATAATTACAACTGCATTTTTGTTTTCTTTTCCGATTATTTTGCTTTAAAATTTGAAACCCAGCATAGATATCCAGACAATTAACTCTGGTCATAAGAGTGTGGTCATATAGCGTTGTGCATGAGTGGCCAGCAACATCATGCTATTTTTTTCTTTGGGAAGGAATAAGTTCTAAGCTAGTTGTGCCATCCCAAAAGAGTTTTTGGGAAGATTAGTTGACGTGATTTCCGAAGGGCTTCAGAAGCTGAAGGCAAATGCCAGTGCACCTATCAAATTTTAAATAAAACTTTAGGTTACATATGTTCTTCTCATTGCCATTTTTTGCAAAAATAATTCATCAATAAATGATAAAACTTTTAAAATAGGGAGTTATTTTTCAATCAAACTGTAAATAAAAAAACAAGTAACAATACTGGAGAAAATGTGATCATACAGTGGTGCAATAAAACAATATGTGGGATGCTTTTTCTGTTTCTTTCTGCGCAATGCATTATAATGCTTCGTTTTTAAGTGTCATTGCTGAAAACGTCTATGTAGTCTTCCGATTGCTACAAATCTTCAGACAACGAAAACTTGTCCACAAATGCCCGGAGAAACTCCGGGGCCTTTGCTCTTCCTTTACCACAGCAGCCAAAGTGCAAAATTTCTTTTATTTTAGTCAACTCAGTTAACAGAAATTAAAATGCAAAACTCAGTAAACAGAAATTTAAAGATCAAAAATTTACCGAGGGCTTCCTTTGTATAATTAAATTGAATGCAGTAACAAAATGAATCTTCATGCAGCAACAAATAATAAGCAACTACTTCAAAAATAAAAGAACGCTCCCTATTTGCCGTTTGGATCGAGAGGCCGGCTAATCAACTGTAAATCTCGCCCAGTTTTAGGCAAAAAGCACGCGAGTTGCATTTCAACCTCAAGCTATCAGATACCAATAGAGAAATAAAGGACGTGCAAGGCGTGAATTCAGTTCGGTTATGGAAATTAAATTATTCATTTCTTTGATTGATTTGAAGCCGGTTCTATATCACCGATAACTTTATAGCGTTTGATGTTTGTAACCAACTTTTCAAACTTCATATACTGATAACTTTCAAACTAGTGCAACTAATCAGTGGAGGAACAAAAAATTTGCAGAATGTGGAGGCCTCAGTCGGAAACTTTATCTCTCAAAAACCAGGCTAAGTTTTTTAAGGACTCCAGGATTTGGCTCACGAGCGCTATAATTAAAATTTGACTCGTATCTATCTAAATGCAAAAACTTACTATTGTGAGGTTGGCAGGAATTTTATAAAGTCAAGTCTAAAGAAAAGATTAAAGCAGAGTTTAACACTAGAATGAAAAGTTGCTGAAAGAGTCAGGGGGTTCGCACAAACACCACACCTGCGTGTTTTTTAAAGTTATGGCAAAGATGCAAAGTTTCAGAAAATGAGGTCTCATTCACGGTATTGGTTTACAACAGGCTATGACAATTTTAAAAATGCAAAATGACTGGGAAATATCGCAAAAAGTGTCTGGCTATGTGCTTTCATATTACTACTTCTACCATTTCATTTTTTTGCATGGGTAAGATCTTTATGTGGCAGATAGATAGCGGGGCCAAGCAGTCTACCGGCGTGGCCAAGACTAACTAAAGGCTAGCAAAACGGGCTAGTGAGAACCTGAAAAGCTTCTCCAAAATGAAAAATCTAGCCCATACGAAAAAGCGAACGCGGGCTAATATCCACTCTGCAAGATCTCGGCGGACCGGATTACCGCCACAATATCACGTACACATCGCACGCATTACCTTTTCCCTGTCTATCATGGGTTACATCAACAATGCAATGCGATGAGACTTTGCAGTATAATTTATAATGCAGCTTAACGGACATCACTCGTTAATAAACACGTCATTTAAAAATAAGCACATTATTCAAATTATGCAGAATTCATTGACAGATCAACAAAGGATCAAGCGACGGAACATACAAGTCGCTTCGCGCGCCAGATGATTTTGTTCCACCGGCTGTAGGTTATCGACCCCTGTCCTCGAATCTTTACTTCGGCGCTTATCTCTGTAGATTGCTTGTCGCCATCAAATATTTGTGACAATCCAGTCCGTGTTTTTAAAAGCATTATTTTGAGATGCCGCTGGTCCACAACAACGAAGCAGCCACAAAATATAAACAAAATCCGTAAAAGTTCAAATAAAACACAGTGCCGTAATACAATAATATACAGTGATGAAATCTGCTGTAATGAAAGTAGGGACAGAGCTTAATATGATTGCACACACATTCAGTTGCATAAAATTAAACGAGATTAAGAACACTCAGACATTTTACAAATTGGCATTAAAAATTCTGTTAATTGCAGAAAATAACCCTTTCTTTTTTCCGCATTTACGCTCACACATAAGTGGTGATAGAAAGGTTGAACTTCGCTCTGAAAGTGTTTTGCAGAAGCTATCGAAACAAACTCATCAGCAGCAGCATTTTCTGACGCCATAAGATCACTGATGAAAAGCTATTGATACAACCAAATGTCAATATTTTCAAAGCTTCTGTTTAACACTTCTGCTCAGAGCAAATTTCTTTTCTCTCTAATCTGATTTATAGTTTCGCCTTAAGCCTTTAATAACATATTTATATTTTGTTTTAAACACGGATCGTCAAAGATAATGTTTTTTGATAGGATAAACTCAAATTAGACTAGCCTAATCAGTAAAGTATGAAATCAGATTGTTAGGGATTTACCACTCGAAAGGGATGAATCTTCTATTATAGTTGTCACAGGCGGACGGCCAGGACCTTCCTCGCACTGTTCTCTATCCAAGCACCAGTTTAAAATCAAACAGTAAAATCAATGGGTTTATTGACAGAATAACAATAAAACTTCGAATAGGCCAGCGCGAGAAAATTGACTAGACTTTTATCCACAACGATTGAACCAGCAACATTCAAGAACCAAAAATAGAATTTGAAGTAACTTCTTTTTCTTTATATATATAATTAGTAAGAGGCTGAAGCCACGCGTTTTGTGTGCTTAGGTCCGAGTGTAGAAATAGATAATTGTAACAAAGTAAAGTGCGACAAAACAATACGTGCAATAAGACTCTTGTTCTCAGGGCTGCAGTTCGATTATCGGTGAGTTAAAAAATGGGCATTGGTGCGATAACATTGCGGCCCCTTTGAAACAAGAACACAGGGTGAAGTTTCAAACAAAAACATAATACATATAGAGCACCAAGGCGCTACAATAATAGGATTAACTAACATATTCAAAGAACAATGATGCAGTGGTCAGGTATACAAAGTTCTTTTTGATGGTAGTCCACCATCATCATTAACATTCATATTGATGGTGCAATAAATAAAGGAAAAGGTGACTAAACACGTATGCTAAAGGCCAAGTCCGAATTTTCTGATATAAAATTACAGATTTTGAAGCATAAAAATGTCAATAATGCTCGGGGAAATACGAATATAAAAACAAAAGCTAAAATACAATAAAATATTATACGGGAGCAATTTTTGATATATCACGGAGGATGTATTCGATTTTATTTGTACCATCCCCGCGATCTTTCAACACAGTAACAGTTGCTCTACGGACTAACTCTTTTCCGTTACGCCACTGAGGGTGCACCCGGTGTACACGGCCCAAACGATAAGCCCCGCGCCTTGAGATGTCCTCAGCATCTCCAACCAGGACCAATTGGCCAGTGTAGATATTATTCCGAGTTACCCTCCACTTGTTTCTACCTTGTAAAGTAGTGAGGTAACCTTGCATCCAACAGAGCCAAAATTTATGAGCCAAAGTTGTATTATAAAGAAAGTCACGACGCAAGTCCCCCCGATCATGAAATGCACTTAGAGGTGTATTGGGGGCAAGACCTTGCCCCAGGAAAGACGAAGGAGTAATTACAGCCAAATCATTAGGTTTATCGCTAAGCGAAGTGAGCGGGCGATCGTTTACTATGCGCACCGCGTCTGCAGTGAAAGTCTGGATTTCAATGAGTGACGGCTTACGTCGAGATTGATCTAAAACGCGATTAAAGGCGTCTTTAAATAACTTCACCATACTTTCCCAACTACCTCCTTGACTAGGAGAGTATGGAGGGATTTTAACCCAATTGATGTTACGCCTCCTAAAAGAATTACAGAATTCTGTCGAACCAAGCAACGACGAAAGCCGATTAGCAGCAGCCCGAAACGTCGAGCCATTATCCGAATAAACAGTGTCAACTGCTCCGCGAAGATTTGTAAATCTACAAAATGCGAGCAAAAATTCATTCAAGTCAAGACTAGTGACGATTTCCACGTGTATGCAACGAGTGCATAAACACGTAAATAGTAAACCCCAACATTTGCAATTACTACGATTTTGGCGATAAAAATACGGTCCAAGATAATCTACGCCGCAATACTTGAAGGGTTTATTTGTGGCAGTTACTCGGCAAGCCGGTAGATCGGCCATCAGCTGTCGAACAGGGGTTGCTTTTCGCATTGCACATTTTACACATTCCGTCAGGTAACGCTTAACGCTCGAAATTCCATACACAATCCAAAAACGCTGCCGCGTACGCATTAGCGTATAGCATGGACCTGCATGTCCAGCTTTAGCGTGTTCATCGAGAATGATCAACCTAGTAAGTGGGTGCCTGCTAGGGAGTATTAAAGGATGTTTAGTGTCTGTTGGGAGATCAGCGTTTTCCAGGCGACCCTCAACACGCAACATCAAGTTATTGTCCTCACAGGGGCGCAGGTTTCGCAGAGTTTTTAATTCAGAGACACGACGGACGTGTTCTAAATCTGACAAGCTATTACCTAATTTTTTTAAAATCAAATCATAAGCATCTGATGACTTCTCCTGGAGAAGCTTAATTGCGGTCCCAAAATGGGTTTTTTGAACAAATTTTACAACTTCCATGAAGGCGTTATCCTAGTAGTCCGCATTAAGTTTCGGTTTACAAAGGTTAAGCTTTTGTGATTTGGCGACAATATACTGTTTGAAAGCAATAAGATAAGCCACACGCTTTTTTAATGTGTATAGATCGGGAGCGCTTTCAATTATCCGATCCAGGCACGTATTGCTTTTAAGAGACAAAAGATCTAAATTAATGCTGGCACTACGAACAACCACGGCGGGGCTCACGGGCTTGGGTTCCAAAGATCCCTGGAAAAGAAATGGAGGTCCTCTAAGCCACAATGCAAAGGAATCAGAGTTCCTTGCGCTGCCTTCGCGTGTACCAACATCAGCGGGATTTAAAGATCCTTGAATATAATTCCAGTCACAAGCCGAAGTCATAAGGTGTATTTTATCTACACGGCGTTTTACAAATCGCCGAAGATGAAGATCCGGGTTTACAATCCATTTAAGAGCAACTTGTGAATCTGTCCACAAGTGGAAGCTGCAAGACAAATGCTGTAACGATTTAGACACGGCGAACACCAGTTCAGAACAAAGCCTAGCCGCTTCCAATTCTTTTCGAGAGATTGTCCAATTCGTCTGAGACAACAAAACCAGTTTCGACTTGCCATGCACAAAGGCGACGTTCGATCGTCGCTTAATTAAGCGCCTCAGATAGACCACACAGGCCAAGGTATCATTCGAAGCATCACTAAACCCATGAAGCTGATAGCTAACGCTTTCATCATCGCCGGTCACGGTTTCGGCCTCCCAAAAGCAGTAGCGGGGGATCGAAACCTCTGAAATAGGCCGTACAAGACAAAGCCACGCACTCCAATCGATCATCATGTCTTTCGGAAGCTCGTCATCCCAGCCAATACCAGCACAGGTAGCTCGGTGAAGAATTAGCTTGCCTCCCAAGAGATAAGGAGCGATAAAACCCAGTGGGTCAAAGTGGCCAGCAAGAAAGCGCAGCATTTCGCGACGACCGAGTCTAGCTGGCATAGTCAAATTTTTATTACAATGAACCTTGAGACAGTCCTTTTCCACGTCCCATATTAGGCCCAATGCTTTAGAGTCAGGCATAGAGTTTGAACCAAGGTCAATTTCTCGGATATTAGAGCCGAGATCGCATTTGGGAATACTCAGCAAAACCGGCTTAGCCAGGTGATTTGCCGACCACTTACACAGTCTAAAGCCTCTGCTTTCGAACAGTGACTTCGACTCTCGAGAAATAACCTCAATATCAGCCAGGGATTCAGCAGTAATGAGCAAGTCATCCATATACCGATTATTTTCGATAGCTTCCAAAGTCGGTCGACTTGCTTTGGTAGGATTTTCATCAATCAAACGTTGTATTGCATGAAGAGCAATGTAAGGACTGGAGTTTATCCCCCAGACATGTCTACAAAACCGAAATATTTCGGTTTCACCAAGTTTTATGTCGTTATCCTTAAACCAGACCAAACGAAAGAGATCCCGCTGATCTTCTGGAATAGAAATTTGAAAGAAACATTTGCTTAAGTCGGCCATACACGCAAATCTACCCAAACGAAAACGAGTCAAAACGTCAGTCAACCTATTCAAAAGATTTGCGCCGGGCAAAACAGCATGGTTAAGACACACTCCCTTAAATGTGGCTGCACCATCATATACAACACGAGATTTTTCTTGTTTCGTCACAAAGAAAGGCAAATACCAACTAGGCCCATCAACTTTTATCTTCTGCACATGCGTCAACCAACCCTCAGCAAGCAACTCTTGAAATGTGTCTGTAAGGGTTCGGTTTAAAGTAGGATCGCCTAGAGCTTTCCGACGCAAAGACATAGTACACTTTAATGCATTTGAAAAGTTATTGGGAATCTTTTTAACAATATCCGATCTCAAAGGAACCGGAATCTTGTAACGACCATCTTTTACTTTGACGTTAGGTTCCACCAACGAACACGCAAGCTCCTCACTCCTAGAGGGTTGAGTCTCCTCGTTCTTCAATTCAACTTGTCGCAAAGCCGCCTTTAGCTCAGTAATTTCTTGTCTAAGTTGTTCACATTCGTTTGTGTCACAATCAACGTTTACTCTTGCTTTCAAGACCTGTTGCGAATCCGATCTCACCCCAACGCGACCACCGCTGGCTATAGGACCCAGTCGAGTCAGAACGTAGTTAGGTTCACTTGCTTTTACACCCTCTCTTTCCTCCAAAACAGTGAGCAACTCTTTATTAGTTTGTCCTCAAAATGTCAATCCTTTGCCGTTGAGGAATAGTGGGAATTTTAACCCCTTCGAAATGCCCAAGTTTTTGCGTATTTACGGCATGAGGCAGAACGTTCTCATTATCAATAAAGTCCGGGACAACCAAAGCGTTTTTTATAGCAAAAGTTTCTTTATTTGAAAGTGATTCAATTTCAAAGTTTGTAAGACAACCACTGCGCATAGTTTGTTCAGCTAAGGTGCGAATGGTTATTGCATGATCCGTTTTAGTAGCGAGCCCAAGCTCGTCCCTCAAGCTCTTTGAGATCAATGTAGCCTGAGAAGCAGTATCATGCTGTGCATATGCCAAAGTAGACTTGCCCGTCACAGGGTTTATAACCCTTACGGCACTCGTACGAAGCATCACCAAATCGTTATTAAAGGTCAGTTTTCTCACAACTGTTTGTTCAGCGTCTGTCTGATTTTTCCCAGCGCCGGCTATCACCGAAGTCTGGCAATGCCCAGCGCTGGCGGCCCCAAGGTTTACCGAGTCTGACCTAACATATAGGTCATGCAAGGCGGTAGAATGCTTAGGGCCAAAATGTGGCCCGCATAAGCGACATTTCGACGAAGAAGTACATTCTCTAGAGAAATGTCCCAAAGAAAGACAATTAAAACATCTAACAGCATCAATAACAGTTTTGCGCTTTTGCTCTGGAGTTTTGCTTTTAAAATTGTTCACAATCAGTTAAAAAATGTTTTGAATGCGGGTCGTTGCATACAAAACACACCGGGGGAGGTTTAGTAGAATGTTGAGTTTTATTACAGCTACGCGAGCTTTCGCCAACGGTCTCTACTGAGCGAGCGCCAGGACGTTCTCCGTTTACAGTGACTTGTCTGACGCGAACAGCCACATGTCCGTTGCCAGACCCACTTGCTTTATCTTTATCATCTGACTTAAAAAACGACTGCGCATAATCGGAGGTTATTATGTTTAGTTCATAAACTACAAACTCACGCAAAGATTCAAATCCAGGCTGATTTAAACTAAAACCCTCTTTTTTAAGGTAATCAAGGTACCTTCGTTTAAGTACCCCAGGTAACCGATTTGCAGTATCTAACATTAATTGCCCAGATAGCTTGTCCAGCTCGTCATGGGCATGTGCATACACTTCAAGGGTGTTTAGATCTTCATTGAACGCTTTCAATGAAGCGACGCTCATTGCCACCCTAGGTCCGGTACGGATTTTCGCAATTTTAGGTTCCGAAGTAAGCCCACCACAAACGCCATATCGCTGACGCAAACGGTCCAAAGCTCTTTCAATGCGCCTAGAGGCACTCATATTTCTCATAGGCGCAAAAAACAAATTGACCATTTCCGAGGCTGGCCAATGCACGAGGCTCTCAAAACTTCGAGCCGACGTTCATCATAGGGACTCTCGTGCATAAGCCTCCGAATTTGGTTTTCATAAAAAACGAAGTCTATGTTTCTACCGTCATAGCCTATCTGTGAGGCAAGATTTATAAACTCATTTCTGTCTTGGCGTTCGATATAGGCGCGTAATGCCGGTTCACCATGAGCAACAGAAGGCAGCCTCAAGGACTCGCCATCTCCAACAGCAGGGCCCACAAGCGACTTCACTAGAGTTTGCGAATTGCTACCATTTAGAGGAAAATCATTTCGATCAGTCACAACGCGATCTAACGCCGATTGAAAATTAGGAACAGCCGATTTATAAACAGTTTTCTCTCGTTTGGGAAATTCAGAATTTTCCCGCGAAAAGCCTGTATTATTTTTAACTCTAACTATATTTCTTTTTACCGATCCTTCTAACAAAGAAGAACTCGTTTCTCCAGCACAATTGGCTAACTGTGTTTTCTTTAAGAGCGGTTTTAGGTCTGCGCGAAACGCCTCACGAAAGTTTGAGCGCCCTCCAAATAAGTTATTCAAAGAATTATTGGGGCCTGCCCTGCTTAAGACAGCCACTGAAGAACCCCTTTCTGAAAGCGCAATCAGCCTCTCTTCCGCATCTAATTCAGCAGCAGCGATTTTAAATTGCTCTTCTGCTTTTGCGAATTCGAGAGCATGTTTTTGTTTGGCTTTCGCCTCCGCTTTTGCGATTTCGAGAGCATGTTGTTGTTTGGCTTTCGCCTCCGCTTTTGCGATTTCGAGAGCATGTGGTTGTTTGGCTTTCGCTTCCGCTTTTACAAAAGCATGTCTAGCTTCAAGTTCAGCCCGTTTCTTATCTAATTTAACTTGCCGGGCTATAAAGGTGCTACTTGATGTCGCGCTGACACTTTCAGCAACCTGCGATACACTATCCTCAGGCTCGACATCAGTGGTACCATTGTCCTCATGATGAACTGAAAATTTTCTGGGTGAGGTCAACATACCCCATTTAGCATTTTCATAAAGATCAAGGCATTGATTAAACAGATCAGCTACACTTTCTAGAAGCTCGTTTGAAACTTCAGGGTCTAAGACGTCGTTTAAAGCCGTTTTATACTTAACGTAGTCAATTTTAATTTCATCAAATTGTTCGAGGGCTTTGGCAAAATGTTCGTGCGATGAACATTTTGCAAGGGCATCACGCGATCGCTTTAAACGCATGGAAAGTTGTCGCTTTGTCGTTAAAAGTTTACGAATATTTACCTCTGATATGATCGGGTAGGCTTGGGATGCAAGGTCGTTGCCTAGTTCCCCAACTGTAGCAGTTTGGTCACCCTCCACGTGCCCTGCGGAAGGCGCTCCATTACATGTCGATTGAATTACGTTATTTTCGCAATTCTTAATGTTAGAAATGAAAGACATACTGTACTTTAGTATGTAGGTTAAATATAAAAATCAATTAAATAAATAATATAAACAAATTCTAACCGTTCCTAAGGAAAGAATGATCCAGGTCTTCGGTAAAGAACTGTCGCGCTGAAGATCCGATGTCGCTGATCTCGCGCAATTGCACCAAGGATCTTCGAGAATTCTTCGCAAAAAAGGTGGAATTACACAGTGACTTCAACTTCCTGCAGAATCAGTTTTGCAGAAGAGCCAAGATAAGATGTCTGCCAGTCTCCCAAGTAAAATAGCTGAGTCCTTGACGTCAGTTTCAAAATAAAAATGACTGACAGACGGCACCTTGCAACGCTCCAACTGAAGTAAAGATGTTCCTTCAAATCGTGAATTTCCAACTGAAGATGTTGATAGGCCGAAGATTTCTCAAATCGCGCAAACTTTTCCACCAGTTCAAAGAATCCAACGCGAATCTTTGAAAGGGGGTAACGAGCCTGAATCACCTTTCGGAAGATTTCTTAGTCTAGTCAATTTCTTTATGTTAAGGATTCATCACTCGAAAGGGATGAATCTTCTATTATAGTTGTCACAGGCGGACGGCCAGGACCTTCCTCGCACTGTTCTCTATCCAAGCACCAGTTTAAAATCAAACAGTAAAATCAATGGGTTTATTGACAGAATAACAATAAAACTTCGAATAGGCCAGCGCGAGAAAATTGACTAGACTTTTATCCACAACGATTGAACCAGCAACATTCAAGAACCAAAAATAGAATTTGAAGTAACTTCTTTTTCTTTATATACATAATTAGTAAGAGCCTGAAGCCACGCGTTTTGTGTGCTTAGGTCCGAGTGTAAAAATAGATAATTATAACAAAGTAAAGTGCGACAAAACAATACGTGCAATAAGACTCTTGTTCTCAGGGCTGCAGTTCGATTATCGGTGAGTTAAAAAATGGGCATTGGTGCGATAACACAGATATCGGTATTTAGGTAGTGCAGTGAAAAATTAAAACATCAAATATGCTAAAACGACAACTAATAAAGCCACAAGCAAAGTCATCCGCCACGACTGCTCTTCTGCATCCGTTTTTCTGGTGGAAAGTGGATAGTGGATTCGCTCATCCACTGTCATAATGGCCTGCCGGGCTTCAGGCCAGCTTCCATGGCCAACCAAGCGATACTGATAGGGCGAAGTCGGTCCAAACAAAACCTAAAATTGAAAGTTTCAACAAATAGTCTAACGTGGCTCGCACTTGTGATATTTGAAAAGAGCGATTTGATTGTTGCTTATCTCTCTTTCCTCGGACAGAGGCACGCAACTTACTTTCAATCCCAACTTGAAATCTTCTCTCAAGATTTTCAACACATCAGGCTTGACTCCGATTTCATCTGCTATCTCGTCCATGTAACTCACGTAATCAACCTAAATCAACAAATGATCAGCATACTAAAGATTTTGATATAAAGCTAACGGTTGTAACTTGAAGTATCGGTTTGTCTTTCAATCTACAGCCCAGGCCTGTTGAGTCAAAAGCCAATTAATTCACGGCCCTTTATTTTTTTTCCAAAAGCTAGTTTACAATTCGTATTATGCAAAATAAGCATAAGCTTAAATCAGTAGCTTTTTAGCCTCAATACCCCCAATTCGGATTCGCGTAAATCTGAATGCCCCCAACTTCACAATTACCAAGTAATCTAATAACCTCTTATTCTCAAAGGTGGTGAAAGTAGTCTAAAATTGTACTTGAGTATAATTGCCCCCTTTGTTTCCTCCTAGGGTGCTCTCTTGACAAGAACCATAATTTGTGGACGAACTAATATATGCTTGGTAAGCTAAAACAAACGAACACAAAAAAATATCTAAATTATCTGTTAGGGTTAAACACTTTCAAATCAAAAAGGTTAATGACAACGCAGCCACTGATAATAACTTACAGCATCTTGCCTAGTTAGCGTTAACATTAGCAGCTGGTTTTCAAAATTTAACCAAACAAGACTCACTTGGCTAAAAAATTCGCAAAAAATAAAAACTTAATTTCAAGGCTGATCTTTATACCAACATACCGCATTGCAATTCAACAATTATCATATTCTTAACGTCTCTTTTAAGTAAAAGTTATAACTAAAGTCGTAACTTCCTGTTTAACCAACTCAATCAAGTTGCTCGTTACTGAATCCTACGTAAGTAGTACTCACCTGTGGACGGCTTCAACTACCCTAGATAGAATAGTTGAAGCCGCCCACACAGCGAGTCCTTAAAGGCGATTAATGGGTAAGGGAGTGCCCGGGGTAACTGGGACCCCGGGGAAGGCCAACAGCCATTTCGACCCAACCCAAGCGGGGTCGGGGACAGCACCACCACGTTGAGGCGGCTGTTGATTAGTGTAGATTCTCTTTCCTTTTCCTCTTGGCAAAGGTGGCTCCGGCGTTCTTGCCAACTGCTCTCTCTGTGGCACTGAGGCCACTCTTTCCTTTTCGGCAGGCCCAGTATGTTCAAGTTTTTCCGCTGAAACCTGCGCCATTCTGCACGCTCTTTGCTGGTCTCGGCAGCACCAACAAATCTGCTATTTCTCTTCTCTTCTCCTCCTGTCTGACTCCCGTTCTGTCCTCTCCTCCATCTTTCCTCTCATCTCAAACTGTGTGGCAGATCTGGCAGGAACTGTCTTCTCTCTCCTCCTGTTCTATCCGGCTACAATGGGTCTCCGGACACTCGTTTCTTCCGGAAAACGACGCGGCTGATGAGCTGGCCAGACGGGTAGGGCTACTCGTGCCCTCAGCAATCCCTTGTAGTCTCTCTTCTCTTATCTCTCGTATCCACCCTTGTTTTTTCTCGGACTGGAGGCATACTGTCTCATCTAAATATTTTGACAAACAGTTTCCCTCAATTTCCACTGAGGAACTTGTGCTCCCTCGTCATGCTCGCTGTGTCCTCTCTCGTCTACGCTGCAACGGACATAGCCTTCTCTTAGATTCTTATCTCTCTAGGATTGGCAGAATCGAGAATCCTTCCTGCAGCGCCTGTGGACACTCGTCCCAGGATATCTCTCATCTCATTCTGCACTGTCCAGCTACGGACTCTTTGCGCCGCTTACTCTTTGGCGATTCTCTGTCTCTCTACGACCTCTGGTCCAGACCCTGGAGAGTTGCCCGGCTTCTGGGGCTCCATGGTCTTCCGCCATGGCCCCATCCCTCGGAAGGGGTCGGGTAACCAACAACAACAACTAATGGGTAACCATGCCGGTGAAGATAATCTAGGTGTAACACGGTAGGCCGGTGATTGCGAAGTCATCCTTTTTCTTCCGGACAGGAATGAATTCGCAAGTTTAGTCCGTGACGTGAACGCATGGGATTCGTGTGTTCTGTATTTGATGTTAACTGATTACGTTGGACTCTCAATTCGCAGGTTTAGCCCATTACAGGAACACTCGGAGTTTACGTGTTTTGTACTCGATGTCGAATATGGTGTAGAACACTGGATTCTCAGGTTTATTCCATGATGGGGACGCTCGGTATTTGCCTGCTTTGTACTTAATGACAACTGATGGCGTAGGACTAGAAATTCACGAGTGTTGTCCCTGGAGAGACCACTCGGAAGTTTGTGGGTTTTGTACCAGACGTTGGCTAATGGTGCAGGACCGGAATTAGTGAGTTTAATCCCTGATGGGAAACATAGAAATTAGTGGGCTTTGATCTGATCTCGATTGAAGGTGTGGAACTCAAGATTTGTGAGTTTTGTCCGTAATGAGAACACTTGAGATTCGTGGGCTTTGTATGTGATGTCAACTGATGGTATATAGCAGATTTGCGAGTTTAGTCCTTTACGATAGCACCTGAGATTTGTCGATTTTGTAGGCCTACTTCATGTTGACTGATAGTGTGAAGCTCGGGATATGAGAGATTGGTTCCCGATGGTGGCGCAGTGGTTTTGGTACACTCGTCCGGGGATTTTGTGCCATACTGTCTCTTCTTGTACCAAGATTTGTTATGTATGTATTCTGTTCGTTTGTGTTTGTCTCCGTTGTTTAGCAGTGCAACTTGTAATGGACCTGACTAAGGCTTTGCCGGTTTGTAGCAATTCGTACTTTGCTCAACCGCAACGCTCCCCATATAAATAAATAAGCACTATTGCTTTAACGACCACCTCTGCCTATTCTACAATAAAAATACTCAATACCCAAAAAAACTAATCTCAATACCAGCTGAGGGTATTGAGGCCAACTTTAAGAACTCGTGGTCGAAATTCAAGCTAGGTGCAGACACAAACTGTTGATGGGTTACAATGAAACGTATTAATGATTACGTGCAAAACATGTTCGAAAACGTTCGTGGTTATTCAGAAGCGATAAAATTCAGTGAACTGCAAAGCATAACCTAGGTGTAACTACAAACAACGAGCACATTTTACATCAAACCAAAACCTGCCCTTTCTAATAACCGCAAATGTTTTCGATTATGTTTCGCAAGTAGCACTACTTTAGGCTACAAGTAGCGCTATTTTACAAATGGCATTTTACCCTGTTTACGTTGCATATGTCTTGAAAAACTAATGGTTTTGCCGCACTATGATACGCCTTTAAAAAGAAATAATGTTTTCTTTTCAGTATGATATGTCTTTGGGAAGGAAAAATGTTTTCGTTGCGGTATGAATAGTAGTTGAAATGTTTTCGTTACAGTATGAAACAATTTTCAACACAGAAAAAGATTTTCGTGGCGGTATATGTCTTTGGGCAGCAAAAATATCTTCCATGCAGTATGAAATGTCTTTGGGAAGGAATAAGGTTTTTGTTACAGTATGATAGACCTTCGTCGTAATCACTACTACATTTTATTTGCCACGTACTTTACAATTGGCACCCATAGGGGTTGGGTGAAAACAAACAACAAGAATAGTCTAAAAAGGTACTACCAAATCAATTGCGCGTGGCTACAACTCACCGTTAGAACGCGTTTACTTCATCTTTTAATGTCTACTGATCAGCTTTACCACATAAAATTCTGACTTCGTTAAGCTTAGTGATCATCGATCAACCAAATTGGGCTATGACTTTGTGACTTTGCTTTTACCATCAAAGACATCGTTCTTCACAAAGGTTCAAAACGTTCGGCAACCTGATAAAGTGGCTGGGAGAGCTATTCATTGTGAGAATAATGTGAGTTCAAACTGCACCATGGCTACGCTGTTGTGCACTTGGTAAAGGCATTTACCTGCACTCTCCCATACTTGGATGCACTGCTTGTGACAGAAATGCATTGTGTCAGCAACGCTGGCAATCCATAGCGGGACTGAAGACAACGCTGTTCTAACATAACCGACAAAGGATTTTCTCGTGAA
Organism: Trididemnum clinides; assembly: GCA_963675345.1. Classification (NCBI taxonomy): domain Eukaryota; kingdom Metazoa; phylum Chordata; class Ascidiacea; order Aplousobranchia; family Didemnidae; genus Trididemnum; species Trididemnum clinides. The sequence continues at coordinate 18,229,241 of OY776291.1, forward strand.
TGAGAAAAATATGTTTATGCTTAACCCCTAAGAAACATGGAATCGAAACAGGAGTAATTTCTGATGTACTGACACCGATTTGATTTCTTGGTTCAGAAACTTTTGAACAGTTTGAACGCCTAATCCCATTTACATAATTTTCGGTCTTGTCGCGCATGATGCGACAGACATTTCAATAATTAAGAGTTGTCTAGTTACATACAGACCTGCGAACACGATTGTTTACTTATATTACACAGGCTTTGTATGTACTACTCCTGTAACCTTGAACTTGTTCTGCTTCAACTACAGATTGAAGAGTTTTTCTAATACTGCACAGAATGTAACATTTATTTACAGCAACCAAAAAAACACTTACAGAATATAATTTTAGTTGGGCTTGTTGAAACAGGCAACATTAACACTTAGCCTATTAACATGCAAGCTTCAAACAAAAAATTCTGGCGCGCAAATCAGAAAATTGTCGAGTTAAATTAGTGTAAATGCAATCGGATGATCCCCATGACTCAGGCCAAAAAAATTCCAAACCAGCGGACTTTTAAAGTGAACAAGACATGTAAAAGGCAAAGTCAGTGGCTTATGAGCACATTTTTGATCCTATCTGCTCTTTGTTCCGCCCCAAGAACCGGAATGACTAAAAATTATGATGTTAATACCAAGTATTAAGGCGTCCTAACCATAGTGTTGTGAGGTCTGCAAAGTAATCATTCCTGAGATCGCTCGTACGAATCATTCTTACCTGAATGGTGTGGCGCTGTGATCTATAATATTTTTTGTGCATCTCTGCCAAGTTTTCATCAATACATCGCTCCATAACTGGACGAGATGGAAGTTTACAATCGCCTAAAAACGAATAAATGTAAACCATTTCTATAAATTGAAAACCAAGATAGAATACTTAAAACTAATAAGAAGTAAACAATGCCACGAGAAATCAAAGGCTTACAATGACAACGACGATGCCTAAGCATGACTGATGGTACAGCTTGCTGTAGTTTACGCTACAAGCAAACACTCAATCAATGTCTAGCGATGTGCCAAGTTTTTTGAAAATGATCATAAGTGCTCGGGATTACATATTAATGTATCAAGAGAATTAACACCTGGATCTACCTATAAGTTTTATAACAGTCAGCATGTTAACGACAACGTTGAGAGCAGGGATGTGAAAGCGAAAGCGGAAGCGCGAAAATTCTAAGGTTTTCGCTTCCACATAGGTTATCTGACTCGAAAGTAACCTGACCAAAAAGTTTTGTCTATTTCCCGATGTGGACTAAACGGTGAAGTTCCACTATAAGTCTGAATGAACGTGCGATATCAGTAGCGAGAGAGAACAAGAAAAAGTGTAACTAGCAGCACATTTTACATCGACTACGGGCAAGAAAAAGGTAATTTGGACAATGAAACGTAGCCAATAAAATGATGATTTCATTAAACTTAACTTATCTTGGTTAGGGAGTTGAAAACGCTGAAAAAGAAATTACTCACGACGGAAACAATTTGATCATAACATCAATGCCCTTCAACAGGGGTTTCGCAAAACATGTAGTTGTGTTCCGTGAGTTTTAAGGGTTCTGTGAGAGCACCACGAAAATTCTTCGTTTATTATTAGTATTTATTTCTTATTTCAATATATTGAACACTTGTATGTAGTGGTGTTACGTGCATATAAATACTTAATGATGGAAACTTGTGATAGCAAGTTGCAGATTGTGACGTACGGTAGTTCTGTTTACAACTTTAACAACGTCTGAATTTGCTAACTCCCTTTGTTACGTAATAGTGCGTCTGTAATTTCAATTTTGTTGTTGCTGTTGTTGATGTTGTTGTTACCTGACCCCTTTGGAGGGATGGGGGCATGGCGGAAGACCATGGAGCCCCAGAAGCCGGGCAACTCCCCAGGGCCTGGACCAGAGGTCGTAGAGAGACAGAGAATCGCCAAAGAGCAAGCGGCGCAATCAGTCTGTAGCTGAAGAGTACAAAACGAAATGAGAAGTGTCCTGGGACAGGTGTCCGCAAGTGCTGCAGAAAGGATTCTCAATTCTGCCAATCCTAGAGATAGTAGCTTAACAGTAGGCCCTGTCCGTTGCAGCGTAGACGAGAGAGGACACAGGGAACGTGTTGTAGGAGCACAAGTTCCTCAGTGGAAATCGAGAGAACCTGTGTCTCAAAAAATTTAGATGAGACAGTATGCCTCCAGTCCGAGAAAAGAGAAGATTGGATATGAGAGATAAGAGAAGAGAAGAGAGACTACAAGGGATTGCTGAGGGCACGAGTAGCCCTCCCCGTCTGGCTAGCTCATCAATCGCGTCGTTCCCCAGGAAAAATGAGTGTCCGGGAACCCATTGTAGCCGGATAGAATAGGAGAGAAAACAGTTCCTGCCAGATCTACCAGAGAAATTGAGGTAAAAGGAAAGATGGAGGACAGAGCGAGAGTCAGATAGAAGAGAAGTGGCAGACTTGTTGGTGCTGCCGAGACCAGCAAAGAGCTTGCAGGATGGCACAAGCTTCAGTGGAAAAACTTGAGCACACTGGGCCGGCTGAAAAGAAAAGGGGGCCTCAGTGACACAGAGAGAGCAGTTGGCAAAATGCCAGAGCTGCTTTTTTCAAAACGAAAAGGAACAGAGCCGTCCACCTAGAGCACCAGATCGTAAGGAGGGCATTCAGTGTCAGAGAAGTAAAGAGAACAGCAGCAGAGGAAAGAGACAAGTATTCCTCTGCAGAAGGACAGTGAGAGTCAAAGTAAAAAGCAAAGTCATCCCATCGAGCTTTCTGAAAATTCAAGGAAGGGAGACGTTCGTTGGGGCAAAAGACCAGAGAAGAGGGACGGTTAGTAGAATTGGTAGGTGATCAGAACCCAGGTTCTGAAGCACCTCCCAGGAGCAAGAGAAAACGAGAGAGGAGGGAGCAAAGGAAATGCCAGGGGAAGAGCGACTGCCAGAGTAGCAATGGAGAAGAGTAGGTAAGTCAGAGTCATTGAGAGGGAGGAGGCAGAAGAAATGACCCAATCGAATACTTCCTCCCCACAGGGGTGAGAAGAACCTTTTGAGTCCCAGAGGGGGTAATGGCAATTGAAGTCCCCCAGAATAAAGAGATTTTTGGAGCAGGAAAGGATGGAGGGAGAAAAGAAATTGGTTCTGTGATCCATCAAAGAGCGAATGAGGGGGAACATAAACATTAAGTAATGAGAGCGAGGAGAATCATTTAGAGAGATGTTGACCCCTACATAATCAGAGTAGGGGTCAAGCGAAGAAAGAGAGGAAACAGAAAGTTTCGAGAAGCATAAGCCCTGCCTGACAAAAATGATGATGCCGCCGCTAGCGTGTGTGACATCAGTAGAAAAAATACCAGCCCAGATCGCAGAGCAGAGAATCCAGGGATCCGGAAAGAGGAAGATAAATTAAGGTTAGAATCCTGAATACAAATAAGGTCAACGGGATGAGATGAAAGAATGAGTAGAAGTTCAGTGCTCCTGGCTTGGAGACCCCCAGCATTTCATTGAAGAACTCTGAGTGAGTCAGGGACGAGAACTTGAAACAGGAAGTAAAGATAAACAGCCAGGAGCATGAGGCGGTGGTGAGGGTGCAGAAGGAGAAGATACAAAGTGGGAGGAAAAAGGATAAGAAGTTTGAAAGTGAGGGTGGGGAAGGAGTGCAGTATTAGCAGAGAGCCCAGATTGAGCAGTGAAGGTACACAAGCTGGAGGAATCCAAGGAGGAAGTTGCAGTGCTGGTAGGAGTGGGATCTCCAGAAGAAGCAGGGACGTAGCAGGGGTGGCAGCTCTAGGAGTGAGAGCTTATAAGTAGTGAAGGAACTTGTCATAATTGTCTATTTGTTGAAGTGTTTAATTATTTTTTGAAGTGTAGTAGCGAAATATTAGATTTTCTTGCAAGCAATTTGTGATTTCTAAATTTTTGTTGGTGGGATTTCGTGACAAACGCGAAAATACATTAGGGGTTCTGCGATGATAAAAAGATCGAAGAACACTGTTCTTCGGTGTTCAATACGAGTTCCAATATGTAAGAAAAAACAAACACAGAATAGTTCAGAACAATAAGCTTAAGCGAAGCAGGCAAAGTAATTGCAATGTATGGAGGTTTTTGTTCCATCAAAATGATAAAGTGAAGGAGAAGGCAGGCTACAGACCCACAGAAGTTTAAAAAATTGTCAACGCTCGTTTTCTCGTTTTTTGTTAGTGGAAGCGGTTGACGAAATAGCCGCTTCCACATCCTTGGTGGAAACTGAGCTTTGCGCCACATGTACACCCATCTGTCAAACAGTGATCATTGGTTTAGAGTACGCTGTACTATAGAGCATGACTTCACGCCTTAACCGATTCCACCATCCAGGGTTCGCAGTTTGTGTCGTCAGTATTTCTAGCATTTAAAATACCGGGGCGTTATCACCTTGATTGGCATGTAGCCTTTATGACACATTAGGCTATTATCACTGTCATAATAACATTACGCAATTATCACAAAGCCAATGACCATTGCTCAACCGGGTTGGTGTAGATAGGGGTTTGAATCTCACTCCCTACATTATTTTAACATGCTGAAAATCAGGAAACTTAGAGGGAGATCCAATTAATTATCAAGTCGCTTGATACATTAATATGACTGTTGGTGTAATTTTTTAAAGATCCTAGCTTTCATGTGACTACAAATTGAAGGAGAAACATTCAACTTTGCTACCTATGGTATAAACACACTTTGACAGATAAAAGTCGCTTTTTTTAGGGCAGTACCGAATATCAGGTACCTATCCGCCATCCAGAACTATCCGGCGCTTTTCCAAATATCCGTCATCCAGAGGACAGTAAGTGCTATCCAGCCGGATATCCCAATAATAATAACTAGCAAAAGGCAGCAAGATAATAGCAAGCAAGCTATTTACTTTTGGCTTGCATTTTACACTTTTACATAAATTACTATGAGGGACAAACTAATAGATATGGCCAAATTTTACACCTCAGACGCAGGGCTAGGATCAAGCGTAGAAGCCAAGGAAGGTCGTATTGTTTAGAGATTGATGATAAAAAAGGGGGAGGAAATAGTTTTCCGAAAAATATATTCTAATGTTAAACGATTGCATAACTCTATAAATAATAAGCTTTATACATTTCAAGAAGAAACAGATGCCAACCCCAAAATAACACCTTGCTTTATACATACACATCTTTCAGCACAGATCAAATACACCAAAACGAATTAAACTACGTCCCAGCGTGTAAATCAAATTTGGGTATTTTGGTATCCTGGGTTGCGTGAAATTGTTTTAACTTGCAATCTGTTATGGATTTTATAGCAATTCATGTAAATCAAATAGAGCCGTTTCTTATGACAACAATTTAAATAAAATAATGAAATCCTATTCTAAAAATTTGAAGGAAAATCGAAACAAAACAACATCTTTTTGGGCAATTGTGCACAAGGTGCTTGCAAATAATTTTCGATAACTTGTAGCCTAATGTAAATAATTTACCGGTAGTACCACAATTGGGTGTATAAAATTCAAAGGGGGGAGAGCGATTCATTTACTCCCCCTTAACTTTTCTACGCCTCATTTTCATTAAATCTTTTTACTGAATGCTACAAAACAACAACCAATTGGTTTTATCGCAAATCACTCCAATTAACAAAAATGGTATTTAAGGTAGTTTTGTGAAATATTTAACGCTGGCTTAAAATTATTCATTTCAGAATTCATGGCACATTCCTATTAATTAAAAAAAACCACAGTATTTTGCAGATAAAAAATTTTGAAAGCAACAGAGCCCCCAGTCGTTAAAATGGTCTAGGTGTTGTATGTTGAAGACCAAAATTCAAAATCTGAAAATCCCATCACAAAACAGAGCCACTGCTTAAATAGTCTTAGAAGATGGATGGAAAGTATTTGTTAAAAGATCGAAGCACATTCAGAGAGTGATATTTGATTAAATTTTTATGAATAACGTATCAGGTGTAAACTATTCGGGTGCCGGATATTCAGTATCAGGCAACAAACTTTTGCCGGATATCCAGTATCCGGAAATTTTCCATCCGACACAGCCCTACTTTCAATACGAAAAAAAGATAGATGTTGCTAATGCAGGACATGTAAGTTTCTTTAGCACCAAGCATTATTTTGAATTGAGCAAAATGCGGCTCGAAGTACATCACGGTACCCAGGTTTAACCAATTCATTGATATTTCTTTTTTAACTGACATTCAATAGGCCTACCTTTAATTAGTCTTGTTGCCCAACGACATTGGATTTCCGAAATAGGATTCACTGCTCCAAGGGGCTGAATGTTTCCAATCACCGCCATATTTCCGTGCTTTAAATGAGGCGGGAAAATGTAGCGATACAAACGACATTCGTTATTGCGCACCTGTAAAAAATTTGTCGTCACCGAAAGATTTAGTGTTGATGCCTACGCTTCATGAAGTGGTTTGCGGCTATATACGACGCTGTGCAAACCTTAATCAGCCAGACTGTAGCAATAATAAGAGTTTCGTTTAATATAGCAGAACAGAAGCCAAAACAAAACATCGAAGCTTTTCATCGACACTTGAGGTCTTTATCATCAAACGACACTTGAGGACTTCATCATCAAACAACAATTTGATCATAATGGAAAACGCTTTCCAAAAGCGACAAATACCACAAGAACTAAACTCACTATCTTTTTTGTTGCAAGTATCAGTGTCCTTTTAACTGCTGAGAAATTTAAAATGTGTCACTGCCTTGGGGTGGCCTTTGTGATCATACTTCCACCTTACCTTTAACACTGATTCATCAAAGAATGGAAAATTGAAAACATATCCAGTTGCAAATATCACTACGTCTACATCCTCCTTTGTCCCATCTTCAAATATTACACCAGTCTCGGTAAACTCAGCAACGTTGCCTTTCACTACCACCAAACCACTTAAAATCGAGTTTGGAAGAGCGTCATTGACCATAGGGTGCTGCAAAAGAAATATCTGTCACCACAAATAAACTTGCTTAGCTCGGCAGAATGAAGATTGTGAGCGCTACTCTGCCGTGATATCGCAAAACCTAACTGCAAAAATTAAGTTTTTGAGAATATCGTCTTTGTTGCCACTTTTTACTGTTCAACAAAGGAACAACTGAGCCATTTTTTATCACCTTTGCCTTAAAGCAGTTGACTGTCCGAACATTAGTTAATTTCTTTGCGTTTGCTGATCAGTAGCTTCATGTTAACGAAAAAAATCGAGGTTGTTTATGACATTTGAAATGTAGATGAGTGGTTTCGCAATACACGGTAGTACTGCTTACCCATGCTCCAATCCCAAGGAAGAGGAGGGTAAAAAGTAAGCATACACACAATCGTAAAACGTGTCCTTTATCTGGGTGAAAAAGGTATGGTGTTTATGAAATCGTGTTTGGGGACTTTAAATTCCCGGCAATGTTTGGCCAGTCATATTACTAATGTGTGTAACAGCACAGCAATTTTGATTTGCTTTATCGTCGGCACGCTAGTATAGTGGCTGCAGCATCTACTTCGCAGTCCTGTCAGCAGTGCTGGAGTACTAGCCACAGGTTTAATTCCCTAGTCAAGTCATACCGAAAAACTTCAAAATGGCGTTCACTGCTTCCGTACTTGACGTTCAGTTTGAAAATGCCAGTATGGAAGAACAGCCAGCAAGTTTCCATGTTGTGTTCTTGGGCAAGGCACTTCATAAAATACACCTCTACGGGCAGACAGGTGGTGAAGCCAAGAAGCGTGCCTTTATTGATGGCTCAGTCTGATCAACAACTAGCAAACAGAGCATGAGCTCATACATACAAATAAATGAATTTACTTCAGCACTGAATCAGTTTATGGCTTTGTACATTTCAAAACAATAAGTTCCGCCAAAAATAATCAATATCAGCCTTACCTGACTAAAAAACTTGTGTTTTGGCTTGAGACCATATTTTGCATGATCAAAGCGCTCATTCAGTTTTGATGTCACCAAGTAGTTAGTATACCACTCTGGCATGAACTTACGGACAATATGAGCCGCTCTAAAGCAAATAGCTTTTGCAATTTAAAAATATAGTTAATTGCGGAAAGTTTTTGTAATGAATCATCAAAAGCAATACAATCACAAAGGGGGTCAAGTCTAGAAGTAAATAGATGCAGACAAGTTAGCCAATCCGACAAAACTGTGTTGAACGGTTTTGAAAGCTGCTAAATAATTAATACTGCTAAAGGAGGTGAGGAATGCAGCAGGATCTGCCTTAAAAATTATCAAAATATCAAGGTGAAGGACTTTTTGAGAACGCCTCACCAACAGGAAAAAATCGTGGATTACAGCTTTTTTTTGTTTATTTTCAGTAACTGTTTGACACCTGAAAATCTCAATCAAATGCTTCTACCCATATTTACTGGTGAATTGACCGAATAGTGATGCCATACTGGAAATAAAATTTCACATACACCATTTGATCGCCTACTGCTCTGCTGTGCCAAGCCTAAAATTTATGCATTTAAAAAAGCAACGGTACTGGAATCAGCACGATTTTCCAATGTTCAGACCACATGTTGTTTTTTGAATTATTTTGCAAACGTAATAATTTGTGAAAAGCTTGGGTATAGTAGTAACTTTTTCAATGGCGAAATTACAAACAGCATCACAGTTAGGATTTCCAATGTCATTTTAATAAAAATATCAAATGAAACCTTGAATTAAACGGAATGTCTCCAGGTATTCCATTGCCACCAACACGATTTATCACCCATGCTCCTCGTCGTGTGCTGAGAAACACCTAACCAACAACCAGCCCAGTTTTATGTTTTTGTCTTCCCGGTCACAGAATATCATTTTGTCTGCTGCACATAGAGCAGGGATGCACAGCATACGGCCCACATAAGATTGGGTATGGCCCGCCAGAAATTTGAAAAATCATGTCTCGACCTATTTTTAACAGTAGCTTGACAAAATAAAAGTATTTGTGCTTGCTTACTGATCTAAAACAAATAGCAATAACATAATTAGTACTTCTCCAAGCCATGCATACACAGATAGATTCTATGTTTTGTATGATCTATAACAAGGTTGCCATACACCCATAAAAAGGCAGTTTTTAAAATATAAAAAGAGTCCTCGTGTTAGTCTTGAGACCAAAATGCCCTCTTTGAAAAAGTTATCTCCAAAAAATGGTCATTGTGTCTGTTTTGACACAGAAATGACCCGCAAGTGCTTAAACGTGTTAACGTGACAGCCACATATATACCAGGAATTGTGTCTCTTCAGTTATGATAACCCCTATCTGTTAGGCGGCCCGCAAAAAACATTTTTGGTTGCTGTGCTGTTTTACTGTTTTGATCTATGCATGCTTAACATAGAACTTTCAAGCTGGGTAAATTGTGTTTGGAAATACTTTGGAATTGAACCTGAACTTCTGTCACAGCGAATTTCCAATACAAGCTAGGAAACTGGTTTTCCCAAGCTGACAACAACATAGTCATCATAAGGTTTGAACAAAAGAACATGCAATCATTACCACATGGCAAGGGGCTTAAACCTACTCGACCACGGGCAAACCCAGGGTGATTGGATAATACACAATATTTTCAAGTTAGCAATTAATAATACATAACGCAAAAGCCCTTCGTAAGGCTTCTATCGGCAACATCACAAGGTCGAATTAAATATATCAAAGTCATGTCAGCACAAATGCATTAGTAGCCTGCATATCAACATTTAGCATAATTTGCAAGATAAAAATATCTACATCGACGAAATTGATTAAAACATCCTGTTCAAGCATAAATTTCATAATTTCAAACCTACTGATAACTGTGAGTACTAAGTGATGTAAATAACAAATATTGATAGCGCTAATTGCACTATGCCAGGTAAGTACACAAAAAACTTGGCAAACTAGCAATGCAAACAACTATTCATGTTCGTAATATCATTGGCAATAGCAGGTAGTACCACAGTCAATAGCACATACTTTTTCTGCATGCTTTCCCAACTCCACAGAAATATCACCTCCAGAATTACCAATTCCAATCACAACAACCTTTTTATCTTGAAACTCAAACGGTTGTTTGTAGGAGTGACTGTGCAATACCTTTCCTTGAAACTTTTCAAAACCTATCAGCAAAGTTTCTCAGATAAGCATGCATAACTTTACTGTTTTGCTGATGTAGAACCAAACTGCCAAGCACGATCGCCAATAAACTGGATCATTACGAAGAGTAAAGCTACTCTAGATTCCAGTTCCCAACATCGCAGATTTTATATAACGAGAAAAAGGAAGCTACTCAGAGAATGTAAAAAGAGTATTAAAACAAGTCAAACAAGTGGAAGCTTTCATTTACAGAAGTTACAGATAATACATTTTACCGGTTCAAAACACATACTAGTAAATGCAAAGACGTTTACCTCTAAATGAGTCGGTTGGAAAATGAGGAATGGCATGATGGCCAATACAGACTAAAACACCGTCAAAAATCTCGCTCTTGATATCGCCAGTTTTGCGTTGTTTGGTCGTTACTTTCCTTTAAAAAAAATACAATTTAAAATGCTATGAAAAATTTTGAGTTTAGAAAGTCACAAATTATAGTACCAAAGTCAAAGTCTATGAACTGTTTTTTCGTTGTCATACTATTGGTAATTCTTTCCTAAGGATTTTAGTATAAGAAAATGGAGTCAAACAGCCAAAATTCTAATAATTATTTATCACACCAGCTGTTGAGTGCAGACCTTTTGCAATACACTTAGTGAATGGATAGAATAAAAAATTATCCACATGCATTGATAGCTTGAAATCCGACCTCAAGTATCATTTATGTAAATAATGCTGAAACAATCACAATTAGACAGCAAAATTTGCCAAATATATACTTGACTGATGTCTTCAGTTTGCCTACATTGATGTTTTATATATTGCTCAGAAGAATTTTGCTCGTTCGAAGTTAATAGATGCAAAAGTTTTTAATTAATCGACATACGTGAACTGTTTTGTCATTGTACAACACACACGAGCATAAGACAAACTGCATTTGAAAATATATAAGAGCAAGTTAGAAGTTGCTTAGAGCTGAGTGAAAAGTTCTGCAGAAAAACACATTTCAAAGTTTTTGCTTTTAAAACAATGAAGTTGCACGAGAGGGAGGGAGATTAGATAGTTGCTGAACTGCTCTATAACAAATTACTTAAAATCACCAGATGGCCTATACTGACATTTTTTAGTCTTCCCAAGGTGTCCATATAGGTGCTTTTGATTGTATTCCATATCAAAAGTGCCACGGTTTAAAAATACATCAAAATTTGCTCCTAAAATACATATTATTTACCATTTTCCTGTTTCCTCATAATCATCAGCAGGTTCACAGTTTAATACTTCGGTATGAAAATTGATGTGTTTTAAAAGATTGAACCTGATAAATTGCATTATCAAGCATTGCAATACTTCATTACATAACAGACGTTGTATAACTTCCACAATGTAAAAGACGTAATCTATTAGATATTTACCTACGGTTTTTGGTTTTGTTAGACAACTTGCTTTAGATAGGCTATCTAATTAATTGAAAGCATTGAGCACATTTCAGTTTAACAGCACAATTGGTTAGTGACAACAACCTTGATAAAGTAAAATTTCGTTATAGCGCGACCTTGCCATGCTTAAAAAGTCATTGTAAAAATAATTGCATTATTTCGGTGTCAAAAACAACCACATTTTTTTAGCATCACTTAAAAACCACAGTAAATAACAAAAAAATTCATACATAACCTATGGTTTTATTAGGTTATTATTTACGTTTTGCATTTAGTTCAGTCAAATTTTGAGACCTCCCAACTTTTGCATTTTTTGTGAAATGCATCGATGGAAAACATTACATCCAAATTTACGTTAAATCAAAGAGCATTAAAACAAAGTATTGCTGTATTCGTTTTGGAAAGAGATAAAACGTCCCAAAATTGTCAGCCCAAAAAGCAAGATAATGTCCATTTCAAAAAATTACGTTCTTATTTATTTTTGTTGTAACTACGTTAACCATAGGCACTTTGATTCTAATTTGTTATTTTTTTTCAACAAGAATAAAGGTTGCGCTTCTGCACTTGCGTTGATAAATTCGGAGAACTTCGACACTTCTTATGTAATTCATTTTACAATTTTCATACCAGGAAATATCTGCGGAGGTGCACTTAATCACGTGAGTAACATGAATATGATCTTCCTGTCGTTTTTACGTATGAATCAGAACCCTGTTTACAGTGGCAAATCAACTATAAACAGCCTCTTCACTGTCACCTCAACCTTGATCAAATATATACCATCAAAAAATTAATCACCTCTTTTGAGCAAACAAAAAATACTTAACTGTTTTGCATACATCCGCATGTACTCAATAATCTTGGAGTTGTGCATGTAGTTGGCAAATTCTTTTGGAATTGGAAAATCAGAATAACACATCAACTCTTTACAAGTATTAATGACAATAGATTTGTAGACTGAAGCACCTTCTTTTTCATTATCTTCATATCTCCACAAGCCTTAACGATATAGGAAATAAATAATAAAATCATAAATGAGCAAAAAAGCTGTGGTCCTGTCTAAGTTCAAAGCCATAGTTTCCTTTTGGCCTAATTTATGTCAACGCACATTATTTATGTCAAGGCACAACTTTAGGTCAAGGCAACAACAGGAATAACTTTTTAAACAAAATAACAACTTTTTCAGGAACACCTGTTATCAAATAAACCAAATTTTGCACTTTGGCAAAAGTAACGGCCGTTGTTTTTGGTAATTTTCTGGATATACTTATTAGCAGAGTTGTTTTAATCTCAGAAAAAGCCATGTATCAAGTAAAAAGAGTTTTGAGAACTGAAAAGTTACTTTAGTGATTTTTCAAAATTAAGTGACGGGTTATTGTAAAATCTTGGCCTTCTAGGGCTACATCTTTCATGACCTCAATCCTATGTAATTTTGGCCCAACTTCCAATGCTGGCTCAATACCACTATCATGTGACATGGAACGTGAACAAACGAACAGATGTCTTAAAACGATTAATTGAGATTGACCGAAGATGAAGCTCAATATAGCATAATAACATGCTTCCGGTAATATGTTAGCTGGCTGCTATTGTATGATGCTTGTTAAATGCTTTTTTTTGCAAACTTTCTCCTTGGCCCATATCCCAGTAATGGTATTTTGCTACCATAACCATATAATATTTGCAAACAAATCGTCATCTGATAATTGAATGACTTAAGCATTGTGCCATGCCCTCCCATGGTCTTGACAATAAACCAATAACGTCAGCTTAAGTTGGATTTGTGGACTTTGAAAGCATAAAAGATCTTCCACTAAATTTTACCCAAAAACGTTCAGTTTCACAAAAATCTAATGACCTCTAAAAAGCTTTTTTAGTACTAAATTAGCACTTGATGTCCTCTCCCCATCCCCCTCCCATTTTCAAAAGCTGTGGATACGCTAGTGTCTCTTCTCAGGCAATATGTAAATAAAAAACATTCAAATGTTTTGGACTAATCTCGCCATGCGTTTTTTGACACTTTAAAATTCCCTTTATTCAAATTTGCAAAATGATTTTTCTCAAAAGTACTGCAAAATGTAATGAGGTTCTTTTGGTAGTAATGTACTATTATTTTGGCAGTACTGGTACTGCAATATCTTTTTAGCCATACATTAAGTACGGATACACCAGTATTTCTGAAGTAACAGCCGGCCACCTCTGCTTGTTAGGCACTTAATCACCAGGCTCCTGATTTGGCGCTTTTTGTTTGTTACCCTAGGCAGCTATCTTGGATGTATTGGGCAAAATTGCCACCCCAGTGTACACTACACTGTACATTCTCACACCGGGCTTCCCCCCACCCCCCAGTGTACACTGCTTTTGTCCGAGTGTCCTGCCAGTGAAGATTCAAACCCATAAACATAGCATGTTAAGTAGCATTCGATCAAAGATGGCAGTCTGGGGTACCAAAGAAAAAAGTGCCCTAAATTCTTGGGTTCATATCAAGTTGTCAAAACCTAAAAAGAATCATTATCCTAAGAAACACTGTTTAATTATAATAGAAGCATAGCCCAACAGCCTCAAAATCATAACCAATACTTACGACTAGTCTAACCTATAATCTCTTAATCGTCAGTCTGTCTGAACAAATACCAGTGGCATTGAAACTATGATAATCTAAATTAAGACGTTTCACTACTTTAAAATGCAGATTTGATTTTTTAGTGAAATTCAAAAATAGTTACAGCAAAGTTTGCTTTGTATTGGCATAGCATACAACTAAGTCACTACTGGCAAAATAGACATTAGGAAAAAAATGTAAGTACTAGGCATAGCGTGATAGACTGCAGTGGCTGAAACTACTGAATTTGGCCACACACACAATTACGCTTCAGTGAGAGTAACTGAGCAATTACAGAAAGCACACATGCACAGCCATGCATTACCAAACTTGAGCAACAGAAAAAAATGAATTTCAACAGTCACTCTCTTTAGGGCTTAATGGGGTGTCTGCATGCATTTTGATTCGTTCCAGTTATTTCAGTTTTGTACCATTTGCCACAGGTTGCAAACTGGCAGACAGCAAAAAACAAAGCCTGTTGGGCACTGTCAAGGCAAAACAAGCACACAAAATACAGGGAGTCCCAAAAAATGTGTACACACTATATCCACCTGTTACAACAATTTGTTATACTGCGCCAGCAAGAACAATTTGGGATGCTGAGTTTTACTTTTAGAGAAGATGGTGCACTTCCCCCTTTCATCGTGATGAGAAAACTTATCTGCATAAAAATATGCAAACCAGATGGCTTGGAAAAAGAGGTAGAGTTGAACATCCATCTAGTTCACCAGATTTGACACCAATGAATTACTTTGTATAAGGTATTTTTAAAAGACAAAGTTTGCAGCAGTAAACTTGAAACAGTTGCTAAAATGAAGTAGCAATTGAAAAAGAGTGTGCTCAAATACTGGAGAACATGTTGCTGGAGTTTCTACATCCATTTCTTCAAGATATAAAAAGCGTATTAAACAGTACGGCAACCAACTAGAGCACTTATGTGAATTTGTCATTATGTGAACAATCTGAAATTGCCATAAGTATCTTTTGTCTTACTGAAAATCAATTTGATATGCTTTTGTATATTTTACTTTCAAATTCTTCAAACATGAATTCTTTCTCTTGCATCTATTATTTACCAATCAAAACCAATAACTTGATTAGTTATAACGATTCAAAAAGTGTATATATTTTTTTGGGACACCCTGTGTATACAACACATGACATTAAGCTAACGACAGCTACAGCTACCAAAACATAAACATTAAAGCAGGCAAGACCTGGATGATTTTGGCGCACAACTCAGGTCTAACTTGGCAATTTGTAATACCAGCAATTGACTTTTTTTTTAACCTTTAGCAAATAAATTGTTAAATCCAGTAGTCATTGGAGCCCAACATCAAATAGACCCTACCTCCAATATCATGGCTTCTTTCATAGCACACAGGATCAATCCCTTCATCCACACAACATTTTATTGCTGGTAGTCCACTTGCTCCAGCACCAATAATACAAACTTGTTTCATAGCCTGCAACATTAGACAGAAAGAATATGCAGATACAATTAATTTATCAGCTCTAAAAAATACCAGTCATCACAGGTAAATGTTGCTTTAAAATCGGTTTATTGATTTTTGCTAGCAAATCATATATAGAGACCTACAATGCACAAGTATCTACAGTATGTACATGCAGCCCGAGACAAAAGTTTAAAACCACCTTTGGCAAAATCATACACAGCTAAGTGTTGTTAGATCAAAGTGGATATATAGCCTTGCTATATATGTTATTCAGTTCTTTTTTTTATATCTGGTATTGTCCCCTTAGCAGAGATGGCCGGATTCACCCCATTCCTTCTGCAATTGCTCGCACTCTGTCTCTCCACTTTACTTGATTCAGGGCGTCTTACTTCTTTAAAACAATCTTCTCTGTCACCTCATCCACTTGCTACTTCCAAATCTTCTTTGGTCGACCTCACTTTCTCTTGCCACTCACTTCATGATCCAGAGCAACCCTCAAACACCATAATCATCCCTCCTTAAAATTCTATTGTCAGCCCATACTATCTGACTCCATTCGCTGTTGCTAACTGGTTAATAGTTTTCTTCAACCACAACATGTCCATCTGTTCTTCAGTCATCTTTCTGTCAACACCTTTCTGACCACACATGGCTTTCACCATAGCTCTTTCCATTCGCTTTAAAATTTATTTTTTCATTTTCTTCTACACACCATGCCTCACTTCTACACTGTATTGCTGATCTTACACAACAACGATAAACTTTACCTTTCATCCTCAGAGGAAACCTATTTCCAAGCAATAAATCTTCACACTCCCTTAATCTTACCCAACCAATTCATACTCTTGCAGTGACTGCCACTGCATAACCGCACTAGAATTTAGTCTGTCTCCCAAATAACAAAATCCATTCACTGTCTCAACTTCATTGCACAACTTCTCGATCAAATCAATCATTCCTTCCATTATTCTTCCACATCTCGAACAAACAAAATGCATTGCCAACCTAGCAGTACCTCTCTTTATTTTGCATATGTGCCATGAAGCCAGTTTCCACATTTTGTGCACAACACTGAATTGGCCACGACTCTCCTCCCAATAATTCCACATGGATCATCTTGCTTTTGAACCATTCTCCTTCCAATCTGCTTAACATCACTTTTGTTTTTCTGGTGTTGCCTTTAAAACCCATACTTTCCAGTGCATCCTTCTAATTCCAAAATCTTTCCTTTAAGTCTTCCATGGTTTCACATGGTCTTCCATGGTCATAACTATTGCAAGCAATAGTGGCAACAGCACAGATCCTTGATATACACTAACTTTTACTGCAAATTTCTATGAATATGCAGATTCCAGATGCAAATTTTTCTTTTTGCTTTTTTGTTTTTGTTTTACAGATCTAGAGCTGAATTTATCGTTTGTTCGGACAAAAATAAACCTGATTGTTGCCACCCTTACTCTCTCTGCACCATTATTTAAGTTCATAACTGCCTGAACCATTACTTCTTTCAAACCTTTCTTTCTCATGATCCAATCCATCACTTTTCTTGGCATCTAACAAAAGCTTTTTTTATGTCAACAAAACACATATACAACTTCTTGCTTTTCTTTTGATATTTCCCCTGCATTCCCCTCAAAATGAATATCACATCCACTGTTCCTTTTCCCAGCATAAATCCTAACTACATTTTATCTAAATTGATTATTAGTGTTCATATTTGCCTCTCTAGTACCCTTTCAACAATTTTCATGGGATGTTCTAGCAGTTTAACTCCTCTGTATAATCTACAACTCATCATATCACCCTTTCCTTTAAAAATAGGCACAATCACACTAGTTTTCCACTCATCGAGCATTCCTTTCCCATTCGATATACTCTGACACAGTTCTATCATTACTTTAACCCCTATTTTATTCTCACTTGCTACTACCATCTCCACACTTACTTTAAAGTTATATAACATCACATGGAGTTATATAACTTTGGACTTATACAACTTTGGAGTTATAAAACAATATTTAACTGCTATTTTTGTGTAGTATTTCAGACGTTCAGCAGCAAATTAGCTGAGAAAGTACAAAATTTTGACACCTAGAAAATGGGCAAAAAAAAACAGCAGATAACATTGAAAAATGCACTCAAATTGTTAACATTGGCACAATGAAGCTCTCAAAATGTGAAATATCGTAGACAGATGAAGGTTAGGATGACTGCTGTACACAATGCCATCCAACAATTTCAAAAAGGTACTTTTAGGAAAACAAAAGATCAGGTCATCCAAGGATTTCCACTAGCAGAAATGACCGCTTTGTCAAAGGAGTGAGTCAATATCCAATAATCTCTGCAAATAACATAGACTGGAATGGCAGAAAGAGATATCAAAATTAGTGAAAAAAAAATTAGGCATAGATAGTCATACAGACCAGCTCAAAAACAACATCTTACTAATGCAATGAAAAAGCAACGTTTGGAGTTGGCAAAGAGAAGATTGGGTCAGAAAAATGTGGAAAAATATATGTTTTTCAAATGAAACCTTGATAAAGCGATTCTCTGATTGAAAATATTGAGTTTGGAGACCGACTGGAGCAAAGTATAAGAAAAATAATACACCACTCCAACTCTCCAAATCAAAGGATTTTGGGCAGCTGCTTTGCTAAGGGCACAACTACTCTCTATTTTGTACCCCCTAGAACCACAGTAAGTTCCAAATAGGTGGAGCTGCTTAAAAAGCTGGTGTTACACATGGAAATACATAATTGCAAACTTTTAAGCATGATGGAGCTCCCTGCCACAAAAGCAGGGTTGTGCAGCAATTCTTTGATAGCCAGTATATCAAAATGCTTGACTGGCATGGGAACAGTCTTTACCTCAACCCAACAGAAAATTTATGGGCTTTTAAAGATTAAATTATCCAAAAGTGAAATAAAAGCGGTCATCGTCAAACTTCCTTTCAAGAAACAACTTTAAAAGTTGCTTGATACCAACTGATTCTTATTAAAATTCTGTGGGATCTTAAAGGTAAATGAAAAAAAGTTCATCACCAAAATGTGATTCAAGACACAAGGATTTTTGCTTCTCCATCTGAAATGTTTAGCTAACTACGCCATTTGGCTCTAGTTTTATTGGTTAAATATTAAATATAAAGATTTACATATTCTTTTATTGACAAGTAGAAAAAACATTAATTTCATTGAGTCGCTTGATATTGAATGACTTTGAATTGTAAACAAAAGTTCTACCAAAATTATACAAACAAATATAATCATGAGGACCATCAAGAAAAAATAGTAATTGTTAAAATATGGCCAACGTTTTGGTACTATTTAGGTCTAGATCAGTGGATATTAAGTTATTTAGTATCTTGAATACTCTACAAGAAAAAAATTCACTTGACTCTCGTTCTTACCATGATTTGTGGCATAATTAAAGGATTCCAAAAATGTTACCCGAAAATTGAAAAATTCTTCCTAAAAAATTTCAATCTAAATTTACACAGTACAGGAAGATTGCATGTGATGTCACACATTTGGCATCAACAAAAGCAGCTGACCAAAAGCTGTAATTTATGCTGGAAAGGTACAGGTATAGGACAAACACAAACTTTTAATGTTATTTTAACACTAGAAGTACCAGAGATTTTACACTACCCAGAAGTACCAAGTGGGGTCAAATTGACCCTTCCTTTTATTGACGCTTTTTACATTTTTAAATTTCAATTAAATCAGCTGTCGATTCAGTGGGCATGAACAATCTATTTCATGAATAAATCAGACTTAGGTTCGATTCCTGGGTGAGTCAAATTTCAAAAATTTTGGCAAAGCTTTGAAGTTGTACTGCATGCATGGCTATAAAAAAATATGACAAAACACATCATAAGCAATATTTATTGGCTGCAAATCTTACAATTTATAAGTTTCTCTTGTTTTCCAATGCATTTACTCAAGCAAGCTCAAAGCAACTGCTGCATGTTTCACGTGTTTTGCTGGTGCAACTTTTGCTTTGGCAGTGCTTTTGTTTGTGGCTTTTCTGCATACTACTATTGGTGTGACTGGACTGGTGTGAGTTAGCTTTTCTTTCTTCAACTAACCTCTAACGAAGCTCTTCCAATAACTGCAAAAGATACCTTTGCCACAAAATTTTTGACTCGGTAACCACCATATACAAAATGTGGGCATTGATTGCAGCCAAATCTAATATGTTGTGAAAAAATTGCTCAGGCCACCTGCAAGAATCTGCATTTACAGTGTACTTTTTGGCCATTTGGTCAAGCACATCAACTTCAAATTTTGTGACATTAATAAAATTTTAGGGTTTCAGGCTTAGATTTTCGATCGCCACCTGTATTAACAGTAGAGTGCATTGTACTAAGCAACAAAACGTCTTTTGTTGTTTTGGCTTGGTATTATAAACTGCCAATGTGCAGCTATCGTGTTTGAAAACTTTTCTTGTGTAGAGATCCTTCTTTATTTTTTTGATTTCTTGCAAAATCTCTTTTTGGATGCAATTTACAGTTCTGACAATGTTGATCTCCTACTGCCTCAAAATTTTAACAAGATTTTCTGACGTAAAAAAATTGTCTGTGGTCACGTTATGACCTGTCTTTCTGTAGGTTCAGTTGGTTGCAAAACAACGTGTTCACCTAATGTTACTCCTGCCAGTCACAAATCATCTTTCCCCATATATGGAAAGCTGTGTAACATATACTTAGTTTTCACATCAGCAGCCATCCAAAATTTGATGCCAAATTTGTCAGGCTTATTTGGCATGTATTGGGTGAATTTGCATCAAACTTTGGTAGGAAAAAGTTGCTCATTCATGGTAATGTTGGTACCCAGTCTATAATGCCTTAGACAATTTCCAACAAAGTTAGGCTGAAATGTTGATATGATAGCCAGTTTATCTGTAGCTAGTCTATGTGATTGCATTTGTTTATAGTCAAAGTGCAGAAATCTCATTAGTGCACCATAGTTTCAGAAATAATTGGAATTCCCCATAACCTATTCCACAACTCATGTACCTTGATCTTAGTTGCCTCGTGAGCTCCATGTGCGTAAACAATCACTAGAAATGCATCTAGTTTGTGTAACGACCTGCATCCATTGTCTGTTTGTAAAACTCTTCGAGCTTCTTCTTTGGTACATCTATGTTTTTGATGCTGCATACTTTCATCAGTAAATAGATCCAATGCACTGCGAACCAATTTTTGGATAAACTACGATGTGTTTGAGCAGATGGCCCAGGAGCTTCTGTGATAACGTTGTGGCAAGATTGTCTTCCGGAATTGTTTTGATCAGGGTCCGAAATATCCCAAGTAATTCTGGCAGAAGTTGAATTATCCTGATGAACAAGACCTTCATCCATTTCAAAATTCGTTTCCATATCTACAAAACTTGAAATTTCTGAGTTTGATTCTGAAACTAGCAATTGATTATCAGATGAAGATTCACTTTCTGAGTTATTGCAATTGTCCTCATGTAAATCATAAACATCTATATCTGATTTAATGTCACTCTCTGCATCAGAATCATCTTCCTGGATGTTTTGTAGCAACTCCAAAGCTTTTAGCGCAGCAAGTCTTTTTTGATCTGCCATTGATTAGGTATGAAATCAGGTACAGCAGTAGCAGACTGGCCTAGCTCTATGTCCTAAAAATTCCAAAAGCTGGTATGTATTCATAGGTGGCAGGCAGTTATGCAGTGTAATTTCAACTGCAAAATCAATACCATGTATTGGGTTTTTGTTGCTGACAACTACTAGCTTGTGCTAGTACTACTGATAAGTTTGGTTTGCACTATCAAAACTTCTACAGTAGGCTTATACCAAAAAGTTATCACAGTTGCCCTGAATATCTTTGCTGCTGCTGAGCATTGCCAAAAAATGGACTGCCAGCTATAAATGGAACAAACATACATCTTTAGTCAAGCTACAAAAGAAAAAACAAACTTACTGTATAGCTGATCACAAAAACTGCAACAACACTTTTTGGTCAGAAAATTGTATGGCTCGATAGTGTTTGTCAAATCTTTGTTGAAATGCAAACAGCATGTGCTAACACAATAGAGGTGCAATATTATTCGAACTCTATTGTTTTTGAAAACGCACTTTGCATTTCAACAAAAATCAAAGCTTTCGTCAAAACAAAAACAATAGTCTCCTGCAAATATCACTGCAATAGAATCATTTCCAAAATTGTCCAGGCAAAAATGTTGATTGAAAGATTGTTTTTGCAAAACAATTGTGTTCATAGAAACTATAGAAAACCATATGGGTCAAAATAACCCTTGCTGGTACTTCTAGGTATATTACCACATACAAGCTAATTCAAGACATATTTTTTCTAAAACTTCCATTAGCATGTTCAATTACTAAATTTAGGAAAAGTCAGGAAGTTTCACAATTCTATTGGAATCAACCTTGCAGATATACACAAATAACTTAATGCTATGAGTCAAAATGACCCCTATGGTACTTCTAGTGTTAAAAACTGATGAAAATTTTATTAAAAATTGGAATTATTGCAGTTAGCTACTTTAAAACAAATAAATTTAATCAAAAGCGATTTGGCTGAGATTAACAGATTAAGCCTTTTAGTTGGCTAGTCAAAGCTTAGTACTGTGTGCCAATTTTCCAAAAAATTGGCCCTAGGAAAAGTGTTATCTAAATATTATTTGCTCCTCAGTTAAAAATAAGGCAGTGGCTATTTTGCTGTCGACGGCAATTTGCCCTTGAAATTTATTTTGCCGTAATCATTCACAGGTGTTTATATAGCCATATTTGCTATAATTACACCAGTGACACTGTGGTGTAGTGGACAGTGCACTGGTCTTGAGATACCATGGTTGCAGGTTCGAATCTCAGCTGGCAGGGCATTAAAAAAAAGGCAGTGTACACTGAAGGGGCAGGCCCAGTGATGGGATTCAGGGGGTTCGCACGGGTTTGGGCGAACCCGTTCTTGGAGTGTCGTGATAATCAGCGAACCCGTTCTTGTTTTTTGCTATAGAACTTAGACGACCGCAGCAAATGAGCTTTCTAAAATGAGGGAACCTGTTGTTAGTGAGCTTGATACAAAAGAGAACCTGTTCTTAAATTTTTGAATCCCATTACTGGGCAGGCCTGGTATGTAAATGTATGGGGCAGTGTACACTGGAAGGGAGTGCACAGGTGCAACATTTTTTTAATTAGTTTTTAAAATTGACCAATCAGAAACGACCAAAAGTCACATGTTTAGTACGTCATTAAGATTGACCAATTACAAATAACTCACGACAAAATAGTCTCTGAGGGTAAATTGTTGTTGACAGCAAAATTGCCACTGCCTAAAAATAAGGCAGTGGCTATTTCGCCGTCGACGGCAATTTTCCCTTGGAATCTATTTTGCCGTGATCATTCACGTGTGTTTATATAGCCAAATTTGCTATTATCGCACTGTGGTGTAGTGGATAGAGCGCTGGCCTTGAGATACCAAGGTATCGGGTTCGAATCTCAGCTGGCCAGGGCTTGAAAAGAAAGGCAGTGTACACTGAAGGGGAAGGCCCAGTATATAAATGTATCGAGCAGTGTACACTGTAAGGAAGTGTGCAGGGTGGAGGATAGAGACCTGGGGGTGCAAAATTTTTTTTTTTGGTTTTTAAAATTGACCAATCAGAGACGACCAAAAGTCACATGTTTAGTACGTCATTAAGATTGACCAATCACAAACAACTCACGGCAAAATAGTCTCTGAGGGTAAATTGCCGTCGACGGCAAAATAGCCACTGCCTAAAAATAACTCTACACCAATTAGATACCCATAGACACATTAGCAAAATCAACCACTATCTGATTATTACCATTAGTTCCGTAAGTTTTTAAATTACCCTTGATCCAGCAGCCTAAGCTATAACCCAAAAAATTGTTTAAGGAATAGATAAAGTCACAAAATTACCTGATATGTCACTACAACTGGTCTGCAAGAATTTTTGACAACAAATTTTAAATTACTGATTTTTTCCATATCTGATTCAACATATGACAAACAGCACAGAAGTCTGCCATGTATTTAGGCTACAGTATAATTTAGGTCTACAACTTTTCAGTATGCTTGTGCAACTAAATATATTGTGTAAGTTGCACATTGCAATCAACTTAAACTCAGTATTCCCAAATACACAGATTATTCGAATATGAAACCTTATCAGAAGCTTGCTACAAAAAAGCCTGCATGTTTAGACCATAAAATTAGCCTAACTAGTAGCAATAACAAGTAATCCTAAGCACCTCTTACCTTTGTTTGTCTTTAAATTCGTTCGATAACATCAGTGAGCCAACATATTTAAAGTACATTGAACAACTGTCTAGTTTATCTATTTGATTTGCAGCAGAAAAGGTGCAAAAGCACTGAAAGTGGTCAGCCGCCAGTATTGCCAGATTTTCTTCAAGTTTCTAGCACAAATGGTACCTTAAATCTACCCCAAATAGCCCAACGCTTGCCTGTTCAAAAATAGCCAAAATTTTGCAAAGTTTCTCCTTACAATACCGTCAGGAGAACAATCCTGGCCCGGCATCAGCACAGTGTTTGGTGTCCCATCGATGGTCATTGATAAGTCAGCCTGTGTTTCAACATGATTTCCAAGGAAAACAGTCAATGCTGCTGCCGTAATCGTTTTGGGTAAATTTGCCGTCGCCCTCGAAAAAAAAAGGCAATCACCTCCCGCGCGGTGTTAATTCAACCTAGAGTGTGAGCGAATATCGGATTTAATGTCGGTTGACCCTATTTTCGGACTGTTTTACTTTCGAAAATACGCCAGCGACGGTAATAACATCCAAATCACACACCATTGTCTTACACTTGTTGTCACTCCAAAAACTAGCCTAAAATAGCGAAACGGGATGGCAAAAAATAGCCCAATAACCGCGACTGCTAAATTTTTCCCACAACGCCAAATCAAAACTAGCCCACATCCTTCCTGCAGCGCCTGCGGACACCACTCATCTCATTCTGCACTGTCCAGCTACGGACTCTTTGCGCCGCTCACTCTTTGGCGACTCTCAGTCTCTCTACGATCTCTGGTCCAGACCCTGGAGAGTTGCTTGGCTTCTGGGGCTCCATGGTCTTCCGCCATGGCCCCATCCCTCGAAAGGGGTCGGGTAATCAACAACATAATTCAAAAAACGCATATTCTAACTCAGGGGTGGCCAACCTTTTCATTCCATGCGCCAAAATTTTTTGCCACACAAACATTCATTTCTTTTCATTGCTCACAATCGTGTGGTAGTATATCTATACTTTAAAGTCAAAACAACGCCATGTTCAGGGGTGATCTTTAAAAAAAAAAAGGTCATCGCCAACGTAACCATACTGGCCGCGATGATGCAGTTGACCTTTTTTTTTTTTTTTTTGGAGATTACATCTGAAATGGCAAAAATACTGCGGTTATCACCTGATGCAGCCAAGATACGATAGAGAACTAAACCTTGGCGTACTATTATGCTAACACGCCTTTAGCATCAGTATTTAAAATTCATTTATTTTCATCTTAAACATGCAATGCGTCACCTCTAACCATGCAATGCGCCACGGTTGGCCATCTCTGTTCTAACTTAAAGCATTTTTCGGATTTAAAACAGGAGAAATTGGATTTCCAGAACTAAACACGTTGAATTTCTTTTGGGTTGTTTTTTTTTTAAAGCAACCGGACTGCTTGAGTAAGTGATACCGTAATTTTGACAACAAAACATTTTTTAAATAACCCTAGAGCAAAAGAGGTTATGATTAATTGGGTCTAATAAGTACCATACGTTGATGAACATTCCAACAATTTTTGGGGTTTATCTATTCAAGCTAACAAACAAGTTTATTTCAAAGCATTTGTTGAAACAACCAAGTTTATTTCAAAACATTTCGCAAATCGCATCTCCACTCCATGAGTGGTAATGAAATACGGCAGGATCAAGAAATTCCAGATAAAACAAAATGAATGCGCCCGAAAACGTGGCCTAAAAGCACAACTAAACACAGAATGGTATTTCACATTCAACCTGTACAATACAATCAAATCGCTCCTTCCGCCATTAACTTAAAATTTGAACACCAAAGCATCGGAAATAGTGACACTATTATGCTTCAATAAGGAACACAACCAGGTTGCTTTTAGTCGTCGCCCTTTTAGCAGTGATGCTTTGCCGGCCATTTGGGTCTTTTATCAACACTTTTAAGATTCAAATCAACAACAAATATGCAATTTAATTCTTTCTCAAAGAGAAAATTTAATCGTTCCATCTTTCAGTAGAGTTAAGAAAAATAAATTTCCTAATTTCTCTGTTACTACTACGCCCAAGACAATAGAAAAAGATTGTCATGTCGATGATAAATTGCATTCGGATTTTAGGTTTTAAACGTACGATTTTTAACCGAAATTTAAACTAAAACTTGAATAAAAACTTTGCGATTCAAAAGAGAAAGTAAAATATTTCGCGCACGGATAATAAAAAACGGAATATTGCGCAAAAAACATCGAAAACTGAAGAACGATTCTGAACTAAACAAGTTAAACGAAATTGACTTAAAAAAAACAGCCATGTATCGAGCACAAAAACGCGGCATGGCAGCACGGAAAAGGCAAGATTCAATAAAATTACAGCTCTGTATAACTGCGCAGCTATACAGTGTATTGCAAGGTGGCACAGAAAATCGAAACTTACGTTTCTGACATCTTAACGAGTCTCCCGCACAGCAGTAAGAAAATAAAGATCGCACAGTACGTCCAATCGTTCACACGTTGAATTATAAATGGGCAAGAATCAACCAATCACTTGAGGCTGGTTTCCATTAGGCGTAGATAGTAGGCGTAGCGTGAAACATTTTTTGTTTATTTAGTTTTATGAGCGGAGCGCGAAACAAAGAACTTTTCGCGTCACGCCTGCTATCTACGCCTAATGGAAACCAGCCTTTAATATTGAATTCTACGATCTGCAAACTAAAATTGTCGCGATAGTCAACTATTCAGCTCGGAGATATCGCTTTGCGTAAATAGAAAAAAGGCTTCGTTTAAAATTTAATAACTTAAGACAGTAAAGGCTACGAAACAGCTGGCTGGATCGCAGAAATACAAAAAAAATTGTCTAATTCAATGAAAAAAGCACCACAAAAAAGGAAAACATTGCAACACATTATAAAGCACAGGATATCAATAAGTCACCAAACAACTTGCACCTTGAGACGGAATCAACAAGCCTTCGTTTTGAGCTAACAGCACTTTGTTCATCATATACTGATGTCTTTCGTTCCATTCTTTCAACTCATCGAGTGAATGAGCACATGGGCAATAATTTTCATCGTCACATCGACCAGAATATTCGCAAATTCCAATTTGATGCCTGAAACGAGCATTGCGTAGATGCTGCATGTAGTTTGCCAGAAGAGTTTTGCGGCTACCAGATTTTTCTAATTTTACCATTTAATTTTACATGTAGCCGCCGTGGTTTAGTGGTAATCGTTGCGTACGAGGACTGGAACTTTAGAGCGTCTGCTTTGTAGTCGGTAGACCTGGGGTTCATTCCCCAAGTAAAGTCGTACCAAAAGACTTTAAAAAGTGGTATTCACAGCTTTCCTGCTTGGCGCTCAGCATAAACAAGGATAGTGTGGAGAACAAGCCGGCAAGCTTCTTGTTGTGTGCTTGGGCAAGACACTTAACGGGACGCCTCCATCTTTATGTGGCAGACAGGTGGCCTACCCGTACTTCACCGGGTTACAATTGTGAAGTTGCTAACTTAGCAGGTCGTAAGAGGCGACTCTTGGGTACCCACCAATGGCAGTCCGCCTTGTTGGTGGTGGGACTACCAGTCACTCATGAGTGGTTCGAAATGGGCTGCCATCTTTCCCCTAGCCTAATTTCAATTAGTTTGACGGCATGAACCTGAATTGCCGTTCGCGCCGTACCTCCATCCCGAGGAAGAGCAAGGGTAATCACAACAACAGGACTGGAACTCGAAACTTCAAAAAAGGACTCTTGGGATTCATCACGAAAGGCATCCAGAATTCATATTGTAGCGTTGCTTCAGCAAAAACTAGAGTTCGAAAGTGAGTGTGTAGTGATAGGTATACACTGAATCAACATCTATGCCTGCCGAAACGCGGTAAAAAGGATGTAAAAACCACTTTTTTTTACATGTGCCGAAAAAGAACGAAATCACTAACGCATGACTTGGTTATAGCGACATTTGCGGATTTACTGGAGATAACAAAAATGTCTTCACCACTTACTTTTCACATAACTTCATACTACCAGTTGGTTTTCTGTATTTCCAATTTTTTCCATAATCGGATGTTGCATTGAATAAATGATATCTCGATGCACAGTGGTCATTCCAATGTTGTGGATTGCATTCAATGTTACAGAGCCAACAGTGGTAGAGACTCTACAACAGTAGTTCTTAAAACTTTCTTTCAACACCGACCTCTAAATTCAGTTTCTGGCTTGTGTGAACCCCTTTGTGGCCTTGACCACGATTGGCAAATTACTGAACCACTCCTTTCCAAAAGAGGTTCACATAGGTTAAAATTAGTGCCGAAAAACCATTGATCTTCAAAAAAAAAGTTTTGGTGCTGCTTTAAAGAACATATGTGAGATAATAAGTCAAAATTAGCGCCAAGAAATTGGTGCTCCAAAAAAATATCTCTAGGTTTCTTTTCAAGTTTATCGCTTTATTTTTCAACGAAAAATAGATGATTTGTATTACATTTCCATTTGACCTGTACGGACCCCTTGAACCTTGGATCCCAGTTTAAAAACCTCTGCTCTATAACAACACATAGTTTTTCATTGTCGTTGTTACAACAGTAAATGGTAAATTGGTAAATGGAACCAGACCCGCTGGCAAGATTTTTGTAACAAAAGCAGATCACGACTATAATGTGTTTTTGTGCCAAAGTTGTTATTTGTCAATGAAGAGTAAAATAAAAAAGTCTTTACCGTTCATGAGGCCATGAGAAATTGCTAATGGAGATTCAACGCACATCCCCCTTAGCCCCTTTGATTGCGTGCCTGATTAGACTTATTTATTTGAAATGCACAAACTAAAATGAAAGTAAACAGTTTTCTTTATTTGTAAAGTTAACAGGAGTTGTAGTTCGATAATACTGTTGAATATTGCTAAATGAATGCATTGACGATTAGCGATCGATCACACCGGCTAGCTGATTGCTTCCAACGAACGCTATCTATCTTTAATCTGCTTCTTCTGACTTTATTCCCACTCAAGTAGGGTCGCCGGTGTCGATTCTTTCTCTCCAAAGCGCTCGATCTTGTGCATCATCCTCCTTCGATTTCACGATTGGCATACTCTCCATTAGGCAGTTCTCTCATCTTCGTTTTAGTCTTGATCTCTTCCTCTTTCCTTCATGTGGTTGTTGAACCATCTTGCCTACATAGCTTTCTTCTTTTCTTGCTACGTGACCCTTCCATCGTAGTCGTGATTTCCTGAGCTTGCCACGCAAAGCTCCAACGTTCATCTTCATTTGCACCAATTCCTTTCAGATTTTATTGCGTCTTGTCACTCCAAAAGAGAATCAGAGCGTCATCGTTTTTGCCATTTCCAGTGATTGTTCTTGTTTCTTGGTGCCTGATGCCACTTCATTCCATATGTCATTCGTCACCATTGTAATGTGGAGTCCGCCTTTCACCCAGTTTGGTACCTTTCTGTCGTAGAGTACGCCAGTTGCCATTTTCCAAGCATGCCATCCTGTTTTGTTCTTCTTCCAACTTTCACATCCGATCCACCATCTCCTTGTACGATAAATTCAAGGTACCTGAGATGACGTTACCTTGGGAATCTCAACGCCTTATAGTTTGATACTTTCTGTTGTGTGTCTCCTTTATAAGCACACAACTTTCTACTGATCTTCATGCCTCTTTCTTTTAAAACCTTCCTCCAAATTTCCAGTCTCTCTTCAGGCTCCTGTTTTGTTTTATTGCGCAAAAATCATCATCCGCAAACATTGTTTCCCATGGTGTCTTTTTTCTGATATTCTCTGTCCAGTAGTCCATCATAATTGCAAAGAGAAATGGGCTTAGTGTAGATATCTGATGTAGTCCAACTGTTAGGCCGAAAGCTTCGCAATAGCAATTTACCCACTTAAAATAAATCGAGCTCTCTTTGAGCATATCTTGAGCCAGGTGGATGTATGGATCTGACACGCCTTTTAATCTTATGCCGTTCCACCCTTTCTCCCACGGCATTCGGTCATAAGCCTTCTCAAGGTCAATGAAGACATAATGCAAATTTGGTTGACCATCTCTGTTACGCTCAAGAAGTTGCCTTAGAGTAGGGGTCGGCAACCTTTTAACACCGAAAGAGCCATTTGAATCCGGTTTCCACAAAAAAAACTTACTGGGAGCTGCAAATACTTTTTGACATCTAAAATGGGGAAAAGACGCATTTATCCAAAAAAAAGATACATACGCTTATTAGGGATTTGACTACCCTTTTGAAGATGGGCTATAAAGAAAATACTGTATATTGCTTTTTTGACCTACCTTTACACTTCGTATAAACAACTATAGTGTGTCGCTTATGAAATCCACGAAGTGCTACAGAGAAAATTAAATTTTATTCGTAATGAACATATTTTAACATTCTTAGTTCTTGAAAAATAATAACAATGCCCGAATGTCTCTTTCAAATAAATTAAAAAGCTGAACCTAAACAATCCATATAGCAAAAAAATGCCGTGAGCCGTTATCCTTATTTCACCTTTGGGCTTCGGGGTATGTGCGGCATCGTGCGGCGTTAATGGGACTTCTACTTCTCTACCTCTGCGCACAGCGTCTGCAAATCGGGGCTGTACGAAGCCACTTCATCTTTACGCAGGACTGTAAGCTGTGATCTGTGAGGCGTGAACGGTGTTTGTTTTTAATGTAGTTCATGGTGGAGAATAGCTGCTCACATGCATATGTGGATCCGAAGATCGAAAGGACTCCAAAGGCATATTTTTTCATGTTCATGTAGATGTCGGGGATAGCATTTCATGTTTCAAACACAAGTTTTTCTGGTCTTGGAAGGTTCTCGATGTCACTCCATTTGTGATTCTGAGCAAGAGTGGCCTTCTGACGGGCAACATCTTCAAGATCATCTGCCAAGCGTTTGAACTTGGACACCCACATGTCTTTGTCAGCTATGTCAGCCAACTCCAACTCCAGATCAGGTTGACTTATACCTGCAAATACAGTCACATTAAGCAGGAATGGATTGATGTTGAGGGGAGTGATGGGGAAGGACAATGTGGTTTTTCCTCCTGAACTCACGGAATCGCTTTTTCAAACGACGCTTGCATTGTGGTGATTGCAGACTGCAAATACTCTAAACTGATCAGCTCTTGATCTTGTTTGAACTCCCTTAAAGAGGGGAAGTGAGACAGTGTGGCTCTCTGCAAATCTCTGGCTAAAACTGTCAGTTTGCGCTCAAACGCCAACACCTCCTCCAGCATATGTGGCGCTGTTGCTCCTCTCCCCTGAAGAGTTGTGTTCAGCGTGTTCAGGTGTGCTGGTGTTCAGGTGTTCATGTCCACCATGAAGTGCAGCTTTTCCAGCCACTCTGGCTGTTCCAGCTCAGGAAAGGAGAGTCCTTTGCTGCTCATGAAAGTTTTAATCTCTTCCAGACATGCAGCAAAACGTTTCAGAACCTCTCCTCTGGACAGCCACCGGACTCTGTTGTGCAGCAGCAGATCAGAGTACGTGCTCTCAACCTCATTAAGTAACGCACGGAATTGGCGATGATTTAAACCCTTTGCCATTATTTTATTGACAATCTGAATGACAACATTCATGACCTCTGTGCATTCTGGAGGGAAAGTTTGCGCACACAATGCCTCTTGGTGCAGGATACAGTGAATGCTCAGCAGCTTTCTATTCAGTGACTTCTGCAGCAAGACCACAAAGCCCCTGTGCGCTCCAGTCATACTCGGTGCCCCATCGGTAGCTACTGACACCAGGTGGGTTGTTTTTATGTATTTGGCTCGTAAACACTCAAAAACAGCCTCACAGATGTCCTCCCCACGTGTCTGGCACTTTAGTGGTATCAGCTCAACCATTTCTTCCTGTGGCCCAGCAGAATTCACATATCGACAGAACAGCGCTATTTGTTCAATACCATTTTTGTCTTTGGACACATCACAAGCGACTGAGTAGGTTGCAGCTGAATTGATGTCTTTAATTTGCTGTTTTGTGATATTTTCTTCCATTTTAATGGTTCTGTCTTTGACTGTCTTCGCAGAGAGAGGTATCTCTCTGATTTTCTGAACAATTTCACACTTGTTTTTAAAGTCCGCAAATAGGCGTTCTGAAATCTTAAGGAAAAATTTTTTCACATATTTTCCATCTGTGAACGGTTTCCCATGCCTGACTATTTCCTGAGCGGCCACAAAATTTGCATATTTAGTTGAATTTGCAGACTTCAACCACTTCTTAAATTGATTCTTCGTCAGATCAGCCTTCCGCATCAGTTCCTTAACAGCTTTTTTTCTCTCTTCTCCCTCAGAATATTTTTCAGCAAAGGCTTTGTGTGTATTATTGAAATGTCTTGCGACATTTGACCGTTTATTGTTGGCCAGTTTTTCTCCACAAATTAGGCATATCGGTAGGCCACTCTCGTTAGAGGTAAATTGAAAATGAATCTGCCCAAGCATCATTAAATGTTCTGTTTTCCTCAGATATTTTTCTTTTCTTACATTTCTCCATATCTGGCCTTGTTGGGGTTGAAAGTTGCGACAAAAAACAATAAAATATACTTTTTTTATTAATATCTAAATATTTAATATTTCAAGATCACAATAATCTTCCAATTAAAAACTAAAACACTTAAAAAATAACTAACACAAATAAAATACACGTAAATACTTTTTTAAAAGTAATTTTTTTCCCAAGCCACTCTGAGCCGCAGTGTAAGGAGAAAAGAGCCACATGCGACTCCGGAGCCGTAGGTTGCCGACTTCTGTCTTAGAGAAAATGCGGCATCGATAGTACTTCTGCCAGGCATGAAAATAAACTACTCCACACCGATATCGACCATTTCTCTGAGTCTTCCTTCTATTATTCTTTCCGGAATTTTCATTGTATGTGACATCAGCTTTATTCCTCGGTAGTTTCTACTGACCGACTTGAGTGTCCCCTTTGTTGTCGTAGATGAGAACCAGAACACTTTCATGCCACTCATTTGGTGTTGTACCTCCGTCCACGACCTCATTAAACCATTTCATTAGCAGTTTGATTCCAAATTTTTCCAAGCATTGGCAAACTTCCGCTGGAATATTGCCTGGCCCAACAACCGTTCCCGGTTGATCTTCCTCTGCGGGTTTCCAACTTTTTCCTCTGCTACAGCACTATAAACATCACATATTAACTCTTAATTTCGTATCATCTTTCTATTTGTGGTTCATAGCCGTTGCTGCAATACTCTCCCTCAAACGAGGCCTTAACTTCTCGAGGTGGTCGTAAGGCGTTGTTTTCGAGGAAGATAAGATCTGCTTTTAAACGCTGGGTCACCAATATTAAATGTTGTCAAGTGAAAACATTCATGATTTAGCGTTCAATCGCACCGGATGGCCGGTTGCGCCCAATTTACGCAGTTGATATACATATCCACTACTCCGTATCAGTTTGCTATTCATGATTTGTAGCCATTCTGTAGTGTCCCTGACAAAATTTCTGTGGATGAACTAAAGCGTTCAGAATACGTTAGGGGTTCTCGATTTTTTTCAGTTGTCGCATCAAGTCATAAAATCTTAAGATGGTTAAGGATCGTAACAAAAGAACAGAAACAGATTACTTAGAAAAAACAGAGCCATTATCACGAAATTTGGTGTTAACTGTAAAAATATTACAAACCAAAAGATGTCGTCTAGAAACATAGGCTAGTTGAGCCAGTTTTTACTTACAATTTCAAAAGGCTAGGTAAGGTTACCTTTGTACAGTCGTGTCGCATGTCCCCTAGTCTTACCTTCTAACATGTATTTGATCATGTGTAGCAAAACGGAACCATGTCTAGTTTTAAAGTTGCAGCTGATACGATTCAAAAAAAATTATTCGTCTTCTTAGCACGAAAACCAGGTCGTTTGGTTATCTACGTTTGTTATTGGCCCTAACCTAAACTACCATAATAACTTAATTGCAGGGGCTTGACTCCAGGTCAGTTTACCCTCCCCTGGCTTATGCCGGGACCAATTAGGAGTAGGCTTACCATACGTCCCGTTTTCGCCGGGACAGTCCCGTTTTTTCAGGCCTTGCGCCGGTCAAACGATCGAAAGTCACGGTAAATCAATCGAAAGTCCTGGTTTTTCATTCAGTCAGCCAGCATAGCTAGAACTACGGTATTTAAACGTTTGTCCCGGAAAGTAAAGGCATTATGACATGGAACTCTAGCTCGATGACAATTTGGGCAGGAAGTGACATAAATGGAGCAGCAAAGCAGATGATGACCTTTTTTGGAGGACACCCCCATTGTTGGTGGAATTTATCGATATGTAGTGGAACTAAGGTAAATTGCACCCGAAATGGAGGTGTGCTCCAAAAAAAAAAGGTCAACACCTGAATTGCCGCCGCTAAGTGTGTCCGGACTTTGCCTCGTCACCCATAGTCAGGCGTGTTGTCCTCAAGCGTTCCGTTTTTTAATCACAAAAATATGGTAAGCCTAATTAGGAGCATATGTGCAGTTATAGACTTAGGTCATATAAATAAAGCCTAAAATTTCAAAACAATTCTTTGCAATTTGACTGACTATTTTACAGCTATTTTTGTAAATACAACATCACTTTGGCGCTCATTTACAACTTTAAATATTTGCCCCACACTCTTAGCGAAATGAAGAGATAAACGTCTGTGAAGCTAGTGGTTGTAGTCCTGATTAAAGAGGAGGATAGTAGGTATTAGAGGCAAAATTTATGAAATCTAAATTTTTATGAAAATCAAAAGAAAAAGATAGTTTTGTCGATGACTAACAGTGTGAAATCGCACCAAGGTAGAAAAAATTTTTGCTTTAAAACGAGTGAATAGACCTCTTCGCCCATTTCTGGAATCACTACAAGGCTATGACCCTCAGCAAGAACCAATACCACATAAACTCCAACCACACGTCCAAGACTGGTCAAACAAACCCCTAGGACATGGTCTCCCTCGTAAAGCCTGGGTCCAACTAAACAGATTGCGAACCGGAAGAGGAAAATTTGGTGACTCAATAATGAAATGGGGATTTGGTGATGACAATCTATGCCAATGTGGAGAACCCCAAACTGCATGCCACATTGTCAATGACTTCAAATCAACAGGACCTCCTTGCAACCTAACCGATGTTGACAGCCCTATGCTCAAACGATATCTGATGAACTGCAACTTCTGATGAGATTGTCATACGAACGAACGAACGAACGAACGAACGAACAAAAACAATTACCTGAGGGGTCGCATCAAGTCATTTTATAGGTATACAACTAAGTACTTTCTTTATGTAATCGTAAAACTAACGCAATTTCGGCGCCCGGCTCATGGTTTTGCTTTGTGCCTATGTACACATACAAAAGGAGCGGATAGAGGTTTGCAATATAAACGGATCTTTGTGAGAAAGACAATCTTGATTCAAGAGTAGGACAATTGGGATTGGGGCATAGGAATCATGTTACCATTTACAACTTTACATTGCTGTTCTTTGGGTAATCCGACGCAGGCGACTAAACAATGCTCAACCGATAATTTTTTCGAACATAACTGACTGACAGCCCAGCCTTGCAATGACAGTTTGTTCCTGTACGCATGTCAATAATTTGACGCCCACTTACAACTTTGAATTTCTACCCCACTGAACTTAGTAAATGGAAGTGATAAAGTTGTGAAATTTTTAACTGTTTTAGTGTAAGTCCAGTCTTAATTTAGGAGTAAGAAGGTAGTAATCACTAGCTAGTTCATCAAAACCAAATTCTGAGAGGAAATTGATAGAACAAATAATCAATAGCCTACGCCATTGAGTAAAATCGCATGAGTGGAGGAAAGACTTTTTGGTTGAAAATGAATTAACAGGCCTATTGGACGCGATACATTTTGGAGGAAATGTGGTTTCTTTCGCCCTGGAATGGGCACGTAGGTGCATCCAACAAACTTGACCTCACAAACATCATTTCAAGAGGGATTGCAGCAAGTTGTGAAATAGGTCAAAAACTGAATAACCTATTTCTATGATCGTAAAAATACCACTGCTATATCATCCCCTTAATTTTGATATTGTGCCCGTGGACTTATTGCAAAAAACGGATAGAAGTTTGTGAAGTGATTGAGTGTTTGTGAGTAAGGCCAGTATTCATTCAAGAGCAAGATGATTGAGATTAGGGACGTAGGGGCTACACTTCAATCTGCAAACACTTTTTGTTACTGCTTTAAAAGATGTTAGTTGGATGAAGACGGAGCAGCGGGCTCAACCTTTATGTTTATCCTGAAAATAACTGAATGGACACCAGGCGGGGTAACGCCAATATAAAGTCCGCAAGTGTGCAATAAGATAACCAAAGTGCATTGACTAGCCCAGGTAAATTTCTACAAAGCTTTTAGGTATGGAACCCCAAATAAAAGGCTGTAAAAACGCTGCTGCTGGCAAGTCAGTTGCAAAGCATTTTTTTTGTGATTATCGTCTTTCATTAGGTCACATCTCTTTTTTGGGCTAGTAATGACGTTTTTGAAGAATGCCATTTCGTAAAGTCAATATAAATTAGCGCTTCCCCACCAGCAAATCGCAAAGGGCTTTTAGGTGGCCGAGAATCATTCCGAAATGTAACAGTTTTTTGGTGTGTAAGCAATCCAAAAAAGAAAGGCAAAACTACTTATAATGGTCTCTCAAAAAACAACGACAGTAAAGACAAGCTTCGAGCAGAAAATGCTGGTGAAGCTCTGATATAAGCTATCTCCCCGAAGATTGCAACAATTTTGTGTGGAGAAGCATTGTCGTGGTGATAAAAAAGCAAGACATCTTTTATTGGCTTGCCAGACCGCTTTTTATTCGGTTGTCTTTCGCAGTAGCTTTAATTACTCTGTTCCCATATTATTCAAATGCAATGCAGTTGAAGAATCAAAAAAAAATTTAACGCATTAGACTCGGACAAATACCCACCAGCGAATCTTGAAATTTTTAACGGGGTCTACTACAGTTTCACCTTCACTTTGAGGCTTCTTTTAAAAGGCTTAGAGAGAATATTTGGATTCTTTTTGTAATTATTTGCTTGAGGTTGGGAGACATCCCTCCTGGGTAAGAAGGAGTGCGTCATAATTCAGCCATAGTTGGCCCATTTTTGTATAAACTCTTAATTTAGGTCTGTTAAATGGTACGATCAAATTTTTTTATATTTGACAGCTGCCGACAATTAGCGACGGTCTTCCAAACTCGATTTTAAGTGGTCTGGTCGTAGTGAAAGGCAACGTAGCTGAGTTTACCGAGACTGGTGTGATATTTGAAGATGGGACAAAGGAGAATATAGACGCAGTGATATTTGCTACTGGATATATTTACAACTTTCCGTTTTTGGATGAATCAATAATAAAAGTAAGAAAACAGAGCATAACAAAACTGCCCGCTGTGGCACAAGGTAACAGAGTGTGTCACATGAGCTGTGCACCATAAGCTACTTCCGGGTGTGCTGCAAAGTTTTTACCGTTTTAAAAGATTTTTTATTTCTCACACATCTTTCACAAAAATGCGAACACGAGGGTTTCTTATTTTTATTATTGTAATAACAATGACTCAATTGCTTAAGCTTGTTTATGTGCTACACTATATGCATACCTTGAGCCTGCAGTTTAATCATTACTACTAAATGTGGCATAAATTATTAACGTTTTACCAAGCTTTCATTTAGCAGCCCAGTTTGGAGATGCAGCTGTTAATTTTTAGGGAGTTGGTGTACGGAAGTAAAATTTATAGTGTTCTGGAGTGCCTTAACCAAGAGAGGTTCAAAACCACGGTATCAAGGAAAAGTAGATTGCAAAAACAATTGTTTTTGAGCGAAATTAGCCTGGTGAAATACTCTTTCAAACTAATTTTTAATGTTTTTTAAAGCTAGAATGTGTTTGAAATATTAAGTGGAAATTCACTAAGCACTAAACAGTTAACAAGAAATCGAGGCTCTTAGCATAGGGGCCATAGGAATATACTATATGAGAAACCGAAATCAAACCTTGAATAACAACGATGTTAGTCTCTATCTACATTATTTCTCTCTCTATTGGCAGCACTATTGCTATTTCCTCTTTCTCATCTTCCCAGCAGCTTTCCTCTTCATTTAACAGTAATACTTTGCATTCTTCACAAAATTCAACAGCTTTTTTTTTCTTGTTGTTACCGAATCCTTTTCGAGGGATCGGGGCATGGCGGGAAACTATGGAGTCCCAGAATCCCGGCAACTCCTTAGGGCCTAGATCAGAGGTCGTAAAGAGAGAGAAAGAGGTACCAAAGAGCAAGCGGCGCAAAGAGTCCGTAGCTGGACAATGCAGAATGAGATAAAAAGTGTCCTAGGTCTGGTTACCGCAGGCGCTGCATGAAGGATCCCCAACTCTGCCAACGCTAGAGAGATAAGAGTTCTACAGAAGGCGGTGTCCGTTGTAGCAAAGATGAGAAAGGACACAGCGAGCGTGACGAAGAAGCACAAGTTCCTCAGTGGAAACCGAGGGAACCTGTGTGTCGAAGAATTTTGATGAGACAGTTTGCCTTTAGTCCAAGAGAAGACTACATATGAGAGATCAAATGAGAAAGACTACAAGGGACAGTAGAATGCAAAAGTAGCGCACCCCACCTGGCCAACTCATCAGCCGCGTCGTTTCGTAGAGAAACGAGTATCCGGGGACCCATTGTAGCCTGATAGTAAAGGAGCAGAGAGAAGACAGCGCCTGCCATATGTGCCAGAGAGTTTGAAGTGAAGGAAAAAACAAAGGAGAGGACAATGCGGCGATGACAGAGCGAGAGTCTGAAAAGAGGAAAAGAGAAAAGAAACGGCAGACCAAACTGAGCCTGCCGAAAAATAAAGGGCGGCCTCAGCGCCACAAAGTGAGCAGTTAGTACAGTCGCCAAGTCGCCTTGTCAAAAAGGAAAAGGAACACAGTCATTATCATTAGTTTAGATTAGGATATCGTGAGATGGGAAAAGGTCAAGGTGAGTGAGAGTCGCACCTTGGCGAGAAAGAGGAGGGTCAGAGAGGGAGCATGGAGTGGAAAGAGTCAGTTCCACACAGTAGGAAGGCGAAATCGCAGAAGGAGAGAGAAGACAGGCAAAGAAATTCTTCTTAGGAGAAAAAGGAGAAAGCATGAGGGGATTAGTGGACGCAAAAACTCTCCAGGAGGATCTGGAGAGTCTTGGTTTCACTCTAAGTCTGGCCAAACCTGAAATAGGAAAGAAGGTTGAGAGGAAAAGGGCCCGCTCATGAGAAGCCAGAGCAAAATTAGTCAGAGCGACTCGTAGGGAAGGTAGAGACGCGTCAGAGAGGAAAAGTCGGATAAAAGAGGGCAAGAGGCAACACAGGTGATGGCGCGACTAGTCGCTCGGTGAAGGCGTTCCAACTTAGTAACGTTCGTTCTTTTGGTTGATACGACCGTTGATCACATTTTGTAATATTTTATCATATCGAAGAGTATGTCCAACTCATAAATACGGTCTTATTGTTTTAATCAAACACCTCCTTTTATACACAATCTTCATCTTCTCATACCTACGATGTTCTTCCAATCGATCTTTTCTCTCTTTATCCTTACTTCATATACAACTACTCTTCTTGTGTTCACATTTCGAAGTGCCAGCATCTTGCACCATCCAGCTACACACTCCACGTCGAAAACCTTATCATTCTCTCTCGTATTATCTTTTCTAACAAGCTACTAAAAATTCTATTCTTTCTCAAAACGTCGCTTCTGCCATCGCAATTCTTCTTTTCATTCCTCTCAATTTTTACTCTTTACAAGTAAGCTTTCCACATGTTTGAAATTGAGCGCCTGCTCTGTTCTTTGCCTATTTATCTTAGTGTTTCCGCGCGCTTTTATTCTACAGGTGAGTATCACTTTCGTCTATGCTAGCTACAGCCAATTACGTCAATATCATCAAAGAACTGACTTTGACTAGGATTCGAATCCAATGTCAACATGTCCACAGCAGCATTTTGGTAGATCACTTAAGTTTTTACTGAATTTTTTCGTTACGACATGAAAGTCAGGGGTTCTTTTGATACAATTAACGAGGATTATCAATTCGAAGTAAGTTCATTTGTCAAAAGTTCTATTGCCAAGCAGTATGGTTGGCACTATTGTCCTAGTCAAGATAAGGATTCAGTCGAAACTTTTACGTTGCCAAATATCTCAGTTTAGCACCTTAAAGTGGCTGAGAGAGATTTCGCGTTCGAATCTCACCTCAAGTCACTCCAATGCTACTTTTTGCTAAAGACATAATTGACTGTCTTATACAGAGATTAACAATTCCATAAGTCGGCGTTTCTTCTCAACGAAACTGGGTAAAACAAATAACACTCTTGCTTTTCATTAGCCAAACTACAGTAGCTGCCTTCGGTCAGGGCATGCACAATGCGAATATTTTAAAGTGTTGTTACCAAAAGCACGACCCTTTACTATTTGTGAGATTCTTCCATTATTGGTGCCTTAAAAACGGTGTTCAATCAAGCTTAGGCAATTAGGATGAGGACTAAGGAAAATGAAGCAAGTATCTAAACCCTCTCACTACCTTTTAAACTACAGTAAGGAAGTAAATCTCCATAGTGGTACATCTACAAGTATATATTGTAAATATCTGCTTTTTCTACGTTGGTTTTTCAAGGTACGCAAAAATATTTGTCGATTGTATCGCTACGTTTTCCCGCCTCATTTGAAACACGGCAATTTGGCGATTATCGGCAACATTATACCCCTTGGAGCGGTCAATCCTATTTCCGAAATCCAATGTCGATGGGCAACAAGATTAATTAAAGGTAGGCCTGTGGAGCAATGTTGGAAAATAATAATTGCTGAAGGCAGTTGTTGGAAGTAGGGACGTTAGCCTTATAAGAGACTTGAGAATATATAATTCGAAAATTTGTAAATGCCTTATAGGTATTCATCAACACAGGCATCAGCAATTAAAGATCTCGATGGTGGAAGAAACGTTTTATCCAAAATCAAAT
Organism: Trididemnum clinides; assembly: GCA_963675345.1. Lineage (NCBI taxonomy): Eukaryota > Metazoa > Chordata > Ascidiacea > Aplousobranchia > Didemnidae > Trididemnum > Trididemnum clinides. Next base: position 18,269,965 of record OY776291.1, read on the forward strand.
AATTTGTGTTGAACATAGGCTTACACCACATCAAGAAATTTTAGTTTTTATTGCGCTTTGAAGCATGTGATAAACGATAGCTTATTACTTGCGAAACACACACACACACACACAAAAATAAGTTATACTTACGCATCAGTTATGCATTGTTTAAATGTTCTTATTTTATTCTTACTTCAGCACTAAAAGTTGGCAACTTGAATCTGTTTTTGTTTAAAAATTTCACTAGATCATTTCTGTTTGAACATTGCTTCTATCATGATTAGGGTCATGTACTGACTCAAATTTTGTCCAACATTTCATAATCTCTCGTTTCAGGTAATCTTAAGCTTCCATCTCGCTCATATATGGACCAATGGGTTGACGAAAAACTGGCAGGCATGCACAAAGTATTTTACAAATCACAACGTCACACCATGCAGGTGAGGAAAGTAACGTTAAACGGGGATTTAGGAGGTACTTACGAATCTGGACCTGGGCCTAAAATCTTTTGGGGCCAAGAGTTGATTTAACTATCCGGAGTATTTTGGAAATACCGTGTTCTGTTCCAAAATAAGCCCACTACCTAAAACCTGAACCAAGTGATTAGGACAACCTAGAAGTCTGGGAAGCTAATTTTAAGACATCTGAAACAGAATATTACCTTAATTTTTGCCCAAAACGATCATCTTTAGCAAAATTCTGTGAGAACTCTAAAACAATGCGTTCTTAAATTCTAAATTTCATCGAAGAGCAAACGTTTTTGTCAAAATTTCTGATCAATTTTTTGAAAGTTTTTTTTGATGCCCAAAACTTCTGGTACCGACCGCTGACCAACCTCTATACGTCCCTGGGTGAGGATTATTTGTTTTTTTGTTTTTCAGGTGGCCTGTATTCAAAAACTTTGACCATTAACTGTAAAAAAAATTTTCCCGGTTTTTAAATCCAGTTAATTAATCTTTTCTAAATTAGGGCATTGCTTTTGCAAAGGAGCAAATTGTGTGCCTGTAATTCAAGACATGTCAAGAGCTAAATGAATGAGTTAATATGACTTGCCTTGGCATCGAATCAATTGAATACAGATGTAGCTATGAATTGTAAAGTGAGAACAAAAACTCAATAAGCTAATTTGTAGGCTAGATATCAAAGAAATCATAGGAGTAACGCATTGTTTTTTGATTACTGGTAACTGCTGACGACATTAGCGTCTCACGACAAAGGTGAAGACCTTTTTTTGGAGATTAACGTTTTGAAAGAGGCTATTTGCTTGTTATCAGATCACAACCACAGTGAATGCCTTATTTCCAAGCTACTCTTCTCTCAAACTGTGGAAATGAAGGAGGGCCATGGCATCCTTAGAGCAGAAAACTCCTCAGTGCTTGAAACAAGAGCCGCATATAAAGGTTTCACTACTTTGAGATTGTGTTTCCTTTTAAATTCTTTATTGCTGATTAAATCTTTGCTGTCTTTTTTAAGGTTGACTACGTGAATTACATGGATGAAATAGCTGATGAAATTGATGTGAAACCAAACTGGATGAAAATCTTGAAAGAAGATTTCAAACTGGGATTAAAAGTAAGTTGGGTTGCCGGAAAGTATCAATAGAAAATTGAGATCCCTTCAAAATTTTTTCAGAGACCTGTATTTTCATGTTTCCAAAAAAACGGGTAACGTCATAGCAATACTAAGATAAACGTGAAAGCAAACTTCTGATTCTTCTGTGTGTGTGTGCAGTGCATTAACAATGTGAAAAGGTGAAAAAATCAAGAATTCTTTTATTTTAAAGTTTTTACAAAACTAAACCAATTAATGATTACTGGATATTTAGGCATAACACTGGACGGGCAGATTTAGTAATGGTTAGTTGTAGCATTAGCATAGCAAGGCATACCGAAAATTTTTAACTGGCTGTAATATGAGAGGACTTCATCAACAAGAACAACCTTCACTCCAACGCGACAGTAAGATGTAAATTATCTCAATCCCTTCCAGCAAGCGATTCGGCAGTTGGACAACACCTTTCAAGAAACAAAAATGTAAAGACAAACATTGTAAAGACAAACAGTTTTCCATTTTGGCGATCGGAAGAACACACTTCCATTTCTCTGTACTAGAAGCTACTTTCATCAAAATTTTCAAACCTGAACTTTGCCGCCAAAAAGAATTCGTCTACGCATTAAAGTTATCGCATTATTGATTTGGACAGTGTTTCTGATCAAAGCGGTTTACAATTCCCATTTTAATCGGAAGCGGACGAACTTTTCAACATTTCCCGCCAATCAGCGAATGCTACGGTATATATAAATATCTAGCCTCTATAGGCCTGATTCTAGCCATAGCTCCTGAAGAGAGCTAGACGAAAACGCTCGAGTTTTCACTTGTTTATGAAAAAGAGTGCAGGCTATGAGATCGCCGATATCAATAGCGATATTGAAGTTTTGTACCATCCACCAATTGTTGTATATCTTGCATATCTTGTAGATGCACAGATATAATAATTGCTAGTTGTAGCATTAGCATAGCAAGGTGTACCGTAAATTTTTAACTGGTTGTAATATGAGATAACTTTTAGTAAACACCGACCAAAAAAACATTGACAAATTTTGACTTTCCTTGCATGAGTAATTTGTATTGTCAGATAAAAATCAATTTCCATGAGGAACTAAACAATAGATTTTCTTTAACGAAGAAATATCATAATTTCGCGTTTAGCAACTTAAATTAAGTGCTATTATGATGATAAGACCGATGTTGTAATCCAGGGGCCGACTAACTACGTTCCACCTACAGCTTATTAACTTAGAAAATCGACAAAATAATTACTTTCAAAGAGCTGATCTCCTTAGAAAGGTCGTTTCAACACCACGGAAAAGAACAGACAGATTATAAAACCAAATCAAACCAAATTTGTGATTCTTGTGCTCACTATTCACCAGTCACACCCAGAGGTAATCACGCAGCGGTCCCACCTTTCAGTGCATTCCCTCTGCCTTATGATTTGGTATTTTTCATACTAGGCAAAGATTGAATATTTTCGTGCCGTATTTTTCTCTTTCTTCATTATATTCAATAAGAAAAGTTGGCATATTAATCCTTTAAAAGTTATATTTTTGGCTTTGAGAAAACCTTTGAAAGGCCTAAAAGCAATTTTTGCTTTGACCTACATGAAGCCGCCTGCGGTGCTGCCAAAGTATTACTAGTTTTACCGCAGTTACGAGTATAGTGCAGCAATCAAGTAGATTAACTCTCTAGAAGTATATTTTCAAAACTGTACGAGTATTAAACATGTAACCCGTGCTAACAAGCAATCCTTGTTTGTCAGCACCGATATGAGAGCAGGAACCAGGACAGGCTATATCTGCTAGAGACGATCATTACGTCTTAAATTATCAATTATTATACAGGTTCTGTATGGACCTTCTACACCTTACCAGTACCGTTTAGTGGGGCATGGAAAATGGCCTGATGCCCGAAAGACTATTATGACAGTGGACGAGCGCATCCAGTATCCTCTTTCGACCAGGAAAATGGATGGGTCTGAAGAGCAATCCTGGTGGAAGACTTTCGTAATACTTTTAGCTATTGTCGCTGCAGTAGGTTTGTTAGTCTAATTTGCTACCGCTGTTGCCTCATGTCACTTTCCAATTACTTTCACACTTATAAGGGTAGCCAGAAAGAAAGTTATGGGAGCACTAAAAGTAGCCTATATTTTGCTTAATTTTAATCGTCGGTCTTAATTTTGTTAGATGACTTTTTTTGAAAGCTATCGAGTTTCGCTGTTGGGAAAAGAGTGATAGATTTTATGTTAATAATTAAACAGCTTCAACCAATTTGAAATTTGTCTAAGGTACGTTAATTGTCTTATTTGACGGTTCTCACAAAGTTAAAAAACGTGGAATTACTTTCTTCAAATCTACCTCGCCAGTTTGTAGAGTTGCAACTAAGCATAGATATTGCTGAGAGGTGCCTTTCCCAAGGAGCGCGTAGACCACGAGCGGATGTTGCACTTGCTTCCTCTTGATTGCAAGCCAGCTACTTGTGGCATTGATCTACCAGAATTATGCGTTGCGACGCCTCATTGGTAGTCTCTGGTTAATCCCTTCTTGCGTCGTAACTGTTAAATTGTTAAAGAATTTCTTTTATTGGAAGCACATTATAAGTAGACTATCTCTCAAAAAAGCTGTTAGCGGCGTTTCTACAGTCAACATTTTTCGATAAAATGAAGAAACCCAAATTAGCAATTATTCTTTAATTACGACGTCATTTTGTTTCTTAAAAAGGTGAAATTTCTTTTAGTTGATAAGTCGGGTGCTAGCTTTCATTTAAGCGAAAATCGGCTTTCCTCCATCGAGAAAAATGAATCAAAAAATTTATCTTCAATTATGACGACATCATGACGTCATCAACCGCCTTAATACTCTCATCGCAGTGTGGTGATCGATTGAGCTAAGTCTCATAGTTGTAGTTTTGGAAGAGTTACACTGAGAGACACTAACGCGCTTCACAGTCACCCCGGGAATCTATAGATGAGAAGATCATAAACGAGAACAAATTTTAACTATTTGATCAAAATTTTAGTTTTGACTTCTATTCATTTTTGATGACGCGTTAAAATCAATCAATCATTTTTGGGAGATATCATTACTTGTTTCACGAACGGTTTTCTACAAACTTTCCTCAGATTTGATCCCCGGCTTACAACACTTAATCAAGTTCCTGACTGTCAATTTAACGCTTGATTGCAAGGCGCTCAGTTACTTTGCGTTGCACAACCCACATGACCTGAGGCACTAAACCTAAGCTTGCTTCACCGTGCTGACAAGCGTTTAGGTTATGTATATTTTAGATTGCTTTGCACCAACCACTCAGAATTTGTCACTATAACAATTAGAAGGGTTATTAAACTACGATTTGTTGTGGCTGATTTGTTATTCACATCGAATCGAGTATGTTAACAGTTTGAGTTTTATTCAAGGATATTGGCAAGGGGACCGTGACCGTGGGCCCCACAAAATTAAAAAAATTTAATAGCCTATTTTAAGTGCGCTGATATAGAAACAAAGTTAATAAAAGGGAAGAAAATTGTAGCAGCCTATTTTGTTAAGCCCCCACCCTAAAAAGTTTCTGCCGACGTCCTCAGTTGTGTTGAGACGTTTTTCTCCTCTGCAGTGTTTATTTGTCATTTGTATTGTAATGCTTATTTGATTGGTTATAAAAGTTATAACCCAATAAAGGGCTCATGAAGTAATTGACGGATTCTGGAAACAAACTGTAGCCAATTACTTCTAAAACCACTCGTGTGATCGTTCAATATTTCAATCGTTGGTTTAGTTTATTTTGAACCGTGGCCATGTCACTATTTTTAAATTTAATCAGAATTTATTTCATGTCCATGTTTTTGATGTACCTTATATCGTTTTGCCATCGTCTTCTTTTTCTGTTCACTGTTGTCGAATTTTGTTTTCTTTCATGCTAATTTGAGCAAAAGTGAAATGAATAAATGAATGCTTACATCGTCGAAATTCACCTTAGAATATCCGAGTTCTCCTGGCTAGGCCTACTTGTTGATCATTGTCAGCCGCTGCAGTTGGCCGAAGAAAAGTTTTTACTGATCGTCGCCTGAATACGTTGCTATACAAAGGGCTACCAGTCTTGTAAGATATGGGATCATCGTTAAAACAGCCCATCACCAACTCAGCCGGTTTATCTCACAAATTTCGTAATTCAGCACTACTCTTGTTTTTTTCATTGCAACAAAAGTTCCGCTTTGATTTTGATTTTTATATAAAAAAGTTTTATTTTCATCTTATTGATTCTGCTTATTGCATTTCTGCGGAGCAATTACTTTAACAGCAGCCTATGTTTCAACAGCACACCTGACCTTATTCCTAATGGTACAGCTGAGACTGTTTATCTTAGTTTTGTTGCGTAGGCCGTAGCAGGTTATGCTATACCTCGCTGGAAACCAAAAAAATAGTAATTAAATAATGGGACCAGTGGCGTACGCAGAAAGTTTCTGAGGGGGGGTAGCCAAAATATCCTCACAATCGTGTGACGTCACAAATCAACTTTTTGGGGAGTGCTGGTCAGTTTAATAACGAGAAACGAACACATCAAAGCAATATTGAAAGTCACGCTGAGACAAAATACTTTGTGAAGACCATCAAAAAAATATTACAGAATTAAAAAGCTTGATGAGGACGAGCGACGACTCGACGAGGTAATAACTTTGCAACTAGGTCATTTGTGAAGGAAGACAAACTAGAATAATAATCGATTTATTTTGCGTTTACTCAGTAAAAACGTACGTCCTTCTAAATCTGTTTGTTTGTTTGCTTGTGTTTCCACTTGGAAAATTGATTCGAATATACCTTTAAATTTTTAATCGCATTCGCTCCCACCGTAGACCTGTTTGAGTGACGTAATACGACGCAACACCGGGGCCGTAGCCAGCCTTGCCAATTTGTGGGAGCTAAAGAAAATTTTTTTTGGGGGGGGGGCTGAAAACAGACGTCCAAAACCTTTTTCAGCGGCGTGGGCTCGCACCCCCTTGCTGAGATATTCTCAGGTTTTTAATGATACAAAATCGTAAAATTTGGCTACATCTTATCCTATTACAGCCTGTCCCAGGCACGGATCTAGCATTTTCTCTGAAAAAAGGGCTAATAAATCCTTCCTTTGAGATCAAAAAGTAAAAGTAAAGATCAAAAATATTATTAGAAGTAAAAACGCCCAAATTTAGTTTAGTTTATGAGTTATTAATAACAAATTGATTATTACGCTTTAAAAGTGCTTTTTAGGGTACTGGTGAAATAAAAACCGCTTCAATAGAATGCTTACTAAAATTTGACTTCGTTTTTTTGGACATACAATTATCATGATATTCAATTGGACCTTTCGAACATGGGCCTACTTTAATTGCCGGTCTGATTCTGGCGATATCGGTGCTGTGATACCGTCCTTAAGTATCGACTGCCCTCTTCAGAGTTGGCTCATAAATAAGTTTCCTATTAGAACGACTTCCAAAACAATCAAATCTCTCTAGCGTTGACGCAGTTGATAGTGTAAGCAAATTTGAGCGATGTAAGCAAGGTTGAAAAAGAATAAAAAGACTAGCCTAACAAAAGACAAAATCACGTGTTTGGTTGAGAAACAGGCAGAACGTTTCGCAATTAGCTGATAACAGCCACTAAGCTCAATTTTCCAGTCGCTCATGGCTGTGTTGGATTGCAGGGGTAAAAGGCTTCTGACGTTGCTCCTAGCTCTCTTTTTCAAAATTAGGAGCTCAGCTTGCGTGATTTGACCACTTAATTCTTCACAATGTCATGGCAATATCTTCCTAGGACTGCAATGTTGATGTGCATCGGCAAGAACCACTGCAGTCCAGTAGGCGATCTTTAATAGAAGGCCGGGCAGTCAAAGAAAGCTTTCCGAGGGTCGGAAAGTTGTATTAAATGAACGATATTGTGCGAACCAAGTGCAGCGGCAACACAAAAAGGTCACGCTCACTTGCGTGATTCCAGCGCTGGCGGCACCGTTCAACTATCACAGCAAAAACCTCTAACGCTAATTCAAAGCAAGTACCGATATCAAGAGCTCAACCAGGATGTAATTTAGTGGCGTACGCACGGGGAGTGATTAGGGGTCAAAACTCTCCATGAATACTGTATGTATACAATTTTTTAGCTAAAAAATTAATGCAACCTTTCGCCTAAAATTGTTCTAGAAAGCAAGAAAATACGTTTTACAGTGATTTCTAAAATTTTTCCAGGAGAGTATGTTTCCAGATCCTCAGAATAATGTGTCTTACACATTCTTAATCAGAGAAATTAAAGCCCTCCTCATGACAAATTTCTGCGTACTCGACTGGATGTAACAATTTAGTAGACCCACCGCTAATTTCAGATAAGAGAAGTACCTCTAACTGGTGGTAACTACTACACCACGGCGCTGATTTAAAGCCGCCACCAAGAAACGGATCAACAAGAAGTTGAGGCCGAACACTTTCTTTCTAAGCTATATTGAGTTGTGTACCCCCAACCAATTATTGTGTGTCTGCGGTATCGGTAAATTTAACGTTATTTTTACCTGTAGCTCTCATCTCATGATTTAAAACAGAAATTTGGTATTTGTCGTACCGACGTGGAAACATGTACAGGTCTTTACTATAGCTAGTTTGTGTCTCGCCTCGTCTCATGATCTTAAGGGTTCACACTGACCGCGGTTATATGACTATTCCGTCCATCTACTCTCCCACACTAATTACTCTTTCAGAGATAATAGACAGCTTCTATCTACAACTCGGCACTACAACACGTGACATTACTGCTGGCAAAGATATTGCTCCAATGAGTGACTTTGATGCACGCATTGGCAGTGACGGCTCTTCTTTTAATATTGTCACGGGGCTTTACGGCATAGGTAAGATGAAAGATTATGGACAACGCTTACTCGCACTCTGCGCAAGTCACAGTCCGTTTATTACAAACACGTATCGCATAAGTTCTTTAAAATAGCAAGTTACTTCAATATATCGACGCACTTAACGTTGGCTTCAATTAGAACCACGTATAAGGAAGCGGAAGCGGAAGCTGGAAGCGGAACCGATGGAAGCAGTCCTTTTTCTGTGGAAGCGGAAGCGCGAAAAATCCACCGCTTCCGCTTCCACATAGGAGGGAAGAATAGAGAGAGAAAAGAAATTGGTTCTGCTATCCTTCGTAGAAGAACGAATAGGGGGAACATAAACTTTAAGGAATGAGAGCGAGGAGAAGTTGTTTAGAGAGATGTTGACCCCTACATAATCAGAGTAGGAGTCAAGCGAAGAAAGAGAGGAGGTAGAAAGCTCAGAGAAGGATAAGCCTTGCTTGACGAAAATGATGACGCCGCCACTAGCGTCTGCGACATCAGTAGAAAAAATACCAAATCGAGAGTGGGTGCCATGAGATCGCAGAGCAGAGAATCCAGGGATTTGAAAAGAGGAAGACAAATTAAGGTTAGATTCCTGGATATATATAAGTTCAACGGGATGAGACAAAATAAAGTGTGGTAGTTTAGTGCTCCTGGCTTGGAGACCCCCAGCATTCCATTGAAGAACCCTGAGAGAGTTAGAGAGGGGAAGAGAAAGCAGGAGGTAAAGAGAAACAGCCAGGAGCATGAGGCGATGGTGAGGGTGCAGAAGGAGAAGATACAAAGTGGGCGGAAAAAGGATAAGAAGTTTGAAGATGAGGGTGGGGTGCAAGTGCTGCATTAGCAGAAGGGGGCCAGATTGAGCAATGAAGGTATACCGGCTGGAGGAGTCCGAGGAGAAAGGCACAGTGCTGGTAGATGTAGGATCTCAAAAAAAGCAGGGAGGAAAGCTCCAGGAGTGAGAGCTGCAAAGAGTTCTGAATCTAGAAGAGGAGAGTAGTGAGCACTTTAAATGAACCCAATTAGAGCAAGTGCAGCATTGCACTGACCTACCCCGCCAGGTCACATTTCCAGCGCACACTAAATAGGGAAAGACAGGGCAAGGGTTAGGATGAACGTTGCCGCTCATCAGGAGAAGGAGAAGAATATAAAGACGGGCAAGAGAAAGGCAGGAGTAGAGAGAAGACAGGCCAATCTAAAGAGGCTGCGTGCTACCCTTCTGCGGTCGTTCAGGGGGCTGCACGGCAAAAAAATGGTTTGTGTGAGAAGAGTGCCCGGGGTAACTGGGACCCTCGGGAAGGCCAACAGCCATTTTGACCCAACCCAAACGGGTCGGGGACCGCACCACCACGTTGAGGCGGCTGTTGATTGGTACAGTTCAATTTTGCTCGCTTTACATTTACATACTACATATACGACAGAAATTTCGCGCTTCACTATCCAAAAAGATTAGAGTCAATACGTGCGATGGCGCGATGGCGTAGTGGTTAGAGCGTCCGCTTCGCAGTCGGTAGACCAGGGGTTCATTTCCCTTGTCGAGTCATACCAAAAGACTTTAAAAAATGGCATCCGCAGCTTCCCTGCTTGGCGTTCGGCGTTTAGGGGAGGTTGTGGAGAACAAGTCCGCAAGTTCGCTTGTTGTGTCCTTGGGCAAGGCACTTAACGGGACGCCCCGTCTTTATGACGAAGACAGGTGGCCCATAAACCTCGAAAAAGGCAATTTCCAAGCGAGTGCGGACTTCCCGTCCAAAGTATAGCGATACAATTCGCTTTCTCGTGAATGGAGGATAAACATGGCAAATAAAACAAAACAAAACGTGTTTTGAGGACGAACAGAAGGTTCGTAATGATGATTAGAGTTAAAGTTAACTCAAAGTCAGAGTTAGTTAAGGATAGAGAGGGAAAATCAACGTTATACGGTGTAATTTGCTGTTGTGACGACAAGTTATTGTCGAGAGCTGTAATATGGAATCATACGGTATAGATCTGAGAAGCATTAAGTTAACTGTTGTAAAAGTAGTTGTAAGTAGTGAAGGAACTTGTAATAACTGTCTATTTGTTGAAGTGCTTAATTATTTTTTGAATTGTAGTAACGAAATATTTGATTTTCTTGCAAGCAGTTCGTGATTTAAAAATTTTTGTTAGTGGGAGTTCCGTGACAAATGCGAAAGTACATTAGGGGCTCCGCGATGACAAAAAAGATTGAAAAGCACTGTTCTACATTCAGCACGAGCTCTGATATCTAAGAAAAACAAATACAGAGTAGATCGAAACAATAAGCTCAAGCGAAGAAGGTAAAGTAATAGCAATAAATGAAGGTTTTTGTTTTCTCAAAATGATGAAGTGTAGGAGAAGGCAGGCTACAAAGCCACAAAAGTTAAAAAAAAATTATCAACGATCGTTTTTTTGCTGGTGGAAGCGGAAGCGGAAGCGCAAGGTGTGGAAGTGGAAGTGGAAGCGGAAGCGTTTGAAAAATAACCGCTTCCACATCCCAGATTAGAACACATCATAATTAGGAGAAATCAGCTTCGTGGGCTCCAGCAGTGTTGCAGCGTGCTTTCCGCTGATTGGTGTTCTGATCATGCGCGGGTACGTTACAAACTCAAGGTCCTGCCTGAAAAGTTCCATCGTACCCACGCAAAGCCTACTCTTGATCACCATAAGGTGAAATGTTTTTTATATTTTGCCAATTAAGACGAGCTTTGACGGGCATAGTGGTACGAGCATAGCGCAGAGATAGGTCAAAGCGATCTTGTAGATGAGACGCGTTCCGATTGGCCGTGATGTAAGGATTAATTCTTGAAAAAAATGGGTCACTTATTATAAAATCTTACACAAATGAGTAAACTTTGGATTACATCAATTTACAAGACGTTTTTGAGGCGGGATAAAGATGATGCGGTAAAAAGAGCATTAGATTTTGACGTGCTTGCGCTCGTTAGGTTTTGACTGCTTGATTTCGTTTAAAACTTGTTTAGTTCAGAATCGTTCTTCAGTTTTCGATGTTTTTTGCGCAATATTCCGTTTTTTATTATCCGTGCGCGAAATATTTTACTTTTTCTTTTGAATCGCAAAGTTTTTATTCAAGTTTTAGTTCAAATTTTGGTTAAAAATCGTACGTTTAAGTGAAGATGCGATTTGCGAAATGTTTTGAAATAAACTTGGTTGTTTCGGCGAACAGCGTCGGCTTGAATAGATAAACCCCAAAAATTGTTGTAAGATTTTATAGTTTGTAGTAATTGAGGTCATCAACGTATGGTGCTTGTTGGATCCAACTAATTATATCCTCTTTTGCTCAACAGGTTGTTCAAAAAATGTTTTGTCAAAATTACGGTATCACTTACTCAAGCAATCTGGTTGCTTAAAAAAAACACCCCCAAAAAAATTCGACATGTTCAATCCAGTATTCGCTCTGGAAATCCAATTTTTTTATATCCGGAAAATCCCCTAAATTAGAATATGCGTTTTTTGAATTATCGGCTGTTTTAATGTTAGTTTTTTAAGTTTTGCTTTCTGGATGTCGTTTCCGTGCATACTTTGATTTATGACGTCATTCTCGTTTGAGGGCAATTTCCTTTTAGAAATAACTTAGACCTACAATTAACAATTCAGAAACTTTTTATGACATCCTCGATACAGCCTATTTTTAATTATATAGATAAAAACAGCAATCACTATTTAAAAACATAGTAGTTGCAATAGGTGAACTAACTTATTATCCAATAAATATCAAAGGAACTTTTGAAGATAAAAACAAGTAACAATACTGGCGAAAATGTGATCATACAGCGGTTCAATAAAACTATAAGTAGGATACTTTCAGCCCAATGCATTACGAAGTTTTGTTGTTATATGTCATTGGTCAAAGGTCTTCGCAAAACTTTATAACCTTTAATGTTTGTAACCAACTTTTCAAGTCTCATACACCGGTAACTTTCAAACTAGTGCAACTAATCAGCGGAGGAACTTGAAATTTGCAGATGGCGGAGGCTTGTGCCAGCGACTCCATCTCTCAAAAACTTTAAGTTTAAGTTTTTTGATGACTCCAGGATATGGCTTATGTGCGCCGCTATAGTTGAAATTTGACTCATTCCTATCTTAATGCGGAAACTTACCACTGCGAAGTCTGTGAGAGTTCGCTGGTTGGAATTTTACAACGCAGAGTTTAACACTAAAATGAAAAGTTGCTGAAAGAATTAGGGGATTGGCACAAACACCACACCTGCGTGTTCTTTATAGAGTTATGGCAAAGATGCAAAATTTTAGAAAATGACCCAAGTATCATTTAAGTACTGGTCTACAACAGGCTGAAGCCAACAAATGCATGATTGGGAAATAACTGAAAAAGTGTCTGGCTATGTGCTTTCATATTACTGCTTTTAACACCTCTTTTCTTCGTATGGGCACGATCTTTCATCAAGATCTTTGTGGCAGATAGATGGCGGGGCCGAGCCGTCTACCTGTCGTACAGGTAGTAGCCCAGTCCAACTGAAGACTTAAAAAACGGGCTCATAACCTGAAAAGCTTTTCCAAAGTGAAATCATGCCCTCACGAAGAAGCGGACGCGGACCAAAATCTACTCTTGCATGGTCTAAGCAGACCGGATGACCGCCACAATATCATGTACACATCGCACGCTTTACCTTTCCCTGTTTATTCACAGGTGGCATTTCAACAATGCAATGCGATGACACTTTGCAGTAGAATTCATAACGCAGCTTAACGGACATCACTCGTAAATAAACACGTCATTTAAAAATAAGCACATTATTTAAATTATGCAGAATTCATTGACAGATCAACAAAGGATCAAGCGACGGAACATACAAGTCGCTTCGCGCGCCAAATGATTTTGTTCCACCGGCTGTAGGTTGTCGACCCCTGTCCTCGAATCTTTACTTCGGCGCTTATCTCTGTAGATTGCTTGTCGCCATCAAATATTTGTGACAATCCAGTCCGTGTTTTTAAAAGCATTATTTTGGGATGCCTCTGGTCCACAACAACGAAAATCCGTAAAAGTTCAAATAAAACACAGTGCCGTAGTACAACATACAGTGATGAAATCTGCTATAATGAAAGTAGGGACAGAGCTTAATATGATTGCACACACATTCAGTTGCATATAATTAAACGAGATTAAGAACACTCGGACATTTTACAAATTGGCATTAAAAATTCTGTTAATTGCAGAAAATAACCCTTTCTTTTTTCCGCATTTACGCTCACACATAAGTGGTGATAGAAAGGTTGAACTTCGCTCTGAAAGTGCTTTGCAGAAGCTATCGAAACAAACTCATCAGCAGCAGCATTTTTTGACGCCATAAGAAAACTGATGAAAAGCTATTGATACAACCAAATGTCAATATTTTCAAAGCTTCTGTTTAACACTTCTGCTCAGAGCAAATTTCTTTTCTCTCTAATCTGATTTATAATTTCGCCTTAAGCCTTTAACTCTTTTGCTCCCGCGTGAAAAGCGAAAAAAAATGTCCCAAAACTGTCATAATCAATGATAATTATGTACCTCAAGTTTGTTTGTAAATCATTACTCAGCTGTCTACTTCTACATTAAGTGTGATATATCGTTGAAATCTACATTTCTTGAGGATTTCAAATAGAAAAAAAAACATTTTTTTTGAATATGCAAATGAACCCCATAACTGGGGGGTACTTGTCTTCAAAATTAAAGAGGTACCCTCACCTCAAAGATCACTACAGATTTATTTTTCAACCAATTTTTTTAGAAATGGTCGCAAAATGATGCTAAGGAAATAAGCTTTCAAGGTACATCACTCAAAACTTACCTAAAAGCCTAGGTTTTCTACAATTTGCTACTTTCTGAGGCACATGACCTTTTTTTTGACCGGTACCAAACTTTGGTAGTTAAATTTAGTACCTAAAATATGATCAGTCATTATCTGCAAGAGGTTAGCCTAAACCATGTAACATTATGTATTTTTGAACAGGGAATTTCTTCAAGATTCAGAAAATATTAAGTTTAAATAGAATATGCTGGCACTGACAATGAAACAGCCGCTTGTTTACACTCTTCCCATTTCTTGAGAAACAAGGGGGATACAGCAAACTTTGATTTAGAGAAGCCAAACTTCCGCTAGCTTTTAAACTTGTATTTCGCTTCTTGTCTCCTTGGAAATTTGATACAAAATGACTTTAGTGGTGAAACATTTGCAATTTATTTTATCTTTTTATAGGGTGTAGTTTTTCTAAAAATTATAATGTAGTGAAGGTCAGTCAAAAAATTTTGGGGGTTTTGAACTGACATGATGTACAGTACTCATTTTTGATCAGTAAATATCATATACCACTTAGTCTAAACTATTTAAAGTTATATATTGCTGGAAAGCAAATTTCCTAAGCTTTCAATTGAGACTGGTATTTAGCAATATATCATATTTTTTACGCACTAAATTTACTTTTATCTACTTATCATTCAAATTTGTTTGGGGGGGTTTTGAGACCCCTAAAAAATTTGGAAATTTAAAAACGTAAAATTTATCATTATCGCTTGAAATTTTGTCAAATGATGCCCCAAAAGAGTAGTTTTCAGACTGTGTTAATGATAAAGGGTTTGGTTTTGTGGTAAAGATGTAATCTCAATTTGATTTTAGTGTAGTTGGCACGTGCTGAGAATTTGGCCGATTTTGTCGTCTGCAACTGGGTTCTTGGTCTTTTTAATCCTTTTTGGGTATAAAAATCCAAGAATTAGGGCACAAATTATACATCTCCCGATGCGTGAGGAAATAAGCGTGATCTTTTGAAAATTTTATGAAAATCGGATGAAAAATAAAGTCACAAATCGATTTTTTATTAAACTAATTTTGTAACTCAATTTAAAAAAATTTGAGGTAAACACTGAAAACACGAGATCATCAATCGATGATCGCGGGAGCAAAAGAGTTAATAACATATTTATATTTTGTTTTAAACACGAATCGTCAAAGATAATGTTTTTTGATAGGATAAACTCAAATTAGACTAGCCTAATCAGTAAACTATGAAATCAGATATCGGTATTTAGGTAGTGCAGTGAAAAATTAAAATATCAAATATGCTAAAACGACAACTAATAAAGCCACAAGCAAAGTCATCCGCCACGACTGCTCTTCTGTATCCGTTCTTCTGGTGGAAAGTGGATAGTGGATTCGCTCATCCACTGTCATAATGGCCTGCCGGGCTTCAGGCCAGCTTCCATGGCCAACCAAGCGATACTGATAGGGCGAAGTCGGTCCAAACAAAACCTAAAATTGAAAGTTTCAACAGATAGTCTAACGTAGCTCGCACTTGTGATATTTGAAAAGAGCGATTTGATTGTTGCTTATCTCTCTTTCCTCGGACAGAAGCACGCAACTTACTTTCAATCCCAACTTGAAATCTTCTCTCAAGATTTTCAACACATCAGGCTTGACTCCGATTTCATCGGCTATCTTGTCCATGTAACTCACGTAATCAACCTAAATCAACAAATGATCAGCATACTAAAGATTTTGATATGAAGCTAACGGTTGTAACTTGAAGTATCGGTTTGTCTTTCAATCTACAGCCCAGGCCTGTTGAGTCAAAAGCCAATTAATTCACGGCCCTTTATTTTTTTTCCAAAAGCTAGTTTACAACTCGTATTATGTAAAATAAGCATAAGCTTAAATCAGTAGCTTTTTAGCCTCAATACCCCCAATCCGGATTCGCGTAAATCTGAATGCCCCCAACTTCACAATTACCAAGTAATCTAATAACCTCTTATTCTCAAAGGTGGTGAAAGTAGTCTAAAATTGTACTTGAGTATAATTGCCCGCTTTGTTTCCTCCTAGGGTGCTCTCTTGACAAGAACCATAATTTGTGGACGAACTAATATATACTTGGTAAGCTAAAACAAACGAACACAAAAAAAATATCTAAATTATCTATTAGGGTTAAACACTTTCAAATCAAAAAGGTTAATGACAACGCAGCCACTGATAATAACTTACAGCATCTTGCCTAGTTAGCGTTAACATTAGCAGCTGGTTTTCAAAATTTAACCAAACAAGACTCACTTGGCTAAAAAATTCGCAAAAAATAAAAACTTAATTTCAAAGCTGATCTTTATACCAACATACCGCATTGCAATTCAACAATTATCATATTCTTAACGTCTCTTTTAAGTAAAAGTTATAACTAAAGTCGTAACTTCCTGTTTAACCAACTCAATCAAGTTGCTCGTTACTGAATCCTACGTAAGTAGTACTCACCTGTGGACGGCTTCAACTACCCTAGATAGAATAGTTGAAGCCGCCCACACAGCGAGTCCTTAAAGGCGATTAATGGGTAAGGGAGTGCCCGGGGTAACTGGGACCCCGGGGAAGGCCAACAGCCATTTCGACCCAACCCAAGCGGGGTCGGGGACTGCACCACCACGTTGAGGCGGCTGTTGATTAGTGTAGATTCTCTTTCCTTTTCCTTTTGGCAAAGGTGGCTCCGGCGTACTTGCCAACTGCTCTCTCTGTGGCACTGAGACCACTCTTTCCTTTTCGGCAGGCCCAGTATGTTCAAGTTTTTCCGCTGAAACCTGCGCCATTCTGCACGCTCTTTGCTGGTCTCGGCAGCACCAACAAATCTGCTATTTCTCTTCTCTTCTCCTCCTGTCTGACTCCCGTTCTGTCCTCTCCTCCATCTTTCCTCTCATCTCAAACTGTGTGGCAGATCTGGCAGGAACTGTCTTCTCTCTCCTCCTGTTCTATCCGGCTACAATAGGTCTCCGGACACTCGTTTCTTCCGGAAAACGACGCGGCTGATGAGCTGGCCAAACGGGAAGCGCTACTTGCGCCCTCCGCAATCTCTTGTAGTCTCTCTCCTCTTATCTCTCGTATCCACTCTTGTCTTTTCTCGGACTGGAGGCATACTGTCTCATCTAAATATTTTGACAAACAGTTTCCCTCGATTTCCACTGAGGAACTTGTGCTCCCTCGTCATGCTCTTTGTGTCCTCTTTCGTCTACGCTGCAACGGACACAGCCTTCTCTTAGGTTCTTATCTCTCTAGGATTTGCAGAATCGAGAATCCTTCCTGCAGCGCCTGTGGACACTCGTCCCAGGATATCTCTCATCTCATTCTGCACCGTCCAGCTACGAACTCTTTGGGCCGCTCGCTCTTTGGCGACTCTCTGTCTCTCTACGACCTCTGGTCCAGACCCTGGAGAGTTGCCCGGCTTCTGGGGCTCCATGGTCTTCCGCCATGGCCCCATCCCTCGGAAGGGGTCGGGTAACCAACAACAACAACTAATGGGTAACCATGCCGGTGAAGATAATCTAGGTGTAACACGGTAGGCCGGTGATTGCGAAGTCATCCTTTTTCTTCCTGACAGGAATGAATTCGCAAGTTTAGTCCGTGACGTGAACGCATGGGATTCGTGTGTTCTGTATTTGATGTTAACTGATTACGTTGAACTCTCAATTCGCAGGTTTAGCCCATTACAGGAACACTCGGAGTTTACGTGTTTTGTACTCGATGTCGAATATGGTGTAGAACACTGGATTCTCAGGTTTATTCCATGATGGGGACGCTCGGTATTTGCCTGCTTTGTACTTGATGACAGCTGATGGCATAGGACTAGAAATTCACGAGTGTTGTCCCTGGAGAGACCACTCGGAAGTTTGTGGGTTTTGTACCAGATGTTGGCTGATGGTGCAGGACCGAGAATTAGTGAGTTTAATCCCTGATGGGAAACATAGAAATTAGTGGGCTTTGATCTGATCTCGATTGAAGGTGTAGAACTCAAGATTTGTGAGTTTTGTCCGTAATGAGAACACTTGAGATTCGTGGGCTTTGTATGTGATGTCAACTGATGGTATAGAGCAGAAGATTTGCGAGTTTAGTCCTTCACGATAGCACCTGAGATTTGTCGATTTTGTAGGCCTACTTGATGTTGACTGATAGTGTGAAGCTCGGGATATGAGAGATTGGTTCCCGATGGTGGCGCAGTGGTTTTGGTACACTCGTCCGGGGATTTTGTGCCATACTGTCTCTTCTTGCACCAAGATTTGTTATGTATGTATTCTGTTCGTTTGTGTTTGTCTCCGTTGTTTAGCAGTGCAACTTGTAATGGACCTGACTAAGGCTTTGCCGGTTTGTAGCAATTCGTACTTTGTTCAACCGCAACGCTCCCCATATAAATAAATAAGCACTATTGCTTAACGACCACCTCTGCCTATTCTACAATAAAAATACTCAATACCCAAAAAAATTAATCTCAATACCAGCTGAGGGTATTGAGGCCAACTTTTAAGAACTCGTGGTCGAAATTCAAGCTAGGTGCAGACACAAACTGTTGATGGGTTACAATGAAACGTATTAATGATTACGTGCAAAACATGTTCGAAAACGTTCGTGGTTATTCAGAAGCGATGAAATTCAGTGAACTGCAAAGCATAACCTAGGTGTAACTACAAACAACGAGCACATTTTACATCAAACCAAAACCTGCCCTTTCTAATAACCGCAAATGTTTTCGATTATGTTTCGCAAGTAGCACTACTTTAGGCTACAAGTAGCGCTATTTTACAAATGGCATTTTACCGTGTTTACGTTGCATGTCTTGAAAAACTAATGGTTTTGCCGCACTATGATACGCCTTTAAAAAGAAATAATGTTTTCTTTTCAGTATGATATGTCTTTGGGAAGGAAAAATGTTTTCGTTGCGGTATGAATAGTAGTTGAAATGTTTTCGTTACAGTATGAAACAATTTTCAACACAGAAAAAGATTTTCGTGGCGGTATATGTCTTTGGGCAGCAAAAATATCTTCTATGCAGTATGAAATGTCTTTGGGAAGGAATAAGGTTTTTGTTACAGTATGATAGGCCTTCGTCGTAATCACTACTACATTTTATTTGCCACGTACTTTACAATTGGCACCCATAGGGGTTGGGTGAAAACAAACAACAAGAATAGTCTAAAAAGGTACTACCAAATCAATTGCGCGTGGCTACAACTCACCGTTAGAACGCGTTTACTTCATCTTTTAATGTCTACTGATCAGCTTTACCACATAAAATTCTGACTTCGTTAAGCTTAGTGATGATCGATCAACCAAATTGGGCTATGACTTTGTGACTTTGCTTTTACCATCAAAGACATCGTTCTTCACAAAGGTTCAAAACGTTCGGCAACCTGATAAAGTGGCTGGGAGAGCTATTCATTGCGAGAATAATGTGAGTTCAAACTGCACCATGGCTACGCTGTTGTGCACTTGGAAAAGGCATTTAACTGCACTCTCCCATACTTGGATGCACTGCTTGTGATAGAAATGCATTGTGTCAGCAACGCTGGCAATCCATAGCGGGACTAAAGACAACGCTGTTCTAACATAACCGACAAAGGATTTTCTCGTGAATGAGAAAAATATGTTTATGCTTAACCCCTAAGAAACATGGAATCGAAACAGGAGTAATTTCTGATGTACTGACACCGATTTGATTTCTTGGTTCAGAAACTTTTGAACAGTTTGAACGCCTAATCCCATTTACATAATTTTCGGTCTTGTCGCGCATGATGCGACAGACATTTCAATAATTAAGAGTTGTCTAGTTACATACAGACCTGCGAACACGATTGTTTACTTATATTACACAGGCTTTGTATGTACTACTCCTGTAACCTTGAACTTGTTCTGCTTCAACTACAGATTGAAGAGTTTTTCTAATACTGCACAGAATGTAACATTTATTTATAGAAACCAAAAAAACACTTACAGAATATAATTTTAGTTGGGCTTGTTGAAACAGGCAACATTAACACTTAGCCTATTAACATGCAAGCTTCAAACAAAAAATTCTGGCGCGCAAATCAGAAAATTGTCGAGTTAAATTAGTGTAAATGCAATCGGATGATCCGCATGACTCAGGCCAAAAAAATTCCAAACCAGCGGATTTTTAAAGTGAACAAGACATGTAAAAGGCAAAGTCAGTGGCTTATGAGCACATTTTTGATCCTATCTGCTCTTTGTTCCGCCCCAAGAACCGGAATGACTAAAAATTATGATGTTAATACCAAGTATTAAGGCGTCCTAACCATAGTGTTGTGAGGTCTGCAAAGTAATCATTCCTGAGATCGCTCGTACGAATCATTCTTACCTGAATGGTGTGGCGCTGTGATCTATAATATTTTTTGTGCATCTCTGCCAGGTTTTCATCAATACATCGCTCCATAACTGGACCAGGTGGAAGCTTACAATTGCCTAAAAACGAATAAATGTAAACCATTTCTATGAATTGAAAATCAAGATGGTACACTTGAAGCTAATAAGTAGTAAACATTGCCACGAGAAATCAAAGGCTTACAATGACAACGACGATGCCTAAGCATGACTGATGGTACAGCTTGCTGTAGTTTACGCTACAAGCAAACACTCAATCAATGTCTAGCGATGTGCCAAGTTTTTTGAAAATGATCATAAGTGCTCGGGATTACATATTAATGTATCAAGAGAATTAACACCTGGATCTACCTATAAGTTTTATAACAGTCAGCATGTTAACGACAACGTTGAGAGCAGGGATGTGAAAGCGAAAGCGGAAGCGCGAAAATTCTACCGTTTCCGCTTCCACATAGGTTAACTGACTCGAAAGTAACTTGACCAAAAAGTTTTGTCTATTTCCCGATGTGGACTAAACGGTGAAGTTGCACTATAAGTCTAAATGAACGTGCGATATCAGTAGCGAGAGAGAACAAGAAAAAGTGTAACTAGCAGCACATTTTACATCGACTACGGGCAAGAAAAAGGTAATTTGGACAATGAAACGTAGCCAATAAAATGATGATTTCATTAAACTTAACTAATCTTGGTTAGGGAGTTGAAAACGCTGAAAAAGAAATTACTCACGACGGAAACAATTTGATCATAACATCAATGCCCTTCAACAGGGGTTTCGCAAAACATGTAGTTGTGTTCCGTGAGTTTTAAGGGTTCTGTGAGAGCACCACGAAAATTCTTCGTTTATTATTAGTATTTATTTCTTATTTCAGTATATTGAACACTTGTATGTAGTGGTGTTACGTGCATATAAATAGTTAATGATGGAAACTTGTGATAGCAAGTTGCAGATTGTGACGTACGGTAATTCTGTTTACAACTTTAACAACGTCTGAATTTGCTAACTCCCTTTGTTACGTAATAGTGCGTCTGTAATTTCAATTTTGTTGTTGCTGTTGTTGATGTTGTTGTTACCTGACCCCTTTGGAGGGATGGGGGCATGGCGGAAGACCATGGAGCCCCAGAAGCCGGGCAACTTCCCAGGGCCTGGACCAGAGGTCGTAGAGAGACAGAGAATCGCCAAAGAGCAAGCGGCGCAATCAGTCTGTAGCTGAAGAGTACAAAACGAAATGAGAAATGTCCTGGGACAGGTGTCCGCAAGTGCTGCAGAAAGGATTCTCAATTCTGCCAACCCTAGAGATAGTAGCTTAACAGTAGGCCCTGTCCGTTGCAGCGTAGACGAGAGAGAACACAGGGAACGTGTTGTAGGAGCACAAGTTCCTCAGTGGAAATCGAGAGAACCTGTGTGTCAAAAAATTTAGATGAGACAGTATGCCTCCAGTCCGAGAAAAGAGAAGATTGGATATGAGAGATAAGAGAAGAGAAGAGAAGAGAGACTACAAGGGATTGCTGAGGGCACGAGTAGCCCTCCCCGTCTGGCTAGCTCATCAATCGCGTCGTTCCCCAGGAAAAATGAGTGTCCGGGAACCCATTGTAGCCGGATAGAATAGGAGAGAAAACAGTTCCTGCCAGATCTGCCAGAGAAATTGAGGTAAAAGGAAAGATGGAGGACAGAGCGAGAGTCAGATAGAAGAGAAGTGGCAGACTTGTTGGTGCTGCCGAGACCAGCAAAGAGCTTGCAGGATGGCACAAGCTTCAGTGGAAAAACTTGAGCACACTGGGCCGGCTGAAAAGAAAAGGTGGCCTCAGTGACACAGAGAGAGCAGTTGGCAAAATGCCAGAGCTGCTTTTTTCAAAACGAAAAGGAACAGAGCCGTCCACCTAGAGCACCAGATCGTAAGGAGGGCATTCAGTGTCAGAGAAGTAAAGAGAACAGCAGCAGAGGAAAGAGACAAGTATTCCTCTGCAGAAGGACAGTGAGAGTCAAAGTAAAAAGCAAAGTCATCCCATCGAGCTTTCTGAAAATTCAAGGAAGGGAGACGTTCGTTGGGGCGAAAGACCAGAGAAGAGGGACGATTAGTAGAATTGGTAGGTGATCAGAACCAAGGTTCTGAAGCACCTCCCAGGAGCAAGAGGAGGGAGCAAAGGAAATGCCAGCGGAAGAGCGACTGCAAGAGTAGCAATGGAGAAGAGTAGGTAAGTCAGAGTCATTGAGAGGGAGGAGGCAGAAGAAATGACCCAATCGAATACTTCCTCCCCACAGGGGTGAGAAGAACCTTTTGAGTCCCAGAGGGGGTAATGGCAATTGAAGTCCCCCAGAATAAAGAGATTTTTGGAGCAGGAAAGGATGGAGGGAGAAAAGAAATTGGTTCTGTGATCCATCGAAGAGCGAATAAGGGGGAACATAAACATTAAGTAATGAGAGCGAGGAGAATCATTTAGAGAGATGCTGACCCCTACATAATCAGAGTAGGGGTCAAGCGAAGAAAGAGAGAAAATAGAAAGTTTCGAGAAGGATAAGCCCTGCCTGACAAAAATGATGATGCCGCCGCTAGCGTGTGTGACATCAGTAGAAAAAATACCAGCCCAGATCGCAGAGCAGAGAATCCAGGGATCCGGAAAGAGGAAGATAAATTAAGGTTAGAATCCTGAATACAAATAAGGTCAACGGGATGAGACGAAAGAATGAGTAGAAGTTCGGTGCTCCTGGCTTGGAGACCCCCAGCATTTCATTGAAGAACTCTGAGTGAGTCAGGGACGAGAACTTGAAACAGGAAGTAAAGATAAACAGCCAGGAGCATGAGGCGGTGGTGAGGGTGCAGAAGGAGAAGATACAAAGTGGGAGGAAAAAGGATAAGAAGTTTGAAAGTGAGGGTGGGGAAGGAGTGCAGTATTAGCAGAGAGCCCAGATTGAGCAGTGAAGGTACACAAGCTGGAGGAATCCAAGGAGGAAGTTGCAGTGCTGGTAGGAGTGGGATCTCCAGAAGAAGCAGGGACGTAGCAGGGGTGGCAGCTCCAGGAGTGAGAGCTTATAAGTAGTGAAGGAACTTGTCATAATTGTCTATTTGTTGAAGTGTTTAATTATTTTTTGAAGTGTAGTAGCGAAATATCAGATTTTCTTGCAAGCAATTTGTGATTTCTAAATTTTTGTTGGTGGGATTTCGTGACAAACGCGAAAATACATTAGGGGTTCTGCGATGATAAAAAGATCGAAGAACACTGTTCTTCGGTGTTCAATACGAGTTCCAATATGTAAGAAAAAACAAACACAGAATAGTTCAGAACAATAAGCTTAAGCAAAGCAGGCAAAGTAATTGCAATGTATGGAGGTTTTTGTTCCATCAAAATGATAAAGTGAAGGAGAAGGCAGGCTACAGACCCACAGAAGTTTAAAAAATTGTCAACGGTCGTTTTCTCGTTTTTTGTTAGTGGAAGCGGTTGACGAAATAGCCGCTTCCACATCCTTGGTGGAAACTGAGCTTTGCGCCACATGTACACCCATCTGTCAAACAGTGATCATTGGTTTAGAGTACGCTGTACTATAGAGCATGACTTCACGCCTTAACCGATTCCACCATCCAGGGTTCGCAGTTTGTGTCAGTATTTCTAGCATTTAAAATAACGGGGCGTTATCACCTTGATTGGCATGTAGCCTTTATGACACATTAGGCTATTATCACTGTCATAATAACATTACGCAATCATCACAAAGCCAATGACCATTGCTCAACCGGGTTGGTGTAGATAGGGGTTTGAATTTTACTCCCTACATTATTTTTAACATGCTGAAAATCAGGAAACTTAGAGGGAGATCCAATTAATTATCAAGTCGCTTGATACATTAATATGACTGTTGGTGTAATTTTTTAAAGATCCTAGCTTTCAAGTGACTACAAATTGAAGGAGAAACATTCAATTTTGCTACCTATGGTATAAACACACTTTGACAGATAAAAGTCGCTTTTTTTAGGGCAGTACCGAATATCAGGTACCTATCCGCCATCCAGAACTATCTGGCGCTTTTCCAAATATCCGTCATCCGGAGGACAGTAAGTGCTATCCAGCCGGATATCCCAATAATAATAACTAGCAAAAGGCAGCAAGATAATAGCAAGCAAGCTATTTACTTTTGGCTTGCATTTTACACTTTTACATAAATTACTATGAGGGACAAACTAATAGATATGACCGAATTTTACGCCTCAGACGCAGGGCTAGGATCAAGCGTAGAAGCCAAGGAAGGTCGTATTGTTTAGAGATTGATGATAAAAAAGCGGGAGGAAATAGTTTTCCGAAAAATATATTATAATGTTAAACGATTGCATAACTCTATAAATAATAAGCTTTATACATTTCAAGGAGAAACAGATGCCAACCCCAAAATAACACCTTGCTTTATACATACACATCTTTCAGCACAGATCAAATACACCAAAACGAATTAAACTACGTCCCAGCGTGTAAATCAAATTTGGGTATTTTGGTATCCTGGGTTGCGTGAAATTGTTTTAACTTGCAATCTGTTATGGATTTTATAGCAATTCATGTAAATCAAATAGAGCCGTTTCTTATGACAACAATTTAAACAAAATAATGAAATCCTATTCTAAAAATTTGAAGGAAAATCGAAACAAAACAACATCTTTTTGGGCAATTGTGCACAAGGTGCTTGCAAATAATTTTCGATAACTTGTAGCCTAATGTAAATAATTTACCGGTAGTACCACAATTGGGTGTATACAATTCAAAGGGGGGAGAGCGATTCATTTACTCCCCCTTAACTTTTCTACACCTCATTTTCATTAAATCTTTTTACTGAATGCTACAAAACAACAACCAATTGGTTTTATCGCAAATCACTCCAATTAACAAAAATGGTATTTAAGGTAGTTTTGTGAAATATTTAACGCTGGCTTAAAATTATTCATTTCAGAATTCATGGCACATTCCTATTAATTAAAAAAACCACAGTATTTTGCAGATAAAAAATTTTGAAAGCAACAGAACCCCCAGTCGTTAAAATGGTCTAGGTGTTGTATGTTGAAGACCAAAATTCAAAATCTGAAAATCCCATCACAAAACAGAGCCACTGCTTAAATAGTCTTAGAAGATGGATGGAAAGTATTTGTTAAAAGATCGAAGCACATTCAGAGAGTGATATTTGATTAAATTTTTATGAATAACGTATCAGGTGCAAACTATTCGGGTGCCGGATATTCAGTATCAGGCAACAAACTTTTGCCGGATATCCAGTATCCGGAAATTTTCCATCCGACACAGCCCTACTTTCAATACGAAAAAAAGATAGATGTTGCTAATGCAGGACATGTAAGTTTCTTCAGCACCAAGCATTATTTTGAATTGAGCAAAATGCGGCTCGAAGTACATCACGGTACCCAGGTTTAACCAATTCATTGATATTTCTTTTTTAACTGATATTCAATAGGCCTACCTTTAATTAGTCTTGTTGCCCAACGACATTGGATTTCCGAAATAGGATTCACTGCTCCAAGGGGCTGAATGTTTCCAATCACCGCCATATTTCCGTGCTTTAAATGAGGCGGGAAAATGTAGCGATACAAACGACATTCGTTATTGCGCACCTGTAAAAAATTTGTCGTCACCGAAAGATTTAGTGTTGATGCCTACGCTTCATGACGTGGTTTGCGGCTTTATACGACGCTGTGCAAACCTTAATCAGCCAGACTGTAGCAATAATAAGAGTTTCGTTTAATATTGCAGAACAGAAGCCAAAACAAAACACCGAGGTCTTTATCATCAAACGACACTTGAGGACTTCATCATCAAACAACAATTTGATCATAATGGAAAACGCTTTCCAAAAGCGACAAATACCACAAGAACTAAACTCACTATCTTTTTTGTTGCAAGTATCAGTGTCCTTTTAACTGCTGAGAAACTTAAAATGTGTCACTGCCTTGGGGTGGCCTTTGTGATCATACTTCCACCTTACCTTTAACACTGATTCATCAAAGAATGGAAAATTGAAAACATATCCAGTTGCAAATATCACTACGTCTACATCCTCCTTTGTCCCATCTTCAAATATTACACCAGTCTCGGTAAACTCAGCAACGTTGGCTTTCACTACCACCAAACCACTTAAAATCGAGTTTGGAAGAGCGTCATTGACCATAGGGTGCTGCAAAGCAAAACGAAGAAATATCTGTCACCACAAATAAACTTGCTTAGCTCGGCAGAATGAAGATTGTGAGCGCTACTCTGCCGTGATATCGCAAAACCTAATAACTGCAAAAATTAAGTTTTGGAGAATATCGTCTTTGTTGCCACTTTTTACTGTTCAACAAAGGAACAACTGAGCCATTTTTTATCACCTTTGCCTTAAAGCAGTTGACTGTCCGAACATTAGTTAATTTCTTTGCGTTTGCTGATCAGTAGCTTCATGTTAACGAAAAAAATCGAGGTTGTTTATGACATTTGAAATGTAGATGAGTGGTTTCGCAATACACGGTAGTACTGCTTACCCATGCTCCAATCCCAAGGAAGAGGAGGGTAAAAAGTAAGCATACACACAATCGTAAAACGTGTCCTTTATCTGAGTGAAAAAGGTATGGTGTTTATGAAATCGTGTTTGGGGACTTTAAATTCCCGGCAATGTTTGGCCAGTCATATTACTAATGTGTGTAACAGCACAGCAATTTTGATTTGCTTTATCGTCGGCACGCTAGTATAGTGGCTGCAGCATCTACTTCGCAGTCCTGTCAGCAGTGCTAGAGTACTAGCCACAGGTTTAATTCCCTAGTCAAGTCATACCGAAAAACTTCAAAATGGCGTTCACAGCTTCCGTACTTGACGTTCAGTTTGAAAATGCCAGTATGGAAGAACAGCCAGCAAGTTTCCATGTTGTGTTCTTGGGCAAGGCACTTCATAAAATACACCTCTACGGGCAGACAGGTGGTGAAGCCAAGAAGCGTGCCTTTATTGATGGCTCAGTCTGATCAACAACTAGCAAACAGAGCATGAGCTCATACATACAAATAAATGAATTTACTTCAGCACTGAATCAGTTTATGGCTTTGTACATTTCAAAACAATAAGTTCCGCCTAAAATAATCAATATCAGCCTTACCTGACTAAAAAACTTGTGTTTTGGCTTGAGACCATATTTTGCATGATCAAAGCGCTCATTTAGTTTTGATGTCACCAAGTAGTTAGCAAGCCGCTCTGGCATGAACTTAAGGACAATATGAGCCGCTCTAAAGCAAATAGCTTTTGCAATTTAAAAATATAGTTAATTGCGGAAAGTTTTTGTAATGAATCATCAAAAGCAATACAATCACAAAGGGGGTCAAGTCTAGAAGTAAATAGATGCAGACAAGTTAGCCAATCGGACAAAACTGTGTTGAACGGTTTTGAAAGCTGCTAAATAATTAATACTGCTAAAGAAGGTGAGGAATGCAGCAGGATCTGCCTTAAAAATTATCAAAATATCAAGGTGAAGGACTTTTTGAGAACGCCTCACCAACAGGAAAAAATCGTGGATTACAGCTTTTTTTTGTTTATTTTCAGCAACTGTTTGACACCTGAAAATCTCAATCAAATGCTTCTACCCATATTTACTGGTGAATTGACCGAATAGTGATGCCATACTGGAAATAAAATTTCACATACACCATTTGATCGCCTACTGCTCTGCTGTGCCAAGCCTAAAATTTATGCATTTAAAAAAGCAACGGTACTGGAATCAGCACGATTTTCCAATGTTCAGACCACATGTTGTTTTTTGAATTATTTTGCAAACGTAATAATTTGTGAAAAGCTTGGGTATAGCAGTAACTTTTTCAATGGTGAAATTACAAACAGCATCACAGATAGGATTTCCAATGTCATTTTAATAAAAATATCAAATGAAACCTTGAATTAAACGGAATGTCTCCAGGTATTCCATTGCCACCAACGCGATTTATCACCCATGCTCCTCGTCGTGTGCTGAGAAACACCTAACCAACAACCAGCCCAGTTTTATGTTTTTATCTTCCCGGTCACAGAATATCATTTTGTCTGCTGCACATAGAGCAGGGATGCACAGCATACGGCCCACATAAGATTGGGTATGGCCCGCCAGAAATTTGAAAAATCATGTCTCGACCTATTTTTAACAGTAGCTTGACAAAATAAAAGTATTTGTGCTTGCTTACTGATCTAAAACAAATAGCAATAACATAATTAGTACTTCTCCAAGCCATGCATACACAGATAGATTCTATGTTTTGTATGATCTATAACAAGGTTGCCATACGCCCATAAAAAGGCAGTTTTTAAAATATAAAAAGAGTCCTCGTGTTAGTCTTGAGACCAAAATGCCCTCTTTGAAAAAGTTATCTCCAAAAAATGGTCATTGCGTCTGTTTTGACACAGAAATGACCCGCAAGTGCTTAAACGTGTTAACGTGACAGCCACATATATACCAGGAATTGTGTCTCTTCAGTTATGATAACCCCTATCTGTTAGGCGGCCCGCAAAAAACATTTTTGGTTGCTGTGCTGTTTTACTGTTTTGATCTATGCATGCTTAACATAGAACTTTCAAGCTGGGTAAATTGTGTTTGGAAATACTTTGGAATTGAACCTGCACTTCTGTCACAGCGAATTTCCAATACAAGCTAGGAAACTGGTTTTCCCAAGCTGACAACAACATAGTCATCATAAGGTTTGAACAAAAGAACATGCAATCATTACCACATGGCAAGGGGCTTAAACCTACTCGACCGCGGGCAAACCCAGGGTGATTGGATAATACACAATATTTTCAAGTTAGCAATTAATAATACATAACGCAAAAGCCCTTCGTAAGGCTTCTATCGGCAACATCACAAGGTCGAATTAAATATATCAAAGTCATGTCAGCACAAATGCATTAGTAGCCTGCATATCAACATTTAGCATAATTTGCAAGATAAAAATATCTACATCGACGAAATTGATTAAAACATCCTGTTCAAGCATAAATTTTATAATTTCAAACCTACTGATAACTGTGAGTACTAAGTGATGTAAATAACAAATATTGACATGGCTAATTGCACTATGCCAGGTAAGTACACAAAAAACTTGGCAAACTAGCAATGCAAACAACCATTCATGTTCGTAATATCATCGGCAATAGCAGGTAGTACCACAGTCAATAGCACATACTTTTTCTGCATGCTTTCCTAACTCCACAGAAATATCACCTCCAGAATTACCAATTCCAATCACAACAACCTTTTTATCTTGAAACTCAAACGGTTGTTTGTAGGAGTGACTGTGCAATACCTTTCCTTGGAACTTTTCAAAACCTATCAGCAAAGTTTCTCAGATAAGCATGCATAACTTTACTGTTTTGCTGATGTAGAACCAAACTGCCAAGCATGATCGCCAATAAACTGGATCATTACGAAGAGTAAAGCTACTCTAGATTCCAGTTCCCAACATCGCAGATTTTCATATAACGAGAAAAAGGAAGCTACTCAGAGAATGTAAGAAGAGTATTAAAACAAGTCAAACAAGTGGAAGCTTTCATTTACAGAAGTTACAGATAATACATTTTACCGGTTCAAAACACATACTAGTAAATGCAAAGACGTTTACCTCTAAATGAGTCGGTTGGAAAATGAGGAATGGCATGATGGCCAATACAGACTAAAACACCGTCAAAAATCTCGCTCTTGATATCGCCAGTTTTGCGTTGTTTGGTCGTTACTTTCCTTAAAAAAAAATACAATTTAAAATGCTATGAAAAATTTTGAGTTTAGAAAGTCACAAATTATAGTACCAAAGTCAAAGTCTATGAACTGTTTTTTCGTTGTCATACTATTGGTAATTCTTTCCTAAGGATTTTAGTATAAGAAAATGGAGTCAAACAGCCAAAATTCTAATAATTATTTATCACACCAGCTGTTGAGTGTAGACCTTTTGCAATACACTTAGTGAATGGATAGAATAAAAAATTATCCACATGCATTGATAGCTTGAAATCCGACCTCAAGTATCATTTATGTAAATAATGCTGAAACAATCACAATTAGACAGCAAAATTTGCCAAATATATACTTGACTGATGTCTTCAGTTTGCCTACATTGATGTTTTATATATTGCTCAGAAGAATTTTGCTCGTTCGAAGTTAATAGATGCAAAAGTTTTTAATTAATCGACAAACGTGAACTGTTTTGTCATTGTACAACACACACGAGCATAAGACAAACTGCATTTGAAAATATATAAGAGCAAGTTAGAAGTTGCTTAGAGCTGAGTGAGAAGTTCTGCAGAAAAACACATTTCAAAGTTTTTGCTTTTAAAACAATGAAGTTGCACGAGAGGGAGGGAGATTAGATAGTTGCTGAACTGCTCTATAACAAATTACTTAAAATCACCAGATGGCCTATACTGACATTTTTTAGTCTTCCCAAGGTGTCCATATAGGTGCTTTTGACCGTATTCCATATCAAAAGTGCCACGGTTTAAAAATACATCAAAATTTGCTCCTAAAATACATATTATTTACCATTTTCCTGTTTCCTCATAATCATCAGCAGGTTCACAGTTTAATACTTCGGTATGAAAATTGATGTGTTTTAAAAGATTGAACCTGATAAATTGCATTATCAAGCATTGCAATACTTCATTACATAACAGACGTTGCATAACTTCCACAATGTAAAAGACGTAATCTATTAGATATTTACCTACGGTTTTTGGTTTTGTTAGACAACTTGCTTTAGATAGGCTATCTAATTAATTGAAAGCATTGAGCACATTTCAGTTTAACAGCACAATTGGTTAGTGACAACAACCTTGATAAAGTAAAATTTCGTTATAGCGCGACCTTGCCATGCTTAAAAAGTCATTGTAAAAATAATTGCATTATTTCGGTGTCAAAAACAACCACATTTTTTTAGCATCACTTAAAAACCACAGTAAATAACAAAAAAATTCATACATAACCTATGGTTTTATTAGGTTATTATTTACGTTTTGCATTTAGTTCAGTCAAATTTTGAGACCTCCCAACTTTTGCATTTTTTGTGAAATGCATCGATGGAAAACATTACATCCAAATTTACGTTAAATCAAAGAGCATTAAAACAAAGTATTGCTGTATTCGTTTTGGAAAGAGATAAAACGTCCCAAAATTGTCAGCCCAAAAAGCAAGATAATGTCCATTTCAAAAAATTACGTTCTTATTTATTTTTGTTGTAACTACGTTAACCATAGGCACTTTGATTCTAATTTGTTATTTTTTTCAGCAAGAATAAAGGTTG
Organism: Trididemnum clinides; assembly: GCA_963675345.1. Taxonomy (NCBI): domain Eukaryota; kingdom Metazoa; phylum Chordata; class Ascidiacea; order Aplousobranchia; family Didemnidae; genus Trididemnum; species Trididemnum clinides. The sequence continues at coordinate 18,301,772 of OY776291.1, forward strand.
CGCTTCTGCACTTGCGTTGATAAATTCGGAGAACTTCGACACTTCTTATGTAATTCATTTCACAATTTTCATACCAGGAAATCTGTCGTTTTTACGTATGAATCAGAACCCTGTTTACAGTGGCAAATCAACTATAAACAGTCTCTTCACTGTCACCTCAACCTTGATGAAATATATACCATCAAAAAATTAATCACCTCTTTTGAGCAAACAAAAAATACTTAACTGTTTTGCATACATCCGCATGTACTCAATAATCTTGGAGTTGTGCATGTAGTTGGCAAATTCTTTTGGAATTGGAAAATCAGAATAACACATCAACTCTTTACAAGTATTAATGACAATAGATTTGTAGACTGAAGCACCTTCTTTTTCATTATCTTCATATCTCCACAAGCCTTAACGATATAGGAAATAAATAATAAAATCATAAATGAGCAAAAAAGCTGTGGTCCTGTCTAAGTTCAAAGCCATAGTTTCCTTTTGGCCTAATTTATGTCAACGCACATTATTTATGTCAAGGCACAACTTTAGGTCAAGGCAACAACAGGAATAACTTTTTAAACAAAATAACAACTTTTTCAGGAACACCTGTTATCAAATAAACCAAATTTTGCACTTTGGCAAAAGTAACGGCCGTTGTTTTTGGTAATTTTCTGGATATACTTATTAGCAGAGTTGTTTTAATCACAGAAAAAGCCATGTATCAAGTAAAAAAAGTTTTGAGAACTGAAAAGTTACTTTAGTGATTTTTCAAAATTAAGTGACGGGTTATTGTAAAATCTTGGCCTTCTAGGGCTACATCTTTCATGACCTCAATCCTATGTAATTTTGGCCCAACTTTTAATGCTGGCTCAATACCACTATCATGTGACATGGAACGTGAACAAACGAACAGATGTCTTAAAACGATTAATCGAGATTGACCGAAGATGAAGCTCAACATAGCTTAATAACATGCTTTTTTTTGCAAACTTTCTCCTTGGCCCATATCCCAGTAATGGTATTTTGCTACCATAACCATATAATATTTGCAAACAAATCGTCATTTGATAATTGAATGACTTAAGCATTGTGCCATGCCCTCCCATGGTCTTGACAACAAACCAATAACGTCAGCTTAAGTTGGATTTGTGGACTTTGAAAGCATAAAAGATCTTCCACTAAATTTTACCCAAAAGCGTTCAGTTTCAGAAAAATCTAATGACCTCTAAAAAGCTTTTTTAGTACTAAATTAGCACTTGATGTCCTCTCCCCATCCCCCTCCCATTTTCAAAAGCTGTGGATACGCTAGTGTCTCTTCTCAGGCAATATGTAAATAAAAAACATTCAAATGTTTTGGACTAATCTCCCCATGCGTTTTTTGACACTTTAAAATTCCCTTTATTCAAATTTGCAAAATGATTTTACTCAAAAGTACTGCAAAATGTAATGAGGTTCTTTTGGTAGTAATGTACTATTATTTTGGCAGTACTGGTACTGCAATATCTTTTTAGCCGTACATTAAGTACGGATACACCAGTATTTCTGAAGTAACAGCCGGCCACCTCTGCTTGTTAGGCACTTAATCACCAGGCTCCTGATTTGGCGCTTTTTGTTTGTTACCCTAGGCAGCTATCTTGGATGTATTGGGCAAAATTGCCACCCCAGTGTACACTACACTGTACATTCTCACACCGGGCTTCCCCCCACCCCCCAGTGTACACTGCTTTTGTCCGAGTGTCCTGCCAGTGAAGATTCAAACCCATAAACATAGCATGTTAAGTAGCATTCGATCAAAGATGGCAGTCTGGGGTACCAAAGAAAAAAGTGCCCTAAAATCTTGGGTTCATATCAAGTTGTCAAAACCTAAAAAGAATCATCATCCTAAGAAACACTGTTTAATTATAATAGAAGCATAGCCCAACAGCCTCAAACTCATAACCAATACTTACGACTAGTCTAACCTATAATCTCTTAATCGTCAGTCTGTCTAAACAAATACCAGTGGCATTGAAACTATGATAATCTAAATTAAGACGTTTCAGTACTTTAAAATGCAGATCTGATTTTTTAGTGAAATTCAAAAATAGTTACAGCAAAGTTTGCTTTGTATTGGCATAGCATACAACTAAGTCACTACTGGCAAGATAGACATTAGGAAAAAAATGTAAGTACTAGGCATAGCGTGATAGACTGCAGTGGCTGAAACTACTGAATTTGGCCACACACACAATTACGCTTCAGTGAGAGTAACTGAGCAATTACAGAAAGCACACATGCACAGCCATGCATTACCAAACTTGAGCAACAGAAAAAAATGAATTTCAACAGTCACTCTCTTTAGGGCTTAATGGGGTGTCTGCATGCATTTTGATTCGTTCCAGTTATTTCAGTTTTGTACCATTTGCCTTAGGTTGCAAACTGGCAGACAGCAAAAAACAAAGCCTGTTGGGCACTGTCAAGGCAAAACAAGCACACAAAATACAGGGAGTCCCAAAAAATGTGTACACACTATATCCACCTGTTACAACAATTTGTTATACTGCGCCAGCAAGAACAATTTGGGATGCTGAGTTTTACTTTTAGAGAAGATGGAGCACTTCCCCCTTTCATCGTGATGTGAAAACTTATCTGCATAAAAATATGCAAACCAGATGGCTTGGAAAAAGAGGTAGAGTTGAACATCCATCTAGTTCACCAGGTTTGACACCAATGAATTACTTTGTATAAGGTATTTTTAAAAGACAAAGTTTGCAGCAGTAAACTTGAAACAGTTGCTAAAATGAAGTAGCAATTGAAAAAGAGTGTGCTCAAATACTGGAGAACATGTTGCTGGAGTTTCTACGTCCATTTCTTCAAGATATAAAAAGCGTATTAAACAGTACGGCAACCAACTAGAGCACTTATGTGAATTTGTCATTATGTGAACAATCTGAAATTGCCATAAGTATCTTTTGTCTTATTGAAAATCAATTTGATATGCTTTTGTATATTTTACTTTCAAATTCTTCAAACATGAATTCTTTCTCTTGCATCTATTATTTACCAATCAAAACCAATAACTTGATTAGTTATAACGATTCAAAAAGTGTATATATTTTTTTGGGACACCCTGTGTATACAACACATGACATTAAGCTAACGACAGCTACAGCTACCAAAACATAAACATTAAAGCAGGCATGGCCTGGATGATTTTGGCGCACAACTCAGGTCTAACTTGGCAATTTGTAATACCAGCAATTGACTTTTTTTTTAACCTTTAGCAAATAAATTGTTAAATCCAGTAGTCATTGGAGCCCAACATCAAATAGACCCTACCTCCAATATCATGGCTCCTTTCATAGCACACAGGATCAATCCCTTCATCCACACAACATTTTATTGCTGGTAGTCCACTTGCTCCAGCACCAATAATACAAACTTGTTTCATAGCCTACAACATTAGACAGAAAGAATATGCAGATACAATTAATTTATCAGCTCTAAAAAATACCAGTCATCACAGGTAAATGTTGCTTTAAAATCGGTTTATTGATTTTTGCTAGCAAATCATATATAGAGACCTACAATGCACAAGTATCTACAGTATGTATATGCAGCCCGAGACAAAAGTTTAAAACCACCTTTGGCAAAATCATACACAGCTAAGTGTTGTTAGATCAAAGTGGATATATAGGTTTTGGAAACAAGCCTTGCTATATATGTTATTCAGTTCTTTTTTTTATATCTGGTATTGTCCCCTTAGCAGAGATGGCCGGATTCACCCCATTCCTTCTGCAATTGCTCGCACTCTGTCTCTCTACTTTACTTGATTCAGGGCGTCTTCCTTCTTTAAAACAATCTTCTCTGTCACCTCATCCACTTGCTACTTTCAAGTCTTCTTCGGTCGACCTCACTTTCTCTTGCCACTCACTTCATGATCCAGAGTAACCCTCAAACACCATAATCATCCCTCCTTAACATTCTATTGTCAGCCCATACCATCTGACTCAATTCGCTGTTGCTAACTGGTTAATAGTTTTCTTCAACCACAACATGTCCATCTGTTCTTCAGTCATCTTTCTGTCAACACCTTTCTGACCACACATGGCTTTCACCATAGCTCTTTCCATTCGCTTTAAAATTTATTTTTTCATTTTCTTCTACACACCATGCCTCACTTCTACACTGTATTGCTGATCTTACACAACAACGTAAACTTTACCTTTCATCCTCAGAGGAAACCTATTTCCAAGCAATAAATCTTCACACTCCCTTAATCTTACCCTACCAATTCATACTCTTGCAGTGACTGCCACTGCATAACCGCACTAGAATTTAGTCTGTCTCCCAAATAACAAAATCCATTCACTGTCTCAACTTCATTGCACAACTTCTCGATCAAATCGATCATTCCTTCCATTATTCTTCCACATCTAGAACAAACAAAATGCATTGCCAACCTAGCAGTACCTCTCTTTATTTTGCATATGTGCCATGAAGCCAGTTTCCACATTTTGTGCACAACACTGAATTGGCCACGACTCTCCTCCCAATAATTCCACATGGATCATCTTGCTTTTGAACCATTCTCCTTCCAATCTGCTTAACATCACTTTTGTTTTTCTGGTGTTGCCTTTAAAACCCATACTTTCCAGTGCATCCTTCTAATTCCAAAATCTTTCCTTTAAGTCTTCCATGGTTTCACATGGTCTTCCATGGTCATAACTATTGCAAGCAATAGTGGCAACAGCACAGATCCTTGATATACACTAACTTTTACTGCAAATTCCTATGAATATGCAGATTCCAGATGCAAATTTTTCTTTTTGCTTTTTTGTTTTTGTTTTACAGATCTAGAGCTGAATTCATCGTTTGTTCGGACAAAAATAAACCTGATTGTTGCCACCCTTACTCTCTCTGCACCATTATTTAAGTTCATAACTGCCTGAACCATTACTTCTTTCAAACCTTTCTTTCTCATGATCCAATCCATCACTTTTCTTGGCATCTAACAAAAGCTTTTTTTATGTCAACAAAACACATATACAACTTCTTGCTTTTCTTTTGATATTTCCCCTGCATTCCCCTCAAAATGAATATCACATCCACTGTTCCTTTTCCCAGCATAAATCCTAACTACATTTTATCTAAATTGATTATTAGTGTTCATATTTGCCTCTCTAGTACCCTTTCAACAATTTTCATGGGATGTTCTAGCAGTTTAACTCCTCTGTATAATCTACAACTCATCATATCACCCTTTCCTTTAAAAATAGGCACAATCACACTAGTTTTCCACTCATCAAACATTTCTCTCCCATTCAATATACTCTGACACAGTTCTATTATCACTTTAACCCCTATTTTTTTGACACTTGCAACTAGCATCTCCACACTCACTTTAAAGTTATATAACAACACGTGGAGTTACCGGTATATAACTTTGGACTTATACAACTTTGGAGTTATATCACATTTAACTGCTATTTTTGGGTAGTATTTCAGACGTTCAGCAGCAAATTAGCTGAGGAAGTACAAAATTTTGACACCTAAAAAATGGGCAAAAAAAACAGCAGATAACATTGAAAAATGCACTCAAATTGTCAACATTGGCACTATGAAGCTCTCAAAATGTGAAATATCAAGACAGATGGAGGTTAGGATGACTGCTGTACACAATGCCATCCAAGAATTTCAAAAAGGTACTTTCAGGACAACAAACGATCAGGTCATCCAAGGATTTCCACTAGCAGAAATGACCGTTTTCTCAAGGGAGTGAGTCAATATCCAATAATCTCTGCAAAAAACATAGACTGGAATGGCAGAAAGAGATATCAAAATTAGTGAAAAGAAAATTAGGCATAGATAGTCATACAGACCAGCTCAAAAACATCTCACTAATGCAATGAAAAAGCAACGTTTGGAGTTGGCAAAGAGAAGACTGGGTCATAAAAATGTGGAAAAATATGTTTTTCAAATGAAACCTTGATAAAGCGATTCTCTGATTGAAAATATTGAGTTTGGAGACTGGCTGGAGCAAAATAAAAGAAAAAATACACCACTCTAATAGTGAAGCACTCTCTAAATCAAAAGATTTGGGGCAGGTGCTTTGCCAAGAGCACAACTACTCTCTATTTTGCACCCCCTGGAAGCACAGTAAGTTCCAAATAGGTGGAGCTGCTTAAAAAGCTGGTGTTGCATATGGAAATACATAATTGCAAACTTTTAAGCATGATGGAGCTCCCTGCCACAAAAGCAGGGTTGTGCAGCAATTCCTTGATAGCCAGTATATCAAAATGCTTGACTGGCCTGAGAACAGTCTTTACCTCAACCCAACAGAAAATTTATAGGCTTTTAAAGACTAAATTATCCAAAAATGAAATAAAAACGGTCATCATGAAACTTCCTTTCAAGAAAGAACTTTAAAAGTTGCTTGATACCACCTGATTCTTATTAAAATTCTGTGGAATCTTTAAGGTAAATGAAAAAAAAGTTTATCATCAAAATGTGATTCAAGACAAAAGGATTTTTCCTTCTCCATCTGAAATTTTTAACTAACTACACCATTTGGCTCTAATTTTATTGGTTAAACATTACATAAAAAGATTTACATATTCTTTTATTGACAAGTAGAAAAAACATTAATTTCATTGAGTCGCTTGATATTGAATGACTTTGAATTGTAAACAAAAGTTCTATCAAAATTATACAACCAAATATAATTATGAGCACCATCAAGAAAAAATAGTAATTGTTAAAATGTGGCCAACGTTTTGGTACTATTTAGGTCTAGATCAGTGGATATTAAGTTATTTAGTATCTTGAATAATCTACAAGAAAAAAAATTCACTTGACTCCGATTCTTATCATGATTTGTGGCATAATTAAAGGATTCCAAAAATGTTATCCAAAAATTGAAAAATTGTTCCTAAAAATTTTCAATCCAAATTTACACAGTACAGGAAGGTTGCATATGACGTCACACATTTGGCATCAACAAAAGTGGGTGACCAAAAGCTATAATTTATGCTGGAAAGGTACAGGTATATGGCAAACACCAACTTTTAATGTTACTTTAACACTAGAAGTACCAGAGATTTTACACTACCCAGAAGTACCAAGTGGGGTCAAATTGACCCTTCCTTTTATTGACACTTTTTACATTTTAAAATTTTAATTAACTCAGCTGTCGACTCAGTGGGCATGGACGATCTATTTCATGAATAAATCCGACTTAGGTTTGATTCCTGGGTGAGTCAAATTTCAAAAATTTTGGCAAAGCTTTGAAGTTGTACTGCATGCATAGCTATAAAAAATATAACAAAACACATCATAAGCAATATTTATTGGATGCAAATCTTACAATAAATAAGTTTCTCTTGTTTTCCAATGCATTTACCCAAGCAAGTTTAGAGCAACTGCTGAATATTTCACGTGTTTTGTTGGTGCAACTTTTGCTTTGGCAGTGCTTTTGTTTGTGAAATGGCCCTTGAAACCCATACTTTCCAGTGCATCCTTCTAATTCCAAAATCTTTCCTTTAAGTCTTCCATGTCTTTGCTCATCAGAACAAGGTCATCTGCATACAGTAATTCATTAACCACACCCCTTCTTGCATTTTCTGTAATAACGCCCACAACTATTGCAAACATTAGTGGCAACAAGACAGATCCTTGATGTACACTAACTTTTACTGCAAATTCCTATGAATATGCAGATTCCAGATGCAAATTTTTCTTTTTGCTTTTTTGTTTTTGTTTTACAGATCTAGAGCTGAATTCATCGTTTGTTCGGACAAAAATAAACCTGATTGTTGCCACCCTTACTCTCTCTGCACCATTATTTAAGTTCATAACTGCCTGAACCATTACTTCTTTCAAACCTTTCTTTCTCATGATCCAATCCATCACTTTTCTTGGCATCTAACAAAAGCTTTTTTTATGTCAACAAAACACATATACAACTTCTTGCTTTTCTTTTGATATTTCCCCTGCATTCCCCTCAAAATGAATATCACATCCACTGTTCCTTTTCCCAGCATAAATCCTAACTACATTTTATCTAAATTGATTATTAGTGTTCATATTTGCCTCTCTAGTACCCTTTCAACAATTTTCATGGGATGTTCTAGCAGTTTAACTCCTCTGTATAATCTACAACTCATCATATCACCCTTTCCTTTAAAAATAGGCACAATCACACTAGTTTTCCACTCATCGAGCATTCCTTTCCCATTCGATATACTCTGACACAGTTCTATCATTACTTTAACCCCTATTTTATTCTCACTTGTTACTACCATCTCCACACTTACTTTAAAGTTATATAACATCACATGGAGTTATATAACTTTGGAGTTATATAACAATATTTAACTGCTATTTTTGTGTAGTATTTCAGACGTTCAGCAGCAAATTAGCTGAGGAAGTACAAAATTTTGACACCTAGAAAATGGGCAAAAAAAAACAGCAGATAACATTGAAAAATGCACTCAAATTGTTAACATTGGCACAATGAAGCTCTCAAAATGTGAAATATCGTAGACAGATGAAAGTTAGGATGACTGCTGTACACAATGCCATCCAACAATTTCAAAAAGGTACTTTTAGGAAAACAAAAGATCAGGTCATCCAAGGATTTCCACTAGCAGAAATGACCGCTTTGTCAAAGGAGTGAGCCAATATCCAATAATCTCTGCAAAAAACATAGACTGGAATGGCAGAAAGAGATATCAAAATTAGTGAAAAGAAAATTAGGCATAGATAGTCATACAGACCAGCTCAAAAACAACATCTTACTAATGCAATGAAAAAGCAACGTTTGGAGTTGGCAGAGAGAAGACTGGGTCAGAAAAATGTGGAAAAATATATGTTTTTCAAATGAAACCTTGATAAAGCGATTCTCTGATTGAAAATATTGAGTTTGGAGACCGACTGGAGCAAAGTATAAGAAAAATAATACACCACTCCAACTCTCCAAATCAAAGGATTTTGGGCAGCTGCTTTGCTAAGGGCACAACTACTCTCTATTTTGTACCCCCTAGAACCACAGTAAGTTCCAAATAGGTGGAGCTGCTTAAAAAGCTGGTGTTACACATGGAAATACATAATTGCAAACTTTTAAGCATGATGGAGCTCCCTGCCACAAAAGCAGGGTTGTGCAGCAATTCCTTGATAGCCAGTATATCAAAATGCTTGACTGGCATGGGAACAGTCTTTACCTCAACCCAACAGAAAATTTATGGGCTTTTAAAGATTAAATTATCCAAAAGTGAAATAAAAGCGGTCATCGTCAAACTTCCTTTCAAGAAACAACTTTAAAAGTTGCTTGATACCAACTGATTCTTATTAAAATTCTGTGGGATCTTAAAGGTAAATGAAAAAAAGTTCATCACCAAAATGTGATTCAAGACACAAGGATTTTTGCTTCTGCATCTGAAATGTTTAGCTAACTACGCCATTTGGCTCTAGTTTTATTGGTTAAATATTAAATATAAAGATTTACATATTCTTTTATTGACAAGTAGAAAAAACATTAATTTCATTGAGTCGCTTGATATTGAATGACTTTGAATTGTAAACAAAAGTTCTATCAAAATTATACAACCAAATATAATTATGAGCACCATCAAGAAAAAATAGTAATTTTTAAAATATGGCCAACGTTTTGGTACTATTTAGGTCTAGATCAGTGGATATTAAGTTATTTAGTATCTTGAATACTCTACAAGAAAAAAATTCACTTGACTCCCGTTCTTACCATGATTTGTGGCATAATTAAAGGATTCCAAAAATGTTACCCGAAAATTGAAAAATTCTTCCTAAAAAATTTCAATCTAAATTTACACAGTACAGGAAGATTGCATATGATGTCACACATTTGGCATCAACAAAAGCAGCTGACCAAAAGCTGTAATTTATGCTGGAAAGGTACAGGTATAGGACAAACACAAACTTTTAATGTTATTTTAACACTAGAAGTACCAGAGATTTTACACTACCCAGAAGTACCAAGTGGGGTCAAATTGACCCTTCCTTTTATTGACGCTTTTTACATTTTTAAATTTCAATTAAATCAGCTGTCGATTCAGTGGGCATGAACAATCTATTTCATGAATAAATCAGACTTAGGTTCGATTCCTGGGTGAGTCAAATTTCAAAAATTTTGGCAAAGCTTTGAAGTTGTACTGCATGCATGGCTATAAAAAAATATGACAAAACACATCATAAGCAATATTTATTGGCTGCAAATCTTACAATTTATAAGTTTCTCTTGTTTTCCAATGCATTTACTCAAGCAAGCTCAAAGCAACTGCTGCATGTTTCACGTGTTTTGCTGGTGCAACTTTTGCTTTGGCAGTGCTTTTGTTTGTGGCTTTTCTGCATACTACTATTGGTGTGACTGGACTGGTGTGAGTTAGCTTTTCTCTCTTCAACTAACCTCTAACGAAGCTCTTCCAATAACTGCAAAAGATACCTTCGCCACAAAATTTTTGACTCGGTAACCACCTTATACAAAATGTGGGCATTGATTGCAGCCAAATCTAATATGTTGTAAAAAAAATTGCTCAGGCCACCTGCAAGAATCTGCATTTACAGTGTACTTTTTGGCCATTTGGTCAAGCACATCAACTTCAAATTTTGTGACATTAATAAAATTTTAGGGTCTCAGGCTTAGATTTTCGATCGCCACCTGTATTAACAGTAGAGTGCATTGTACTAAGCAACAAAACGTCTTTTGTTGTTTTGGCTTGGTATTATAAACTGCCAATGTGCAGCTATCGTGTTTGAAAACTTTTCTTGTGTAAAGATCCTTCTTTATTTTTTTGATTTCTTGCAAAATCTCTTTTTGGATGCAATTTACAGTTCTGACAATGTTGATCTCCTACTGCCTCAAAATTTTAACAAGATTTTCTGACGGAAAAAAATTGTCTGTGGTCACGTTATGACCTGTCTTTCTGTAGGTTCAGTTGGTTGTAAAACAACGTGTTCACCTAATGTTACTCCTGCCAGTCACAAATCATCTTTTCCCATATATGGAAAGCTGTGTAACATATACTTAGTTTTCACATCAGCAGCCATCCAAAATTTGATGCCAAATTTGTCGGGCTTTTATTTGGCATGTATTGGGTGAATTTGCATCAAACTTTGGTAGGAAAAAGTTGCTCATTCATGGTAATGTTGGTACCCAGTCTATAATGCCTTAGACAATTTCCAACAAAGTTAGGCTGAAATGTTGATATGATAGCCAGTTTATCTGTAGCTAGTCTATGTGATTGCATTTGTTTATAGTCAAAGTGCAGAAATCTCATTAGTGCACCATAGTTTCAGAAATAATTGGAATTCCCCATAACCTATTCCACAACTCATGTACCTTGATCTTAGTTGCCTCGTGAGCTCCATGTGCGTAAACAATCACTAGAAATGCATCTAGTTTGTGTAACGACCTGCACCCATTGTCTGTTTGTAAAACTCTTCGAGCTTCTTCTTTGGTACATCTATGTTTTTGATGCTGCATACTTTCATCAGTAAATAGATCCAATGCACTGCGAACCAATTTTTGGATAAACTACGATGTGTTTGAGCAGATGGCCCAGGAGCTTCTGTGATAACGTTGTGGCAAGATTGTCTTCCGGAATTGTTTTGATCAGGGTCCGAAATATCCCAAGTAATTCTGGCAGAAGTTGAATTATCCTGATGAACAAGACCTTCATCCATTTCAAAATTCGTTTCCATATCTACAAAACTCAAAATTTCTGAGTTTGATTCTGAAACTAGCAATTGATTATCAGATGAAGATTCACTTTCTGAGTTATTGCAATTGTCCTCATGTAAATCATAAACATCTGTATCTGATTTAATGTCACTCTCTGCATCAGAATCATCTTCCTGGATGTTTTGTAGCAACTCCAAAGCTTTTAGCGCAGCAAGTCTTTTTTGATCTGCCATTGATTAGGTATGAAATCAGGTACAGCAGTAGCAGACTGGCCTAGCTCTATGTCCTAAAAATTCCAATAGCTGGTATGTATTCATAGGTGGCAGGCAGTTATGCAGTGTAATTTCAACTGCAAAATCAATACCATGTATTGGGTTTTTGTTGCTGACAACTACTAGCTTGTGCTAGTACTACTGATAAGTTTGGTTTGCACTATCAAAACTTCTACAGTAGGCTTATACCAGAAAGTTATCACAGTTGCCCTGAATATCTTTGCTGCTGCTGAGCATTGCCAAAAAATGGACTGCCAGCTATAAATGGAACAAACATACATCTTTAGTCAAGCTACAAAAGAAAAAACAAACTTACTGTATAGCTGATCACAAAAACTGCAACAACACTTTTTGGTCAGAAAATTGTATGGCTCGATAGTGTTTGTCAAATCTTTGTTGAAATGCAAACAGCATGTGCTAACACAATAGAGGTGCAACATTATTCGAACTCTATTGTTTTTGAAAACGCACTTTGCATTTCAACAAAAATCAAAGCTTTTGTCAAAACAAAAACAATAGTCTCCTGCAAATATCACTGCAATAGAATCATTTCCAAAATTGTCAAGGCAAAAATGTTGATTGAAAGATTGTTTTTGCAAAACAATTGTGTTCATAGAAACTATAGAAAACCATATGGGTCAAAATAACCCTTGCTGGTACTTCTAGGTATATTACCACATACAAGCTGATTCAAAACATATTTTTTCTAAAACTTCCATTAGCATGTTCAACTACTAAATTTAGGAAAAGTCAGGAAGTTTCACAATTCTATTGGAATCAACCTTGCAGATATACACAAATAACTTAATGCTATGAGTCAAAATGACCCCTATGGTACTTCTAGTGATAAAAACTGATGAAAATTTTATTAAAAATTGGAATTATTGCAGTTAGCTACTTGGAAACAAATAAATTTAATCAAAAGCGATTTGGCTGAGATTAACAGATTAAGCCTTTTAGTTGGCTAGTCAAAGCTTAGTACTGTGTGCCAATTTTCCAAAAAATTGGCCCTAGGAAAAGTGTTATCTAAATATCATTTGCTCCTCAGTTAAAAATAAGGCAGTGGCTATTTTGCCGTCAACGGCAATTTGCCCTTGAAATTTATTTTGCCGTAATCATTCACAAGTGTTTATATAGCCATATTTGCTATAATTACACCAGTGACACTGTGGTGTAGTGGATAGTGCACTGGTCTTGAGATACCATGGTTGCAGGTTCGAATCTCAGCTGGCAGGGCATTAAAAGAAAGGCAGTGTACACTGAAGGGGCAGGCCCGGTATGTAAATGTATGGGGCAGTGTACACTGGAAGGGAGTGCACAGGTGCAACATTTTTTTAATTAGTTTTTAAAATTGACCAATCAGAAACGACCAAAAGTCACATGTTTAGTACGTCATTAAGATTGACCAATTACAAATAACTCACGACAAAATAGTCTCTGAGGGTAAATTGTTGTCGACAGCAAAATTGCCACTGCCTAAAAATAACTCTACACCAATTAGATACCCATAGACACATTAGCAAAATCAACCACTATCTGATCATTACCATTAGTTCCGTAAGTTTTTAAATTACCCTTGATCCAGCAGCCTAAGCTATAACCCAAAAAATTGTTTAAGGAATAGATAAAGTCACAAAATTACCTGATATGTCACTACAACTGGTCTGCAAGAATTTTTGACAACAAATTTTAAATTACTGATTTTATCCATATCTGATTCAACATATGACAAACAGCACAGAAGTCTGCCATGTATTTAGGCTACAGTATAATTTAGGTCTACAACTTTTCAGTATGCTTGTGCAACTAAATATATTGTGTAAGTTGCACATTGCAATCAACTTAAACTCAGTATTCCCAAATACGCAGATTATTCGAATATGAAACCTTATCAGAAGCTTGCTACAAAAAAGCCTGCATGTTTAGACCATAAAATTAGCCTAACTAGTAGCAATAACAAGTAATCCTTAGCACCTCTTACCTTTGTTTGTCTTTAAATTCGTTCGATAACATCAGTAAGCCAACATATTTAAAGTACATTGAACAACTGTCTAGTTTATCTATTTGATTTGCAGCAGAAAAGGTGCAAAAGCACTGAAAGTGGTCAGCCGCCAGTATTGCCAGATTTTCTTCAAGTTTCTAGCACAAATGGTACCTTAAATCTACCCCAAATAGCCCAACGCTTGCCTGTTCAAAAATAGCCAAAATTTTGCAAAGTTTCTCCTTACAATACCGTCAGGAGAACAATCCTGGCCCGGCATCAGCACAGTGTTTGGTGTCCCATCGATGGTCATAGATAAGTCAGCCTGTGCTTCAACATGATTTCCAAGGAAAACAGTCAATGCTGCTGCCGTAATCGTTTTGGGTAAATTTGCCGTCGCCCTCGAACAAAAAAGGCAATCACCTCCCGCGCGGTGTTAATTCAACCTAGAGTGTGAGCGAATATCGGATTTAATGTCGGTTGACCCTATTTTCGGACTGTTTTACTTTCGAAAATACGCCAGCGACGGTAATAACATCCAAATCACACACCATTGTTTTACACTTGTTGTCACTCCAAAAACTAGCCTAAAATAGCGAAACGGGATGGCAAAAAATAGCCCACTAACCGCGACTGCTAAATTTTTTCCTCAACGCCAAATCAAAACTAGCCCACATCCTTCCTGCAGCGCCTGCGGACACCACTCATCTCATTCTGCACTGTCCAGCTACGGACTCTTTGCGCCGCTCACTCTTTGGCGACTCTCAGTCTCTCTACGATCTCTGGTCCAGACCCTGGAGAGTTGCTCGGCTTCTGGGGCTCCATGGTCTTCCGCCATGGCCCCATCCCTCGAAAGGGGTCGGGTAATCAACAACATAATTCAAAAAACGCATATTCTAACTCAGGGGTGGCCAACCTTGCGCCAAAATTTTTTGCCACACAAACATTCATTTCTTTTCATTGCTCACAATCGTGTGGTAGTATATCTATACTTTAAAGTCAAAACAACGCCATGTTCAGGGGTGATCTTTAAAAAAAAAAAGGTCATCGCCAACGTAACCATACTGGCCGCGATGATGCAGTTGACCTTTTTTTTTTTTTGGAGATTACATCTGAAATGGCAAAAATACTGCGGTTATCACCTGATGCAGCCAAGATACGATAGAGAACTAAACCTTGGCGTACTATTATGCTAACACACCTTTAGCATCAGTATTTAAAATTCATTTATTTTCATCTTAAACATGCAATGCCTCACCTCTAACCATGCAATGCGCCACGGTTGGCCATCCCTGTTCTAACTTAAAGCATTTTTCGGATTTAAAACAGGAGAAATTGGATTTCCAGAACTAAACACGTTGAATTTCTTTTGGGTTGTTTTTTTTTTAAAAGCAACCGGACTGCTTGAGTAAGTGATACCGTAATTTTGACAACAAAACATTTTTTAAATAACCCTAGAGCAGTGATGGGCAACCTTTTTCGGTTTGCGTGCCAAAATCGGCTAAGTCTCAGAACAAAATTCTTCCGCGTGCCAGCCAAAATTTGTGAAAACATGAAGAAAAGATAAGTTACCCAAATGGTGAAAACACAATATAACTAAAATCACGTTTACTCACATTGAAAATAACGCCCAAACAAAACGGACTTTTGCCTCTTAAATCAAAACATATTTACAAAAAACTTTTAAACAAAACTTAAATTACTTTTCAAAGAAAGCATAAGTCCGACAAAATCTTTGGTTACTCTTCATTATTTCAGTGAGACTTCTGCTGCTGCATTACCGCTGACAGAGATTTTACATCAGGTCTATAGTTTGTGACCTTCAGGGATATACATGAACTACTAGTTTCATCAGTCAGGCTACTTCTACTACGAGACTTAATTAAGTTCATAACTGAAAACAAAGATTCACAAGCATATGTAGATGAAAACATCGAGAGTAATGCTGTTGCAAAGTTTTTTAAAGACTCAAAATTTTTAGGAATGGCATTCCAAGTCCGCAATAGTTCATTTTCGGCCCTTCTCTCGAGTGTTCTCTTCTCTAATCGCCTTTTTTCAATGTTTTCCAAGTCAACTCTAAGGTCAATAAACTTTTGTTTCCAAATTGAGCTACTCTGAAATTCAATCAACTGCATTTCAAATTCATCCATGTCTATCCATGAAAACTTTTCTAGATTCAGTTCCTCCATTTTTATACAGTCTGGATACCTCATGAATTTTGCTGTCTCTTCTAATTCTCTAAATTTTGAAAATCTTGTAAAGAACTGCTTAACAACTGACTCGATAATGTTTAAAAATAGCTTCTTTAGGCTTTGAAGATCTGTTTTGTCATCGGTTTGGAGATCATTAAATTGACTCTTGAGGTTTGAAAAGTATTTAAATTTTTCATCTCCAATATCTTTCTTAAAGACTTCTAGTTTTTTTTCAAAAGCCTTTATGTATCCAAACGTAACATCAAGTGTCTTACCACCGCCCTGTAATTTAACATTCAGTCCATTCAGACGTTCACAAAAATCTGCAAAGAACATTAGATTTGAAACCCACTTAAAGTCAAACATTTCTTGGTAAAAAATATCGTGGTCTTTTAAGAAAATTTTTATCTCGTTAAAGCATTCAACAAACCGTTTCAGAACTAAACCCCGGCTAAGCCATCGAACATTGTTGTACATTTTTAATCCTTTATAAACAGATTCTACCTCATTCAGTAAAACTTCAAATTGTCTTTTATGTAATGCCCGAGCAGAAATGCAGTTTACAACTTTGGTAACTGTTTGCATCACTTCCTGAAGTTCCTTCAGGCCAGCTTTTGCACATAATGCCTCTTCATGTATGATGCAATGAAAACCTATCACTGGATGACCAACTTCTGTTGTAAACAAACTTACAAAACCTGCCTTCTCACCAGTCATGCTCGGGGCGCCATCAGTAGTGACGGACACTACTTTGGAAATGTCAATTTGACGAGAAGAAAATTCGTTTATAGCAGCCTTACACATCGCGGCTCCGGTAGTACGCTCAGGTAGGGTTAGAAGGGCAACCATCTCTTCACATATTTCATCACCTTTACAAAATCGAGAAAATATTGCGAGCCTTGCTGATGAGGTAATATCAGTACTTTCATCAATACAAATAGAAAAATACTTGCATGAAGACAAATCTTGTGTCAACTGCTTAGCAGTATTACTTTCCAACTTAAGTATCTTATCCTTAACTGTTTTCCTACTCAGAGATAAATCTTTAATACGCTGAATAATCTTTTCTTTTTCTGAAAAATTGTCAAAAAGAAATGGTGCACATTCCAACCAAGCTTCTTTGATATAATCTCCATCACTAAGTGGTTTACCATGTTGAGCAATTACTTTTGAAACTTCAAAACTAGCAGCAACTAAGTTGGAACTGGACCTGCCTGAGATGAAGTTCATAAATTTATCAGCTTGTTTTTTTGTTTTGCTGAGTTTA
This sequence comes from Trididemnum clinides, assembly GCA_963675345.1. Taxonomy (NCBI): domain Eukaryota; kingdom Metazoa; phylum Chordata; class Ascidiacea; order Aplousobranchia; family Didemnidae; genus Trididemnum; species Trididemnum clinides. The sequence goes on from OY776291.1 coordinate 18,319,164, forward strand.
CTATTGATTAACTCTCTTTTTTCTTCTTCGGTTTTATTGTTTATGTTATCATGAATACTTTCAAAGTGCCTTTTCACAGATGACGTTCTACAAACAACCGTTTCAAAACAGAATATACATAAAGCTTTATTGTCTTTCTCAATTACACCAAATTTTTCGGTCCAGTATTTTTGAAATACTCTGACATCTTCAATTAAACGACGTTTCTTAGTTGCTAGTCCAGACATTATTACCATCTGTAAGGGTAAAAAAGAAACCTAATCAAGTTCTTTACTGAAAAACAAGAGGTAGGCCTAAATACTACAACAATTCAAAACATAATAAAACTTTTCACTCATCTGCTGCGACTTACATTTCTTTCAAAATCAACCTATAATAGTACAGTAGCAAGCAGCTCGAACTAGTATGCGCTCTACCAACAGCTTTATAAATCAAGCTGAAATGAAGAAAAAATTGCGGCGCAGACGAACGATATTGAGAGAAAATTTGTTAAGGTTGCGAATTCACCAAGTTAGTACGTCATAATGTATTTCTTTGTAGTTATATGTCATCAAAAGTACACAGAGGGTTAAATTAGATAACAGATTGTTAGCCAACGAAAAGAAAGAAACGGACACCGAGTTCCATTAAATAAAACTGCGGCTTTTAGTTATTAACTTTTTCATTTGAAAAAGGATCTCGTTTCCGAGTCCTCGCTCGCGTGCTGGATAGAAGTGCTCGCGTACCAAGTTCGGCACGCGTGCCAGGGGTTGCCCACCCCTGCCCTAGAGCAAAAGAGGTTATGATTAATTGGGTCTAATAAGTACCATACGTTGATGAATATTCCAACAATTTTTGGGGTTTATCTAGTCAAGCTAACAAACAAGTTTATTTCAAAGCATTTGTTGAAACAACCAAGTTTATTTCAAAACATTTCGCAAATCGCATCTTCACTCCATGAGTGGTAATGAAATATGGCAGGATCAAGAAATTCCAGATAAAACAAAATGAATGCGCCCGAAAACGTGGCCTAAAAGCACAACTAAACACAGAATTGTATTTCACATTCAACCTGTACAATACAATCAAATCGCTCTTTCCGCCATTAACTTAAAATTTGAACACCAAAGCATCGGAAATAGTGACACTATTATGCTTCAATAAGGAACACAACCAGGTTGCTTTTAGTCGTCGCCCTTTTAGCAGTGATGCTTTGCCGGCCATTTGGGTCTTTTATCAACACTTTTAAGATTCAAAACAACAAATATGCAATTTAATTCTTTCTCAAAGAGAAAATTTAATCGTTCCATCTTTCAGTAGAGTTAAGAAAAATAAATTTCCTAATTTCTCTGTTACTACTACGCCCAAGACAATAGAAAAAGATTGTCATGTCGATGATAAATTGCATTCGGATTTTAGGTTTTAAACGTACGATTTTTAACCGAAATTTAAACTAAAACTTGAATAAAAACTTTGCGATTCAAAAGAGAAAGTAAAATATTTCGCGCACGGATAATAAAAAACGGAATATTGCGCAAAAAACATCGAAAACTGAAGAACGATTCTGAACTAAACAAGTTAAACGAAATTGACTTAAAAAAAACAGCCATGTATCGAGCACAAAAACGCGGCATGGCAGCACGGAAAAGGCAAGATTCAATGAAATTACAGCTCTGTATAACTGCGCAGCTATACAGTGTATTGCAAGGTGGCACAGAAAATCGAAACTTACGTTTCTGACATCTTAAACGAGTCTCCCGCACAGCAGTAAGAAAATAAAGATCGCACAGTACGTCCAATCGTTCACACGTTGAATTATAAATGGGCAAGAATCAACCAATCACTTGAGGCTGGTTTCCATTAGGTGTAGATAGTAGGCGTAGCGTGAAACATTTTTTGTTTATTTAGTTTTATGAGCGGAGCGCGAAACAAAGAACTTTTCGCGTCACGCCTGCTATCTACGCCTAATGGAAACCAGCCTTTAATATTGAATTCTACGATCTGCAAACTAAAATTGTCGCGATAGTCAACTATTCAGCTCGGAGATATCGCTTTGCGTAAATAGAAAAAAGGCTTCGTTTAAAATTTAATAACTTAAGACAGTAAAGGCTACGAAACAGCTGGCTGGATCGCAGAAATACAAAAAAAATTGTCTAATTCAATGAAAAAAGCACCACAAAAAAGGAAAACATTGCAACACATTATAAAGCACAGGATATCAATAAGTCACCAAACAACTTGCACCTTGAGACGGAATCAACAAGCCTTCGTTTTGAGCTAACAGCACTTTGTTCATCATATACTGATGTCTTTCGTTCCATTCTTTCAACTCATCGAGTGAATGAGCACATGGGCAATAATTTTCATCGTCACATCGACCAGAATATTCGCAAATTCCAATTTGATGCCTGAAACGAGCATTGCGTAGATGCTGCATGTAGTTTGCCAGAAGAGTTTTGCGGCTATCAGATTTTTCTAATTTTACCATTTAATTTTACATGTAGCCGCCGTGGTTTAGTGGTAATCGTTGCGTACGAGGACTGGAACTTTAGAGCGTCTGCTTTGTAGTCGGTAGACCTGGGGTTCATTCCCCAAGTAGAGTCGTACCAAAAGACTTTAAAAAGTGGTATTCACAGCTTTCCTGCTTGGCGCTCAGCATAAACAAGGATAGTGTGGAGAACAAGCCGGCAAGCTTCTTGTTGTGTGCTTGGGCAAGACACTTAACGGGACGCCTCCATCTTTATGTGGCAGACAGGTGGCCTACCCGTACTTCACCGGGTTACAATTGTGAAGTTACTAACTTAGCATGTCGTAAGAGGCGACTCTTGGGTACCCACCAATGGTGGTCCGCCTTGTTGGTGGTGGGACTACCAGTCACTCATGAGTGGTTCGAAATGGGCTGCCATCTTTCCCCTAGCCTAATTTCAATTAGTTTGACGGCATGAACCTGAATTGCCGTTCGCGCCGTACCTCCATCCCGAGGAAGAGCAGGGGTAATCACAACAACAGGACTGGAACTCGAAACTTCAAAAAAGGACTCTTGGGATTCATCACGAAAGGCATCCAGAATTCATATTGTAGCGTTGCTTCAGCAAAAACTAGAGTTCGAAAGTGAGTGTGTAGTGATAGGCATACACTGAATCAACATCTATGCCTGCCGAAACGCGGTAAAAAGGATGTAAAAATTACTTTTTTTTACATGTGCCGAAAAAGAACGAAATCACTAACGCATGACTTGGTTATAGCGACATTTGCGGATTTACTGTAGATAACAAAAATGTCTTCACCACTTACTTTTCACATAACTTCATACTACCAGTTGGTTTTCTGTATTTCCAATTTTTTCCATAATCGGATGTTGCATTGAATAAATGATATCTCGATGCACAGTGGTCATTCCAATGTTGTGGACTGCATTCAATGTTACACAGCCAACAGTGGTAGAGACTCTACAACAGTAGTTCTTAAAACTTTCTTTCAACACCGACCTCTAAATTCAGTTTCTGGCTTGTGTGAACCCCTTTGTGGCCTTGACCACGATTGGCAAATTACTGAACCACTCCTTTCCAAAAGAGGTTCACATAGGTTAAAATTAGTGCCGAAAAACCATTGATCTTCAAAAAAAAAGATTTGGTGCTGCTTTAAAGAACATATGTGAGATAATAAGTCAAAATTAGCGCCAAGAAATTGGTGCTCCAAAAAAATATCTCTAGGTTTCTTTTCAAGTTTATCGCTTTATTTTTCAACGAAAAATAAATGATTTGTATTACATTTCCATTTGACCTGTACGGACCCCTTGAACCTTGGATCCCAGTTTAAAAACCTCTGCTCTATAACAACACATAGTTTTTCATTGTCGTTGTTACAACAGCGTTCTAACTTTTGATGTCCAGGCGCAAAAACGGCACCGCCGCACCAGGCGTGCACATCTACTCAATGCTCATTCTTGACTTTCACCGGGACTCCGGTTTTCAAAATTAAGCACGCTGGGTGCATTCGCTTTGTCGTTACCACCATCCTTAGCATTCATGAGCCCATGATGAGTTCAATTCTCTTGTTGAGAAATCATAGAAACTGTAAAAATGGTATTTGCAACTTCCCTGCTTGAAGCTTAGCACGGCATAGAGTGGAGAAAAATGCGACAAGTTCGATAATTATGCCCTTGGGTAAGGAACTACACGACATAGCTCCATGCTATGTGGCAGACATGTAGTGTGGCCCGGCAATCTACCCGTCGTGGTGGCCAAATTTAGCAGACTTGTAAACAAAGCACGAGCTTACACGCATAAACGAATGCTTTTTGTTCCTTTTCCAGTATTATCTTACAACAATTTTTTGGCGTGGCAAATTCTGAAGCCGGTAAGCCATAATCAAACGTACCGCACATGTTCATCATAAACATATACAACTACTAGCCAGGCCACGAAAAAATGGGGTAATTTTTCGATTAATTAGAAGCGGCCTTAATGTAATCGCACAATTTCACCTGATATTGACAAAAGTATATCAAACCGGCGCAATGGCGTAGTGGTTAGAGCGTCCGCTTCGCAGTCAGTAGACCTGGGGTTCATTTCCAAAGTAGAGTCATATCAAGACTTTAAAAAATGGTATTCACAGCTTCCCTGCTTGGCGCTCAGCATAAACAAGGATAGTGTGGAGAACAAGTCGGCAAGCTTGCTTGTTGTGTCCTTGGGCAAAGCACTTAACGGGAATACCTCCTTTATGTGGCAGAACGATGATGGAGCCAAGCAGTCTACCAGTTTAACTAAAGACTTGCAAACCGAGAGTGAGCGCTAACGCAGTGTGGCCTGTATACATGTATATCAGGTTGGAACGAAAGTTCTGTTCCCTTTTAGATTTAATATTTTCATAAACAAACCTTATGGGTATATTATACCATGAACGATTATAGCTTGTCGGGAGATGGGAAGAGGTCATTCATAAGAATGGTAATTATGCTGATGATTAAATAAAGTTGTATTTTGCTTAATCTTTATTTTCATTTAAAAACAAACGGGACAGAACTTTCGTTCCAACCTTATACATCTTCCTGCATAAAGCTCACAAAAAAATAGCTCATTCGACGACGAAGGTATATCAAAATAACACTTAGTGTATCATTGGCACCAACAACATTAATTATACTTGTAATTGAGTTTCAGTCGCGGTTAATTCTTTGCACACACTTCCTTTTGCTTGGTCATTGTGTTGTCTTGTCATAGCTTTGTAGAATTGCGCAATATTCCTTACTGGTGAAAGAAAAAAATTGATTTCCAAAACGAGCACCACAAGCAATCTTTTTCTCTTACTTTCATGCGTTTGCATGTACTCCCATATTCGTTTCTCTTCACTAGAGTGAGCTTTGCAGCAACTAGCACCAAATTCACAAGTAGTTAATCGAATAAAGCTTCCACATAATTCAATCAGAAGACTTGAATTCTGTCAAGAAGAAACATAGAGTAAAGCGTTATCAGCAGTAAACACGAGTTAGATCTCGGATTCACCTACATTTAAAGGAGAGCAATGTCTTTTTCCTGTATAGCAGAGGTTCCCAACCTGCAGTGCGCGTACCACTAGTGGTGCACGAAGCCTGTTCATGTGGTACATGGTAAAAGAACTTTGAAATATGTGATAGAATATTTTACTTTTCTTATCAATAAAACATTATATAGTTTGTTGGTTGCTGTGAAATGTCTCGCGACTTCGTCACTAAGTTTATTGCAATTCAATGTAAGATTCTCAGATTGTAAGTGTGAAACTCAGCAGCTGCAGCTTGAAGCAATGAACAATCAGGAACATAGAAGAAAAATTTTGTTAGTCGTTAAGTCAGCGTGAGGTGGTGAGTTTTCAATCGACATATTATAAGGATTTGGTCACAACAAATATATCTCTGCCATCTATTTTTTGAAATGTTGAAGCGAATGTAAAACCCAGAATACATAAAGTACGGTTTTACTTCTATCCAATACAGAAAATACCTACCGCAGTGCGTGTTCTGCATGAAAAATTTCTCCAATCAGCCATGAAACCAAGTTCCTCAAACGTCAACTTGAGTCAGCAGAAAAAAGGATCTAGATGGAAATCACTTTCGGCAACTTCGTAAAAATGTGAAGCGACAACGCTTAGGTAAGACAGGCCAGAACTACCAAGACGGCAGATAGTGTCAAAGCATCCTGTGAAGTTTCCCTTCAGGTGGCTCAAAACATCAAGGCTTATACTTTTGCGAAGTCGCTTATCTTGCAAACAGCAAAAATACTTGCTGAGCGCCTGATAGGAGAAAAGAGGCGGTAAATTTAGATAGTGGGTCCCTTTCCAATGACACTGTAAAGCACCGAATCAAAGAAATGTTTGTCGACATCGCTGAACAAGTGACTACGGGAGTTACATTCTCAAAGTTTGGGATCGCAATAGAAGTTGACGAATCGATTGACGTCACAAACTGGTGTCAACTACTAGTTTATGCCCGATTTACACAGGATAATGCTGTAAACACCGAACAACTGATGAGTGAATTATTATCTAGTCAAAAACAGGAAGAGGGTTTCAACGTTTTCGATAAATTCTTCGCTTAAAATGATTTCGATTGAGGGAACTTAGTCGGTTGCACAACTGATGATCCTTCATGTAAGCTACGTCGAAACCCAGGATTTCACGTCCATGTAAAATATATGACGATAATGGTCACTTTTGTCCATCTACAAATTCGCTCTTTGTGCTAAGGTGCTGCCATCGAAGTTATTACGTGCTTGAACCGAATTATCAAAATAGTGAATTTTAGAAAAATGTCAGCGCTGTTGGCAAGGCTCTGTGTCATCTCGGTTCCCACTACAAATGCCTCCTTTATTCCACGAAGGTTCGTTGGCTGGCTTCCTCGAGGAAATATGTCAAGGCGAGGCTTTGAAACGAAGCACGAGCTACACCTATTTTGCAGAGAAGGCAACAATTTTAAAAACAATTTTGGGAAGTGTGGAATTTATTGTACGGTTGGCTTACCTATTGGATAATTTTGAAGTTCTCAATTACCTGATTTTCATAGGGGCTAACAGCACTATATTACAGATTTCATCTCAAAATTAGAAGCATTTGTCCAGAAGTTGGACATCTAGATGAACCTGTAGAGCAAACAATACGGCATGTTCAAGCATCTTACTCCGCTTCAAAAGCAACTCCGCAATAAATTATTTCCAGAAATTAGCTTTCACTTGAAACTGCTCAAAAATGAGTTGACGCATTATTCTGCGGGTGTAGTATGTTGTGCCTACATTGCTGATCCGCTTTTCATTTCCTCTACCTGTGGGAACGGGGAAACCGGAGGAAATCATTGGTATTCAATCTGATGAGACAACAAAAGCAAAACGAAGGGAATGCTTTTCAAATATTTCTGGCTGAGCATGGCCTCCACGTACCAGACCTTGGCTCAGAACGCTATTCCATAGCTGTTTTTTTTCCCAGTACATGGTAGTGTAAGCAGGGTTTCTCTGTCATTATGGCCGTCAAAACCAAGAGCAGGAATCGACTTGATGCGCGTGGACATGATTTCCCATGTGCTCTGAACGGCGTTACACCTTGGATAGATCAGCTTGTGGAACAAAATAGCTGCAGCTTTCCCGTATGATAGTGATAATAATTAAAGGTTCGTAAATTGAGTTTTTCTGGAACTTGTTGGCACGTGCCAACAGCAAAAAACTACTAAGTGGTACGTGATAAGAAAAAAGTTGAGAACCACTGCTATACAGGGTGTCCCAGAAGTCGCGCACCATCCAGGTTTCTACAGAAAACGCTTTTATTGATTACAGTCATAACAGATGCTCAAACTGTGCACCTACAGCAATGAAACAAGCATCAAATCTCTCTATCAAACTGTCTTTCACTCTCTTGAGCGTTTTATTGCTGATTTTCGGGCACTCAAGTAGTTATTGCATCCTTGTTATTGTTGTCATTTAGCACTCAGTTGCTATTGTTATTCTTAACGGTTGCTCTAGGCCACCTTTGCACATAGCAGTTTTCGAAATCAAAATTTCGTACCGATATTTAGGAGAGGGTTTTGCTATTTGATACGGAGTGTGAAGAGAGCGTTGCTATGTTAGCACTCACTATGACGTAGACGCTCTCTTCGCACTCACTACAAGCAGCGAAACCCCGTCTCAAAGCCTAAGTATCGATAAGATTCATTTCTGGTCGTTAAAAACCGCTTTGTACAAACGCATCCTTAGTTACAACTAGTTCAGGCCATGCGCGGGGAAGATAACTGTGGCAAGATCATTATGTTTAAGCGGCGAAAGTTTCGACGTCTAATGTAATTCTGCCTCAACTGTCGTTACATCTTCTATTGGCCATATCAAAATCGCGCTAGTAGTTAACCACGAATTTTCGTGTCCTGTATCTCTTCCTTCAGTCACGGAAAATCCTTGCGGTTGTGTTTGGAAGATCTTGTGTTCAGACCCGCTTCGGAGTTAAAATGTAGTTTTTATTAGCTGTGTGTAAGTTAAAATACATTTGATCAACCAAATTCTAAGAGTCGCTCCTACATTACCCGTGCACGGTAGTTCATTTTGTGCTTCAATCGCGGTAAAATCTTTTGCCAATAACATAGAAAAACTTTAGACGAACCATAATCTACTAGCGTATTTTAGAAAACACCTTACAACAACCCTTTCCTATGTCAATTTAATCATTTGATCAAACTTGCTGCGGATAAAAAGATGTGGGTGTGAAAAGGTCAACCACAATGCAAAGCTAGATACACACAAGCACAAAATCGAACCTAAAAATAAAAACTAATTCCAAAGAGTGCTAAGCAGCCGCCGCAGTGTAGGAGTAACCGTTACGGATGTCACAACGAAATCTGAAGTTCTGCACCAATGAAGTGCCGCCTCAACGTGGTGGTGCGGTCCTCGACCCCGTTTGGGGTGGGTCGAAATGACTGCTGGCCTTCCTGATGGTCCCAGTTACCCGGGGCAATCCCCTTAATCATTTTTTTCGCCGTGCTGCCCTCTGAATGGCCGCACAAGGGGCAGCACTCAAAAATCGGTTGCCTATCTCTTTTTCCCTTTTACCGCTCACTTACATGTATTCTAATTCTCCTTCTTCTAATAAGCGGCCAAATTCATTCTAACCCTGGTCCCATCTTTTCCTGCTCAGTGTGCGGTGGAAATATGACCTGGAGGGATCGGTTAATGCAATGCTGTACTTGCTCGAAATGGGTTCAGTTCATTTCATGTACTCAAAAGTCTCCCGCTCTAAGTTCAATGCTCTAGACAGCTCTTACTCCCGGACCTGTTCTACGTGCTGCGTCTCCGCTTCTCCTGAGCCCCAATCTTGCAACACTGTGGCTACTTCTTTGGGGCTCCCATAGCACGTATACCTTCATTGTTTACTCTGGTCCTCCACCGCCAATGCAGCACTCCCGCCCCACCCTCGCCTACAAACATCCTACCCTTCTTCCGCCCACTTCGTAACTCCTCCATGCGTTACGAAGTTGGCGGAAGAAGGGTAGAATGTTTGTAGGCACCTCCCCACTTTCCTTGGTTTCTAACTGTTCTTCTGCACCTCCTGCTTCCTCTCTCTCCCCTGACTCGGTCAGAGTTCTTCAATGAAATACCAGGAGATGTTTCAGCAGGAAGCACGAACTTCTCCACTTTATCCTGCAGACTTTGTTTGTATCCAGGAATCCAACCTTAACTCGTCTTCCTCTTTCCGAATCCTTGAAAATTCTGCTCTGCGATCTGATCACATTCACTCCCGGACTGGCATTCTTTCTCCTGATAACCCGCACGCTAGAGGTGGTGACATCATTTTTGTCAGACAGGGCCTCTATCCTTTTCTAAACTCTCTACCTTCCCTCTCTCTTTGCTTGACCCCTACTTTGATTAAGTAGGAGTCAACATCTCCCTAAATAACTCTTCTTTGCTTAACGTCTACGCTCCTCCTATTCACTCTTACTCGACGGATAGCAGAACCGACTGCCTTCTCCCTCTCCGTTCTTTCATCCTCCAGAAATCTCTTCATTGTGAGGGACCTCAATTGCTATTACTTTCCTCCTCTGGAAAGAAGACTTCGTAGAGAGAACGTATTGGATTGCGTCGTCTCCTCTGACCTCCTTCTCCTCAAAAACACCAACGCCCCTAACCTTTTCCATCGCTCATCCGGCAGTCGATCCCCTCCTGACATTTATTTTGTTCCTTCCTCTCTTGCTGTTAAGAGGTGCTTCAGGACTTGGCTCTGATCGTCTCCCAATTCTACTAACTGTCCCTCTTTTTCCGCTCTCCCGCCCCAACGAACGTCCCCCTTTCATTTTTCAAACGCTCATTGGAATAACTTAGCATTTTCTTTGACTCTCACCATCATTGCGCAAAAAAACACTCCCCTCTTTCTCTTTCCTCCGCTTCTGCTTTCTTTATTTCTCTGTCAGTAAATGCCGCCAAAACTTTCATCTCTTTTCGGCCACATCAAACGCCAGCCCCAAGCCTGCTGGAGTCCTGAAGTGAAAAATACGGTTAAAGAAAGACGTAAGGCTTTTGCTGCCGGTCGTAGAAGTGATGAAAATTGACAGGCTTACATCTCTGCCCCTCGATATGCCTCATTCATCATCGGCAAAGCTAATGCAGAGACATGGCAGGCGACATGCTCGTCTCTCTCTTTCCCAAATCAGTCTTTTCTCTCCTCCGTTTTGTCGCTGGTTCTTCATCATCTTTCTCCTGTCTTAACTTTACCAACTGTTCCTCCCCTAGCCAGTCGGCATCAGTCTGCGCCAACTACCTGTATTCTTGCTTTACTGTCTCCGAGCCAAAGGCTTTACACAGCAGAGCGATAGGTTACCTCTCCGAATTCTGACAGACCACTTGCCCTGAGAAGTCTCATTCCTCTTTCAGCTCCCCCTTCTCTTCCACTGAATTTCTCGCAGCTACCACAAACCTCTCCTCGTCCACTGTCACTGGCCCAGACAAAGTTGCCTATCCCATGCTAAAGCACCTTCCTCGCTCTGGCATGAAATTTTTTCACATTTCCCATCTTTCCTGGTCTTTAAATTGCTTTCTTTCCATCTGGAAGACACCATCGTTTATTCCCATCCATTAGATGGAAAAGCTTCTCGAATCTCCTGCTTCCTTCCGTTCTCCATCAAGAAACGATAGACATTTCCCTTTCCCCTTGTTCCGCAATGGTTAAGACAGCAATTGACTCGTCCACGCCGATCTCAACCACGCAGATCGTGCAAACGAACCCACACCAAACCGAATTGTGACTCCGCCATTGGTCAGCATCTTTTAGATAATGATCGATGCGCATTAAACTATGATGATAAGCGGTTTTCAATCCTCGCCGCAGCGCGCAGCTCTTTCCATCTTAATCTTTTAGAGGCTACTTTTATCAAGACCCGACGCCCGGTGTTATGCAGACAGAAAGAGTTTGTTTACACTCTCAAACTCTTTCGATAATCGTGGCATTTGGCCTCCTGCTGCGCCTTCTCTAACTTTCGCAATTGCGAAATTTTTCTTTGGCGCGCTTTGCAATACTAGCGCTATCATTGGCTAGTCTTGATTGCGTAACGTCCAAATTATTCACATAAAAGACTTATTCACTCTAGATCTTCCCTTTTGACGCGATACCGCCACTGATGAGAGGGTCACGAAAAGCTTATGACTCAAACAGCTTTTTTCAAAGCTATATCAATGATCTTCCTGCTTCTCTACACTTTTCCGTCAGCTGCTCCTTTTATACTGACAACCTAACCATTTGATCCTCCCCCTTGGTAACCACGGCTACGGAGGATACACTGGAAGCCCTGAACCGACTGGAGCGCTTGTTTAAGGACTGGTGTCTATTTCTCTACCCTGACAAATGTTAGGCCTCCTTCTTCTCAGTTGATCCCTACCGAGCCAATCTTCAGCTCCACTTCTCCCTCCTCATCGCCCCCTCCACTTCAACCCTATTCCCACTTTTCTTGTAATCACCTTCAACCGCACTGTTTCCTTTTCTAAACACGTACCTTCGCTTAAGTTCTTCAGGAAGCTCTAATGAGTCCCTCTCCCGGTTGTGCAAAGCTTTTCTTCAGCTCTTACTTATGCTTCGCACGAATTGTTTTCTTTCCTTAGCGTTACTAACGCTATTAAATTGGAGTGCCTTCATCGAGCGACTAGTCGTACCATCACCAGCTGCCCCTCGTCCTCCCCTACGAGTCACTGTTGACTCATTTCGCCCTGTCTTCTCATGAGCAGGCCCTTTGTCTCCCAACCTCCTTTCATAGTTCAGGTTTCGCATGACTTGGAATGAACCCAAAATTCTCCAGATTCCCTTGAAGAGCTTATGCATTCACTTACCCGCTCATGCTTTCTTCTTTTTCTCCCAGGGATGTTCTCTTTTCCTTGCCCTTCCTCTCCTCCTTGGAATCTGCTTTCTTTCACTTTGGAGTTGACCCTTTTCACTCCATGCTCCAGCTATGACCCTCCTTTTTCTCGTCAAGGTTGGGCTCTCGCTCACCTTGACTCTCTCCCATCTCACGATCTGGACTGATGGCTCTGTTCCTTTTCCTTTTGAAAAAGGCGGCTAAAACGTTCTTGCCAACTGTTCACTTTGTGGCACTGAGTCTACCCTGTACTTTTCAATATAGCTTTCAAAAAAACTGTTTGATCCATAAGCTTTTTGTGGCACTCTCGTCGGTGGCGGTATCGTGTCAAAAGGGAAGAGCTAGAGTAAGTAAGTGTTTAGGTGATTCATTTGGACGCTAGGCAATCAAGACAAGCCAATGATAGCGCTTGTAATGATTATAAGGCGCGCTAAAAAAAAATTCTGCAATAGCGAAATGCTAGAGAAAGCGCAGCAAGAAGTCAAATAGGAACGTCACTATCAAATAGGTCCTCTCGGTATCCACGGAGGAACTTGTGGTTCCTCGTAACGCTAGCTGTGTCCTCTCGTCTTCGCTCCAACGGACACAGTTCTATTAAACACCTATCTATTTAGAATTGCCAGAAGTGAAAATCCTTCAAGCAGCACCTGCGGTTACCCAACCCAGGACATCTTCCACCTCTTTCTCCACTGTCCAGCTAGAAACTCTTTGCGCCGCTCGCACTTTGGCGACCTTTTCCCTCTCTCAACGACCTCTTGTATAGGCTCAGGAGGGTTGCCCGGTTTCTGGGACTCCGTGGTCTACCGCCATGCCCTCAGCCCTTGGAAGAGTTCCGGTAACAACAATAAAACTAGAGTTCGAAACTCAATAAAAGCACCACTGATATTCGTCAGAAAGCACGTTTCCAACTTAAAGACCTAAGTTGCTCCAGCATAAAGTTTGGTTAGAAAGCGAGTAAGTAGTGATAGACTTATACTGAATCAGCCAATATTATCCTGCGAAAATCAAAGAAAAATGGACGTAACATCGACATAGAACAGCCCAATGAGTTGAATATCAAGAAGGGCTGATTAAGATCAAATACTTGCCTCTTCAGGAAGCACAGGCAAATCGCGTACGTGCGACCAAGTATTGCGATTTGTAAGCACCATTACTACGACGTTGGACGACCACAAGTGTTGGAATGGGGTAATGCAAAAGTTGTTTTCTTCATTTCCCTTAGTATATTGTCCATCTTGGTAACATACAGAGCAAACGAGGCGCAATTTCCTCCTTTAAAGATAAGCAAACATAATGCAATCTTTAAATGATTAAACTCCACCAAGATAAGTCTAGCTAAGATTGAAGCCGGGTGCAACAAGCCCTGCAGGAACATGTTTTTCTGCTGAAGCCTTTTGGGGAACGTGGAAAGCACATAGTTTTGCGATCTGGAATGCGGACACATTTTTGGTAATGAGCTTTTTTACAGATCTATCAGAAAGTAGGCTATAGCCAGAGTTTAACAAATAGGAAAAGGTTATAACAAACATTTCTCCCCTGTAAAGTTGGCTTCACCGTAACGAAGACGTGCTACTCAAAACATTATTCTTTTAATCATATTTCAATAAGTAATGCAGGGCATGCATAAATTGCACCTTTTACGGTATGATACCTTAAGTCTGCAAGTTCCCGGCCACTGTTAGTAGGTTTCAGTTCACTACTTGGTTCAGATTGATTGTACTTTGAAAAGTAATCAGATCGCTTGAGTACATCAGACAATCTTAAACTAAAAACAGAAAGGTAACTAAGAAACATTTTTAAAAATCTCAAAATTTCACGCTCAAGCTACACAATCATTGTTGGTTCAGAGAATCAAAAATTGAATGTGATAAAAAAACAACGATTTTTACGTAATTGATGTGAAGGAGCATTAAAACACATAAAATTAGCTGTCATCTTCATCTTGACCGACCAGTCTGTCGGGTGTCAACATGGTACTGCTTGGTTACAGTACGCATTCGTGCTGTTTTTGCCAAAAGTTGTCGCCATTCCGCTCACTAAGCCGGCGTTTGCACATAGCTGTTTTCGAAAACAGGAATAAAACTTTTACCGATATTAGAGCAGCTTTTGAGACGGGGTTTCGCTGCTTGTAGTGAGTGCGGAGAGAGCGTCGCTCTGTTTGCACTCACTACAAGCAGCGAAACCCGGTCTCAAAAGCTGCTCTAAATATCGGTAAAAAGTTTTATTCCTGTTTGCGAAAACAACTACCGTATGTGCAGACCCAGGCCAAAGATGACTGAATGAAATGCGCGTTTTCGTCAGGTTTTTGTACGTTTTTTCTGTCGTACATGTTTATACGATTTTTTTATCTGCTTAGCTTAGATATTTACACAACGCTTTGCGGTGTATGTTATTGTAAGAACATTCGATTTTGTTGGCTAAGTACGTACCAAAAACGTACAAAAATCTTCTGGAACGTACTTGCGGACAAAAACGGATGTTCACACAACAAAGTATGCGGTGTAACATCATACAAATACCGAAACGAATGAAAATATCCGCACTAAATGCCTGAGAGCAAAAAACGCACAAAATGGGGCAAAAAACATACAAAACCGGACGAAAAACGTATACCGTACTGCCACCTTGAGCAAGCAGGCGGCCACTTATCTGCCTCATAAAGATGGAGGAACCCAGTTAAGTGCCTTATCCAAAGGCACAACAATAGAACCTTCCAGCTTCTTCTCCACAGTTGCATATTTGTCAACTGATTTTAGACAAAATTGATTTCACATTTGAATAAGTGTACTTTCCTAATACTCCTGCTCTCAAGTTTCACAAGTCATGTGCATCATCGCAGTCAAGTAGTTTCATTCAGTTGCTGCAGTGTAACTGACATACTAGCAGGACAGCAACAGAGCTGCTACACGCAGTAGCAGGTCCAGGGAAGGGGGCGGGGGATGGGGGACACATTTGCCGGTTTCGTTTACTTGAACACTGTTCATAATGTTTTAGTTCATAAACGTACTGGTTTAGATCATAGGTTTTACTTGTAACATTAATCCAGGGAGGATCTAGGATAGATGGAAAGTGCAGCCTTCAACCAGTTATTCAAATACATGTATGTTTTTGCTTAATTTCAAAACTTCCTGACCTAGAAAGTTTTCTAGTATATAAGCTTGTACGCATTCCCTTCAAAACAGATCAAAAGCTTGCATACCTCTATCTTCCTACAACCAGCCATTTTTTGATTTTTTTTTTATGTAAAAGCAACGCATGACTCCCGGTATCCTTTCCCCATTCTGGCTTTTTAGTAAAATTGATGTGTATATTCTGACGAGTTTGCAAATATTATAGTGTGCTTACATCCTCCAGCCCTCATAATTAACCTCTCCAATAAATTATTAGCCTTTTCCTAATTTGATTAGTTTCCAAATTGTAAATATTCGCAACTGGCCTAACGTAAGACAACTGATACCCTTTGCGGTCCAACCTCATCCCTGGGGTGATAAACAAAATTTATATAATTTAGTCCAACCTCATCCCTGGGATGATATATAGCACGCAGACGCTACAGCAAGTCCAAACCCGATCCCAGGGAAGATTACAGCGCATGATCTAAACCGCCAATGCAAGTAAAAATGTACTAAAATCAGTGAAAAAAAATTGGACCTGATAAGCAAAATTTGGTAAAATTAATTGGACCGCAAAGAGTTAAGCCCAATCAAAATTTCTAACAATTGACAACTTTACCCCTCTACTTGCATGGCAATCCACGTATCACGTTCTATTATGCTGTGAGCAAAAGGACAACCGCTTCCTTTGCAACATTGTAGCTTCTTTGCTTGGATGCATAACAAATCTTGTTGGGGAGGTCTTATTTCAGTGTAAAACACTTTATTTTCTTCTCGTCTAACGTGGGCCTAAACAAATAAGCAAATTAATCGAAGCTAATAAAGTGTACTGAATTCTAGATGCTGCTTAGAAGCACTTCTCAAAGCGTTAAATTAATCATTGCTTTATCTTGCCGTGTATCCATCCAAAGAGAGAAATACAACAACCTGCTTTTTCTTATTACAAAATTTCTATGACGAACTGATGGTCTGATTGCAAATCCAGGAAACAGAAATAAAAATTCTTTACAAAGGACTCAGAATCATGCGGAAAACTACCGCATTGCAAAAGATTAATAAGCGGTGGTAAAATAGATTACCAGCACTTAATGACCCTTTTGCAAAAGTTTTATTTTCAAAAATGGTGTCGAGTCCCTGATAGAAAAAAAGCTTAATTACAGTAAAAGCCAACATAAACAGTTTAAGCAAGCACATGTTTTATGCTGCAATGTAAAGCGTTTTGTGGTATACTATTGATAATGAAAATAAGAGCTTGTTCAACTTATCGAACACAAGTTGAACGGCGAGTTTGAAAGAACACGAAATGACCTTACGGTCTTCAAAACAACAATCCCCACACACGTTGGTCATTATAGCCCACACAATTTACGAGTTAGACAATTGAATAGAAGGAGTGTGATCTCGAAAGCAAATGTCGGTTCAGTTTGATGTTGCATTCAACGTAGAGCCTGGCTTATATTGAGGTTATTCATATTTAAGGCGCTGCTTAACTCTTCACTTGTTTTACCACTCAATTGCAAGCAGTAAACGACCCCAAGACTCAATATGCTCAGCCAGATACTATCAGCAGCATGATTGAAGCTCAGTTCAACGGAGCCAGATACCGATCGTTTACTGCTGCATATTAACCACTCACCAACAGATGATTTTCAGTAATTTTCCTGTGAAGTATGCTTCCTTTCGAGCAAGCTTCTGACTCTTTAGCGAAACGTGATATAGTTCTTGGCGTTCCATTGAAACAAGCCTTGCATAGAACCTCATACTTGCCTCTGTGCTTGCCAAGCACCAATCCAAACAAAGAGCTCCGCAAAAAACTTGGATTAGTAGATTGAAGGATCCAATTCCTAATACAAAATGCAGTGAAAAACAAGGTCTACCAATGATGCTGTGTTAAAGTGACCGTAGCTGTATCCTTTATCGCATGGGCCAACAATCAACACACAACAGCGAACTTAAGAGAGCGCTGATCCAGGGCAAGCCTGCGTATCTTGCATCTGCCCATAACCATCAATTATTTTCGAAGGGCGCAAAAAAACTTCGCACGTGTGAATGTACAAAATTATACTCCAGCATGCCAATTTTCAAAGCATAAGAATCTACATCTTCACAATCATATAGGGTATAACTACATTCACACACACCTGTTCAGTTCTCCTTTCCTTTCTAACGTCCAAACAAGTAATTCGTCTTGGCTATGAGCAAAAAAACACTGCTCTCCCTGCTCACACATCTTCCCACTGACGATATCTTTGCACATGGAACAATGTTCGGTGGACGCTTGAGCTTTCAGACGAATCGTGATCCATTTTGAAGAACCACGGCGACGAGAAACCAAAATGTTTCTCAAACATGGATGTGGAAAAGTTTCGCTGAAAGAAGGAACAATATAGGATCAGTTATATTTTACAATCGTATTACTAACCTTGACAGTGAAGCAGTTACCCTTGCTGCTTCAGTGAGTCTGTCCCTATCCACTCGGCTTTCAAAGCAAAATTTTCACAGAAACAAGACAGCATTTTTAATTCCGGATGTCCTTCCAGACGATAACAAAGGGTGTATTTTAATGGAGGTTAAACTATGGGTTTTTGTTCGAAAGTCTGGAACATATTGTCAGAGCACAACATAATTTTTCTATAAAATGTTCTATACTGTGGGGCGGGGCTTTGAACTAAAGTATGTAGTTTTCGATTTTCATTTGCTTATCGATCATAGACCTCTTACTTACAGCACAATACCCAAGATTTTATAGGCATCACCAAATGTACACAACCGGGAGAGTATCTGGTATCTCAATGAAGTCTTGTGCATATCAAACAGCTAGTTGAAAATATTCAACACATTACCGATGGGCAAACTGAGCAATAAAGAAAAATTATCGTGCCTTAGAATTGCAAGTGCAACAATAAAGTGACAACATAGTATACAACTTACAGATATTCTATGGTGCTGGGGTCGATCGTGACAACGCAATTCTCACAGCCTAATTTGAATTCGTGAGTTTCATGTATAGTAAATTGAAGAATTTTGCTCACAGCTTCCTGGTTAAGACTGAGATTGGCAGAAGGCAACACACATGGCTTGATAAACCCTATATGAGAAATGCAAATTAACCAAAAATGCGGTACAAACCGTAGTTGATCAGATTTATGCCAGAAATTCGTCACATTTAAATCAAAGCTTAATTTAAAAGTGGCAGTGACGGGGACGAGCAGTCTGCTTGAAGTGGTGACCTAGTCCGAATAGAGACTATCACATACAAATATGAAGTTATATCGATAAATGAATCAAACGCGAAACAAAAATGGCATTAATAGCTTCTCTACTGGTGGAAGTAGAGAAGATGCTGCCAAAAGCTCAATTCTCCTGCAGCGAAGAAAGTGAAATATCTGAAGCTACTAAATAAACGCATATTACCGCTCTGTGTAGTTGGAAATTTTGAATTCGTATGCGACGTCTCGTGACTAATGCCAAGCATAGCTGGACCCAGCGCTGAACTACAATAACGACCTTTGGAACGATCGGCAAAAAAATGTGAATACGATGGAACACAGGTTTCTAGAAAAGAAAACAATCGTTGCAAGGCGTATACCACTTCCCATCTTTTGCCGGGTTAAAATAGTGAAGTGGTCCCCTCAGCATGTAATGATAGATTTTTAGACACCCACCGATGCGAGTGCGCTGTATTGGCGGTGCAGACAGCAATTTAAAATTTGTATTCATAACTGGTACGAAATAGACTGCCAATTTTTCCTATCCTGATGTTGAGCCGGTTGGCGATGCAGACAAGCATATAATCGTTTCACGAAATGATACACACAATTAAGCTCTTAGGTAGAACATAAAAAAACGGACTTTTACACTCAATTGAATCATCACTGGTGTCTGTCAAAAAGAGCAACCACAATCAACAACGGTTTTGCTGCAGCAAAGTCTGTTTTGAAAGTGGATGGTTGGTGACAGACACACGCTAAACCAGAATCTAAGCCCTGAAATAAAGCAGGGGAAAGAGGACGTAACATTAACTCCTGTAAATGGTTTCCACTCTTTATGCTGTTCTTTATTTGGCACATCTTTCCATTCGACTTTTGGACAGGCTGCAGGGGGTTACCCCAATCCCGGGCTCGGCTTCTGGAAGCACTTGACATGCTTTCATCCTGGAAACATCATCAACAAAACAACAATAAAGCAGATTTGTTGGCGCTCATAGGTGATTTTTAAATTAATAGAATTTATAGGCAAGGCTTACCAGAAGTGGTATATATGTCAGTTTTTGTTGGCCATGAGCTATACGATGAGACGGGTTTCTGAAACAACAAAATTAACTCGCATTTACAAGTATAGTAGGTTTATCTAAAATCACGCACTGCTTTTTCAGCGGAGTTTAGCTACATGACTACCAAGATAATATTAAGTTTTTAACCAGAAGTGATTAGGTCGCCAAACTAAGCTGGCTTTCTCACGTTTACATTGTGAGAGATAGCCGGCAAGCTGATAAAACTAATAAATTATTTTATAAAACTCGAACATTGCCTAACGGTAGCCTTGGTGACCAAAAAGATTCAGCGGTCAATTTCAAACTTACACCAATGCACAAAATACATACATTGCAGACAAGATGAGTTGCTACTGCATTGGCGAGCTCTCTATCTAGATTCGAATGACTGTTGAACTTTTCCCCGTTTGAATCATCGTTCCAATATGACGTCGGTGATTTGGTCGATACAGGAAGATTCGCACAATGAAAACCACCCACTCTTGCATAGGATTGATCAAGAGCATCTTTACTAGGAAGCAAGTATTGTCCGCTAGTGCCAGGAAACAAAGATGATGCTGGAACAAAATTTAAAGTAAAAATGCTACATTAAAAAATAGCTTTAGAGGTAGAGTATTTACGAAACAATGATTAAATCTAAAATGCTAACTTTAAAAATAAAATCGTATTTGTTAGAGTTCTTTCCAATTCGTGAAGAATCCACTATATACAGAGAATTTAAGCTAGATTTGTTAATGCCACCCACTCCAAACATACCAACAGTTTGTCTCTGAAATGGCTTGAAACAACTCTCCACAGAGGAAAGCGTTCCTTCCGTCATTTTAGCCTTGACTGCAGGGAGAGAATGATCGGTGTATCTTGCAGGTAATGAAGAGCGAGTCGCATAGCTATCAGGCAGGCTATGACTTAATCCATTCATTGATTGGCTCAAAGCATACTCGTTTTGATTAGATGAAGCATGACCATTCTTTTGCATTACTGCCTTGTTACGACCATCTCCTATCGTTCCTTTATTATTTTGAAATCGATTTGCACTCGCAACTGCAACACTTTGCTTTAATATGCTCAGCAGATAAGTAGATTCCGAATCCTGTAACAACAGTGCATGAATTTAGATGTTAATTTAAAACAAGGGTATTGACCACTAGGTCAATCTAAACACACCTAAAAATTCAAAAGCAACTCTGCGTGCAAATGGTAAATAAAAAAATCTCTCGCATAGGGCTGAGTAGTGAGGTTAGAGAAAAAAACAAGCTGAGTTTGAGTTTATGTTTTCGCTCTCCTAGCGCCTCAGAACCTATTGTCAGTTATATGCACAACATTTTAGGTTCAGACCTGCTTTATAGCCATCACTACCACTGGAGACTATATCACCATTGCAAGTTGCAGAAATTATGGTAAAGTGCTTTCTTCAAGGAGACAGGCAAAACAGTCATTGAGGTTTGGACGCATAACCGTGTTCACAGTCGTCGCCAATGACGCTCTAACCTTACCCGTGCTTCACCGGGTTAGAATAGTGAAGCTGCTCACCCAGCATGTCGTAAGACGCAACTTTTGGGTACCCACCAATGGCAGTCCGCCTTGTTGGTGGTGGAGCTACCAGTCTGTAATTTGCATCCATGACTGGTTCGAAATGGGCTGCCACTTTTCCCCTAGCCTAATTCAGTTAGGTTGATGGCGTAAACCTGGATTGCTGTTTGCGCCATACCTCCATCCCTACGAAGAGGAGGGGTAAACCAACAGCAACAACAACACTCTAACCTAC
This sequence comes from Trididemnum clinides, assembly GCA_963675345.1. Taxonomy (NCBI): domain Eukaryota; kingdom Metazoa; phylum Chordata; class Ascidiacea; order Aplousobranchia; family Didemnidae; genus Trididemnum; species Trididemnum clinides. The sequence goes on from OY776291.1 coordinate 18,340,637, forward strand.
CCGACCGACTACAGAACAATGTACGGAACTGTGAAAACTCATTGAGATATGAATGAACATGTTCTCGCACTGTAAAACCGGCAAGACAGGTGGTACCAAATAGGCACATTACGTGTAATACAGGCATAGTAGAGGCAAATTCCGTGAATTTTACGGACTAGCCCAAACCCTAATTGTAATCTTAACTCTAGCCCTGCCCCTAACACTCACCCTAACAGTAACTCTAACTCTAACCAACCCTAACCCCAACTCTAAACGTACTATGCTTAATTAATGTAAGGGGTAAGGGGTGGTATCAAACCTCCAAATCTATCCAATCCTAACTCCAACCTCACCCTAACCCAAACTTTAATTGCATTAACTATGCTTACTATGCCTAGTAAGTACTACAGGGTAGATCCCCATAGCAAAATGACACTAGTAATTTTTTGTCATGAAACAGAAAATTCAACACTGAATACAAAGATTAAGCGAGCCATTATCAACTGTTAACCATACATCCTTACCAACGGTAGAGATTGTTGGCATTTCATCATAAAAGCTAGTGCATCTGCCCACTTGTCACACTGCGCCAATAACCTGGCTTTCAACCTGATAATGCTTTGATTCTTTCCATTCGTAATGTTGAAAGCTGTGAAAAATCACCATTCAATAACAGTTAAAACCAGTATCAGTGACTCTAAGTAACGATTTATCTTTTACTGAATTTGTGCTTGTGGGAGAAAAATACAAAGTATATAAAAAGATGTGAAAGTGATTCCATGGGAACTTCAGCACAGGATGGTGGTGGTAGATTTAGATAAAAAGGTTCTAAAAAAGTTGTGAGAAAATAACAGATCATAAAAAGAAAGATTTGGAAATTGAATGAAAATCAAACATGAGTAAGATTTTTAAAAAGAGTATAAGAACTAGTAAGCACAGATGCGCCTGATTTGTGGAAAACTTTCAAGGATGGTGTTCTAAAGGCATGTGATAAACTGTGTGAAAAGAAGAAGCCTAGGAGAGATCGAGGAGACATGTGGTGGTGGAATGAAGAGGTCAAGGATACCATAGCAACAAAGAAGGCGGCATTTAAAGAGCTGTGCAGGTTTCCCTCAGAAGAAAATAAGACTGAATACAAGCGTATAAGAAATCAAACGAGAAAAATTGTGGCTAGAGCTATGAGAATGGAAGCTAATCAGGAATTGAATAATTTATATCAGAATTCTAATAGTATTTTCTACTTCCTTAGAAGAATGAAAAAGGAAGGGATGTGGAGGGAGGAAGGTGCTTGAGAGGAGGAGACGGACGATTGGGTTTTATTGAAGAAGATAGGGAAAAAATTTGGAAGAAACACATGGAAAAGATCATGAATGAAGAGAACGAATGGGACCACATGGTGGAAACTGATTTAGTAAAAGGACCAGTGGAAAAAGTGGCTCGTAATGAAATTGTGAAAGCAATGCAAAGGATAAAATTAGGAAAGGCAACTGGAACTTCTGAAGTAAGCGTGGAGATAATAGTTGCAAGTGGTGAAATCGGGGTTAAAGTGATGATGAAATTGTGTCAGCATGTATTGGATGGTAAAGGAATGCCTGATGAGTGGAAAACTACTGTGGTTGTGCCTATCTTTAAAGGAAAGGATGATGTGATGAGCTGTAGATCATACAGAGGAGTGAAACTGCTAGAACATGCCATGAAAATTGTGGAAAGGGTACTAAAGAGGCGAATACAAACACTAGTCAATTTGAATGAAATGCAGTTTGGATTTATCCCGGGAAAAGGAACAGTGGATGCGATATTCATTGTGAGAATGCAGGAAAAATATCAAAAGAAGGACAAGAAGTTGTACATGTGTTTTGTTGGCATGGAAAAAGCTTTTGATAGAGTACCAAGAAAAGTGATGGAGTGGGCCATGAAGGGTCTATCAGAAGTAATGGTTCGGGCAGTTATGAGCTTGTATGATGGTGCAAAGACAAGAGTGAGGGTGGGATCTGCATATTCAGAGGAATTCGAAGTAAAAGTTGGTGTACATCAAGGATCTGTGCTGTCATCAGTATTGTTTGCAATAGTTGTGGACGTTATTACAGAAAATGCAAGAAGGGGTGTGGTTAATGAATTATTGCATGCAGATGACCTTGTTATCATGAGCGAAGACATGGAAGACTTGAAGGAAAGGTTTTAGAATTGGAAGGATGCACTGGAAAGTAAAGGTTTAAAGGTCAACACCAGAAAAGCTATTCAAAACCAAGATAGATCCTTGTAGAGTTTGTGGGAGGAGAGTCATGGTCAATTCAGTGTTGTGCACAAAATGTGGAAACTGGATTCATGGCAAATGTGCAAAACTAAAGAGAGTTACCGCTAGGTTGGCAACAAATTTTGTTTGCTCAAAATGTAAAGGAATAATGAAAGGAACGGTGAATTCGATCGAGAAGTTGTACGATGAAGTGGAGACAGTGAATGGATTTTGTTATTTGGGAGACAGACTAAATGCTGGTGGTGGTTGTGAAGCGGCAGTTACAGCAAGAGTAAGAATCGGTTGGGTAAGATTCAGGGAATGTGGTGAGTTGTCGCTTGGAAATAGGTTTCCTCTGAGAATAAAAGGTAAAGTTTACCATTGTTGCATAAGATCAGCAATACTGTATGGAAGTGAGACATGGTGTCTAAAAGAAAATGAAAGAGCAATTTAAGAAGAACGGAGAGAGCTATGGTGAGAGCCATGTGCGGTCAGAAAGTTGTTGACAGGAAGACAACTGAAGAACAGATGGACATGTTGGGGTTGAAGGAAACTATAGACCGGCTAGCAACAGCGAATGGAGTCAGATGGTATGGACATGTGCTGAGGAGGAATGATGATAGTGTTTTGAGGGTTGCTCTGGATCTTGAAGTGAGTGGCAAGAGAAAGCGAGGACGACCAAAGAAGATCTGGAGGAGTGAGTGGAAGAGGAGACAGAGTAGATTGGTTTAAAGAAGGAGGATGTCTTGAGACAAGACAAGTGGAGAGACAGAATGCAAGCAATTGCAGAAGGAATGGGGTAAATCCGGCCATCTCTGCTAAAGGGACAACACTAGACAAAAAACTGAATAACTACTAAACAAATAACAACTTAAAAAAACAAGATTTTATGTCGTATATCCAACTGTTGCTAATAACGAGACACAAACTACTCAAAATTTTTAACAATGAGAGATTTTGCATCCGATTACTCTCTACACAGATTCAATAAATGCAGAGTATGCTACCAGTACTTGTTTATTATCGCCAAACTTTTCAAACAACAAACAAGTTGCTGATAAAAGTAACTGCTTCAAAGACCGTAAGGTCATTTTTTATTGTCTCCTGTCAGCAATTTTGATTCATGTTTTTCTTTAATACTTTTCTTTTCAATACCAGTAGTGTCACCGCATTAAGTAACCATACTGGAAGACTGATGTCAGATTTACTTTTTCCGCTTTTGCAGACTTAACGTACTGGTGTAGTGTGCATGTCTGACGAATGTCTCTTAACGTACTGGTTTAGTATGCGTGTCTGACACTTTTCCTGACGAATACCGATATTTTCATCAAGCCAGAGGTTTCCACACTGGGGTCTGCAGACCCCTGGTGGTCCATGACGACCACTCAGGGGTCCGTGGCTTTGTCCCAGTCAGTCAATGAGTCAACACTTGATCTAAGTAGCAAAAATGCAGGAAATCTTCTCCAGCGCAATTTTGACAGGTAACCATTACTGGCGATGAAGTGGTGCAAGAGCGATGCAATTGCGACCATAGTGCAGGTGGTGAACCTATTTTTTTCTTTTTGAAGGACAGTTCAACTATCCTTCATATTCGTTTTGTATCAACTGTAAGTGAAAATAAGTCGGACGACAATAGCTATGTCGCATATCATCGGGGTTTGCAAAATAGATTTGCAAAAACGGGACCAAAAAGCAGTAGATTTGCAAAGAAGGGATCCACGAAGTAGCAGATTCGCAAAAAAGAGGTCCGCAAAGCAAAAAATTTGGGAACCTCTGCATCAAGCTAAGACCTTTAGGTCATTCGCTCAAAGTCAGAAACAGGCACTCCCAAAATATTATAAAAATACACTCATGGCCTGTTAAACCAAAAACTCCAGGCAAACTGTCAAAATAACCACTATCAGTACTCGGCACGAAAAAAAAATTGTAGCTTCCTACCTTTCTCAGCATCTTCCAAAGCTCCTGAATGATTGCCCTATAAAAGTAACAATATCAGTAGTAGCTCGGCTAGTAGATTTTTTAGTAAAGCTTAAGTCTTAAGACTTTGTAGTGAAGTGGAGATCTTTAGCACTGGGTTATCATTACAACACTATAATACTATTGTCGTTTCAATTAACCCAATAATAACATCCTGTACATTACAAACATTTCACCAGGTTGTTGGCCAGGCATTAAAATACCAGTATATTTGCGTCTCTTTGCACTCTACCAGAGAAATTATATATCGGGTATACTGCTTTGGTTGTAGTGTTTGTATATTTTTTGCTCTAATGATGCTAGTCGTTTTGATCCACAAAACCAAAACTACGTGACTACAGATTCTAACAAAATTATTTGCATGCTTTATAAGCTAACGATAGAATGCATTCAGATAAGCACTTATTCCATGTTTTCATACCAGAAAGCTGAACATAAATACAGTCATAGACAAAAGTTTAGGACCACTATGCAGAAAGTGGTATTTCTACCTTTGTGCCCTTTAGGTACCACAGATTATGTCAATCATTTACCAGTCTGGTGTTAATTGCTCATCAAAAAATAAATACCTTCTCATGACCAATTTTTTTAAAGTTGATCTTAGTTTTAATTAACTTTTTTGTTAGAATATGTCGGAGTTAGAGATCAAAAATTCACAAAAAATGGGTCAAAAATTGAGCTTTTTGAAGTCTAGCAAACTCAGAACCTGGTTCCTGACCACGAAGGATATTCTGAGATGTGGTAAGAACGCAATTTACAATGCAGATATAAAGTTTCAGAAAACAGGCTTGTATTTGGGTGCCAAAAGGTCTGGTCGGCCACAAAAAAACATACCAAGGGATGATTACGAAATAAGGATGGCAATTTGATTTTCACTAAGTTCCACAAGCAAGATTCGGTTTGCACGGTTTGGAAAAGGTGCGGACATCAGTCAAATAACTGTAAGTTGACGTTTGGTCAATGAATTTGGTTTGAAAACTCACAAACCTGCCAAGAAACCCAGGACAATCTAGGCTGTGAAAGATCAGCGTGTGACCTTTGCCAAAAAACACGCGAAACGGACAATTTAATAATGGCATCAAGTGTTGTTCTCAGATGAATCTACAGTACAGCAGTTCACTATATGCAAGCGCAATGTCTGTAGATCCACGGGAAACTGGTATGCTACAAAGACCATGACACACCCCCAAGCGTCATGATTTGGGGAGCAAACTCAGTAAACTGAACTGCTAGAATTTCTTTTTTTTACCACAAGAAACGACCATGACTGGGAAAAATAAGTTGATTTACTGCAGAAAAAGTTGGAACTACACATGGCTGTCCATGATTGCATGGTTTTTATGCAAGGTGGCAAACCACATCACCGTGCCAAATTGGTTACTAAATTCAAATCCTGTATTAGCATAAAAACTGTCCAGATTTGAATTCCATTGAGAATTTATGGACTGTTTTGAAAGCAAGGTCTCTGAGAAACAATCAACTAGTGCTAAGGATCTGGAACAAGAAGTCAAAGAAGTTAGGGTGCATGGTTTATTAGCTGAGTACTACCGAAGTCTGGTGGAGGGCATGCCAAAACATTTAAAAGCTGTAATCAAAGCTAGAGAAGGACCGAAAAAATGCTGACTTTTCTAAAAGTACAATGACAAACGCATGAGTTGTAGTGATTCAGTTTCCATCCGGTGTTGTCCCTTCAGCAGAGATGGCCGGATTTACCCCATGCATGGGGATTTACGTGTTAGTTGTACGTGCAGAAATTTTTGCTATTTGTATCAATTATGTAATACACTCTTTTCATAAGGTTACTACTGTGTAATTGAGTAAATTGTCGCCTAAATAAGAATTTTGAGAGGTGGTCCTAAACTGTCAGCCACGACTGTATAATAAAGCCAATAAACCTTGATAACAATTATTTCCTTCTAAGAGAAGGACACCCAGACAGGATTTCTCAAAGCAATTACAAAAAGTTGGAACAAATGGACGCATCAACCCTGAGCACCTAATACCGATCATTAAATAAATTAAAACTGGTTTTACTCACAAACTCTCGACTATATCACAAATCTTAACTGCTACTTCCATTAAGTATAGAGACAAAAAGCCAAAATTGATGATGAGGGCTGCAATAGTTTTTGTTTTACGACTAAAGATATAATTTACTTGGTGGTAGAGTAATTTTATGACTTGGCACACTCTTTCGCGGTGATATTTGTGACGCCAAGTTCCTTAACTGCACCTATGTGCCTTGGTCTCGTAATTAAGTGATAGGAGCTGTAACTCAATGGCGAATCCAGGATCAGATGTGGGGGGTACATGCCTTGTCACCCATTCTAAGTCTTAATTTCATGAACTTGCTTGTCTGTATTTATCTCAAAGAATTTTGTTTAAAAAATTAGACTTTTAATAAAGTTGATTACCAAAAAATAGGTTTTCACCACAAACTGGGATTTTTAATTACTCAATTTACACTTCTCACCCTCCCCACCAAAAATTCCTGAATTGGCTATAGCTACACCTCAAACATCTGGTGAGCACAATAACTCTTTTTCAGGAAAATATTTCCTCAATACATACAATGGTATAACTGTTGACTAAGATTTTACCCAGTTGTGCAGACCAACTGACCTATTGTTTTCTATTGATTTTTCTTGAAAATTTGGATTTTATCTACTACTAGCAGAGGTACCCGGCGTTGCCCGGGTATAGGATAAAAGAGCAACGTCAGTATATGCAATTGATCAGATCATGTAAGTTATCCTGGTGATTACTATTCTGACAACACTTTCTTTTTAACCCCTAGAAACTGTTGTCACGTAATATTTGCATTATCGGAGGCTAATCACCTTGAAGAGGAAACAGGTTACAATATCATACCTCAACAGTTACATTAGCATAACCATATTCTATGTAAAGGTGAAGATTATTTGCTTAAAGTTTTGTTTGTAAATCTTGTTATTCAATACAGATAATAAAAAGCGACATACACTTCATTTTTAATTCCTTTATCATTACTACTCATAACAATAGGTATTTGAATTTTCAAGGGGGCTTTCTCCCCCCTTTTTGCCCCCTAATATAGTCGTAGGAGGCTGAAATTTGGGGAAACTTTTTAATTTAGTGTCTTATACATATGGTTTAAATTTCATCTAAATCAGATATATTTGAATTTTCAAAGGGAGGTTCTGCCCCCCATAGCTCCCTTAGGGGAGCACTTAAAGGTTCGAGACCACTTCCACAGTATTCCTTGGAAAATTTTACATGACAATACACTTTTACTTATTTTTTGAAGCTTCTTTAACTTTTCTCTCTATAGGTATTTGAATTTTCAAGGGGGCTTTCTGCCCCCTAATATAGTCGAAAAAGGCTGAAAGATTTACCCGTCGTTGATCGGGTAAAATGTAAAGACTGATTAAATTTTTACATTGAATAACCATATTTTAATGTGTTTTCATGATTTTTATTTCATCGTACAACAGTACAAAAAGGCCTCTAGTAGAGCCCCATAGGCTCGTAGCCCCCCATAGACGAATCTGATCGAAATGAAAATACCGTACTTGGCAGATTTACCCGTCGTTGATCGGGTAAAATGTAAAGACTAATTAAATTTTTACATTGAACAACCATATTTTAATGTGTTTTCATGATTTTTATTTCATCGTACAACAGTACAAATAGGCCTATAGTAGAGCCCCATAGGCTCGTAGCCCCCCATAGACGAATCTGATCGAAATGAAAATACCGTACTTGGCAGATTTACCCGTCGTTGATCGGGTAAAATGTAAAGACTAATTAAGTTTTTACATTGAACAACCATATTTTAATGTGTTTTCATGATTTTTATTTCGTCGTACAACAGTACAAATAGGCCTATAGTAGAGCCCCATAGACGAATCTGTTCGAAACGAAAACACCGTACTTGGCTTCCCTGGAAAAAGTTATTTTAACCCGATCTACGACGGGTAAATCTGCTAGGGATTTTTAAATGTACAGTCTTTCTCACAATCATCCAATTTGGATTTTTATTTGTCACAAATTTTTTTCTGTTTGTGGTACCTAACAAAAACTTTAAATTTTTAAGGGGGCTTTCTGCCCCCTAATATTGTCGAAAAAGGCTGAAATTTTGGAAAGCTCTCTAATTTAGTGTCTTCTACATATGATTTAAATTTCATCAAAATTGAATATATTTGAATTTTCAAAGGGGGGTTCTGCCCCCCATAGCTCCCTTAGGGGGGCACTTAGAGGTTTGGAAATAGGCCCATTGACTCCGCTGGAAAAAAATACATCGGAATGCATGTTTTATTTTTTTCTAGGTGCTCCTAATTTTTTTTCCATAAGGAACAGACAAACAGACTGACAGACAGACAAACAAACAGACTTTGGATTTTATATATTAGATTATCATAATACAGACCGTCCTACTGATAAAGTAGCACTGTGCTTACTTACAATAGCAGACGATTTCTTTAGCTTTTATGCTTTCATGTGACTAAGTATAAAGGGATATAAACTCAAAGTTGTGGAAGGAAGCTGAAGTGACTGATGTATTTACAGGAATTAAGCTATTACGTTTAGTAATAGCCAAAAATTTTTTGTAATCCTAGGCGTAGTTATCAAACTTAAAAACCTCTGGCTGCAGGTATGTGCGTTGCTCCTCACGTAAGTACAGTCAGTGGAAACAAAGTAACACGAATCCCAGGTTCCAGCTTCAACGTTTCAATTATAAGTGGAAAACTCACTGAACAGGTTTTCGTGCTTAATAGGTTAATTTTTCTTTAAATCTCACAAGATTTTACGTCAGAACTTGGCATTTTGTTCTACTTTGTTGCACGTGATAAAAATGTCTGAGGAATTATGAGAACTCAGGCACATGACATATCATGGAATTCACCTATAGTTCAGTTATTTCAATTTTTGTACTTGCCATTGCATTAAAACATAGATTTCAACCAGCACGTTAGTGCTGTAATAGATTATTGTACTTCAATGAGCAGCAAATCAGTTACAAGCACAGCTGCTGTTTTCACTGAAGTGGTACAAGGCAGCGTTATGACAAAACAGTGTTTTTTGAGGTATTTATGAAAATTAAAGCATACTTAAAAAAAATGCTCAAATGCCTAATTACTTGTTGCATTGTTGATAAGGCTTTACTTTTAGATAATTATTTTTATCAGAACCACCTTGTTGATATCTTTTGAAAAGATTTCAACCACTTTGCTACGATCAGTACTTTTTGATGACAAGAAGAAAGCAAATTTTACAATCACTTGTTAATTTTGACATCATGTCGGTTCCTAAAAAGGTGAAGTTTCTTGAAGTTGGTTTGTAAGAAAGTGACTTTTGTTTAAGGAAAAAATGTTTTCCTCCGCCAAGAAAAGTAAATTTTGAAATTTGATTATAATGTCATGAAACCCCTTATGACACTCACCTTGGAACGGAGATCAATCCTGCCAAGTTTCACTTGTACACCCAGTGGTTTCGATGGAGTTAACCCAGACAAACAGACAGAATGGCGCTTTGTAGTATAAAAACTATAAGTATAAACTACTAAATGTAAATGTACCATGTGGAGTTTGATCATTGCACTTTCAGTATAAAGACGATCTTGTACATCTAGATAACCTTGAATTCCTTCTGCTTTCATGTAATTACAAATGTTAATAGCTTCACTAATTTCTTTTATTGCTTCGTGAGGTAATCCTTCTTGAAATAAGGCAACACCTTCTGCCAAAAGCATCTCCTTTAGCTGGTTCAAAAATGTCTAAAAGTAAAAATGTAATCTGCCTAGAATTAAGACATAAAATTTAATTTTGTTTCTTGATAAAAAATCTCTATGACTATGAAATCACGTAAAAAATCTCTATGACTATCAGAGTAGTGGTAATCAGAAAATTTTTAAGGATAAAATTTTCTATGAGTAGCATGCCCTCATTTACCTCCATCTTCGTTTCCAGACAGAAGTGGTATGAAAATCTCTGGTTTCAGTTTCTGAAATATAGGCTAGTATCCCAAAATTGCCTAGTACAAAATGCTGGGCGAGCAGCCTCACAGTTTTATCCTGGCAAAGCATGGGTACATTTACCAAAACTACTTTACATTTTAAATTCAACTAAAACATTGCAAAGCAAACAAAACAGTGTGTTTATTTAAAGCAAAGCATGTGTAGCAGAACCTCAATAAGTTGATCTTCTACAAGACTGCGAACAAAAAGTTTAAGTGAATGTGATACAGAAATGATTGCAGCCTATTTTCAATGTAGTATTCAACTGAGCAGATCCATATAATATGCCAAATAAAAACAAACAACATGTGCAGTGCTATTGAGTACCAACTTTATATAGCTCGGTAGTTCCATTCCAAGGCATTGATGATCTAAAAACGTTTTGTTTTGTCATTTCAAACATTGGTAAAATTTATATGTTATTTAAGCAGCAAAGATTATTGGCCATCTTGATGTAGTGGTAATTGCCAAAAACTATGGAACAAAAGATCTGGAGTTTGAAACTCCATAAAGCACTATTGATATTTTACAAAAAGGGCATTTGAAATTTAAAGTTTGATGTTGCTCCAAAAAAGGATTTCGAAAGCATAAGTGTAGTTGTAAACTCGACCTCAATCATTTTGTCTAAGTCTGCAAAAATGTGAGAAAAATGAATGAAATGGCTTTCAATGCACATTAAAAGTACTGATCATGTTAAAAACACTTACTGCAAAAATTGAAGCCCTTGCTTTATTCTTAAACGTCGTTTTTCACGAGGATTAGAAGAATCAAGCTGAGATGAGCTGAAAAAAATATGGTCACTGTACAAAGGAGAATGAAAAAAATAACTTTAATCAGCACCAAGGCACACTATTAGGCATAGTAACAACTATAAAAGTATAGCGTTAATGCAAACAAAAAATTGTACAGTAGGCGCCGCTTATTATGACCACAGATAATATGACCAGCCGCCTATTATGACCAATTTGGTACAGTCCGGAATTTCTCCATTTAAAATTCTACGTTTAATATGACCAAATTTTGGATAATATGACCAACATTTTCTCCATCTTTCTTGTAACAGTACAGTATTTTTTCCTGCCACGCACTTATAACTTCGCCTTTTCAACATATTGTTACACACTGTACTAAATTTTACCGTCACTTGTAATGTTAAAGTACTGTACTTTGTTCTACTGCCAACGTCACACTGTTACTTTGGGTAAACAATGAATTTGACAGTATTTGGACTTCTTGTGGCTTACGGCGTCGATTCAGGAGCTGTTATGGCAGCTTTGGTTTTTATAACCATTCGGATATTATGACCAAAATGGTCTGGTCCCAAAGTGGTCATATTAAGCCACGTCTACTGTATAATTACATTTTTAGAGCTCAAATTTTAGGTATCAACTTAGACTGAGCTGAAAATTCACAGTCATTGTACAAAGCAAAATGCAGTGAAAATGCTTTAACTAGTACAGACACTAACTATAGGGGTTATTTGAAACTATTAATAGCTCAGCACAATAAATACTGGCTTGCAAGTGAAAGATTGCAAATTTAATGCTGGCATGGGTTTTGCATTGTTGTTCTTCTTGAAAATGCACATTATGGCAATATCTTTTTCTTGTTGTAAGCTAGCCCTAGAAATGCATTGCACCAACACTACTGCCAAATCCAAAGCGACACTGAACTCAGCACTGTTTAAAATAAAACCAAAAATTTTACCCGTGATAAAAGGACAAATATATAATGTAAAACATGCATATCAAAATACACTCCCAATGCTAAATTAAATCTGCACTATCACACTTTTTTCCTGACAAATACCCAGTGGTGCTTTATTTAAGATTAAAACTCTGGTTCTGAAGTTCAGTATGAATGCCACTACACCAAGGCCTTTACTTCAGATCTAAAATATCTATTGGAATTTCAAACCTTGTATCATGATCAGAATTAGCAGGTTCAGTTGATCTCTCACCGCTTGGAAACTGATCATTACATAAAAATGGTCCATTTTGCCCTGAAAGTAATTTAACAGGTTTACAGTAGTAGGCATACACGCATTCATATGTATCACGAACAAGACAAAAAATGAGTAACTGTGAAACAGCCACTAATTATAATAAATTGGTTTGTATATGAAGTAAATACAAGATTTTAATTAATCGGCACACATTGACACAGCAAAAAAAAAAGAAAATAATTTAGCAATAAACCAACACAAGTAGGCAGTCTTCTTTATGTTTCTGAAAACTTGGCATGCGCCCAAAAACATTGACTACAAACTTGAAACAGGTGAATCCAACTTTGAAATCTAGACAATTTTCTATATGAAATGGTCATCACTTTTGCCAAAGGAAAAGTTTTAGTGCCTTGTGATTCCAACTGCAAGACTACACCACAAAAAAGTGAACTTGTTGTGCTTAAACGACCACGACTAGCCAATTTGCCTAAAAATTGGGCAAAAAAGAACAAGAGCAACCCCAAATGCAAAACATATTGGTAATCAGGGAGCCTATAGCAAAGTTAAAAATTTGAAATAACAAAATTACACTAGATTTGACACAAAATAAATCATTATACATGCATAAAATAAATCTGCAATATTAAACTTAAAGCACAATATCAAGACAACATAGTGCTATCCTAGTTTAAACCAAAATTTAGCTAATGCTAGCTTGACATCCTATGCAGACGCCACGGGACCAAGACACCTACCCTTCTAGCAGAGGTTATGTTTTGAGTTGCTGGTATGAACAGAATTGGAAATATAACTCCAACTAATGCCAATCACGTGACAATATGCACATTTCATCACAATCACTAGTGTTTAGATATACCCCTTTAGTTGCCAAAAAAAAGCAGTTAAAACTAGAAGAGTATTGACAGCATAACTGTAAAAATTATTGCTTATAGCCTATAAATATTACCACTTACCAGTATTATCTTTTCCTGTTGAACCAACTCCAGGATTTGGTTCCTTATTTTCATTTTCTTCCAAATCATTACTGTTGCTGCTACTTCCAAATTCAACAAACAATGCACTTCCATGGTAGATTTCACCATTCAAATTTCGAACAGCGGCAGTTGCCATTGAAGGAAATCGCATGTGGACGTTTGCACAATCTTTATTAATCTTGCAGAGGGTCACAGTTCCATATTTCTTGAATAGCTTATGTAAGTCATCAAGCGTAACACTTTTGGGCAAGTTTTTAACAACTAACTGACATGATTTCATGGAGCGTGAAGTTGACAGCTCCACACTAAGTCGACTTCCACAAAAATTAAATTTGTCAAGAGCCTGTATCGCCCTTTGAGCATCAGCTTCCTTGGACATATGTACAAAGCCATAATCTCGCAAAATATCACAGTCAAACACAGGACCATATTTTTCAAAAAGCTGACGCAATTGGGAAGATGAAACATTGGGTGCAAGCCTACCTACAAATATCTTAACCATACTGAATCTGATACATAAATTTTAACGAATAAATAGCATTATAGGCACAGTATAATCTCACAATATGCAAGTCTAAGAGCTGATTAACACTTAAAACTTAATACAAAATAATTCAGGGGATGCAGAAATTTTGAGGTGTTAGCACAATGTCTATGGGCAACACTAAATTAAAGAAAGCAGATTCAAAAAATACAAAAAAATAGTAATTGAAATACTGAACACTGTTACAGAAATTGTAGGAATATCAAAATTAGCTGAAATCAAATGACTACATCTTCAGACTATTTTAGTATCACCCACAATATACAAAGATACAAAAACAATTCATTGATCTACATTTATCAAATTGCTTGGTTATTTTCTTTTTCTGTCACCCTTCACAAATTTCCATACTACTACAATTCTCATATTTCTTTAATTAGTAGCTTTTCTATATTTTATCTAAAATTTCCTACTTTAATATGATTTTCCATAATTTAGTAATTGCACAGAGTAGTGTTGTGGTAGAATTAACTCCACTGCAACTAAATAAATGAGCATATCATTCAACCGCATTGTTTCATAAACTAAGTAATCTTCTAATTCTAATTAAGCATCATTTCATTACTTTGGTAGCATTTTAGTGTAATGTTTAAAGTGGCTACTGCAAAATGCAAAGTTATTGTGAAATAAGCCACTAATATAATTTTGGCAAAACTTTCATATTTAGCATATTTAGATTCTGAAAAATTCCCTTGCAACACCACTGCTTGAGACAACGCATTTCAAAATTTATGGTCTTACAAACTATCAAAACTTTTTACCAAACACTGCAAAGTTTCCAAAAACATCTACTATTTTTCTATACTTTGTCCACTCACTCAAGAATCAAGTCAAAACAACAGAATATTGCACAATGTACAAAGTTGCAAACTGGTGCTATACCATTTCTTGATGTGTTTTCTGCAAATTGCTTAAGTCAGGAAGCATCTTGACATGACAAGCTACAGAAACTGTTTTATTTGAGTTTCCTGACTTTTTCCTTTGATGTCGATCAATTTATTTTTCTGCATATTGTAGAGTTATCTATAAGGCAGTGGCTGTTTTTAAGTGGCCGTAAAAAATCTTGCAGACTATTTTATGTGAGTACAAAAAGTTTCTGCATGCTATTTTCACATCACAATAGGAAAATTTCTCTTGTCTATTATTGCGTGACTGTTAGAAAACTTTCATGAGCTGTTTTTATGTGATTGTAAAAGCCTCTTGTCGAATAGTTAACCGTACTTAAGTTTTGCCCTTCTCAAAAGCATTGGTTATGCAACAACTTTGAAAATGGCTTTGCAATTGACAAACATAAAAAATGCCAAAAAAAAGTTTTCCTTTGTGGCAATAAGTGCTTTAAGCTTGTAGCCTAGGTTTCTCATTGGCATGAGAAATAGCACCATCAACACATCACAATAACACTACCAACCAACAAGTCTGCCATTCCTCCTTTCCTTAAACTCTTATTGTGTCCAGTTTTCTTTAATGTCTTTCTCAATTTGTCAGGCACACATGGCAGGAGTACGTTTACCATCCAAACTTGGGCTGCAATGCCAGCGATGATGACCTAGATAAAGCCAACCACCAAAAACTTTAGATGGAGCCTTTTTTAGAAAACTTTTGGAGAAGAGAAACACTACTTTCAATCCAAGGTGAGAATGAAGACCTTTTTGAGGAGATCAACACTCTTTTATCTAAGCTTACATGCTTTTGATCTAAATTAAGGATGAAGGCCGATTGCAGATCTATGATAAACCTTTATGCAGAACATGACCTTGAACTTGACATGTTTTAAAACGGTGTCTCAAAGACAGCTGTTACTTTTGGAATGAGCTTTGCATAACTGATAATCGCATCTTATTCTACTAACATGTCTACCTTAAAATTACGTTTGTTGGAGAGCCCATTAAATTTCCTTTTGACAAAAGAATGATAAATTGAGGCACATATTTTAGAAAGTATTCCAACACAGCTTTCAACCTGACACATATTTTGAAACAGTGTCTCAAAACAGCACTCATTTTTGGAGTGAGATGTCTGCTACTGACAGCTGCATCTTTTTATGCAAACACGCCTACTTTAAGATTATGTTTGTTGGAAAGCTTATTAAGCTGTTATGGGCACAAATTTGGTAAGCTAACTGCTGGTTAGCTAATTTAACTTAACTAACCAGAATGTACTAACTGGTGGTATGCACCAATAATTAATAATTGGCAGTGGCTATTTTGCCGTCGACGGCAATTTACCCTCAGAGACTATTTTGTCGTGAGTTATTTGTGATTGGTCAATTTTAATGACGTACTAAACATGTGACTTTTGGTCGTCTCTGATTGGTCAATTTTAAAAACCAATTAAAAAAATTTTGCACCCCCAGGTCTCTATCCCCCACCCTGTACACTCCCTTGCAGTGTACACTGCCCCGTACATTTACATACCGGGCCTGCCCCTTCAGTGTACACTGCCTTTCTTTTAAAGCCCTGGCCAGCTGAGATTTGAACCCGCAACCATGGTATCTCAAGACCAGCGCTCTATCCACTACACCACAGAGTCACTGGTGCGATTATAGCAAATTTGGCTATATAAACACACGTGAATGATCACAGCAAAATAGATTCCAAGGGCAAATTGCCGTCGACGGCGAAATAGCCACTGCCTTAATAATTAGGTTACCAAGTTAGCTAACCAGTACCGTAGTTAAAGAAGTACGTTAATTTCTGAATCATGCTTTAGTTTGTAGGTAAAAACATTGTTAGCTACTTGTTTAGCTGTTTACTATTTTATATGCAACAACTACTCTATGAAAGAATCTACTTTTTAAATAAATTCCTATTTTCTAAAGCTAACTATTGGTAGTGATTAAAAAACTGTATTTCTGTGACGGCTTGGCTTGGTAAATTTCCAAAAGCATCTAATAAATAAATAAGCTACTAGTTACATATGGTGTTGGGTTTATCACCAAGTGGTAAATAGTTTACTTAAACATATCATGGTTTAGAATTAGCCTATGAACATTCATTGTATTGTTATTGTTTACATGTGAAATGAGATTGAATAAATAAAAGTATAAATGAAGCAAATAAAGAAAGATTTCAAAATTACTGTGATTTGAAAAAGAAACATTTTTATCTTCTGGCTATCAACACTTGAAATGATAACCGTCAGCCTAATAAAGCAGCTCAACAATGTAATAGTTGGCAATAACAATTCAGCATTGTAGAGCACAGATCTCAGTTTACACAATGGAGTGGCTACACATTATATATACAGGGTGGCCCAAAAGTAGGTATACAGTTATTAAAAGTAGGGTTTGGATCCAAAAGTAGATTTGTAGTTCTTATGTAGGCACTTTTAAACCTCTAGAATGATAGTTATATCTTAAATGGAAACTGTTTAATCTTTTTAGTGCTCAAAATGTCCTTCTTTACATCTGTTCAAAACACTCTGACATACCGTGCAGCACAAATTTCAATTTGCATCAATTTCTCTGAATGCGTCATAAATGCAATCTTTTAATTCATTTACTGTTTTGGGATTCTTCTCCTTGTTCTTTACATATTCTTTGTTCTTTACAACACCCCAAAAAAAGAAATCCATTGGTGTCAGGTCAGGTGAGCATGGTGGCCATTCAATGCTACCTGTTCTTCCGAACCAACGCTGTGTAAAGACTTTGTTAAGGTAATCTCTTACTCTCAACGCATAATGTGGAGAAGTTCCATCTTGCTGAAAGAAGAGTTCATCAAAGTTAGGTTTAGTTTGAAGTTGTGGCACTACCACTTCACAAAGAATTTCCAAATAGTTCTCTCCATTAACTGTATGCCTACTTTTGGGCCACATAAAGTGCACTGCTGGTAACTTCAAAGCACATAAAAAATAGTTTAATAACTGTATACCTACTTTTGGGCCACCCTGTATATATACTTAAATCAACAAACTCGTAACTTAAGGCAACATGTTAAGCTCAACTTCAGCATTGCAACATGGATTCGTTACCCTGTAACCGGTACTATCATTACCTGGCACCTATCATTACTCTCTATCGGCTGAAATACAATCAAGCCCCAGGTAGTTAACCCACCTACAACGTTGAGTTAACTTTTCGGTAGAATCAGACTGGCTAACCAAGCAGTAACCGTGATTTCTTGTTGGTGCATATCAAATTTTATTCAAACAAAAATCAACCGAGTGTTTATTTTAACCGCAAGTTTACCACGCTTGGTGCATCCGATCCTAAGTATCCTTTGACAGAGGCATAACAAATTGAGGCGCAAAGTTGCGGAAAGTGTTGGAAGATGACCTTGAACATGACGCATATTTTAAAACGGTGTCCGAAACGAAACAGCTATTATTTTGGAACGGGCCATGTATAACTGATAGCTACCTTATTCCGCAAACGTGCTCACCTTAAGATTACATCAGTTGGAAAGCCCGTAAACCCTCCCTGAGAAAAACGACAATAGTCGTCGGCGGTAATCGCTCTCTGTGTGGGTAAGACGACATTTGTCGTTCTGCCATCGCAGCTGCGCAAAGCACAATTAATCCTATTGAATCACGCCTCGTTTCTTGCCGCTGCGAATTGTGCGGGGATCACTCGCCGCGGCAAGAAACGAGGAGTGATTAATTGCATGGCACGATTTAATTACTCACTGAGAGAGAGTTGGTGAAAATTTAATTCCCCGGTCGACGGGTAAGGTATCCTTTGACACAGGCACAATGAATTGTGGCAGAGAGTTGCGGAAAGTGTTTTAACATGGCATTGCGAACCGTCTCAACGAGTAGCTCTAGCCCAACAACTGTATTTTGTAATAGATTAATCTATTTTGTAATAGACTATATATATGTATATTTAAATCAACAAACTTGTAACTTAAGGCAACATGTTACACTCAACTTCAGCACCACATTGACCATTCAACAGTTAGCCGAGGGCCAGTGCATAAAATTTTGCAATAGTTGTATGCGATGGCAGTAGCCGGTGAAAGGGTGCAAAAGTTTAATTTATGACTTTGAAAATGATGGTCTCCAAAAAAAGATCATCACCCTCTTTTTGAATGGAAAATGCGTCAATTCACATCAAGAATTGCGTTGCGGCTCTTTCAATAAAGGCTTCTGTAGTTTTTGTCTCTTTAGTACGACAAGTGTTGGCACCCCTGTCAATTACATTAAGTACAGTGGTAGGCCTACCGAAGGATACGAATTTGATTCCTTCCGGGTTGGCGTTTGTAAGATGATTTATTCTTATGCAGAAGCAAGATTTACATGTAAATGGCCTAATCCGTTCCAACCCGTTCAAATCCAGTTTTACAAAGTGTGAATATTTCAACCCTAGGCAAGAATTAGACATTATAAGCACATATTCAATGATGCACATTTAAACAAACAATGAAACATTACTAAAATCAATAAAACAATAACAATAATGCATAGTGTTGTTGAGAATAATGTCGGGAGATAGCCATAGAGAAAGCAGCTTTTATGGCGCTACATTCAGGACAACCAATTGGAGGGCATCTATCTTGGTGGTAAGCAGGGCTGCGAACTCGGGACATTTTTTATCGAGTTCAAGTTCGAGTTCGAGTTTGAAAAAATTTCGCAAGTCCGAGTTCAAGTTCGAGTTCTTAATTTTTGAATTATCGAATTCGGCCTTTTTTCTACCGAGTTCAGACTAAGTTCAAAATCAAAGAATTTTATATCAATTTTGAATTTGTATAAAAATCAAAAACAGCTTAGTTTGAATTATTTTATGCACTGTAAAACGAACATTCAGTTAAAATCGAACTAGGAGTATGGCATTGCTCTTAAAGTGAATAAATACAAATGAGACGCTTTAATTTAACTGAAAAACTATCATTTGAAAGTATGTACTAAGAAAAAAATTTATTCCTGGCCGTTAGCTATTGTAAAAGAGCGAGTTATACTTAATTCTTTTGCTCCCGCGTGAATAGCGAAAAAAATGTCCGTAAGGTGGCAGCGCGAAAAACTGTCATAATCAATCATAATTAATCATAATTATGTACCTCAAGTTTGTTTGTAAATCATTACTCAGCTGTCTACTTCTACATTAAGTGTGATATATCTTGAAATCTACATTTCTTGAGGATTTCAAATAGAAAAAAAAATTTTTTTTGAATATGCAAATTTTATGCAAATTAACCCCCCCAACGGGGGGGTACTTGTCTTTAAAATTAAAGAGGTACCCTCACCTTAAAGATCACTACAGATTTTATTTTCTACCAATTTTTTTAGAAATGGTCGCAAAATGATGCTAAGGAAATAAGCTTTCAAGGTACATCACTCAAAACTTACCTAAAAGCCTAGGTTTTCTACAGTTTGCAATTTTCTGAGGCACATGACCTTTTTTTTGACCGGTACCAACCGGTACCAAATTTTGGTAGTTAAATTCAGTACCTAAAATATGATCAGTTATTATCTGATAGAGGTTAGCCTAAACCATGTAACATTATGTATTTTTGAACAGGCAATTTCTTCAAGATTCAGAAAATATCAAGTTTAAATAGAATATGCTGTCACTGACAATGAAACAGCCGCTTGTTTACACCCTTCCCATTTCTTGAGAAACAAGGGGGATACAGCAAACTTTGATTTACAAAAGCCAAACTTCTGCTAGCTTTTAAACTTGTATTTCGCTTTTTGTCTCCTTGGAAACTTGATACAAAATGACGACTTTATTGGTGAAACATTTGCAATTTATTTTATGCTTTTATAGGGTGTAGTTTTTGTAAAAATTATAATTTAGTGAAGGTAAGTCAAAAAATTTTGGGGGTTTTGAACTGACATGATGTACAGTACTCATTTTTGATCAGTAAATATCATATACCACTTAGTCCAAACTATTTAAAGTTATATATTGCTCGAAAGCAAATTTCCTAAGCTTTCAAATGAGACCGGTATTTAGCAACATATGATATTTTTTACGCACTAAATTTACTTTTATCTACTTACCATTCAAATTTGTTTGGGGGGGTTTTGAGACCCCTAAAAAATTTGGAAATTTATAAATGTAAAATTTATTATTATCGCTTGAAATTTTGTCAAATGATGCCCCAAAAGAGTAGTTTTCAGACTGCGTTAATGATGAAGGGTTTGGTTATGTGGTAAAGATGTAATCTCAATTTGATTTTAGCGTAGTTGGCACGTGCTGAGAATTTGGCCGATTTTGTCGTCTGCAACTGGGTTGTTGGTGTTTTAAACCCTTTTTGGGTATAAAAATCCAAGAATTAGGGCACAAATTATACATCTTCCGATGCGTGAGGAAATAAGCGTGATCTTGTGAAAATTGTATGAAAATCGGATGAAAAATAAAGTCACAAATCGATATTTTATTAAACTAATTTTGTTAGTCAATTTAAAAAAATTTGAGGTAAACACTGAAAACACGAGATCATCAATCGATGATCGCGGGAGCGAAAGAGTTAATGTTGCAACTAAAAAATGTAAGCGAAGTTTACTCTCACAGATATTAATTATTCATTGCACAGAGATCGATTAAAAACTAGTGAGAATAAGAAAAGTTTAACTATTTATTGCTGAGAAATCAAAACACAAACCACACAATTCAAGTTTTCATTTTAATTAACGTTTATCAAATATATCAGCTTTTTTAATTTTAATTCACACAGCCATTAGCACGTAAAAGCAATATCGCTTCTAAAAGATCTTGCTTAGTTGATGATCTATCTTTGATCACTCAGAATAAATTTCATTGAAGAAAACAGTTTTTCAACTGAAACTTGAGTAACAGGCATAGCACTTAAAATCTTAGCTGTTGTTTGAAGTCGCTCGTCTAAACTTGCAATGATTTTCCAAACATTCTCTGCTTTTAGTCTTCTAGCGCAAACCATTTTCTCTATATTATTGTTCGTTTCTTGCGCTACCTGATTAAAAGTATTGCTTGAAGAGAGGTGTTCATGGGATTTTTTTCGTTCGAGTAAATCCAATTCTTTTTCGAATTCATCTTCTTCGGAAGCAGAAGATGCAGGATTGTCGGTGCTGGTGATGTTGCCAACAAGTATGCTTTCCAAAGATGAATCCGCTGTGTCTGATACGTTGAAAGCTCTTACGGAGCAATGGCGAGCTTTAAACGCTACTTCCAATAATCCCGCTTTTGCAAGTTCAACTTGCTCTTCAGAAAGCAGAATACGGTATCTCGCATCTACAAAAACTCCAGCCAAAAAGAGTTTATTTTGAAATAAAGACTCTTTTATTTATTCCATTGCTCTAAGAATTTCTAAAGCAAGTGAAGTTTGTTTTCCGCGCAGTGTACGTTTTAACTCTTTCGCTCCCGCGATCATCGATTGATGATCTCGTGTTTTCAGCGTTTACCTCAAATTTTTTTGAATTGACTAACAAAATTAGTTTAATAAAATATCGATTTGTAACTTTATTTTTCATCCGATTTTCATACAATTTTCACAAGATCACGCTTATTTCCTCACGCATCGGAAGATGTATAATTTGTGCCGTAATTCTTGGATTTTTATACCCAAAAAGGGTTTAAAACACCAACAACCCAGTTGCAGACGACAAAATCGGCCAAATTCTCAGCACGTGCCAACTACGCTAAAATCAAATTGAGATTACATCTTTACCACATAACCAAACCCTTTATCATTAACACAGTCTGAAAACTACTCTTTTGGGGCATCATTTGACAAAATTTCAAGCGATAATAATAAATTTTACTTTTTTGAATTTCCAAATTTTTTAGGGGTCTCAAAACCCCCCCAAACAAATTTGAATGGTAAGTAGATAAAAGTAAATTTAGTGCGTAAAAAATATCATATGTTGCTAAATACCGGTCTCATTTGAAAGCTTAGGAAATTTGCTTTCGAGCAATATATAACTTTAAATAGTTTGGACTAAGTGGTATATGATATTTACTGATCAAAAATGAGTGCTGTACATCATGTCAGTTCAAAACCCCCAAAATTTTTTGACTTACCTTCACTAAATTATAATTTTTACAAAAACTACACCCTATAAAAGCATAAAATAAATTGCAAATGTTTCACCAATAAAGTCGTCATTTTGTATCAAGTTTCCAAGGAGACAAAAAGCGAAATACAAGTTTAAAAGCTAGCAGAAGTTTGGCTTTTGTAAATCAAAGTTTGCTGTATCCCCCTTGTTTCTCAAGAAATGGGAAGGGTGTAAACAAGCGGCTGTTTCATTGTCAGTGACAGCATATTCTATTTAAACTTGATATTTTCTGAATCTTGAAGAAATTGCCTGTTCAAAAATACATAATGTTACATGGTTTAGGCTAACCTCTATCAGATAATAACTGATCATATTTTAGGTACTGAATTTAACTACCAAAATTTGGTACCGGTTGGTACCGGTCAAAAAAAAGGTCATGTGCCTCAGAAAATTGCAAACTGTAGAAAACCTAGGCTTTTAGGTAAGTTTTGAGTGATGTACCTTGAAAGCTTATTTCCTTAGCATCATTTTGCGACCATTTCTAAAAAATTGGTAGAAAATAAAATCTGTAGTGATCTTTGAGATGAGGGTACCTCTTTAATTTTAAAGACAAGTACCCCCCAGTTGGGGGGGTTAATTTGCATAAAATTTGCATATTCAAAAAAAATTTTGTTTCCATTTGAAATCCTCAAGAAATGTAGATTTCAAGATATATCACACTTAATGTAGAAGTAGACAGCTGAGTAATGATTTACAAACAAACTTGAGGTACATAATTATGATTAATTATGATTGATTATGACAGTTTTTCGCGCTGCCACCTTACGGACATTTTTTTTGCTATTCACGCGGGAGCAAAAGAGTTAAAGAGCACCACTCTTTCATAAAAACTCCAGAGGTTAAATCTTTTGCTTGAAGTTTTAAAGTTACAGCATACGGACCTTCAAGGACAGAAAGAAGTTCATTTAAGCTTGACCATGTCGCAGTTGAAAGATGAAATTCGGGAGAGAGCACTCCTAGTTCTTTAATTGAATTTCGCTATTCCAACAAACGTTTGATCATTAAGTAGGTGGAACCCCAGCGAGTTCACGTATTAAGCACTGGTCTTTTCTTTTCTCGTTTTTCGAGCAAGGATAATACGTTGGGAGAACAAAGCTTGGCAACCACGTGGCGAGTTTTAGTTAGCAATTTATTGCAATAAGGTTGTTTTAAGGCCATCTTTAATGGAAAGTTGAAGAGTGTAAACTGCGCAGCGCATATGGTGATTACGAACAAGAGAGGGCAATTCGTTGTCATCATCACCGTCGTCTTCGAGTAGAGAAGGCGTTTCTTATTGTAAAGCAGAGGTATCATTTTCGTTCAGCCGTTCTACGGTTTTCGTCATGTTCCTTGCGTTGTCAACAATTAATGCAAGTACATTTTCTGTTGGTACTTCATACTTTCGCAAAGCTGAATTAAACATGCAACACATTTGCTCGCTGGTATGTTTTCTTTCGGTGTCTACGCAAGCCAACGTTTTTATCTCTGTTTCTTTCTTTCGGTGTAATACTGAACATTGATGCCAAAAAAACTTCTCAGTTGCCTCGTTGCACAGTCCAATTTAACAAAAATTAGTTTTCCTTTTAAATCATTTTTTAATGAATCGTTCATCTGGTTTGTTGCGTCAATAACAAATTTACGGATTGATTCTCTTGAAAGTGACACTCCCAACTTTTGAGCAGTTTCGCCATTCAAAGTAAAGAATCCTTGACTTTCAAAAATACTTAATGGAACACCAGACATGACCATTTGCACTATTTCTTGAATAAACTTTCCTTTATTTATCGAAATTGTTATTGATAGGGGTGTAAAATGAGAACTAATAGTTGGTTGTCTTGCGGATATCAACTTCTTTTTCTTCGATCGTAATCTTGATTCATCTTCATCGGCCAACTTCACCCGCTTCCAGACTTCATCATGGCATCTTTCTAAATGCCGTTTCAAATTGCTGCGCGGGTTCCACTTCCCAATTGTTATATTTGTTCTACATATTTCGCCATTGTTCTTTTTTTCTATACATTGGTACGCTTCGTTTTTTTGATCAAATTGAAATGAATCGTATACACGACTGTATTGATTGTTTCGTGTAGCCATCGGCTTTTCAAAATTAAATTTATTATCAAGTTATTAAACAAGGTACTTTGCGTAAGTTTAAAAAATACTTAGTGTTAATAATTTTTAGTGTTAATAATATCATTTAAAAATATTTTTCACAATTGGCGTTTTTTTTCATCATATCTGTGCATTGGCGTGATAGCAGGACTGTTAGCGCCACTTCGCTCTATGTGTACATTGATCCTTTGATAATGTGTAGAGTTAGTACTTTCCGGTTACCAGATACTGTTCTTGGCGTGGTTAGCGATTACGTAATCTCTTTACTAGTCGCTATCCAGTTACTCTAGGTAGAACCTGTGCTAATTTAGTGTAATTAGTAGTGATGTATCTATTCATGATATAGTTAGGTATGGTAGCCTACTATGTATGGTATTTGAAGTGTGCTTCGTAGTGCTGGGCCTGGCTTACCTAGGCCTAGCATCTTTATCTATTTGCCTTTCTCCTTGCAGCTACAGGTTCAAGGTGTTTTAGTGGTAGGTTTTGCATGCATTGTTTGCGCTTACGATAGTTAAAATAGTGTTGATACCGGTGACCGTCTACCGTATCTATTGTTGCTGTGGAACCCAGCCTGCATCACCCAAATTAATAATAGTGTATTGATTCACGTGGTGCATGCTGCTGGGTGCTGTTGGGGCATTGTAGTTGTTCACAGTAGTATAATATATTCGTTGATATCATATTCGTCTGCTGCTGAGCTGATACCGTGCCCATTCCCCAGGCTGCTTTACCCCCTGTAGCCCTATCTCAGATAGAATACGACAACTAGAAATCGATTAGCTCGTAGCTAGAGCTAACATAGCTAAAACACCCATAGCTAAAACACCATTGTTTGGTGAAGTTGTTGCTGATTGTTGTTGTGGAAGCCTATCGAATCAGGCTGTTTGTTTATCTGCTTTGCTGAATTTGTCAAGATTTGCTGATTGCTCGTTACTGCCTTCTGAAGAAGCTTATTGTATCCTTCTGAAAAAGCTTATTTATTGTATCTGTGTTTGTATAACCATGGGGTCAAATAGTGAAAGTGCTGATTCTGTTGCTAATTGTGTCAATCCCCATTGTGACAGTAATTCACCGCCAAGAGTTGCGGCGCGTGATTTTAGTGTGCTTCAAACTGAAAATCTGAATGAGGTACTAGTCTGTGATTTACCATCTGCTGTTGTTGTGAGTTCTGATACCTGTAGTGTGCAAGCTCGTACTGATGTCTCTGTTGGTGATGCTGTTGAGAACATGAGTTTCAATTTTGGCACAGAGCCAAAGAGCAAAACGTATAAGATTGCCTCAGAAAAGGCTTGTTCAGTTTCATCAAAGTCCTCAACCACGAGGCGAATTACTGAAGTAAAAATCAAAAAGGCACGCATTTGGAAATTAGAACAAGAGCACAAGCTCAAACTTGAGATCTTGCGTGCCAAGGCAGATCTTGCAGAAGCTGAAATAATGGCTGAAGCTGAATTACGAGATGTTGATCAAAATCTAGGTGAGCTCGAACAGAAGACAATGACTCCACAAGAAAGGGTTGTTAACTTTTTGGATAGTAAAGATGCCGTTGCCCAGATGTCTCGTTCACCAGTTGCACATTCTGGTTCCCATCTTAGGCCTGACGCCCCAGTATGGGCTCAGCCTCAAGTTAGCACTAGCACTGTCAGTGCTGGAGGTATTCAGGGTAGACAGTCTGCTGCTGTCTATAGTGAGTACCAGCCCCCTACCTCGTGTGTACAAGCTTCATGGGACCCAAGTGTCCTATATCGCAGCAAGTTCCAGCTACCCACGGTTGAATATGGGCCGGCAGTTTGTGATTCTGGTACCCTATGCAGTGCTACTTCCCGACCTATGAATCTTTGGCATGGGCCGGCTGTTGATGGTTATAGAAGACCCTGTGATGTTGCTACAGCTCCACGTGTGAATCATGATGGAGCCAATCAGCTTCCCAATACTGACAAATCTGTTGACTCTAAGATGACAGTTGATGATCTTGCCAAGATCCTGATAAGATGTCGAGATGTGCCCACGCCTTCTCTGGAGGATCGTTTCGATGGTGATCCTAAGCTGTACTATCGTTTCATGTATCAAGTAGAAGACAGAATTCTGAGAGTATATGCGGAATCAGATCCTGGTCATGCACTACATTTACTTGCCGCTGCTACAAGAGGGCGGGCTCGTAGAATCATTGATAATTGTATGTTGAATCCATCACCTAGAGATGCACTTTCATGTGCGCTGCAAGACTTGAAAGCTGCGTTTGGTTCTCCCCAAAGAACGGCTAGTGCTCTGCTGCAACAAGTTCGCAATGGCCCTGTTGTTCGTGCCACTGCTGATGATTTGGAAGATCTCTACATTGACATGATGGCATGTAGACAAGGAATGCTAGCAGCTGGTGCGTATGATGAGTTGAATGCTTATGCTACAACAGAGGCAATCTTTTGGCGCCTTCCTATGGACCTGCGCAAGCAGTTTGTGCGATTTACTATTGATCATAGTTCTCCATCCAGTCGTGTACGGTTTGATGATGTGTTGTTGTTTGTAGATCAGTGCAAGAAGGAAGCTAGCTCTACCTTTGGTCGACTGCTTCTTGAGCCACGCTCCACTGAGAGTAGCTATCCTCGCAGTGGTGGGAGCAGATATACTAAAGCAAAGTTTACAAGGGCCCAAGCCCTGAGAAGAACGGATTTAGCTTCAAAGGAAATGAGTCCTCAGGATGCAAAGGTTAACATTCAATCTCGTGACCCCAAGTCGAAGCTCTGTGACTGCGGAAAACCATCTGAGCATGCACTTTGGAAGTGCAATAAGTTTGTTGCATTATCTGTTGAAGATCGTATTGCTGATACAAAGTTACAAAGACGCTGTTTCAATTGCTTAAGTGAGGGACACTTTGTTAGAGACTGTAAGAGTAATCGTCGTTGTCAGAAATGTAATGGTGCTCACCACACGCTCCTTCACCGTTTTGATAATTCTGAGAAAATCTCTACCGCTGAGACTTTAAACGAAAGGGACGAGACCGATGCTGCTGTGGCATCAGTGGTGGGAGCAGAGCCTACTTGTAATCGTGCTGCCCATGCCAATACAGCTCGCAGTGCACGGGGCAGAACCAGGTTGAAGGTTTTGCCTGTAAGAGTTACAAATATGCGATCTGGTCTCGGACGTGACGTCTTAGCCTTACTGGATGATGGTTCGGACACTCACCTTATCTCGAAGAGCCTATATGATGAGCTGTCGCTTGTGGGAACTCCCATACGTAGTCATCTTTGCATGGCTAATGGGGAACACCGCACATCAGACACATTTGAAACACAGATTGAGATTCGTGGTCTCAACGAGACTGCATCCTTCACTTTAAAAGGGGTGCAAGTGGTTGACAGACTATCAGATTTACGTTCCAGTATTCCTTCTGCAAGTGATTTTGAGAATTATCCACATTTATCTGATGTTGATATACTATTGATTGACCGAACTACTGTTGATTTGTTGATTGGTTTGAACTGTCGCATTCTCCATGAGCTTATTGAAAGGCGGGATGCTGGAGAAGAGAAACTATGTGCTGGGAGAACAGTTCTTGGCTGGTTTTTGTATGGAAATGACTGCTACAGTCAATCTTCACTTGAAGAAAATGTTGTGTGCCACATTGTAGGCCTTGACGATCGATCTGATGCAGACTTGTTGAAATTGGCTGTGGTTTCTCCTGCCAATAAAGGGCAGTGCCCAACTTGTAATGGCACTGGGGGGCCCACACCAGACGTTGAGCTTGATTACCGAGCCCCTTCAGTTAATGATGATCGGGCCACGGCTATCATGGACAGTAGTTGTAACATAATTGATGGACATTACCAGATTGCCCTGCCCTGGGTTTCGAACAAGCCTGGGCTCCCTAACAATCGACCAATCGCTTTGTCACGATTGAGTAGCTTAGGGCGACGGCTAAAATCTAATCCGAATACCCTTGCAAAGTATACTCAAAAAATTAATGAAATGATTGAGCATGGATATGCAGCTTTGGTGGATCCGGATGTTCAACAAGGAGAAGAAGGTAAGGTTTGGTACATTCCTCACCACAATACAAAGGGTGAGAAGTTTAGAATTGTGTTTGATGCATCCTGTTGTTATAAAGGTGTTACATTAAATGAACGGCTCTTACAGGGACCCAATAATACAAACTTATTACTCGGAGTTCTTTTGCGATTTCGTTTGCATGAATATGCTGTGGTGGCTGACATAAAGAGCATGTTCCATCAGGTGCGGGTAGATCCTTCCGACAGAAGTGCTCTAAGGTTTTTGTATTGGCGTGATGGAGATCCTGATGAAGTTGTAAATACGTATGAAATGTCAGTACATGCATTTGGGCTGACTTCTTCGCCGAGTGTGGCGGGATACGCACTGCGACGAACTGTTGTGGACAATCAATCAAAGTTTTCTGTTGAGACTCGTAATACTGTGAATATGAACCTTTATGTTGATGATCTTTTGAAAAGCGTTGCGACCTCTGAAGGTCTTGTTGCATTGATTGACGAACTGGATAAGTTGTTGACATGTGGTGGTTTTAAGCTTATGAAGTTTTCCAGCAACCACCCTGAACTGCTAAACGGTGTTGCTAGCGAGCGTCTATTGCCTCGGTACGCTGAGCTAGATTTGCGATTTGAGGACATTCCCGAGCAAAAGACTTTGGGTGTGTGCTGGTCACCAAGTTCGGACTGTTTTCACATATCTGCAGCAAATGGTGATTATGTGCTTACGCGTCGCGGCCTGTTGTCTTTTCTTAGCCGATGGTACGACCCCCTTGGGATAGTTTCGCCCTTCCTGTTGCCGGCAAAATTAATTCTGCAAAGTCTTTCACGTTCCAATCTGGGTTGGGACGATAGCAATTTGCCGTATGTTGAAAAAATGCGTTGGCTGAAGTGGAAAAAGGGCTTGCGTAATCTAGATGGTATAAAATTGCCGCGTCGATTTGCTGGACTCACAGATGCAGAATATATACATTTGCATTGCTTCGCTGATGCTAGTAAACATGCTTTCGGCTTTGTTTTTTATATGCTAACTTGCAATAAGGGGCGTTTTGCTCTTTCATTCGTGATGGGCAGATCTAGAGTGCTCCCTGCTGAATGTACTACGACTCCTCGTGCAGAGTTGCATGCCGCCTACGAAGCGGTAAAAACGTCGTCTGTTCTGATTCGTGAAATTGGTTGCAAGTTTGATTCTGTTGTATTTTGGTGTGATTCACAGACTGTACTCGGTTACGTTAAAAATCCTGATAAAAGATTGCCGGTTTTTGAGGAAAATCGTGTTAAACGTATACTGCGAAATAGAGTTTTGAAAAACTGTACTCCCTCTGTGGTTGTATCTGGTCCTATTTCTGCAAATGAATATGCTGAAACCCTCAGGGCTCTGATTTGTGTTGCACAGCGCACCGCACTTCCTGGTGTTGCGGATGCCTTAGAATGTAGAAATATTAAAGTTTGTGATACATATATTAAGGGCGTTTGTCGTCCATTGCTTGCTTATTGTCCATATGTGGAGGAAGGACTGATTAGAATTGGTGGTCGGTTGCATAGATCGGACTTATCGTATGATTTCAAGCACCCTATAGTGCTACCACGACGTCATGCATTAACAGGCTTAATAATTATGGACTTGCATTGTAAGATTGGGCATTTTGCTAGCGCGTTTGTCATAAATGAACTCACCAAGAATTACTTTGTTTTGGGTGGTAAACGAACAGTAAAGCACTACATTCGATTACTCTGCATGAACTGTCGCAATCGTGATGCCGCCCCTAGCGCCCAGCTTATGGCGCCACTCCCGCTTGCCCGCATTGAGTCAAGAAATCGGCCCTTTACAAACACTGCTGTCGATTATTTCGGGCCGATTCTAGTCCGGCAAAGCCGGAATAATTTGAAGAGGTATGGTTGCATATTTTCATGCCTTGCCACCCGAGCTATTCACTTAGAGGTAGCCGAAGATTTGAGTACTGAATCATTTCTGATGGCCTACCGTCGGTTCCTTTCCGTCACTGGAGGAGCCACCCGATTTCTGTACTCGGACAATGGCACGAACTTTGTTGGTGCTCATGCAGAGCTAAAGCGAGGGCTAGCTCGATTAGACAAGAGATTGATGACTGCTGCTATGGCGCAAAATGGTGTCGACTGGAAATTTAATCCCCCTTTAGCATCCCATCAAGGTGGGGTGTGGGAATCAATGATACGTCTTGTCCGAAAAACCATGTCTGCTCTGCAAGAAGACATGAAATTGCGCACGTTGACTGAGAAGGGCCTGGAGACCCTATTTCGTGAGGTACAACTGATATTGAATAGTCGCCCCATTACACGGGTCAGTGCTGATCCCAATGATCTCCGTGCACTGAGCCCACTTAGTATTTTGACTGGTTGCGTTGATCCTGTACTGCCTACTGATGTGTTTGTTGCTTCTGACGGTATGCGCTCTTCCTGGAGAGCCTCCCAGAGACATGCTGATCAGTTTTGGCGACGCTGGTCTGAAGAATACTTGCCACTTCTACAAAGGCGCGCAAAATGGTTGCAATCGCAACGTAATATTAAAATCGGCGACCATGTGTTGGTCGGTTCAAATGATGTAAAGTCGCGTTGCGTTTATGATCGCGCAATTGTCATTAATGTTAGCCCTGACAAATTTGGGCATGTGCGGCGGGTTACAGTACGTGATGCAAGTGGCAAAACCTATGAGCGTGACATAAGAAAGCTGTGTTGGCTGGAAGGCGATATTAATGACCACGCCGACCGATGATTGCCACCTTGCATAACCCTTTTCACTATTGGCTGCCACTAGGCAGATTCGTTTATGCCATGGATAATCATATTTTGATTTGTGTCTTTACGTGCTAGTTATGCTGTTTCATCGTTATTGATTGTCAATCATTAGCCTCGTCCTAGTTTGATCCGTATATCATTGAGTGTGGTGCCAAAACATCACAATACGTTACTCTCCTACGAGGCATGTGTGAATTTATGTTTCTTGTTTCAAATTCGTTCGTGTGCTAACTTACCTTGTGCATCGATCTCCTATGTGACACCTAGTGATGAATTGTTGATGTATCTCGTAGCGCTTTATCTGTGAAAGCTCATTTACCGTCGCTGGTATGTAATTCGCTTTGGGCCGGCTATGTTAGCGCCACTTCGCTCTATGTGTACATTGATCCTTTGATAATGTGTAGAGTTAGTACTTTCCGGTTACCAGATACTGTTCTTGGCGTGGTTAGCGATTACGTAATCTCTTTACTAGTCGCTATCCAGTTACTCTAGGTAGAACCTGTGCTAATTTAGTGTAATTAGTAGTGATGTATCTATTCATGATATAGTTAGGTATGGTAGCCTACTATGTATGGTATTTGAAGTGTGCTTCGTAGTGCTGGGCCTGGCTTACCTAGGCCTAGCATCTTTATCTATTTGCCTTTCTCCTTGCAGCTACAGGTTCAAGGTGTTTTAGTGGTAGGTTTTGCATGCATTGTTTGCGCTTACGATAGTTAAAATAGTGTTGATACCGGTGACCGTCTACCGTATCTATTGTTGCTGTGGAACCCAGCCTGCATCACCCAAATTAATAATAGTGTATTGATTCACGTGGTGCATGCTGCTGGGTGCTGTTGGGGCATTGTAGTTGTTCACAGTAGTATAATATATTCGTTGATATCATATTCGTCTGCTGCTGAGCTGATACCGTGCCCATTCCCCAGGCTGCTTTACCCCCTGTAGCCCTATCTCAGATAGAATACGACAACTAGAAATCGATTAGCTCGTAGCTAGAGCTAACAAGGACCGCAAGTTTTCTGATGTACAAGCAAAATAAAACGAGTTTGACTCTTTGCAAAGTCAACTAATTAGTCTTTGAAAAGAGTTTTTTCTGGTAAATCTAATTGCTTTCAGTTTATTTAGCGTCAATCCTATGCCTGTGCAGTGTTGCTGCGAAATATTAATGCATCAAAGCAGCAAACTTTATCGGCTACTCTTCTTTTCCTAAAGAAGCTTGAAAAAATTTAAAGCAAGCCTGAAAAACCTTCGTCAACTTACTTAACTCTTTCGCTCCCGCGATCATCGATTGATGATCTCGTGTTTTCAGTGTTTACCTCAAATTTTTTTGAATTGACTTACAAAATTAGTTTAATAAAATATCGATTTGTGACTTTATTTTTCATCCGATTTTCATACAATTTTCACAAGATCACGCTTATTTCCTCACGCATCGGAAGATGTATAATTTGTGCCGTAATTCTTGGATTTTTATACCCAAAAAGGGTTTAAAACACCAACAACCCAGTTGCAGACGACAAAATCGGCCAAATTCTCAGCACGTGCCAACTACGCTAAAATCAAATTGAGATTACATCTTTACCACATAACCAAACCCTTTATCATTAACACAGTCTGAAAACTACTCTTTTGGGGCATCATTTGACAAAATTTCAAGCGATAATAATAAATTTTACGTTTATAAATTTCCAAATTTTTTAGGGGTCTCAAAACCCCCCCAAACAAATTTGAATGGTAAGTAGATAAAAGTAAATTTAGTGCGTAAAAAATATCATATGTTGCTAAATACCGGTCTCATTTGAAAGCTTAGGAAATTTGCTTTCGAGCAATATATAACTTTAAATAGTTTGGACTAAGTGGTATATGATATTTACTGATCAAAAATGAGTACTGTACATCATGTCAGTTCAAAACCCCCAAAATTTTTTGACTTACCTTCACTAAATTATAATTTTTACAAAAACTACACCCTATAAAAGCATAAAATAAATTGCAAATGTTTCACCAATAAAGTCGTCATTTTGTATCAAGTTTCCAAGGAGACAAAAAGCGAAATACAAGTTTAAAAGCTAGCAGAAGTTTGGCTTTCGTAAATCAAAGTTTGCTGTATCCCCCTTGTTTCTCAAGAAATGGGAAGGGTGTAAACAAGCGGCTGTTTCATTGTCAGTGACAGCATATTCTATTTAAACTTGATATTTTCTGAATCTTGAAGAAATTGCCTGTTCAAAAATACATAATGTTACATGGTTTAGGCTAACCTCTATCAGATAATAACTGATTGTATTTTAGGTACTGAATTTAACTACCAAAATTTGGTACCGGTCGGTACCGGTCAAAAAAAAGGTCATTCGTCTCAGAAAATTGCAAACTGTAGAAAACCTAGGCTTTTAGATAAGTTTTGAGTGATGTACCTTGAAAGCTTATTTCCTTAGCATCATTTTGCGACCATTTCTAAAAAAATTGGTAGAAAATAAAATCTGTAGTGATCTTTGAGGTGAGGGTACCTCTTTAATTTTAAAGACAAGTACCCCCCCGTTGGGGGGGTTAATTTGCATAAAATTTGCATATTCAAAAAAAATTTTTTTTTCTATTTGAAATCCTCAAGAAATGTAGATTTCAACGATATATTACACTTAATGTAGAAGTAGACAGCTGAGTAATGATTTACAAACAAACTTGAGGTACATAATTATGATTAATTATGATTGATTATGACAGTTTTTCGCGCTGCCACCTTACGGACATTTTTTTCGCTATTCACGCGGGAGCAAAAGAGTTAAATTAACTTCTCAAATAAATGTAAAGATAATTTGAAATACTATTTCAAAACAACAACAAATGACTACGTTATAAAAAATTTAGAAAAGTACAGTACTGCGGGAATAAAAAAATAACGCAACTGCATTCTTACTTTTTCGTTTGAAATTACTCAAATATTGAACTTGAACTCGATGAACTTTTTTTAAGTTCGAGTTCGGCAAAACAATGCCGAGTTCTTTGAGTTCGAGTTTGCAGCCCCGGTGGTAAGTCACTGTACTGTATTCACGATCAAAACAAGCTCTCACGTGACGCGAACGGACAACCCTGGAACTTACGGTGCTGTTACGTCATAAAGCCTACGGTGATAGGAGCGCATTTCAAAAAAATTGCTCATTCGTATCTTGAACTTTTCGTGGTATCTCGAAATAAATATTTCTTTCGAGACTTTTTTCGTAAGCCAAAATATTCGTAGCCACAAACAATCGTATCCTGAGATGCCACTATATATAAAAGTTTCTACAAGTATTGGTTAGCCGCAAAAATGCTCTGGCGGACCGTAGTTGCCATCCCTGGATCAGTCTATATAAAAAGATATGTTTTGATGTCAATCCTTTATCACTTTTTTATTTAAGCCTTCAAAGAATGTCTCACTTTTTCAACGCAGCCACCACTGATTGAATAACGCAATTAAAACAGTATATATTGCCAAAGTTACCGTACAACTGCATATTCCAGCAAAAGTTAGATAACGTTATGCAAGGTTAGTGAATGGTTGGAAGGTTAAGAAACGCGTCCAGGAATGGTCTCGTCAAATTGGGTTGGGTGCATTGTTTGCAATACACACTAAATTGTTTTCAAGATAATGTTTGTGGTTTATAACCTTCCAACCATCCAGCAAAAGTGTTCAACTTCGAACTACACAAACGGCAAAAGTGGTTATAATCACATCACCACAATAACATTTTCTGACAGCTGACTCTATCTGTTACCATGAAACGCTTGTTCACAACATTATTGGTTTATTTTATTTCATAACAAGCAATGCCGATGACATAACTGATTACCGGAAAGAATGATAACATGTTTTATCACGTGACCAAAACAACATGTGAAACTACTGAAGCAGAAAAAATATTAAATTTGATAGTAGGATTTATCAGGATCTCAGGTTCCAATCGGAATATAAAAGAAAAGTAATTTTTTGCCACCATCACCGCAAAAAAGAACAAGTCACCACCACATGGTCGAAACTTCATTTTTCCTCGAAACTCAAGATACACAGAACTAGTATTTTTTTTTACGTGATAAGTGTTTTTTTTAGCTAAATTCGTACTGGTAGTATTTTAGAGCATCTAAAAAGATTTTTGTTGGTATTGTTACATTTTCACACATTCTCAATGGCCATTCACACGCAAAATCCACGGTTGTTTGAATCTAATTGAGCTACGTATAGTACATGTTCAAAAGATATACATCTATTAGTTACCGTAAAACCAAAATTGTACAGAAACAATCAAAGAATTACAAAACAGAGGTATTATGGTTTCCATTTTTTGGCGCTGAATCTACTAGCGTCAAACAACTTGTCGTGCAGGAAAGAAACTTTAAATGGTTGCCCAAAACAGTTGGAAAGAAGGTATACATGTGTTTGTATAGAGTTGGTAATTGACTTACCAAATTTTTTTTCTATAATTACTAACATTTCGTATGTTTTGTCAAATAACACAGTGCTATTGTAACAATCTAACCAAACAAAATCTTCAGATCTACAGGGTGACTCGAAAAAACGGAAATTTTTGAAGTATGTGTTTGCAGACATGAGCAAGCAGAAACAGTACGAGATAATGATTTTGAGCTGGTAAACACTTGGCCAATTTAGTAACCGTGGATCAGTGGAATGGGCAACAGCGTCCGTTAGCCACAAAAGTGTTTGATAAAAACGGTGATAGGTTGACAGCTGGGCAAAAGGGAGTTCCGACGTTTTTGAAAATTAGGACGTCATGGTGCTGTTCCGTCAAAACACGAGATAAAATGTTGGATTAATAACTTTGAAGAGAGTGGACCTACCCTAAAAAAGAAACCCCTAGGACTACCCAGAAGTGCTTGTACTCCACAGAACATTGATGTTGTACGTGAGTCTGTCTTACGGAGTCCACGGCATTCAATTTGTAAGCAAGCAGCTGCAGCTGAAATGTCCCGGTAAAGTGTTCGCAGAATTCTTTATTTAGACTTGAAATTTTATCCATACAAGCTACAGACAGCGCAACAACTTAGGGGAAACGACTACCAGCTGCGATTAGCATTCTGTCAACAAATGATAACAAACGTAAGCAATGAAGATGAATTCCTAGCAAGTTATGGATGTCAGATGAAGCCCATTTTCATCTCACAGGTTATGTGAATAAGCAGAATTACCCTTATTGGGCAGATACAAATCTTAATGAAGTTAATGAGCGTAATTTTTAAAAATGAAAATTCCACCATTGTTTCTTAAAATGAATGTTTTAAGGTACCATTTACTTTGAATAAAATATTTTTCTTCCATCACTCTTGGTTTTATTAGATTGTCAAAAAGTTTCCGGTTTTTTTGTGTTACCCTGATACTTTTTGTATAGCTTACTTCTATTATTCTCAAAATATAAGCATTGATAATATTTTTACTCAACCATCCAATTGCTGAAGGCCCAAAATATTTAGCATTTTTGTAAACTATTTCTTTTGAAACGGAAGAATTTAATGTGTGCAACTCCATGCATGGCAAATGCTTGATGTCACAATACATTTAGGGCACAATCGGTTGATTGAGTATTTCTCTTACTCCAAACTTCGACCGAAAATATTGCTATGGTCTCATTATCTTATGGTGCAAATCCTAAAAAAAACGATCCCTCTCATTCATATTGATTAACTTAAAACGGTCATTATTGAGGTCGTTTTTTTGCTTTTGAGCAGAAATTTTACATGCACTACCGCAAATGATGTCTTTTCCTGGTAATTTACCTACACATTTATTCTTGTCCCTTGCTATTTTGGACGAATAATAACCAGACAATTTGTTGTTTACGGCTCTTTTTAAATTTTGATTCACTAATAAAACATGTTTTCACAAACTTTTATGAGAAGGTATTGCAGGAGGAACGAAAGAAGAAATTAACGGGTTTTTTGTTGATATTGGTATAATTTCATTGGTACTCACATAATCATCGTGCTTAAAAACCTTGATGGTAAACGTTATCACTAAAAATTTTTTGCAATATAACGACTTCTTTTTATAGTCTTTCTACCAAATCGTCCGGTCAATGAGCACGAATTCTTTCTGAGTGAGTATGTTTTAAATCACTAGTAAGTATTGTTTAGCTATACCGGTACCTTGCGGTCAGTTGTTCGGTCTTTAAATGCAAGTGCAATAGTTTTTTGTGCTGCGATGCATGATCTGTGTAAGCAAGTTCATTCTCCTTGATCAGCTTGGAATTCGTAACGATTGTCGTTAGATAAACAATTTTTTCACAATTTAATTGATTTCGATCTTTATACAAATAGCTGATAAGAAATGACAAAAAATTTTCAAATTCTTTGTTGACAAGAAAAACTTAGATTTGAATTCTTTTCTTTTGTCAATCAATCGAGAAGAAAAAACATCATTATCAATTGCTTTTGGTTTTAGGGTAACTAATAGACGTATATCTTTCGAATGTGTACTATGCATAGCTCAATTAGATTCAAACAACCGTGAATTTTGCGTGTGGATGGCCATTGAAAATGTGTGAAAATGTCTACTCACTAACAATAAAATTCCTAATAATATGCTAAGTACTGATGTGTTTAAATTTCCTGGCTGGATGACATACGCATTCCTGGGTGAATGACATACGCATTCTATGTGAGATCATCAAAATGTAGTAGATCTAAATGCATGCTTCTGTTTTTATGAAGGCAAAAGTTTTCTTATGACTAAAGCATGAAAATGTAACAATACCAACAAAAATCTTTTTAGATGCTCTAAAATACTACCAGTACGAATTTAGCTAAAAAACACTTATCACGTAAAAAAAAATACTAGTTCTGTGTATCTTGAGTTTCGAGGAAAAATGAAGTTTCGACCATGTGGTGGTGACTTGTTCTTTTTTGCGGTGATGGTGGCAAAAAATTACTTTTCTTTTATATTCCGATTGGAACCTGAGATCCTGATAAATCCTACTATCAAATTTAATATTTTTTCTGCTTCAGTAGTTTCACATGTTGTTTTGGTCACGTGATAAAACATGTTATCATTCTTTCCGGTAATCAGTTATGTCATCGGCATTGCTTGTTATGAAATAAAATAAACCAATAATGTTGTGAACAAGCGTTTCATGGTAACAGATAGAGTCAGCTGTCAGAAAATGTTATTGTGGTGATGTGATTATAACCACTTTTGCCGTTTGTGGTGTGAGCTTGTTTATTTCAGAGTTTGGACATTTTAAATATTTATTGCTTACTCAGAAATCAGGAAACCCAGCATTAAAAAAAAATATCATTTTAATAAATAACTTTCTTCAAAATTTTATTCCGAAAGTCAAATATGGTAAGCTTTGTGTTATTTTGTTGGGTTACTAGTGTACTTAAATTTTGTGTTTCAGTTGGTGAAGGCACTCTATTGGTTGCGTGTTGCCAAATCATACAAGTTTGTCTATGATGTGAACTATCCTAGGGTAATATAAAGATGTAGTGATAAGAACTGTTGGTGCTAGTCTGCTGCTCATTTCCTATCAATTTTAAACATTTATATGTTGCTGCTGGTCTCTAATTCCAAGATGGCAAACCATGTCAAAATGTGACCTGGTGTCACTAGTATAAATGTAACTCAGATTTGTTGTTACGATACAGGTCTCTTAAAATTTTCATGTTGAGAATCCTTTTTTTAGAGATTCAGCTGCAAAATTGCTGAATCTATGACTCATGATCGCTAAATATCTAGCCTTGGCCTACTTGATTTGAAACATATCATAAAGGCAGTGGCTATTTTGCCATCGACGGCAATTTGCCCTTGGAATCTGTTTTGCTGTAATCATTCACGTGTGTTTATATAGCCATATTTGCTATAATTACACCAGTGACACTGTGGTGGAGTGGATAGTGCGCTGGTCTTGAGATACTGTGGTTGTGGGTTCGAATCTCAGCTGGCAGGGCATTAAAAGAAAGGCAGTGTACACCAAAGGGGCAGGCCCTGTATGTAAATGTATGGGGCAGTGTACACTGGAAGAGAGTGTACAGGGTGGGGGATAGAGACCTGGGGGTGCAAATTTTTTTAATTGGTTTTTAAAATTGACCATTCAGAAACGACCAAAAGTCACATGTTTAGTATGTCATTAAGATTGACCAATCACAAATAACTCACGGCAAAATAGTCTCTGAAGGTAATTTGTCGTCGACGGCAAAATAGCCACTGCCTATCATAAATGATGTAACCCACTTTTGTTTTTTTTTCAGATTAAGATCTCTTGCATGACCAATTCATTAAAAAAAATTTACAATCCCTGCTCTAGCTTATAGCTGCGTAGGGCCTTCTGTTGTACCTGAGTCCAGTGCATTAACTTAAGAAATTTTGGTACACTGATGTTATTTTAACTTGAATATTATTTGGCTTCTTATCTTAGTTCTTTGTTGGCCAACTTTTTTGGCAAGTAGGAATTTTATTTAGCCACTCATTAATTTCACGTAAAGGCTGGTAGCTGTTTTGAAACAACAACAGGTGCACTTTTTAAGCAGCATTTTGATATGCATCCTCTATCAAAACCACTAAATCTTGCGCTGTTTTGAATAGCAGTGGAATTTTTTTCTTTGATAAATTAGCTGGATGTGAAAGTTAGATGCGCTTAAATTTTACCTCATTGCCAAAGATATTTGGGTACACATCAAGTAGTCAAAAACTTTGAGGGAACACTACTTGTGGTTACCTTACAAGAATTTTGTCATTTGGAAATGTTTCTTGTGTCTTGTCTTTTATATTGCTATGTTGGTAACATTGCAACTAACTTTGTATTAGATGTTTCATTGATTGACTAAAAGTTGAGTGCTCAGACCGTTTTGTTGCATGTAACATGGCTGAGTAGAACTGGTGTTTGGATGATTGCTCACCCTTTTAATTTAAACTATGTCTTGCATGTACTGCAGCAATAATTATCGATGACCTCTCACTTAAAAGCTGTAAGGTCATTTTGGGTAGTCTTCTCAACTCCTGTTCTTGTGTTCAATGATTTAAATAAGCTTTTATTATTTTACTGTTTAATCAATTAAAGCAGTTGTTACTAGGATAATAATTTGTCAGTCGCAGAAAATTCGATAGCATTGCATATCATTGAAAGTATCTACTGAGAAGGAGAATTGTATATGAGCATAACTTAGAAGCATGCCTTAGTCTATTATTTATGTAGTAATATGATATGGTTTTTGTCATAGCATAAAGTCTTATGTTCTCCTTTTGCATATCACTTGACAAACTAAACGACTCATACTTTTTATGGCACAAAAAACATTTTAACTAACTGCTTTTTTTTGAAAATGTGTAAGTAAATATACAGATATTTAAAAATGATAGCAAAATTATTATTGCCTCCACGATGCATGGCATAGTTTTTTTAGATCAATTTTGAGATCAATTGGCCATTTATTTAGTCACATGCCAACTTGATGGTGGACTCCTTGTTTGAAACGACTGTGGGTGTACTTTTTGATGTTTTCTAATGCACCTGGTACTCAAGGCATTTAAATTTACACTGTGACAAAAGCAGTACATGTTATTTGGCAAATTACTGGATTGAAAAGTCGGTCAACCTTGATTATTAGTAACTAAGCTTTGTTGCACCTTTCCCAGTTGTAAAAAAATATTCTCAGGTTTTGATTCTCTTTGAAGCTATAGCTATTATCTCAGTGTTTTATACCTTACACATTTTGTATATATTATGCAAAGGTTGGAAGAATAAATGTCATAATCAAAGTTCCATCTGCCAGAAAATCTTCTCAAGGTCGTAGAATTAAATTTGGTGAATGGTGCTCTTTTTCAGATCTGGATAATTTCAATTCTGATTATTTAATTTCAACATTAACAGCACCTGTATGTTGTCATATGTCAAAAGTATACTATTGTTGCATATATTGTTATAATCTACAGGCTTTGTAACCAGATTCTATGTAATGTTGGGTCCACTTTTATTGCTAATAACTTCTGCACAATATTCTCGCTTATTCCTAATGATGCTGTTTGTAATCGTCATTCTGTAGAAAAAATAGTTTCTTTTTTAGCTTATAAAATTGTTGCCTCTTAATATTTGAAAGCTGTATGAAACGATTATTATCCAGCTAAATTCGGCAAACACAAACAGACTTCATTTAATGCTATTAATGAGGAAGTGATGTAAAAACAAAACCTTATGAAGTCGGTGGAAATTTCAATCATTGATGTAATTATTTTAGTCAATTAATGACGTTGCCAGGAATTATATCAATATTAGTAAAGGAACTAAAATTTTGTTGAAAAAACAACTAGAGCTATATAACGATAATAATTAAAAAAAACTGAAATGCTGAATTCTGTGGAAAGTGTCGTGGAAATTGCTTCAAGTTACCAAAAGTTTCTATTTGGGGTCAAACTTCTAGGTCCCAACAAAAGTTTATTTTAAGTTTGGTGTTCCAGCATGTAAAATTGTAAATTCGTTGTGTTCAATCTACACACCAAATTTCATGCAATCTCTATGCGGTTTTGTTTTATACTGAACTGTCATTTTTATGTCAATATTATTTGTATTAATGTGTTAGTGATAAGGTTGGTAACCTATCTAACGTCTGCCTTAATTAAATTCCTAAATAAGTGCTGAAAGTGTTTTTCATCAAAAAAGGATACATGATGCTGCAATTGACGTTGCGCCAACATATAAAATATTTGCCAGTAAGTTGCCTGGTGGTAAAATTGTTGTGGCATAATCCACCCCTATCAGTTTCATTGTGAGTAGGCTAGTTCAACTTAAGAACTGTATCTGTGCAGGCTGGAAATGGAAGTAGAGTTCCTTTTTTATGGAAATCCTCGTCTTTGGATACTAAGCAAGATGAACTTCCTCTTGTTGGTATTGTTGCAGATTAAAAATTTTATTCATTAAGCCTATATTAGTTATAACTTTTAACTGCACATTCCCAAGTAATTGCGTTTTACTTCGTATTTTTGGCTTGGAAAAGTGGCTGGGTGAATTGAGCGCCGTTTAAGGTGGCAATGATTGCTCTGTTTAACCTGATAAGAGCTACGTTGCTGCATCTTTTGAAAAACTACTGCTTGGTTGCACTGCATGTGATAGAAATTTATTGTACCAGCAGTACCGATAACTCCGAAGTCGGCTGAATAGAAAAACATTTTAGTGTAATCAGAATAATTGTTTTTGTGGCAGTAGAAAAAAAATATATTACACAACTCAGCTGATTCTGGTACCCGCATACTCGCAGTGGAGTGTTAATAGTAATCCAATGTGTGCAACTTTTGTGATTGCAGAATCGTTTCTCGCTTGTACCTTTAAAAAAGGAATTCAGGCAGTAACTTGTTTTTTTCTGTTTCACAACCAAAATGTACTTCACACAAATCAATAGCGCAAATTTTTGATTGTGCTATAGTATAGTTTAGCTAAAATTGTATTTGATTAAATAAAATGGCAATATCTACATTCGGCATAGCTTCTTTGAACTTAACAATATCTGTTTACTTTTAACGTAACAGCACTTAGACAAGCAGAATCGGTCTTTAATTTGAGCCAGTTGATGTTTGCTCTTTATCATGGATCAGTGTCAGCATGTACATTTCTTGATCTTCAACATAGTCAACCTCCTCGAGATATACGGAAACATGGTTTTGTTAAATTAGGTAAGAGTATAAATTGCTATGTAGTCCTTAAGTTACGTGGTGTAAAATTTCTTTTATTTAGAGCTTTTATACCTGTAGGATTAAATGTCGCATTTTGCACTTGTTCTGAAGTTAAAACTGAGTCCAGTGTAAAGCTTTTGGTCAAAAGGTGGCTCTTGTCAATGTTGATATTTTTTAAGTGTTTCTTGAAAATTAGGGCTGCGGCATTTTCTTTTACTGGCTACCGTGCTTATGGTAAAAACGTCTTAGACTTGCATTCCAAATAAAATTGTTCCCTTTTCTTGTGTGATATTTTACACAACTGTTTAATGTAGGAAGATCAAGACCTATTTAACCTGAGTGGAGGATCAAGTTGTTGCCAATACGGAGAATTTATTATCATTGAAGGTGGTGGGAGTAGTCCTGATTTTCAAGTACATCCTGCCCAGTTGCTGAGTCGCACTTCTGGGGAAAAAA
Organism: Trididemnum clinides; assembly: GCA_963675345.1. NCBI lineage: Eukaryota > Metazoa > Chordata > Ascidiacea > Aplousobranchia > Didemnidae > Trididemnum > Trididemnum clinides. Next base: position 18,384,233 of record OY776291.1, read on the forward strand.
GTCAAGTACTGTGCCCATAAGAAAATGCAGGATTATTTTTTCTCTCATCGACTGTGACTCAGCAATCGGATAGCATTTACTGGAAAATTGAAACTTTATCGCCGCCTGCAATGATTGCCGATTCGTAATGTTGGCAACAGCTAAATCCTTCTGCAAGCAGTCGGTATTATGCCACTGAAAAGAATTTGTCTGCGGATTGCAATTGGTCCACTAGCAGCTTGGATTTGGATGCTACCAAAACGCAACAATATCGATATCCCCGCCAACTATAAATAGCGATGCTTCTCTTCTGTGCTTCATTTTATTGATAGCTTCTGATCAGAGGCACACAAGTCCACGCAAGTTTTCACTCATCGCTTACAGAGCAATGATTCCGTGTCCTGAAGCTTTACTCAAAACTTTATTGAAATAAATTTATGTTATAAAGTTATTTCAGAAATTCGTAATGTAGCAACTTTATATCTAGTGCTGAGTTTAATAACATGGTTTCAGACAATTACAACATACAATCAGGATCAGTGTTCAGACAGGCGCTGCACAGCTTATGTTGGAATATTGCAGAAAGGGGAGGTTTACCTGTTATTTTTTCAATGATGAGAGTAAGGTTCACTAACTGTATAATTGGTTTGATTTTGTAGTGTAAGCATTGTTAAAAAAGTGTTACACAAATAAAAATTAGTGATACAAACATTACTATAGAAATTATTAGCCCTTAGGGAAGATGCAGATGTGGCTCCGACATCTATCGTTGGGTAAGGAATAAAAATTTTGCGCTCGTGAGAGTATATTCTATTGTATTTGTTTTTTGTTCTGATTTGCTAAATAAAGGATATTTCACTCTATTGTTCTCGGCAAATATACAGTGTATTTGACGTTCTTTTTTTCTCGCGTTTTCGCCGACTCGAACTTGCTGATTCAGTTTACGTCTACCACTACACACTCGCTATCGAGCCAGATTTTTTGGTAGGGCGACGTAGCACTTTAAATTCCGGATGTCTTTTTTTGTCAAATACCGATAGTGCTTTTATGGAGTTGAAAACTTCAAACCTTTCTTTCCAAAATCGGAAACGATTTCTTCTGTTCTATATAGTTCTTAGAAAATACATTTTTAGGTGAGCAAGATGATTTACAAACTAAAGTTTTGACACCAAAAAGTTTGATGCGCGGTTCTATTACTTCACTATTACCTCGGCAAAGTAGGAAGAGTTGCGGCAATTTGGAAGTTATTATTTGATTGTTCTTTTTTCAGAATCCTGCTTTGCCTATTATACGCCAAAAATGTTTAGATGCTCTCACCAATATTCTTTGCGTGGACAGAATTGAAAAGGTTGGCATTATCTTAATTTAGCTCTAAATGAATGAAAAGCCTGACTGTGCCAGGCACAAGAAATTGCTGTTTTCGATTGATTATTCCGCATTGTGCTGGTACTAATCACTTTGCATGTTGTTAGATTGTTTTGCAACGGCAACCGTGGTTTTTAGAAAAATTGATTAATATGGTTTCTAAAGGTGATCTACAATGTGACATGGTGCCAGCTATCAGTGTATTGGATCGACTTGTGGTTGTAATTTTATCTGAAAGGTAGCTTTGTCAATTTATTATCTGTTGATGTAATTGTACACAAAGTAGCTATGTTGGTCTATGGGGCCAAGTGATGTGGACGTGATGTTTATGGACAAAATTTGTTGGTTGGCATTTCAAATGATCATTATTATGCTTCTCTTCGTATTTAAGAAGAATTATCAGTTTCGAAACAGAAATGAAATCCTTAAGTTCTAAATGTCAGCCTTGTGGAAAGATAAATTGAAAATACTGTCTTTTTCGAATTCTGTTTTGTGCGTTTTTCAGGATGAAGGAATCGTATAAGTTGTTGGTAGAATACAAATTTGTGCAAGTTTGTTTATGCCGCTTGCAGTGTTCCACGTTTTCATCCCCCACTTTGCATTTGCATTTTGTTAAGTTTCAAACTATCGCCATGCAGGTATTAATTATTAAGTTAACGGTACAGCTTACAACCATTGTTTAAGTTTTTTGTTTCAAAGTAGTTTAAACTCCACTAACAGCCTTGTTTTAGACAGATTGGAAGTGTTAAGACCAATTGTTTGGTCCAATTATTGTTAATTTTATTGATGCAGTAACACATGTAGTTTTGAAACTGCAAAATGTTTAGGCGTGTATTTCATTCAATTAAATTCGCTTTTATGTTCATTGAGATCCGTTTTTGAAGGCTTTGCATTAGTTTGTTTTAAAATACAAAGGAAAAGAAGCAGTATGTTTTTACAATTTAGCTCTGCCGTGATATTGCAAATTGTAGCAACTACATTTCAAATATCATAAACGAACTTGATATCTTTTTGTTTATGTGAAGCTACAGATCAACAAACGCGAAGAAATAATTAATGTTCGTACAGTTAATAGCTTCAAGGCAAAACTGAAATAAATTTGGTTTAGTTTTCTTAATGAACTATTATAAATGACAGCAAAGTCAATATTGTCAAAAGCATGATTTTTGTAGTTCTTAGGTTTTGCCATATCACGGCAGAGCTGATGCGCCATTTTCAACAGTTGTTTTTTTGCCAGGCAATAGCGTTGCTTTGTGCCGATCATCAGTCTACTAACTGGACACCTGAACTGCAAGAAAGTGTTTTTATGTATTGCTTTCGGTCTATTCTGTTATGGAACACCGATCAGCCTCCCAGTGATCCTGTGTGGCACCAGTCAGAAAGCTTTTACAGAAGCATGAGCTTCAGTAGCAGTGCGCTCTTATTTTCGTTCGTTGTTTTAGTGCATGCTGTCTTAAAATGGTAAGCATTAACTATGTGCACAGTTTCAAATTTGTTAAGGATCTTTGGAATGAAAACGAGGCTCAAGCTCGAATTCGATCTGCAGATAATTTACAGTAATTACTATTTCACTAAAACCCTCAGCAATGCTTTGTAGTTATCTATTCAGCTAGGCATGTTAGACTAGTGGCTACCAACCTTTTTAATAATCTACTTTTCCTGCTCTTTCTGCAGTTAAGCTTTACTTTCCCTACATTCACCACATTTGTCACGCAACAAATACAAATATCAAAAGAATTATTTTTTTGAAGGGGATCAACTTTTCACAAGTGACAAATCTTATCCCATTTTCGCTTCAATTCAAGATCGAAAACATATTTTTTCAAAGTGATTTTTTTCTATTTTGTTCCAAAACGAATTTAGAGACTTTTTTCGAAGTCGCGTTTTTAAAACTATTTTTTCCTATTTTTTGCCCCAAAGGATACGTGAAAGTTTTGTTCTGAAATCAACTTTTTGAAAATGATTTTCACACCAAAGACCCATCAAGATTTTTTTGAGATATCAATTACATAAATATAATGTTTCAACAAGTCTTCGCTCACCTTCCTTAACTGTAATTTTATCTCCTTTTAGGAGGTCGGCCTCCATGACCGAGATACACTGTGTTAGACTGATAATATTTTGAGTTTATATAAAGATTTGTTATTTAAGGCCACACTTGGTAGATTTTCTGCGAAGCCAAGCTCTCGCCTTCAAGTATCAATTGTCCAAGATTATGACTTTACAAGGGCTTTCGACGTTGTAAGTAATTTTTTTTTGTCCGCCTGTCGTGTAGCGGTTGGAGCCTTCGCATCGCGATCGGTAGACCCCGGCTCGATTCCCATGTCAATTCTGTTCCGCCCGGAGCGCTTCGCAATCGGACGATGCGGACGGCGAAGTGTATGACTGAGTTTACTCAACTATAGTTGTAAAGGGAGCGCAACGGTAAGGATTTAAAAATGTAGCCAATGTTGGCCCTTGGCACCGCAACAACATTTTTATGGGCTTGAGCTTTTTTGATGGCTTGTTAATAAGGCTACATCTATGATGTCGTTCTACGTAATGTAGTCTTGCATTGGCATTGTGTAGCAACGTGAATTGCAAAAAAGATCTAAGTTGATTCCTCGCTACAACTACAACATTTAGACACTTCCATCTCCTAAATGCAAGAGTTAGTTTAACTGCAATCGAAAAGTATAGACATCTAGTTTACTAGTATGACACAAACTCTGGATTTATTTTGCTTTTTCGTTAAAATGTTTTTGCAGCAATGCCAGTTTTGATCCAAACGGTCCGGCAATAATGAGCACAGTGGAATGGCTCTGGAAACAACTGTACTCTAGCACTACTGAATCGTCCAGTTCACCATTAGTTCCTGGTAAGTTGAATACGCTGTTTGACTGGGAAGTCCTTGAGTGGTCATTGCAAGTTAAATTTTTCTCCAGCGAAATGTATGCGGACACCTGGTTATTGACTTTCTTCTCGGTACGATGTGAATGCAAAATCAAAAAACGACTCAAAGTAGTTAATCTTTGCAAACTATTAGCCTTATCTCTAAATCTTTCATCAACGTGTCATTTGCTTAATGCACTTTTCACCTGTTGAATAGCGTATGGAAAAGTTCAGTCGGTTGTGCTAAAACATCTTGGCTAAAACATCAGACCAGGGCGTATAGTCGATTAAGACTTTGCTCGGGTTCGAGATTTGCAAAATTAATTTTTATCGCTTCAGTTTCGGGTCAGCTTCAACTTTTAATAAAATTTGTAGTTCAGTTCGGGTTCAAATGTTAACGATCTGGGTTCGGTTTAGGTTTATTGATCATAATAACTTATAAGTGGTTGGTGGTCAGTTTTTTGCTTGCTTTTGTTGCATGTTTCAGCGGTTTTCGTTGCATTTTCTTTTTTTGTGCCTTGTATTTATGAATAAATTTTCCATAGAATTTAGTAGAATAACAAGAAAATAACAAAATTATAAGATAATAACAAAAAAAATAACAAGAAACCAAACTCAACTGAAGCTTGACTGAGTTGACGACTGTCTATAGTGGAATAACAAATAGAGTCATTAGTTACGACCTAACAAATCGAAAACTGTGACTTTATTTTTTGAGGTATAGGCCTAAGAAATTATATGGATTTATTTTTAGAGTATTAAATGTATGCTGATCTCAGTAATTAGCAACTCGTATGCAGATTTTACTTGTATTTTAAACAATGACACACTTTAACGAAAAAAACAATCCTGTTTCACTTTAAAATTACTCCAAAAATTCAATGCACTAATAGATAGGCGTGAAAGTGCTAGACAAGTTTGTTTTCCATAAAAAAGTATGACTTTTTCTGACCCTAATAATGTAGGTTTGAAGGTATGTACTTTTAAATGGTATTATTCAAATTGCAAAAAATTCGTTAACCCGAAGTTGATAATACAGACTGTTACAGAAGTTCATATTTTTACAAAGACTTGAACAAGTTAAGGTCACTAAACACGATTTCGTTCTGTTTTGCGTTGAAGTATTTTGTTGGAAAATTTTTGTATGCGTAGATATTAATGTGGTGCTTAGCAATATATATTGCTGCTGTTTGAATATCCGCTTTTGTCCGCAAAGTACGCACCAAAAGCGAATGTATTTTTGCGTGCGAAAACCTGCAAAAAGAGTTTTGCTGAAAAAACCTGTTGTTTACACAACCGCATTGTTACCTGACTTCTTCCTCAGCATGAGGATATGCCTGGAGGCCCAAAAGACAGGCTCAACTTTTCTCGTTGTCAAAGCCAGGGTCGCTCAGATCAGGCGTTGCGAAAAAGAGCGACGAAGAATCTGAATAAGAAGAGAAGTGTACTAAGTACGCTGGCGATAGACGCCGCAGGAACAATTTTTAGTTTTGTTGATTCTCAAAAGGTAGCATTTTCTGCTCTACTTGCTGTTTTTCTTCAGCCATCAGTCTCAAGTGTCTTCCATGCTCTTCCTACTTTTTCGTGAATACGTCTCATACCAGCAAGCCGCTGCCTCCTATCTGAAGCACCCTTAGATCACAATCTAGTCTCCTGGTCAAATAATTCTGTCTTCGTTATTGCAAAGCTTTGGCCAATCTGATTAGAATTGATTAGTAGGCCACAGTGCCGACTTTGCTTGCTCTCTATTTGCGTCACATCTTTTTCAGCTCGTTATTTTTCTCTTAATTATTTTATTTTAGATATTGACTTTGAACTACGTGTTTTTGCAACTGTCTTGTTTTTTGATTTGGAGTTTAGCACACTTTTTACGAATTTTTTATCGTTACCCATACTTTAGTCCTACAAAGCAGGCACACAACCTGGATTTTTGCAAAAAAGGAGGGCTAATTTTGAAAGAATTTGAGTCACGTCGAGGCAGAGCTGTTGGGCTTCTAAAAATGTTCTTCATAGTAATAACTTATATGACAGTCAAGGGTTCCACTACTCTTAGTCTCCTTGACGGTGCCCTTCGTGAATGGTGCTATCACAATCAAACGGTGATGGAATAATGTCTGTATAACTTCTGTCGTGTTGCAAGATATTTACTCAGCGACTTTCCTTTTGTTTGGTGCAGTGCTTGTGTTAGATATGGGATTCACTGCGTTTTGCCACAAGGTCTGGCAATTGCGAAATGGGTGGAAATACCGATTGCCAACAGCATGATCAACAAGGTTTTTCCTTGAAAGATAAAGCGCATAGGTAATAAGCCTTGCTTTATAGACATTGCTGGATTGTGTTCCACAGTAGTGGATCCTTTATCAGAGTTATGCGAAAATGTGCTGCGTTTGTGTTCACATAGAAAGTGTTCTAAACGAGAATCGTTAGTAAGTATTGCTTAAACTTTAGCCTAATAACCGATTATGCCAAAGCCAAAACCAAACAACATGGTATGGTAGAATTACACTTATATCGATTAACAGTACGGAAAGTTAAGTGGTTGCTGTACTTGGGATTAATGGATTGCAGTGAAAGATAAGATTGAGTATCAGTGCGTTGTCGGTGTTCCCATTCACTGTGTTTAAAAAACTTAAAATATACTATTCTATTAAGAACTGGCATTATTAATGGATCCGAAGACTAGTCGTTAGATGAGTTTGGGAAGCTAAGATTTAGTTGGGACGAAACGTTACATTGCAGGAGCTAAAAGTGCTGAAAAAAACCTGAGTAATCAACACAGGTCTGGTTCTCCCAGACTTTCACCACCTTTGGCTGCCGCAATGTAACGTTTCGTCCCAACTTAATCTTAGCTTCCCAAACTCATCTGACGACTTTTCTTCAGATCCAAGAATAGTATATTTTAAGTTTTTTAAACACGGTGTGTGGTAACACTCGCGGCGTACTGGTACTCGATCTTATCTTTCACTGCAATCCATTAATCTCAAGTACAGCAAACACTTAGCTTTATCGTACTGTTAAGCAGGACTTGGGTGACTTCTAAGCATCGTAGAGTCGATCCAAGTGTAATTCTGCATCGTAATTTTGTTTGGTTTGGGCTTCTGCTTAATGTGTTATTAGGTTTTTTAAGTTTTATTTCGATTGATTTTTCGTTGATTGTCGGCAAGCAGTTCAATAACTTGCCAATTGAACTCGCAACCACTTTGTTGCAGACGTTTGAGGTGGTCGTTTCTATAGATGCACTTTTCTGTTTTCATCAATGAATTCCAATAGTAGAACTAGAGTTCAGTCACATCCGTTTTGGTTGGCAGCTCGTCATCCTTAATTTCATGAGCAATCTCGCACTTATTCAATATCTCTATTACACTCATTTTTCTATTCCCCTGTAAATCATGTACTCGCTTCTTAAAAAAAAGAGTGAAAAAGCTAACAACCCAACAAATGTACTGTTAATGATGTACGTTCAATGTTTCAGGCTGCAAGATGGAAAACTTGCGAAGAATGTAATATTGCTTGTTACTGCAGTGAAGAGTGTATGGTAAAGCACACGAAAGATGGTCATGAAAGATACATGTGTCGATTTATTTCCATGATGCATGACAGCAGTCAGTCTTCCAGCGCAAATGAAACAACTTAGAATTTGTAGCAGTTCAGTATAAAGCACCTTGAAACGTTAGCATTACTCCAATAGCCTATTTAATTAGCTTTTTAGCCGTTTAAATATGTCGTGCATTCATTAAGTTAGTGGTGCATGTCTACACCAGTTTTGCAATATTAGCTTATGTTTTTTCAAGATTAATATTGTATTATCTACCACGCCGTCAATCGTTTTATGTTTTGGATCAACTTTGACAAAATATACAGCACACGATAAAACAGTTAATCATTTGATTGTCAAAGGTCGCCAGGTTAGCTTTATCTATTGAATATTTTTCGCAGCTGTGTTCTGCATAATTTTATTTTTACAAGCCTACCTCTTACAATTTCTTTCGATTTGCAGTTTTTGTGATTTTTCATTTGTTTTGTCTTTTTGCAGTATTTTAGTATGAACTTACACTGTCACTGTGCATTGATATTGCTTGATAAGTTTTAGCTGTATATCTTTATTGAAAAGTGTTTTAAGCTTGTAGAATATACTCGCAGTGTTATTCTTTACCAGTTGTTATCTTTTTGCAAGGATGGATTAAGCTTTTCTGTAAGATTGAATTGCATTTAAGTTTATAAAGAAGCCGATTTTTCAAGAATGTTGAAACAGAAATAATGTTCAGCGCCGTGGAAAGTCGAGGCTCTTACGTTGGTGATTGCGAAGCACTGAACATGAATACCTTTCAGAGTTTGCTTCAAAGTTCGTGTTTAAATCTGTGATTATTTACTTTCACAACTCTTTGTCTTCGAAAGCATTTCTACAGCTAGCACAAGCTGTTGTCATTTTTAGGGGTCAACTAATTAATCGACTGATAATCGGTAATCGGCCGTTAAGCCGATTACCGGTTATCAGTCGATTAATCGGTGGACCCCTAATTATAGCAACTGCTTGTGCTAGCTGTAGAAATGCTTTCGACGACAAAGAGTTGTCGCTTTTGGTCTTTATGTCAAAAACATCAAATTTTTTTTCAAAGAACAACAGCCGCATAGATTTTTTGAAGCTGAAAATATTAACAATTCATTATTAATTAGCGTACTTAATCTATAGAAAATGTTTAGCTGTTTGAGGCTTTATTGTTACCAGTATCCCTAGTTCTATGTGGCTTAACTTCACGAGAGACGAAGCGTGTTTCTTTTAGGTCCGAGATATCATAGTAACGGCCTATTAATTACATATACATTAGATTCCACTTAATCGGGTCACATCGGTATAAGCACCATTTGGCCCGATTAAGCGGCTGACCCGATTATCCGAAGTCTTGCAGTATCTGTGCCAGGGTTGTCCTTGGTACACCAGTTATCTCAGCTAGCTGGCGATGACTAATGTTTGGAGGTTGCTCTCTAATTTTTCTTAGAACAACAACCCTTCAGCAGTTGTTAATTCTTTTTGTGGCATCTCTGCTTGGGACTTCACAAAATTTGCAACAAAACACAATTACCATGTCCAAGGGCATGAAATGACAAAATAATTTGCGCCTGTATTTTTCAATTGTTACATACCGGTAATATAGTTGGCTTTTTGATATTGAGTTTTATTACATTACAAAGGCGGTTTTGCAATTAAACCAGTGTATGTCTGACTACAGTTGTGGCCCGATTATGCGGATTTAACGAAGTGCATTATCTTTGATCGGATTTTGTTCTTAACAATTTGACCCAATTAAACGGTTGACCCGATTAACCGGCGGCCCAATTGAGTGGAATCTACTGTAAGTGAATTTTTTTTGTGTTAAGTACTCTCATCAGTCAGATACACAAATATTTAATTGACAGTTGCATCGTAAATATAAATTTTAAATCAGTAGGCCTTTTATGATTTCATATGCATAATTGCATTGCAAATAATCGACCGATATAGCAAGGCCTGTTTAATCGGTAATCGGCTTATTTGCATATCTGTACATCCCTACTCATGAGTTTACTGAGGGACAACTTTGCGATGACTGGAGAGAAAATACGGTTTTGGTGATTGTTACGGAATGCATGAGTGCTGAACGGATCAATAAAAATGTGCAATGCTTTAAAAGACCCAGTCAACTAGGGTGTACAATGTGTTCTAAAAGTAATAGTAGGAGGCAGTGGCATAGCCAAAAGCAAACTTTAGGGTACCAAAAATATGAAATCTGTCATATAACCCTGTTTTGGTGATCAAGTTTGAAATTTTTGGTCCAATGCAAAGCTGAAGCCCTTTTTTTTTAAAGATTGAGTCTTTGAGAATGACTGTGCTTGAGCCGAAACGCTTTCGTTGACAAGATTCAAAAAAAATTGAGGGAAGCATGGCCTCCTAGCCACACATGTAATTGGAAGGTTCTAGACCTCACGGCAGTTGGTTCACAACGAAGAACACAAGGCATAACCAAAAAAGTGATAAAAAAACGACTGGTATTAGACAATAACAGCTGTCTGAGAGCAAAAGCAACGCTCTACGAAAAGTAAATTAAAGAATATAAACCATTTGTTAAATTTGCCACAGAAATTTTTCAATTTCAGAACGTAAATTTGTTTTTAGTTGAATTAGAAGGTGGAAGCAGTTAAAATCTTAGATTTCAGGTGAAAGTTTAGGTTATTAGCTTATGCTTTTTTGCCGTACGCAGCGCTGTAACCTGCCTGAATCCCTTACATCGAATTTTATCGTCCAATTTAGTATTACCCGCGGAGGTAGAGCAAAAGCTCAGAAACGTTCTATTTTTAATTTGGGTACCACCGCCTCTGGTTGCTCTTTAGTTTTAATAACGATGTGCATTTTCACTTTTTGAGCCATCATAAAAAATGTACAAGCGCATACGGTGAAACTTCAATGATTTCCTAGCAAGTAAATCCATTTTCTGACAATGCTTTAATGATGCTGTACCACTGCCTTAGACCTCGTAATTTTGAGATTTTGAAATAATTTTGTCAGATAAGTTTCATGATGATAGCCGGTACTGCAAGCTGCCGTGAATTACAAATAGTCTACCACGGCGCTAATCAACCATCTTTGATTCCAGAAGAAAGGGTTTCTTGCAAGAGGTATAAAAAACCGCAATTTGCGAATTAAAAGAATTCACACCTGAACAATTTTGATTGGAATCAAACAATGAGCATTATGATGTACACAAAAGTAGTTTGTTGAATTTAATATTTTACAGGGTGAAGTATATTTTTATGACCTTAAGTTAATAAGTTTGTACGATTTCTTATGGTTACAGATTTTGTGCAGAACAAGCAGGCAGTTTTAGATTTTTGTGATATCAATTAAAGGTTTAGATTTTAGATTTTTTTAAATGAAGTTTTTCCGTAAGCTTGGAAGTAGCGTTCAGAGTGGCTAATAGCTATTGTATAAGAAAAGTTGAGAGTTTTGTTGTCGGTATGCGAATCAGCAAATTGTCTCTGGAAAAAAATATTTTCAAATAAGCCAGTGGATAATATTTTCTGTCGAGAGAGTGACATCATTAGCACCTGGTCCTGCAAGTGCGTTTGTAGAAAGAGAGCAATGTACGAGCTCGTACACATGCAGTCATAGACCGGAGATGAATGAGAGTATGTGCGCAAATTTTCTACCTGCAAAATTTGTGAAGTAGCAAATTTTTCTTCTTTTTTCTAATTTTTATTCCGCCACTGCGAGCTGCCAGCATTATTGGGCTGTTGCCATTCCAGTGCAGTCAGTAAGTAGGATATAATTAATCATTATTCAACCATACGAGTTAGAGGCTTTGGCTATGTTATTGGAGATTGTGAGATTTATAATAAACTCCTAGAGCTGCTGCCCACACCACCCTTCTAAAAAGAAAAGCCGGTTTGGAAGATGCGATGTTTGTATGTATTAATTATTACATCGCAATCATACATGTAGGTGCAGCATTTAGTTGCCTTTGGAGAGCCTGACCAAAAGTCCCCAAGCTGCCCTAGTTTTTTCGCCTTTGCAAGCAATACCAACAACGAAGGTGAAGCGAAGTCACGGCTTTAGCTAATGTAGTCGTTCCGAAAACCTTAAATTTCCAAGAAAACTCAGGAGATTCACAAAATGAAACTCTTCATATCAGCTGAAATTGCGTAATTTGATAATGACATTATGAGCAGTTAGTTTTCATAAATATTTTGGTAGCCCTACCGTCCAAATTTCAACCTGAACTGTTTGATGGCTGTTTTTCTATTTGTTTACAAAATTAAGTTAGCGACAGTCTGAACACCATAGTTTGCAAAGTCTTTCGGTGGTGTGGAAGGAGGGGAGTCTTGACTTTCCAACCACGGTTTACGAATTTAGTAAGCGCAAAGCTAACAATATGAATTAAACAAAAATCTTGTTGGCGGTACAGAATTTTAATATCGCTTTGAAAAAAGCTGTTTGAGCCATAAGCTTTTCGTGACGCTCTCATCAGTCGCGGTATCGCGTCAAAAGGGAAGATCTAGAGTGAATAAGTCTTTTATGTGAATAATTTGGACGTTACGCAATCAAGACTAGCCAATGATAGCGCTAGTATTGCAAAGCGCGCGAAAGAAAAATTTCGCAATTGCGAAAGTTAGAGAAGGCGCAGCAGGAGGCCAAATGCCACGATTATCGAAAGAGTTTGAGAGTGTAAACAAACTCTTTCTGTCTGCATAACACCGGGCATCGGGTCTTGATATAAGTAGCCTCTGAAAGATTGAGATGGAAAGAGCTGCGCGCTGCGGCGAGGATTGAAAACCGCTTATCATCATAGTTTAATGCGCATCGATCATTATCTAAAAGATGCTGACCAATGGCGGAGTCACAATCCGGTTTGGTGTCGGTTCGTTTGCACGATCTGTGTGGTTGAGATCGGCGTGGACGAGTCAATTGCTGTCTTAACCATTGCGGAACAAGGAGAAAGGGAAATGTCTACCGTTTCTTGATGTCTACGTCGAAAGAACAGATGTTGGCTTGGAGACCAGTGTATACCGGAAACCCACTTTCACTGGCCAGTATTTGCGTTGGGAGTCCTTTAGTCCTCTCAAACGCGAAATAAGTCTAATATCTACATTGGTGCATCGAGCTCTAATGATTTGCACCAAGCGTAGACTCAATGAAGAAATAGAACGGATCAAAAAGATATTACTGGACAATGGCTATCCTAAAAACATCATCAACACTCAGATCACCAAGAAAATTGCTCAGTTCTCCACCCTTAAGCGATTTGGTCCTGAAAAATGTCCTGTGTACTTGAGGGTCCCTTGGATAGGTAAGCCATCTACAAACTTGGAAAAAGAAGTCAAAACTGCCGTGGAAAGCTGCTATGGTTCCGTCAGCACCCGCTTGGTCTTTACGTCTAAGCGCATGCTGCCTGTGGTCCGCAAGGATGTTCTACCTGCCATTCAGAAAAGTTTTGTCATATATGAATACAAGTGCCACTGTGATAGTCGGTACGTAGGGCGAACATCTCAACGACTACAGGATCGCATCAAGCAACATGTTCCGCAATGGTTAAGACAGCAATTGACTCGTCCACGCCGATCTCAACCACACAGATCGTGCAAACGAACCGACACCAAACCGGATTGTGACTCCGCCATTGGTCAGCATCTTTTAGATAATGATCGATGCGCATTAAACTATGATGATAAGCGGTTTTCAATCCTCGCCGCAGCGCGCAGCTCTTTCCATCTCAATCTTTCAGAGGCTACTTATATCAAGACCCGACGCCCGGTGTTATGCAGACAGAAAGAGTTTGTTTACACTCTCAAACTCTTTCGATAATCGTGGCATTTGGCCTCCTGCTGCGCCTTCTCTAACTTTCGCAATTGCGAAATTTTTCTTTGGCGCGCTTTGCAATACTAGCGCTATCATTGGCTAGTCTTGATTGCGTAACGTCCAAATTATTCACATAAAAGACTTATTCACTCTAGATCTTCCCTTTTGACGCGATACCGCCACTGATGAGAGCGTCACGAAAAGCTTATGGCTCAAACAGCTTTTTTCAAAGCTATATTATAATATGAATTAAAGAAATACAAAAACTGTTTTTTAACTATATTAGCCACAGATCACGGTCTTTTGTAGCAGCTATTGAAAAAATGCAATTTACGGTTAAATAGTTATTCTTTTTGTTTTAAATGCAATAGCTGTGGTGCAAAAGCAAAAAGCTGAGCCTATGTTTTGATGCAGTAACATCGTTAAGCAACAGTTGCACGAAAGAAAAAGGTTGCTTCATCCTACTGAGAAAAGAACATTATTTTCAGTGGTCGGATTGGCAATCGTTACTGAAATAAATATATCCCTTCTTGCCTCTCCTACTCTGCAACTGGCTGTAATGTTAAAATACAAAGTATGGAAACGCTACTTACAAAACATATAGATGATGTGTTATCTTAAAATAAAGCATAGTTTTCCTCCGCCAGAGCATGTTTATAGCACTTATAGAGACATTTTCTTTTAAAAAGTGCATCAATTCGTTGTCTACTTTGTGGTTATTACCGGCCAAATACAAATCAAATGTGCATTTGGCCGCCTGCCACTTTTTCTGTAAAATCGAAACACAATGAAATCAACCGTATTTTAGTTCTTCGGTTATTACCCACTCTTACTGCTTAAAAATTTAGGGTCGATTTTGTAATAGCAATAAATTATGTTTTACTATATTCGACATGTTTTTGTAGTTTGTCTGATTTTGGTGTCCCCAGGTTTGTCTGTATTGTATGTGTTTGAAGAGGGAAATTATAGATACGTAGCAACTGAACTAGTAAAGGCTAGTTATTGGTCGCAAGCTTGGATGAAGTGTAGCCGCATTGGAGGGAGCATGGCGTTTTTGTTTACTAAGCGCGACTTGTTGACGAAATTCTTTGATAGAATATTTTTGGAAACCGATTTCAATATGACAGGTAATTAATCAAATACGTTTTGTTGATTACGCGACCCAAAGTGAAGCCTTTCCCGAAAGTTCAAATAGGACTCTTTTGAAACAAGTTTTGGAGAAGGAGGAGTGAAAAGCCCATGATGTTAAATTTTCAATCGAAAATATAAGAATATTGATATTTTTGGGTGGGAGATCGATACATTTAAAAACTAATTTTTTGTGTTTTCAATCACTAACTCAGGGTGCTGACCTTTTTTTTTTCTGAAATTAGTTTGCTTTTCAACTTTAAATTCACACGTGTTTTCAATCCAAGTGGGAATATCAAAGTTTCTTTTTCGTCCACATCAACTTTTCTAAGCAATATTATTTGAGGGGCTCTTACTCATGCTCTTCCCTCGACCGAGAAGTGCGGGGAGCGGTTTCCACGGCCCTAACCAGAGTGGTCAAAAAAGCTTGGTTACCCCCAGCAACTATCCCTTTATTTTTCTATTTCAGAATGCTAATGTGTTGCTTCTATTTACATTCACACTATTATTTACTATTTATTCATTTTCATAAGTAGGCTACAATGAGCATATGCACCCATGCAGTTCCGCAAGTAGCAGTCGAGAATGTTAGAATGGACACTATCATTTCCGTTTTTGTAATGGCTTATAGGGTAATTGCTGGGTAGATTCCTCCACCTATGGGTATGACCCCTTCGCATTGCGCGTCGTCCTTTCTTCGATTCATCATTTACTGATTTTATCTAAAACTGCTTATGTTCTCAAAGCTACATGCTCTTAGGAGAGTTTGGCATGCCGAGTATTTTTTCCGAGATTCTGTTGTACATTCTTTATGCTTTTGCCAGAATGCGTATGCTCATGTAACAACACACCAGCAATCAGCCTTCCTTTTAAACTATAGGAGCTTGTATTAGCAATCAATTGAAAATATTTCTTAAAAAAGTTGAATTGAAACAATTAACTTATTCAATAGTTTTGGCAATCTGAAATTGAAAATAGAATTTTGGAATTTTAAATAGAAAACTAAAATAGCCTAATATTTACAAGGGAAGGCAAGAATTCTTGGCCAATCTTCTCATATAGAAAACAATAAGTGTGTTGACCGATGATGGACTATCACAGGCCGCTGACCACGATTGGCTATGATGAGTAGCGTTACTTTTCAGAGGGTTTCACCAACGAAACATATAAATGAACAGTAAAAATGCTATTAAATGCTTATTTTTTCGCAAGACCGATTCCTGTTCCTACACAAGCTTTTAGGGTTGTTACTACTAAAAGTAGCCGACTTACCAGAAAAGGCTTATTATGGGCGCTCATGCTGTATTGCCTGATTCGTGACATATTCACCGGACCGGCGTTATACAAATGTTTTGGGTTTGCGACATGCTTAAAAAATATTTTTGTATCTTTTTCCGAAATCAAGGTTCAAGGATCCTTATTGTTGTAATCTGCTGATCGTGTTTTTTTCACACATAATAGAAAACTGTTTGTAGGCCCAAACAACTTTTATCCAAATTCGATTCTACTAGCATTTCGTTAACGGCACAGCTTGTTGTTACCGAAGCCAGAAGGAATTCCTAAATCATTCCGTCTAGCAATATTTTTTTTTAGAAGTGATCACACTGGAGATGGAAACTTGTCGAGTCGGGATTACTGACTCGTCAGACCGATCAAAAACCGGTCAAAATTTCCTTTTCCGCTATCAAAAACTTACTTAAAATCCTCTTTAACTTTTTGAACATAGGTTACACTTTTTAAAATGATTAAACGTGAGCTGCGAAAACACTTTTATTTAGGTTCAGTATGCTTCATTTAGCGAAGTGTAATTTGTGCAATAAGCAATTGTTCCGTCATTCTGTCAGATCAACGAATACTGATTGCCAAGATTGCCGTTTTAATACAGTAGAATAGAACTGAACTGAAAGTACTGTAATAATTAGCTTAGGAGTGATTGCCAAACGTTGAAACAACAGACAAATTAAACTGCGAAGATCGCGTAGCGATAGTTGTCAAAATTTTTATCGTTATTGGCAAGTACGTAGTAGGAATGCTGAATTGATTTGGCAAACGCGTGCTCTTTTTCAGAGTCGCCTTTTCTGTAAAGACGTTCATAAATCGTATTCAAAATCAAACTGGCAAAGAAGACATTTTTAGAAACAAAAGCAAGGCTTTATTGCGGTTCAATTTTAGACTACAATTGCTTTATGTGCTTTAAGTCGGAACTCATAAGAAATGAGTTAACCGGCGGAAAAATACGACTTTACCGTCTGGCCGAGTCACGAAAATACCCATCGATTCCATCACTGGTCACAATTGATCTGTATCACCTATTAATGCAACAAAACAACTAAGTTTCTCAACACGTTTAAGACAATTCTTGATGTAGGATTTGAACTCTCGTCTACACCAATCATGCGAGCAACCGTCATTGGTCTATAGGTGTAGGCTACTGCATAGCAGTGGTCCCTAAATTTTCCGCGCTACTGACCGGTTAAAAATACCCCTTATTTTTTTAACCGGATTTTACAATGTAGCAAATAAATACAGCTAAATTAAAGCTACAAGTGTTTATTGATAGCAAATTGAATAAAAACGTCAAAGCAAAGTATGCTGATATTTCTTCCGAGTGCACAAACAATACACATTTTGAAAGCCACTGCTTCAGTCGTGGTAGATACACCATTCTTCCTGAAAGGCAGACAATTGGATTTTACAATTCTATTGATTTTCAAATTCTGCAAATACTTAATCAAAAAATTAAATTTGAAGTTGTCATAATCCGTTTTAGTGGGTTTTTAAGGATATCAAGATCTTAGGATTATAAGCAAAAATGCACGAGTATAATCTGTTTTTATGAGACTATTTGCCTGATAGCGAACATACCGGTTGTTTGAAGTTCAGATTAAAGAAGTGTGACTTTCTGTGTGGCCCAGTGACGATTGAATGCCTCACGGACAGGCAACTGACCGTGGTTCGGTGGTTGGAGACTGCTGCTGTGAGCCTGAATATGTTGTTTTCAATATGTTGTGAGTGGGTTGGATTTGGAAGTGGTCAATGTAACCTAACATTCTACCGGAGGAAAAGTATTGTTGCTTACTCAAAAAAATGCTCAAGTAAAAGAAAACAAGAATAGGCGTTTTTGTGGAGCAAAGTAAAAATGTGTAAAGAGGTAAACTGATAAAGTACGCTAGTAAGAGCAAATGGTGGTTTTGTTTTTAAACAGTTTTTCCTGCGTTTGTGTGGACCAGTGATTCTAAGTTGGGTTGTTCGTAACACACAGGTGCAAACTTGTATGTAGGTTAATTACACAACAATATATAGGTTATGTAATTACACTAATAGGTAAATAGGTTACTGATATATAGGTTATATGATATATTTATACAGAGTGTTAAAGAAGTTACGCAAAATTTTTCGTCGTTGCAACAAATCACGTCACAGATAGCGATTCCAATTAAACTCTTAACATAGAAAGCTAATTCATCATACTTGACTTTCAACACACTCAGTTCTATAGTCTTCTCTTTCACGCCTGGTTGCGATAGATATTTATTTCTAAATTGATTTTTGTTTATACCCGTTGACTTCACTTTGCAAACACACATTCATTGCCCCGCCCCGCCGCATTTCGCTTCTGTTGTTCGAGATTTTCTTGACGAGAAATTTCTTGGAAGATGGATTGATCGAAGAGGACCAATCGAGTGGCCAGCCAGGTCACGTGTAGGTCTGTGCAAGACAGAATGCCAAAGTGCGTTCAAAACGAAGGAGGACACTTCAAACATCTTCTTTAGTCTTCATTATCTTCATCTCTTCGCTCAATGTGATTTATAAAATAAATAAAACTTTTAAAGATTAAATTTTGCGTTACTTTTTTAACAACCTGTATAATTACAATATATAGGTTATAAGTTATATAATTACACAACAATATAAAGGTTAATTACCCAGTCATCCAGTGCAAACGCTTACGTCTTTGGCGCAGGTAAAGGCATCATTGAAAAAGCGGATCCGCATTGCGGGACTATTTTTTTTTGAAGAACACTTTGTAAATTCAGGTTAAAACTTTTCGATTTGAGGGTGAACTTTTGAAACAACTTCTGGTGTCACCAATAATGATAGAAAGGAGCGTGAGAATAGGTCTAGGATGTTTTTTCTTACTGCTGTCGAGATGCAAAATAAATTGAGATCCGCTGACATAAACCTAAGTGTTACAGCATAGTACAGACACATGTACCTACTTGTTCTTGTAATTACTACATTTTTGTAGGTCTATTTAATTGTTTTTTTAGATTGTTGTCTTATGCTTTTGACAGAACGTTCACTAATGGTTAAAAGTCGTTAAAAGATTGAGTGTCTCGATGAGATCAATCTCCTTTTTTTTTTCTAAACAACAAAGATAGATTTTTATGATTCTTAAGATTTAGGCTGCGTTTGCTCATAGCGGTTTTCGCAACCAGGAATAAACTACAGCTTTTGTTTTATTGCATTCTCCGACTTTGTCCAGGATGTTGACAACTAGCGTTATTGTTTCAATAAATTTCTACCAAATTCATTACCATCTAACTGAACCGCGAAGAGAAGACGTTGCTTCTAATTATACAAACATGTCGGCCTCCCACTTTTCACAAATGAGCAAATTACGCAGTTCATAGGAGCCTTAGAAGTAGGGTTACCATATTTTGAAAAGCAAAAATCGGGACATTGGATGACGAATTTTCACGAGACGAAATATATGGCCCATCCAACGTTTTTGTTACCAAAAGCGGGACGCCGAAATGCGGCCTTAGATTTGATTATAGAGGCAAGGTCGAAGATACATACAGAAAAAGAAAAGTAGGATCGATCTCCAAAAAAAAAAGGTCATCACGTCCTAGTTTCACGCTTTGTGTGAATTCCAAGCCCGAAAGTGGATAAATTTCGCAAGCAAATGGGGGTTGACCTTTTTTTTTTTTTTCTTGGAGATCACCCCAATTTTCGTTTATGTTTTGCGATCTACAACCTTCCTTCAACAATCAGGTCAGGAGACGCATCTCACCGTCCCTCTTTTGGTGGAGTTATTAATTGGATTGTCCATAAATTTGGTTAAATCCGTTCTATTTCACTAAAGCAAAAAAGCGGGATTTGCGATCAAAAAAGCGGGACAAGGCCTCAAAAAGCGGGACGTATGGTAACCCTACTTAGAAGGTCTTGACGATTTCTGTGTGGCAAACTTCAAAATAACAGCTATTGCCAGTTCAAAAAACTAATGGGTTAGAAGGCATAGAATTAAAAACAATTCTTTACGACTGTATAAGAATTACTGCATTTTAACGGTTGCTTGAGTGCTTAAATTTGCTCATAATTTAGTCTAAATAGAGATCAGCGAGCTAGCACGTACACGGTTTGGGAAAGCGCTTAAAAAGGAAGTATGTCCGTCGAAGATGCTAAATGTGCCTCGACAATTTGCACAGTGTGAAGTTCTTTTGTGTAGAAAGGCTGTGATTTGGTTGAAAGAATTTTTTTTTGAAAAGCATTTTCATTTGCTGAAGATGATGTGTTGCCAAATTTTAAACAAGACAACCTAAAATAAATATTTTGAATGCATGCTGTAGTCCCGGAGCATTGGTTTGCAGTTCGTTGTGGACATATCACAATGAGAAATTATCAATGATGTCATTAACTAAGACTGTTGAAATGACACTTCGGCCTCGGTGCCAACTTTTGAAGAGAAATATCTGACTGTGGCGTCCGCATTTGTTTTTTAAGTTTCCACACAAATATCCGGGCCTTTCAAAAACCCCTAATCCCACTTTAACAATTATCAACATCATTTTTGATAAAATGATTTCAAGATGTGGGGCTGCACTATGAAACCCTGCTGAGCGGATGCAGCCAGCGAAGAAGAGAATGCAGTCCCTGTAGAGCTTGTTCTCTCTTGGAAAATTTTGATGAAATAAAATCTTTATGCCTTCAGCGTCTTTTGAATTTAAAAAATATGTATTGATAGACATATAAAAAAAAAGGTCTTTAGCGTAGCTTAACTAAAAAGCAAAGCTTCTAAGTACATGCTTTAGTGATGCATTTGAATTTTACAATTAGTATGCAATCTCGAAAAACTCTGATGTATTTTCACATATTGAGAGAAAAACATGCCTCGCCGTCTTCTGCTCAATGCGCTTCATAGTATGTCCAACCCACATCTTTAATATGTTTACAGATACAGCTGAAAGTGTACCAACTTGGTTTATGGATGGATATAAAAACTCAACCACCAATAAATCCACTTATTATCTCGTGAATAAATACAATGGTGCTTATATTTTGAATATCAGAATGGAAGGCGAAAATCTTGTGGTAGTAGATCAAGAACATGTCAATGAAAAAAACTGTCTCGCGGTACGCCCAACTGCTTTTGACAATCCCATTCCTCAATTTCTATCAACTTCTTGTAACGAGAACATGCCCTTCATGTGCCAAATAGAAAAAGGTAGGCATGGAAGTAATAGCCTCATTAGCTTATGAGATTAATTTAATCGAACGATGCTGACAGAGCAGCAGAGCTGGTTTCAGCAATCTCCCAATTATGTGGTTGAGGTAGACGCAAGCCTAGGCTTAAACTCCAAGCTTGGGATTGAAAGCAAAGGTCAATTCGTTTCTCCCTAACAACATGTAATGTAACAAATTAATACATAAGCAACAAGCTTAATCACAAACTATCTACACAAATTTATCAACGTTTTACTTCAACTTTAGCCACAGTCTGCCCTTCGGTAGCCTTCAACAAAGAGCTGACACTTGCTTTGCCCATATTACAGCGAGAAAATGTATAAATGTAGATGTATTTATTTGTTCCCCGGCAACAAAATAATGAACAATAACTAAGAAAAGCAAAGATAGAACTTAGATATGAATTTTGAGGGAATCAGGAAACTTTGAATTAACCGAAAGGTTTTTTAGTCGAAGCTTGGTAAGAAAAAAATGCTTCCGACAAAGTAAGATTTTGAAAAAAATAATTTACAAATTATAATGCAATAGAATGAATAATAATAGCACAAAACACTTACTAGATTTGAGTACATACAGGGTGAGACAAAAGTATCACAAAATCTTGGAACGATTATTTTATGGCTCCTATCATACTTTTAAAGATCGTTCAGAATCTATGATTTGGTTGACCCATTTCTCAGCCGATTATTGGATCCTACCTCTTTTATGGTACTGCGTCAGGTTCTTACCTTAAAATGCTATCCGAATGGCTGTACTCTCAGATTGAGTCGAGAATAAAAGATGGTGAACAAATCGTTTCCCAGCCCGACGGAGCGACACCACATTTTGCAATTATTGTGCGAGACTGATTGAATGCAAAGTTCCCAGCTTCTTGGATTGGATGAAGTGGCCACCGCGTTTGCCTGATCTTACTCCACCGGACTTTTTTCTTTGGGGAACGTTGAAAGACTTGGTGTATAACAAAAAGCCTCAAATAATCGAGGAATTGACTGAAGCAATTACCAATGGTGTACAATTAATTGATAATGAGTTGTGCCAAAGGGTGTGCCAGTGGGTACCTTCAAGGCTGCAGAATTGTTTAACCAGGGGTGTGCAACATTTTTTGTCGGTGGGCCATATAACCAACTTCAGACATCTAGCTGGGCCACACGAAAATTTAATTTTTTCATCTACACAATGAATTAAAAAATTCTCACAATGCAAAATTTTATTTATTTAACATTTTAATGGGACACTTGAAATTTCGAGTTCTTGCATAGTTTGTTAATATCAGCTTTGAGAAAAGTTGTAGCAACCCTTAACTGACTGGTCAAATGTTTATCAGTCAGCTGACTTCTACATCTGCTTTTAGTGAGCTTCATTTTGAAGAAAAATTGTTTACAGCATTTGGTGCTACCAAAGAGAGAGGTCATTCTTTTTGCATGACGGGATAAATTGGGATACTTTACACACACATAGAATTTGTAAAAATCAACCAAACTGATTTCAGAATATTTCCTCTTAGTTTATATATCAGCATGCAGTTCAATGAGTTCCATTTGGAAATCATCAGAACAGCCTTTCACTACCAAATCAAAGGGTTGAGCAAACAACTTCAGTTTATATGTGTAGTAATGCAAGAGGCTAGCGATGCACATAGCAAAACTGCAGACAGTGACACTGTTTCGACCTATCATGTCTCTTCAGTGCAGTTGGTGACCGACAGCCTCTAGCTTCTTGTCGGTCACCAACTGCACTGAAGAGACCTGATAGGTCGAAACAGTGTCACTATCTGCAGTTTTGCTATGAACTTCAGTTTAATTTCGTTTTATCTGAAATCTGTTTGCAAACTCATCACGCAGCTTTTGTACACTAGTTCAATAGTTAGTGCAATCCAGATCAGGAAATTCCAGTTTCCTGGTTGCAAGACACGTGAAATGCGTCAATGTTGCTCTACTCAACTGAACCTGGAAAAGTTCCAATTTCTTCTCAAAAGCACAAATATGCTCAAACATCTTATTCACAAGCTGGCTTTTTCCTTGTAGTTTTAAGTTCAGATCAGACAAATAGTCATTCAACCAATTCTCATTGCTCAAGAAGGCGACATTCTGACGTTTGCTCTCCATGAAGAACTTTATTTCTTGTCGCAGATTCCAGAATCTCTTCAGAGTGGCTGCTCTACTGAGCCAACATACAGCAGAGAAGTACACAACATCAGAATATTCACTGTCCAGCTCATCTAGAAAAGCTTTAAATTGCCGATGATTTAATCCTCTTGCTTAAATGTAATTTACACTCTAGACAACATTTCTCATGACTTCTGCAAAACCCACAATTTTGGTGCACAAGTTCTCTTGGTGAATAATGCAGTGGCTTAGAACTACATCTTGTGTTCCAACTGCATTTAGATCTACCTGTCATGGAAGGAGCACCATCTGTTGTAACACCACCCAATTTAGCAGTATTCAGTTCAAACTTTTCCACAACCTTAAGCGCTTGTTCACAGATATCCTGTCCTGTGGTGGTGGAAGAAAGGCTGGCCATATCTAAAAACTCTTCAACAATATCAAAGCCAGCAGTAACAGCTCTGATGAAAATGACAAGTTGGGCTGTGTGACTGATGTCAGTGCTCTCATCCAAAGCCAGACTGAAAGCTTCACACGATTTCAATCTCTTTTTCAGTTTTCTTGATATTATCTGAAAGATCATTTGTCCTACGTGAAACAAGCGGAAAAGGCTGGTTTGCTTCACCAAATGTTTTTTCTCTGGGCATGCATATTCTGTGAATATTGTCACACAATTTTTAATAAATTCTCCGTCAATGAAAGGCTTTCCCTTTTCTGCCATACATTCACAAAGTTTAATACTCA
This sequence comes from Trididemnum clinides, assembly GCA_963675345.1. Lineage (NCBI taxonomy): Eukaryota > Metazoa > Chordata > Ascidiacea > Aplousobranchia > Didemnidae > Trididemnum > Trididemnum clinides. Next base: position 18,408,221 of record OY776291.1, read on the forward strand.
GCTTTGTCACCAGTTCTGAGTTCTTCTTGTAAGTGGTAAAAGCACCGCTGTTTTTCAATGGATTTTTTCAAATGTTCAATTTTGTCCAATCGTGTCTAACCAACAATTTTATCAAACTGGGAGGAGTGCTTACTTGTACAATGACGTTTAACATTACACTCTTTGATGATTGCAATAGTACAACGAGGCAGACAGCACGCTGGTTGTGAGGGACAACAAAATATTTTGTGCACCATTCACTGTTGAATACCCCTCCTTCGTCATCAAGTTTTCGTTTCTTAGCTGCCGACATTTTACTAGCCCTGAAGTCAACAAAAAAACATTACCCTCGCGAAACTAGCAAAATAGGCTACTGAACTGCTTCAAATTCTAGAAAGCTGGTGGCTGGGAAGTGCCAAGCAACCACTATGGGGGATTATTACGTCACAATATAGTTTTCTAAACAAGCGTTATGAAAGCCTGCAGCAACGAAATACATAGGCGACAAAGTGGGGTTCAGTAATAAAGGCACCGGGCAAAGCAGTTAAAGATTTTACGCAGCGACAAGAGCAAAAAAACTTTATGTATTTTTAGCCACGTGAGCGCCTCTTCAAAAATAAACTGTCGGATTAGGTGAGGATTTTCATGCATGATGGGGAAAAATCAGAGTGTTGACAAGGGCCACACTAAATGGCTTGGCGGGCCGGGTTGTGGCCCGCGGGCCGCCTGTTGCACACCCCTGGTTTAAACAGTGACGGTTATCATTTCCAAGACTGAATTACCATTCGAACATGAATTGAAGCGACCCTTTTGTTGTGTTTGAATAAAAACTTAATGTTTTACATGTATATTCTACATAATTTTTTCATTTTGCGTACCCTGTTTGATTACTAGTAAAAGTATTTGAGCGGTTATACACATACAAAATTTGTAGTTGGCAGCCAAGTCAACTATTAATATTTGTTTAAATATTGTTTTTTAAGTTTCTTTTTAAATGAAGATCTTTTTTTATATATAACTGTATAGCATGAAGATCTTTTTTTCTTTCTTTTGAAGAGATCAAACTCATTTTTTTCAAACATCCTATCATTATGGCCTCAAGAAAGCTGCCAATTTGTAAAAATTTTTGTTATGCTCCTGGGATCGCCTAGTTTCAGTAAAAAATTTTACCTACTTTCAACTGCTCTGATTTCGTTCCTACTTTTAGCAAAGAGTTGACCAGAAGCAGAAGTTTAAAACCTCATGTGTTAGTAGTCAGGAAGATGGATTTTCTTGGCACTTGCAATACAAAAAAGAAAAACAGCATCACATGTTATACGATTTTACATGTACAGTAGATTCCGCTTAATTGGGTCACATCGGGATAAGCACCATTTGGCCCGATTAAGCGGCTGACCCGATTATCCGAAGACTTGCAGTATCTGTGCCAGGGTTGTCCTTGGTACACCAGTTATCTCAGCTAGCTGGCGATGACTAATGTTTGGAGGCTGCTCTCTAATTTTTCTTAGAACAACAACCCTTTTAGCAGTTCTTAATTCTTTTTGTGGCATCTCTGCTTGGGACTTCACAAAATTTGCAACAAAGCACAACAAGTTACCATGTCCAAGGGCATGAAATGACAAAATAATTTGCGCCTGTATTTTTCAATTGTTACATACCGGTAATATAGTTGGCTTTGTGATATTGAGTTTTATTACATTACAAAGGCGGTTTTGCAATTAAACCAGTGTATGTCTGGCTACAGTTGTGGCCCGATTAAGCGGAATAGTGGCCCGATTATGCGGATTTAACGAAGTGCATTATCTTTGATCGGATTTTGTTCTTAACAATTTGACCCAATTAAACGGCTGACCCGATTAACCGGCGGCCCAATTGAGTGAAATCTACTGTACATAAATAGAGACTGGGAAGCAGTACAAACAGTTTAGTGTTTGAGCGTTTGAAACCGGCTGTAACGCCGTGTAGCACTCTGTGGGCTAAACTGCAGTAATGACTCATTTAATAGTTTGTTTGCAGGAAATAATTCATTTGAAATCAGCTTTGATTCTGATGATTTCAAAAAGGATCTTAACGATGGACAAATTGTCGATTTAGGAGCTATTTCAGGGTAGGTTAACGTTTCTAACTTAAAGTAGTAAAAAAGTCGATTGAGGCCACGATTACTGCCAAAGTGGTAGATCTGTAGTGTTCTTTTTTGTGGCTAGCTGTTGAAAGTCACTTTTTTTAAATCTAAAACAAAAACTAATATTTTGCAAACACACTTTTTCCATTTATTTAAAAGCCGTTTTTTTAAAGAATTTTTTCCCTAGTTTGTTAAAATCCATTTTGAAGTTTAGAACTTTCTCACACTAAACCACTGGAACTGTAAGACAAAAATTAAACGACAACTTGCCCAACATGGACGACCATTGCTTAATTTACCATCTGTGCTCACTGCAGACCAGGGGCGGATAAATCGTGGCTCGCGAGCCGCATGCAGCTCTTTAGGCCTTTGAATATGGCTCCTTTAATTCATATTGATTTTATTATCAGTAATGCAGCTCTAGGATCAATGTCGATTAACACACCTTCAAAAGGTCTACACCAGGGGTGGCCAAATTTGCCTCATGCTAGAGTCATCTAAAGGACACAAGCAAAATTTGAAAGAGCCACACCGCTGTGCCGCATTTTTAATGCATCCCAAGTTGAAAGTGAAAACGTTTTCTGGAGCATGCGGCTCGCAAGCCACGATTCGGTCGCCCCTGGTCTATACCTCAAACTTCAATACAAAATACATGAATTCAAGCTGTATAAACAGTGATTCCCCTAAAAAAGATCCTTATTTCTGGTTCAAAATACGTCAATTCAGGCTTTGACAATATTGATCTCCAGAAAACGTTTTCACTTTCAATTAGGATGAGTTGAAAATGTGGCCCAGCGGTAGGGCTCTTTTAAATTTTGTTAGCGCCCTATGTGGCTCTAGCGTGAGGCAAGTCCAGCCGCCCTGCTATAAACTATCACGCATAAGCCTGTGATATCAAAAACGTTATGTCTTACACTTCATGCAATTCAATGTTTTTTCAAACGTTATGGTACTTTGCATTTTTGACCTAATTTGCTACGTTTGGCATGCAGAAGCAAGTGTAAAACGGACCGTTTACGTCGTTAACAATTCCACCGTTGTTGAAAGGTCTCATTTACCTCGATTTAGCCATGTACAGTAAGTAGAGTAAGCTCAAGAAAGACTCACTCGTCAAATTCATTTTGCCATATCTACTGAAAAAAAGCCTTTTGTTTGCCAAAAAACTAGGTTGGTTAGTTGGGCTTGGTCCAGGGTGAAAATTGAACCAGTTGACTTGATGAATGTATCTAGAGATCGTGAGGTTTATAGAGAACTTCTAATACTAGGGTTGCTGCCCCGGCGACTCTCTTCAACAAAAAAGCAGGTTCCGAAATTGCATGTATGTATTGTAGAGATTACGACAAAGAAAAATACAACGGATCAACTGAACTTCCGACATTCACAAAAGATAAAAAATATGAAATAAAAAGTAAAGCATAATGAGTTTAACTTTATTCGTGTTTAGTTGTTTGCATAAACTAAATCGATTGTATTTGAGTACAAATGGAATTAATTCAAACTACAAACCACCTGATAAAATATCCAGTGGGCTCCTTTTGCTCCAATGACGACCCATAATTAACAAGCTTCGTTTTCCAAAAATCGTTTCCTCTTAAATTTGATTTTATCTCCCGATGGCAATACTCCGATAGACATTGTCATAGTGTTGATACTTATTATTGAAAACTTGATGTTGGTTTATCATATTCGTTTTTCCAGTTTTGTTATTTCTTCTGATATCTAATGCCAGTTTGTTTTTGATTGCGGTATTATGTGGAGCTGTGTGCAGATGCCATCGCATTAAGCAGTAAGTTTCTTTGTAGATCAAGCGGTAGATAGGCCTACGCCAGCATTGTATTTATTACAGAACATCAGCAGGACTTGAAAGCACGTTCCTACAGAAATTTCAAATCTAATATTTAATAACTTCGACGTTTTGAACAACATGAAGCTCTAGTGTTGTTCTTTACTTTCTAGAGTATTTTTTATCTTTTGTAAAATTAATTGTTGCATAAAGAAATTGCATGCTCTTTTTACCAGGCTCAATAGTCCGTAAGTGCAATAGTTGTAACTTCGCTCGATTTTTCTATTGAGTACAACGACCATAAAACGGAGATTTTCTCCACCTGTGGCAGAAATGCGCTGTGCCAGCAGTAGCTTGCTGGAAACTCCGAAGGTGATCTGAACGTAAAAATGTTTCAGTAGGGCATAACTGACGAGATTTTTCGTGACCGCAGGATAATATAGTAGCATGCAACTTGACTCATTTAATTTTTCCCCCAGCTTTAAAAACCTAATTGCAACATTGAAAAGATAGAATGTCTAAACAGCCGATGACTTATTTACTCTAGCAGTAGATTAAACTTGTATCCTGCCAAAAGAATTTTTTTCATCATTAGAAACGCGCTCTCGACAAAATTTTTGTATTCAACATCGAATAATATCTTTACAGAAAAGAAGAAAGTCAAAAAGATCTTACCGAAGTAACGTCTCGCCGTTCACATGCAGAACAGCGCTATGACAAAGAAACAGAATCATGTCATTGAATGCTGTGAACGAACTCGAATTAAAGATTCAGATGATGTTGAACTACTTGGGGTATAAACTTTTTCTTGTGCTGCCCCTTAACTTGTTTCAAAGCAACTGATATGATTAGTGGCGTATTTAGAAATGGCTTCGCAAAGGTAATAAAAAGTTCCTAAAATGAATGAGTTTAGTTTTTTAACTTAATGAAGACAGTTTTAGCTCAAAATGTTGATTTTATAGTTTTGAGTGGGTAAATGCCACTTGTTCTAAAAAAACGCTTTCAGGTAGGCCTACGTGAAAAAACATGCGTTGTGCCTAACACAATGCGTAAGTTTTGTTCTTGCTAAATTAGGCCTATTGCGTTTATATTTATCAAGCTTGCAGATTTAACATAGGTCAAGTTGTTCAATGTTTCCAATTTTATATTTTTTGCAAGAAAGATTTTGATATTGTGGCCCGTTAAAAATCTCTGCTTGTTACAATCTACAGAACTCAGGAAATAACTGTGAAGTGCCCTATTATAAGACACAATTAAGCTGCCTTGGCAAACGTTAGCATCAATAGTCGCAATCAGGGCTCAGCCAGCCAAAAGTTTCCGGTAAATAGGCAAAATTTTTCTACTTATTGCTGATTTTTTTATTTCATAGAATTTTACTACGAAATCAGAAGGGTATTAAGCAATTCTTAAAAGGATTTTGTGAAGTAAAGCTTGTGCAATGAGTTTTTATTATAGGTTATTTAGGAATTCATACAAAAATAGGACTTAGCTCTAACTACGGCCTTGACCACAAACAGATCGGTGCTTCGGAAATGTCCGATTTTGTTTCCGGTTTAAGCTTAACGACTGGATCAGGGTTATTATTAACAAAGTGGCTATACCGGTTAGAAAGTTTCAAATTATATACTCGTGGTACAAAAAATCCTGGCGCTGAACAACATTTTAGTTAACAATCAGTAGGATATTTTGTTGGAGTAAAAAACTGATTTCGTTTTGGCTTTTTACCCAGCTGAGAAGGGTAGCAGAAATCATTGGCAAATCAATCAGTCGACCTGAGAAAATAATACGATTTACCTCTGGTATTATTTGCTCAGGTCAACTGATTCAAAATTTCCACTTATGACTGGAGACGGCTTTTTGCTACAGCATCGGGCTGACTCCTAAATAGTAGAAACCAATAAATTAAGATGCCTTGAGCTGTTTACAACAAGGCATTGAACTTGCAAACATTTTTATTCAACTCCGGGTTCATTCCGCAAGCCCAAGACTGGGACAAAATTTTATTGATAGCATGAATACCAATCAACTTTTTATTGCTTTGAAAAAAATTTATTTCGAAAATTAAGACTTCTAAAATGTTGACCTCAAATAGAAATATCCCCCTCTACCAACGATTTGTGGACCGCTACTGGCAGGCACTACTGGTACAGAAAGTTTGACAAAAACAGCAGACAATAGTTTTGTAAAACATGTTAGCTAATATACAGCACAGTTCAATAAGTGGAAGTTGAAGTATTAAATCCGAATAAAAAATCAGCACAATCGCGGCAGCCAACAACCACTTCATTGGCAATGATCACATCTCAGTAACTGTACAACGTTGAGGTGAAAAAACTTGCATAAAAAAACGTTTGTTTGAGTGTACCAAAAATGCGTCAACAAAGGGTTGGGACTATTTTCGATCCCATTCTGTCCTGTCCCATAATATGGGTTCAACACGCTGCTTTCTTTGGCCACTTTTCCTCTTGGCTTGTACGGCCTTTTCGATACTCCAGGGAGCTTACCGGTTCCTGGGCCTCCACGGTCTTCCGCCATGCCTCCACACTGAGAAGGGATCGAGTAAAGACAACATGAAACGAATGCGTATTTGTTTGTTTTTTTGTTGTTGAAAAGAAACGTTATTGGTTTGATTAACCGCTATACAAGGGCAGTTTCATAGCAAAACATATATACTCATGCTCTTGCTTGCAAGCACGCGTTCAAGTATCGCAAAGAAGCTTGCTTTTGACTACGCTCAAACATCTAGCTCGAAGATACAAAATATGATGTCGTAGATACAAAATATGTTGATGATGCAAAGCAAATTGGAAAATCATAAAGTAGACCTACTTTTCAGCGTACAGAAATATGCATTGGTGCAGCATGCAGGAGTGAATTTGCTACAGAGTTTGCTCTCGTTGTTATTTATGATAAAATGATGAAAAAATTGGCACAAAAGTGGTGAAGAATTTGCGTATAAAGCTAATGAACGTGTTTTGACCATGGTAACAGCAATAACACAACGTGACAACAACTTTGTTTCTTGAATGTTTTTGACTGATTTTAAAGTATTTTTGGTCGCTGATTTCAAATATGGTATCAGTTTTTTTTTTAATATTACTAAGACTTACTTTCGATGTTAACATTACTAGTTTAGTCATTATTACGCTCCAAGCACATTTGTTTAAGCACATCACAACAATTTTTTTTGTAACAATTTAACTGTTGGACGTCATAACGTTCTCTATTAGTTAACAATTGCTGTAAGCAGCAAATGTTCGAGCGCAAGTTTCATGGATGTGATTAGTGTTTAATCTCCTGTGTAATGTAAAATGTTTAGCAACCAAAACAAGCTGTTCAACACATAATAACCTTTCGAGTGAATTGCATCGTCTCTGCATCTACGCCAGACAAAACACAGAACTGGTACAGTTAAGCCTTTTATAATCAGGTTTTTCATTTATGCGAGGGGAGACAAAAGCGAAGTAGTCTACTCGAAAAAATTAAGACGCGGGTTAATAGTTTGCAGCTACTCACAGCAATTGCCAATTAATAGAAATCCTTATGACGTCACAACAGTAAAATTGTTACAAAAAAATTGTTGTAATGTACATAAACAAATGTGCTCGGAGCGTAATAATGACTAAACTAGCAATGATAAACAATTGAAAATAATCAAAAAGTCCCAATGATAGAAAAAAACTGTTACTATTGTTGAGCTCAGCGTATCTGATATTGCCGGAAACCAGTACTTATTTAAAACATGTTACAGAGTATTATAATAATAAAAACAAACTGATAATAGGATCAATCATCACGGAACTAAAATTATGACAATTTTCAAGCACAAAAAATTGCAAGAATTTGCTGAGTGGTAAAGAGTAGATAATTATAATGTTGAAGAAAAATTCAAATATGCATATACTGAATTTACAGAAGGCATAATTTTGAGATTGAAATAACTTGAGGCAATGTGGTTATATTAAACTTGAGCTAGGCTCTATTTTTTCTAAACGCTCCTGAAGGTAACACTGGAGTGCATGTAATTTGCCTCTTTAAATGCAAGATCGAATCCTCGAATTGAAAAGACTGACGGTTCAAATCTCGATCAAGTTTTGATAAAAATTTTTTCAAAAGATTATTTCAGCTGCAATGCTTGGCACTCTGCACGACACGGATATCGCAGAGAAAAAGTCAACACGTTCGCTTGTGTCCTCCAGAAAGGCACTTGCCATGATTCTACGTTAATAAAACAATATAGCAGATGTCTTGACACGTATAAGCTATAATTGTCACGACAACCGGCCTGGATGAAAACTTAACATACACCTGTACAAATGCTTAGTTCACTCGGTTGGGTTGATTTCAAAACTTCTTTGCAGTACACAAAAAGCGCGCGTCATTATTCTTCATTTCAGGCAATCAATCAAAGTCAAAAGAAGTCTGCCGATGGCATGCCCCCTTGCATATGAGAAACTTGCGCACCATTTAGAAAAATCATGTAAAAAATAAGCAACATGGTACTAAATCAAAACAAGGTTCAATAACATCACAAAAGAAACATTTTTATACATCATCTTCAAAAATATATTTATACAGATGCGAACTTGAAACGACTTAAATGCAGTCAGTAGTTTTATTGAGAGCCTTCGAAAATCTTCAACCAGTCATCCAAACGATTAAACCAATCTGACCCAATTTTATTCTTCCCTAGTCTCAAAACCTGTTTGCAGCGGTCTATAGCTAATTCTTTCTTTTCAAGATATTTCAACTCATTTTTTTCTTGTTTTGAATATGCACGTACTGCCAAACACAAGTTATTAACTGCCCAAGCAACGGACTTTGGCCTCCACTGCATCAGATGCAAGACCCCTTCACCCGAAGCCTGTCCATTCTTTTTCAAATCCAAACCCTCCAAGAAATTTTCAAAAGCTTCTTCGAAGCGACCTGTAGCAGCATAAAATTTTGCTCCCTGAATAAAAACATGTGGAGCCATGTCCAAAAACGAGTTTTTTCGTGCCAGGTTTAACATCGTTTTGCATTCGTCCCAAGCAGAGTCCGGAAGACCTTCTTCACCTTGAGCCTTCAACATTTTTGTATTCGATTTTACCATGTATTTGTAAGCATTGATCTTCGTATAATCAGTATCTTTCACTAATCGAAAGCAACCGTCTTCATAGTAATTTTCTTCAGCCTCCAATAGTTCTTTACTACGCTCATGAGCCAATTGGATTCTTTCAAAAGCATCATCTTTTGTCTCGCCTCGTCGACTGTGCAAAAGCCTAGGGACTTCACAATTTGCTACAGTTATATATTCATTCAACAAGCACACACCTGTTTGAATACGGATCTCTTTTGCAATAAAATGTGAAAGCTTGGTATAGTACTCACACTTTTTTTGGTCAACAATTGACATATCTTCTTGCATGTACAAAACTTGCCGCCCAAATGTATGGTAAATACTAGAAAGTCGTTGGCCAAAAAACGAACTTTGCAAATCTTTGGTGCTTAGAAGATTACCAGTTTCTCTAAGCACAGTCAAATGACGTTTTTCACATGGCATGTTATGTTTTACCAGTGTTTCAATATCTTTCAGCTTCTGGCAAGCTTCTTGTTCACACAAATCGCAATGCTTCATCGCTTTTCTGATAAAATGAGTCAAATTAAGTTTGTTCAAGACGAGAGACGTCATCAAGTATTCTTCTATAAAATCACCTCTAACGTTCTTGCCAGCTTCCACGCATTTACTTGCTATTTTTTTCGCAAATTCTTCAGGATCATTGTTTGGATCATAATTCAAAAGGCTTTCGGAACTGATTTCATTTGAGAAACAAAAAGAAAAAAAACTTTTTGGATAAGAAACACAAACATCCCAGATAAGCAATGCAGCATCATTTAAAACATTGGAAGCCGGTATCTCATCCCAATCTTGGCTTCTTTCTTGGACAATACCTTGGCCTAGAAGCTCATACAGTCGGCTGACCACCATAGCAAACACAAACGTTTCTTTTCCTTTATCTGAAATCTTGAAGCTTTCTTCCAAGTAATCTTTTACATGAGACGAAAATGCAGCAACATGTGACTTTAAGTACTGCAGTCGTATATCTGCCCTTCTTTCAGTGTTGTCTTTACTAACCATTTTAACTAAGCTCTCTAAGGCAATTTTTAAATATTTTGCCTTGTCTTTTGCGGGGTCATGAAACTTTGTACCATGAATATGCTTGCAAAAAGAAACTGTTCCGTTTGGATAGTTAGTTGAAGGATCTCCATTCATATAGTCATTTTGTTTCAACTGATACACCACTTCAGATGCTTCCAGCAGGTTGATATGAAAATTTATTTTCGAGTCAACCCTTTTTGCATTCTTTCGGAGCTCGTGGCAAATCTTTCCAATTAAATAAACAGGTACATCTTTCTCACTAATCATTGCTAAAACTTCTAAAACTTCATTCAAATTTAGCTTGTCTTCGTCACAAACACCGTGCAAATATCGAAAAGCATCAGCGTACTTCTGGTTTATTTTCTGAGCAACTGAGTATAAGTACTGAAAAACCAACCTTCGCGGCGCTTCATGTTCCAAGCAGTCCATTAATTGCTTGTAGGTTACGCGACGAGTGATGCAGTATATTTCAGCAAGTCGCAGGCACCCGGGATTATTGCTGAAAAAATCAGCTAACTCGTTAGCTTTGTCTTCACAAACAATGTTGACAAACCGGTTGTCATCAACCTGATATGCCATGCAAACCTCATCTGCCATTTTCTTGCTACTGAGATAACTTAATGACTCCTTTTCACTAAAGCCTTTTGTTTCCACATGACGAATGCTATTTTCACACGAAAAACCAAACGAGTCCTTACTTTCTGTTGCGACAAGTATTTGCACAATGCTTTCATCTTGACGACAGACAAAATCAAGCATTTTAGAAATCAACTGCTTCTCAGAGTCATCACTTACATGATCAAATCCAAATACTGTCTTTATTTTCTTTTTCTGCAGTACCTTTGCTAAACCAAGAGAAATATCAGTATCATGACTGCCAACTATTTCCTTTTTTTCATCTTCAGTAATAAACTTCATAGACTGCAATTTCTCCACTAATGCCTGGAACTTTTCTGCTATCGATAAATTTTCGCAGCAGTCAAATTGCACAATAATTGACTGAATTTTTTCTCTTTCGAAAAAAATTGCTTTCTCTTGAAGAAAATAACGCAACAAATAGGTTTTTCCAAGTAAATGCGCTCCATGTATTTGCAACGCAGAGCAGTTGGAATTCATTTTAAAGGAATTTTGAAAGTCGCTCATTTCCTAAAAAATATATCAATAAAATCTTGAGTCACAAATCTTTAGAGACATTGTCAATTTGTATATGTAGTTCATATCATCGATATCAACGAAAGCAACGTTAGTATAACATCACCTGCATGTAATATCGATAGTCACCAAAATTTGCTTCTAGTTACTAAATGACTAGTCGGTTAGCCGGTTTCGCCAGCAGAACCCAATAAGCAGTGACGAACAACTGGATGAGCGCAATTAGACGTTGGACCAACCAAGCGTCGGGCAAACTCGACGACCATGTATTGCCGACTTCAAAAAAACCAGCCAAGAAAAATATTAAATTTTTGTTCGAAGATCATGAAGTATGATTGTTTGTGACTAGGGTTAGGGTTTAGTAAAGCAGTCGTGCGAGCTAGCTGTGCTTTGAAGATTTTGTTTTGAAGTTAGCAATTTGTACTCATTGATGACAAGTTTGTTTGCGACTAGTTGGTCTCGTGCCTCGTATGTTCGCAGCCAGTTGCGCGGATCTAGTTGTCGTGGGTTACCTCGTCAGTGGCGTCTGAGTCGAGAATATTGGTTTTTAAGCTCTGACCTCGGTAAAGATAAAAAAAAAACTGATTTCAAGTAACATAGCAAAAAAAGTTTCCATATACGTTGTAATTTTACACAAAAGTGTTGTTTTCTTTTGATTTAGATTTAGACCCAAATGTGTTCTATTGCCCGAGATAAAGCTAGGGAGCAAACGCAGCCATGCCTACCTCAAATTCGCAACCCAAACCCCAATAAGCCTATTAAGATTTTTAAACAAAATAGCAAATGTTTTTCTGTTTGCAGTGCAATTTCACACAAAAGTGTTGATTTCTTTCACTTTCTCTCACATTTTGCATTTTATTATCTTTCCCCAATGTTTATAACCAAGAGATATAACTTTTTTAATTTTTTTCTAAAATCATCAATCACTTGAAAACACTTCATGAAAAACCACCTCATGAAAAAGCGCTTTTTTGCATGTAAATGTTGGAAGCGGCTTTAGTTTGAGAAAAAATTGTTTTCCTTGGTCGAGAAGCACTATTGATCACTTTTCTGGGGTGAGTGTGGTAATGAGGTTAATGACGCTACTATGACGGGTTGGACCCAGCCACTGTATTTGTTGTAATTTCAATTTTTTTTCTTTCTGTAGTTGGTTGTTTATCACCGGAAAAAAACATCGATTTAAAGCGAATTTCCCAAAGGTACTACAAATCGAACTCGCTGGTTTTTTCCCCACTACCTTTTGATGTAGTATGCAATGCCAGAAAGCTGTGAGGATCAATTTTTAATTGTTTTTAGTATGACCTACTCCAGGACTGTACCAGGAAACTATTGGATTTAAGAAAAGCTTTTAACTACTACGCCAACAAGCAGTTGCAAGTAATAATAAGTAAAATTTTCATCACCCTGCTTTGTTTACCCTCACTGCCTTGCTGGTGACCTGGCAAATGGATTCTAATACTTGTAACTTGTATGCAATGCAAAATGTTTAGTTATAAATGACTACGATTTAAATTATCTTTTTTAGCTTTGCTTGTACCACTGTTTTAAAGAAACTCTAGAATAATACACAAATTCATATACACAAAACGATTCCATTAAATTGCTTACCACAAAATCAGTGCCAAGATGTTCGTATTTCGCAAGCTGATTTGAACTTTCTACCACACTTGGTTCATCTGCTACGTTTGTACCATAAAATTCTTCCTTTGGCGTTGTTTCATCATTGCTTTCTAAAAAAAATATGACATCAGCTTTTTACATACAAAAAAGTATCTACCGACTCATCACAAGTTAGTATTCATTTGGAGCTGGATTGAAAAAATATTTTGTCAGAAAAGGTTTACCGTATTTTTGCGACCGCATTATCAAAAGCATAAGGCGCACTATCAAAAACGGCTACTTGTGTGTTTTTTTTCATGCATAAGACGCATCGAATTATAAGGCGCATTTAATGAAACAAAAACGCAACGCATTTTATCGGTACCGTACTCGTATTTTATAATCAAACAATGGAATCAAGCAATCAAACGAAAACTGTTGGTTGCTAGGTACATGCTGCAATACATGCGCGACGCACATGCCTGTATACGCACGTACAGCGAAGAGAAAAATACACTTGCGAAGAGAACAAGAGTAAGTGAAGAGAAAAACACACTTGTATAGGTAATGAGAGTAGGTAGTTTGACCGCAAGAAAGAAGAAGTTTGCTCTCAAGAAAGAACGAGTTGAGGCAGGTACAAACAATCGCGTTGGTAAGCGCTTATCAAAACATAAAATTTGTTCAGAGCTTGGTGACAAAGCGCAACCTGATCCACACATTAGACGCCCGGACTCTAGAAGGCATACGTTCCATTTTTAAGGTAGTTAAAGGATTAATAGTGCGCCTTATGGTTCGAAAAATACGGTAAGTCTTTTGCAGAGCTAGCAGTTCATTCTATCAAAGTGGAGGAATCCAATTGATTGCATTTGCAATTGCTACAATAGGCAACTTGCACGGTTTTTCTCCACGCTCTTCCTTTAGTGCTGAGTGCCAAGCAGAGAAACTGTACATATTAATTTAAAAGTGTTTGATATAATAAGCAAGCTAGTACCTACTGAGACAGACTCCTCAAACTATATTGAATGCCATTAAAAAAGTTAGTTAGCCATTATCATCTAGACCAGGGGTCACCAACGCAGTGCCCGCGGGCGACAAGGCGCCCCCAGGACCCCTTTAAGGCGCCCGCGAAGCATGCGCCAAAAATAGCACTGTTACATAAGCAAATTCTTTCTTTTCTCTTGTGCGAAGATAATTTGTCTCTCCTTTCTATGATGCCATAGTTCAGGGCCATGCGCGAAGATAATTTCTCTCTCCTTTATATGACGCTATAGTTTACGGCCACGTGTAGGCTCTCCTCGTTGTTCAGAACATGCGTTAGCTATATTTAGTAGCGACCGCTGACTGCGCAGGTAGCTGGTTATATTGTGAGAGTCAGTTAAACCGGCGTTATCGTGTTTAAATGCTATTATCGATTTGTGTTCTTTTTACTGGGACAACCAGTGTAGGAATAGCCTAATTTTAAATTGCAATTTAAGTGATAATTTGTAAAATAAATTGTGTATGTAAAACTAGTTATTTTTTGTTGAATTATCACTACGGCACCCAGAGACGTAGCAGCCGCCCCCCAAACCCCCCAATTGGGGGGGGGCCAGGCCAACTTTGGGGGCCCAAGTTAGTCTGAAATTGCTTTTTGGTTACGTGATTATTTTCAGTTCAGCAGACTTGTTTACAACCGATTTAAACTGTAGGAAGAAATTGGCTTGTGACATCATAAGTGAATGCAACGTCATTTTATCTCGCAGAATCTAGAATATTTCGATTGATTTTCTGGTAGAATCTTGAATATTCGATTGACGTAACAATGCCGTTGTTACGCAACAATCATAGAATGGTCTGGAATTCTGTTTGGCTATAAATACCGGGACAATATATATACACTGCAGAGTGCAGATAAAGTATTTTATTGACATTGTATAGAATGAAACGTTCAAAAAGTGGTGCTCAAAAGAGAAAAGAAGCAGCCACTGCTCGAGATGCTGTAGCGAAATTGCCCAAGATGACAGATTTTTTCAAGACTACTGAGCAGAGTAGACCTGGCACTAGTACCGAGAGGGATGAAGAAAACTATAGTGTACAAGAAAAAGAAGACTATGACGATCAGCATCAAAGTGATTGTGAATTTCCAGAAAATGTAAGTTGTGATTTACCTGCCAATACGCAACCTTCAATATCAAAAATAACTGAATCTCAATTTACCCCTATCCCTGATGACCCATGTAAATGGCCTGAAAGTTTTTAACGATAGTTGGGAAGAAGAGTTCTTTTTTACATTCTTTAAAGATAAATGTCTGTGTCTTATTTGCGGGACGACTGTTGCAGTACCAAAGCGGCACAATGTGGAAAGGCACTTCAAAACCTGTCACAGAAACTTTGATGTCAACTATCCACCTGGAAGCGCATTACGGACAGAAAAAGCTCATGGATTAAAGGCATCTTTAGACAAACAGCGGGCCATTTTCACGAAGGTGATGAAAAAATCACAGAATGCCACTGAAGCCTCGTTTAGAGCTGCGCAATTTTTGATAAAGAGCAAGAAAACCTTTTCGGATGGGGAGGTTTTTAAAGAAACTATGGTGCTCGTTGGTAATACATTATTCAAAGATGAAAAACATGGTCCTGAAGTCATCTCTGCGCTATCCGATGTTCAGCTTGGAGCAAGTACAATGGCAAGACGAGTGTCATCTTTGTCTGAGAACTTGACAGAGCAGGTGGATCGGGATCTTGCTGCGTGCAGGTGGTTCAGTATGCAATGTGACGAGTCAGTAGACAGCGCAAGCACGGCTCAGCTGATGATATTCATCCGAATCGTGTTTGATGATTTTTCCACAAAAAAAGAACTGCTGACACTCCTGCCACTGAAGGCAACAACGCGGGGAGTTGACATATACACAGCTCTCAAAAACTTCTTCGTCGAGAAAAAGGTGCCATTAAATAAGTTGACATCAATAACAACAGACGGGGCACCAGCCATGACGGGTAGGCATGTGGGATTCATTACACGATGCAGGAATGATCCAGACTTCCCAACGTTTCTGCACTACAACTGCATCATTCATCAACAGGCGATTTGTGCGAAAGTTACCGGCTTTGATCACGTGATGACTCCTGTCGTAAAGATCATAAACAGCATCCGCTCCAAAGCAAAACAACACAGAATGTTTAAGATGCTGCTGGATGAGCTGTCCGCTGAATACGGTGACTTGCTATTGCACACAGAAATAAGATGGCTCAGCAGGGGACAGATTCTAAAGCGTTTTTTGTCACTTCTGAGTGAAGTCAAAGAGTTCATGCTTTCCAAGGGAGAAGACGCATCGCTGCTTGAAGAACCAGAATGGTTGCTTGACCTCGCATTTTTAACTGATTTGACTGAGAAGCTGAACCATCTGAACCGGGAACTGCAAGGAAAAGACAAAACTGTTGCTCACATGATCAGTGCAGTAAACGCATTTAAAGCTAAGATGAACATTTTCCCTGCGCAGGTGGAAAAGAAAAAATGCTGCATTTTTCTTCTGTGCAGGCAGTGTTAAAAGACAATGTTTCTGCATCTGCAGCTTTGGATGAAGTGGTAACAAAGTACTCCCAAGTCATAAACAGATTAGGACAGGAATTAGAAGACAGATTTTGTGACTTTAAGAAGCTTGAGCCATGCGTGTCATTTGTTACAAATCCTTTCATGTACGTAGACGTAACTTCCACTGCTAAGCAGCTCAGTGATTTGTTCAGTTTGAGCGCTACTGATGTCGAGATGGAAATCTTAACGCTGCAAAATGACATAAACCTTAAAGCTCATCAGTCTGCACCAAACTTTTGGTGCCTTGTGGACAGAGAGAAGTACAGTGGTGTGTGCACAGCAGCTATGAAAATTGCCAGCTTTTTTGGTTCAACCTATCTGTGTGAATCGGCCTTTTCCAATATGAACTTTATCAAGAACAAACACAGAACACGCCTGACTGATGCACATTTACAAGATTCACTACGAATTGCTGTGTCAAATTATTCACCAGATTATAATGCACTGGTGAGCAGCATGCAGTGCCAGGCCTCCCACTTTCATAAAAAATGATCTAACGAATCAGACATTCTTTTCATTTAAAGAGCAGCAATATTCATCAGAAATATTGCACATAATGTTAAATGTTCAGAAAGCATTTGTGAGCTTGTTAATGGAAATAAGTGTTGTCTCTTTGGTTTAAAAAATGTTGCATTTGTATTAATTATACAGCACTTCAAATATATTTGAGTAAATAAATGTTTAATGTTGAAACATGTTTTTCTATTTATTATTGTTATTGCAGTGTAAATGACTGATAATTGTGGAAAACAATTATTATTGATATGTGAGAAATAATTTCACAGCATTATGATTATGCTATTTTAATATCATCATTATAACATTTAATATCCATGCAGTTTTGTTATTTAAGAAGTTTGTAGCAAACAGGTCGTGTGCCCTTCAGGTTACTCCATGCTCATGAAGTAGCCCTCGGCCTCAAAAAGGTTGGTGACCAGTGATGGGATTCAGGGGGTTCGCACGGGTTCGTGCGAACCCGTTCTTGGAGTGTCGTGATAATTAGCGAACCCGTTCTTGTTTTTTGCTATATACCTTAGACGACCGCAGCAAATGGGCTTTCTAAAGTGAGGGAACCTGTTGTTAGTGAATTTGATACAAAAGAGAACCTGTGCTTAAAATTTTGAATCCCATCACTGTTGGTGACCCCTGATCTAGACAAAATAAGCATCTTCGTAAAACAGTTGTAATATTTCCGACTTAAAAAAGCATAATCAGGTGGGTGTGTTTTAAGCATACTTGTTGAAAAACATCAAACAGACCATGAGGAAATTCAAGTACGCCTCTCATCAGCGAATGATGATTAGTAAGCAAAACACCCGAATCAGTAAATTAAGTGAAGCCACTAACGGAGCTTCAACGTTTCCTAGGTAAAAAATTTAAAGTTGTCTATAAATGCTAAGCTTTCATTCTTTTAGTTTTAATCAGTCTTTGTCTTTATTCTCATTATACACTCTGAGGTTATGACAAAAACATTCAAAACAAGTTGCGAATATAATCAATTATATTAAATGAGATTAACTATTTAACTGCTGCTACTACTTAGAACAGATATTTATTGCGTATCTGTCCTATAGGCTTGCAGGGCAGCTACAGTGATGCCAACCCAAGGGTTAAAAACAATGAAAATGATCCCAAATGAGATACACTGAAAAAGCTTGGAAAATATAGCACAAGAGCACAACATTCAATTTTACTATGTCGATTAACAAAAGAAGTAAAACATCGTTTTCATTAAGCAATCTAAAAAATTACTGCTTATCAAAAATGGCCAAAATGATCACTTTTAACAGATTTCCCCTAAGATAGCTGCGTTTTGCAAAAACTTGTGCTTGCAAATGGTTAATCAGTAAATGTAGGTCTTCACTATGAATCTAAAGTTTAGATCTTGATTGGGTACAACCTTTTTTAGTTTGAAAAATTGCAGTAAAATAGCATATTTTTTGAATAATTTTAGAGTAATATGAAAAAAGTTTGATCCCTGGTCCGAGCATAGAATAATTGTTCAAACCAGCTTTAGAGCTACAGTCAATTCCGCTTTATTCAGACACCGAATAATCCAGACAACCGCTTAATTCGGACAAAAGTCTCTAGAACAGAACAAAAGTGAACACCACACGTATAATTACCTCGCTATTTCCGACAATGATTGTTCTGTATTATCGCATTAACATTTATTACGCTCGCAGTTTTGAATAATTGTGATGAAACAATGAAATGATAAAGCTATTATGTTCTTCTTCTTCGTCCTATGGCAGGGTCTCCATGATCTAGAAGAGACACACGAAAAGGATGGGGGCCGAGGGTTTATCCTTTCACCACCCTTTTACTATTATGTTAACAGAAACAAGACAACCAACTTCACCGCCCATTCTGTGTAGTGTATTAGGCTACGTTTTTTCGGTTCAGTCAGCGATGGCACAGAAAGCCTTGGCTGAAGAAGTAAAGTTATTAAACAAGGTTAAGGAAGAAAGGGAGAAAAACAGTCACTGACAACCGGGTAGTGGCTGCACTTGTTGGTGTGTCGAAAATCACCTTACATGACTCGCAAAAAAATGAGGCAAAGCTGCGTGGGCAATATGATGAGGCGGTGTTTTGTACATTAATGTTGAGCTATGGCGTTTGTTGCTTTATGTTTATTTTTTATTGTATTTTAAATGTTTTCATTTCACAAAAATAATCCTTTGTCTCTCCTAAGAGTTGCTTTTCTGGACGTATTCATGGGCTTCTACTACACTTTTGCTGTATAATAGTAAAGATAGGCTTATTAGCCCTTTGCCGCGTATCTCTCGTTAATTCAGACAAGCTTATTTCTCTGCTAAATTCGGACAAAAACAGCCGTGACCAAAGTGTTCGGATAGAGCAGAGTCGACTGTACCAAGTTTCAACATTATGCGTAGATGGTTTGGTAATTTCAACAAAATTAACTAAATGCTAGACTTTGTCAAGCAGAGTAAAACATGCGAGGTCATTGTGAGATTTAAATGCATAACCAATCCATTATGGTAGTCTTAAAAGATCTAATTTATAAAGCGCAATTTTGTTTGTGTTTCTCTGTTTCGGTGTGTCCGTCTTAACTCCTCTGAAACTGCCAGGTGTACAAACATTAAGCGTGGCATGATTAATTACCTCCTCGAGGTGATTGCTATATAGGCATTCTAGACGTCATGATGACATCATAATCCAAGATCATTTTTAAAATTGCATTTTTGGACCTACGAAAACGGTTTTCAGCTTAAACAAAAGCCAGAACTTGACTTACCAACTTCAACAAATTTTACTTCTTCAAGATGTCACATGACGTTGTAATCAACAGTTAATAGTAAAATTTGTATTCTTAATTCACTCAAAAAATACTGATTGTAGCTTTTTTGAGTGATCTTAGCAAGGTGCTTTTGTTAAAAGAAATTTTTCAACAATTGAAGCTCAATTGGCGGTGCATAAACAGATTCTTTAATTAAGCATTTTAAGCCTTTTAAGTACGTTTCTTGCTTTTTCCTGCATGCTTCAACTAACTCTATGATGTTACAGTAGACGTCGCTTAATATGACCACCTTGGGACCAGACCATTTTGGTCATAATATCCGAATGGTCATAAAAACCGAAGCCTCCGTAACAGCTGTTGAATCGACGCCGTAAGCCACAAGAAGTCCAAATACTGTCAAATTCATTGTTTAACCGAAGTAACAGTGTGACGTTGGCAGTAGAACAAAGTACAGTACTGTAACAGTACAAGTGACGGTAAAACTAAGTACAGTATGTAACAATATGTTGAAAAGGCAAAGTTATAAGAGCCTGGCGGGAAAAAATACTGTACTGTAATAAGATGTAGAAAATGTTGCTTGTATCATCCGAAATTTGGTTATATTAAACGGAGAATTTTAAATGGAGAAATTCCGGACCGTACCAAATTGGTCATAATAAGCGGCGGGTCATATTATCCGTGGTCATAATAAGCGGCGCCTACTGTATAAATGTTGCCTGGTACGATTAACACAATCTTTTGGCACCAGAAATCATTATTTTGATGATTTTTCAAAAATGGCAACATTTCTACAAAATCAGTTTACCTAAAAGCTCATTTGTGACTTATTTCTCAAACGATTTTCAAACTTTTTTAAAAAAACTATGAAGGATATTTAAACCAATTCTGATAAAATAAGGTAAGAACATTTACAATTAGTTTTTTCACCAAAAAAGTTGAACGTTAGGACTTGTAGTGCAACTTTCTATTTACCCAAAAGAGATCAGTTGAATAAAAACAGGTAAGTTTAATGTAAAAAGATTAAAATGAGTTACTAACAATTAGTGTTGTTTGAAAACTGAAGAAATTTACTTCAAAGCAATATCCTCCTCTAATTAGTCAGGGCTAAGGGTTAGTTTATAATGGCTGATTAACAACTGGTTGCCATACATCATGTTACTGTATATCTGTAGTTGAAATTTTCCTACTTGATCTAAGAAAGAAGCCTGGCAAACGTGATTTGATGATACACCTTAATGTTGAATCAAAAGACAATTTTGGAATGGTCAATCATGAACAATAATTTTTTACAATTCCCTGAAGTTACAAGCAAATTCTATTGAATCACAAATTACCTTTTAAGCAATTAACATAAAAGAGGTTACATTTTAATGTAAAACGTTTTCAAAGAGATCAAAACTAGAATCCACACTTTTTTTTACGTTTCGGGGCTTCTTTCCATCATAGCTGGTAAGCTATCATGGCACATAGCCATCAGCTACATTTTATTTAAAAAACATTTTGGGGGTATTTAAAACCAAAACTGGTTAGAAGTCGTAATTTTTTTTACATTCAGTTTTCGATACTGGCAAGTGTGAAAAGATTATTTATTTGTTAGTAACAAAAACTGAACCACTCCCTCAAAAAATGGTGTTTTTTGTGCTAACCTGAACCCGAGAGCAATGTGCTTTTTTATTTTATCAAGCGCGATTGAATTTGGTGTTAAAGCATAAGGAAAACATATACATTTTAACCACTTTCAGTTTTGAACTTCCCTTGGAAAATCATGTCTTATGTTAAACTGAAGTTTGAGAGCTCTTTGATAGTACTACTCTTCAGCTACAATTGAAATTGGCCAGAAAGATAAAGAAAAAAAACAACTTTTTGATCTACTTTATGTCATTTGCTCAAGAAACAATTTGTTATCCAAAAAATATTTAAGTCACCATCTCTTCATGCAGCGTCACAGCCACGCAATGCTTATGCAAGACGTTGCACTGCCCTAAAAAAGCTTCAGTCCAACTTTGTATTCCTATTTACCGCTTCCCACGCATTAAACAAGTTGGTTCAAAATTTTGCTTGCAAAATCGCAAATTTTAACAAAATGAAAAAAATGACCAAAAACCGCCAAACTTTTTTATGCACTATTGAATTTTAAATGCAAATCTACCATACATGTTTTCATAAATTTGCACTTTTTTGGCGTTTGTAGGGAACACTGAACATGTGACAAGCCAGAAACTTTAGGTCACACAAATAAGCATGCAATTACAATTGAGGAAAAGGATGTGATAATTAAGTATATCAGTTTGAAAACATTGGACTTTATTTGCAAATTGATTTTATCCAAATCCAATTATAATTCATTGCCTAATCCATAACCACTATTATTGGTTGCTTTTCACTGAAGGTGAAAGCATTGCTAGGTCGGTCACATCTCATTACATTACAAATAAATCAGCCAAGCATCACTGTGTGTGTGTGTGGTCAAACCAAACCAAAAAATGGTTCAAAATTAAGCAAGATTGAAGTTGAAGTGTTATTTGAATTAAGTGAAGCATGACTGCATTTACCTAAATCAGTAAATAGTCCCAAATATTCCAGTTTACCCCAAAAATAGCCTAGCCTTATTGGAGCTGCAAAAATTTATCAGAATGACATGAGCAGGCCGGGAAAAAATGGGGAATCCGGGAATGAGATTCCCGGAAAATTTTGCTAGTTCGCGGGAAATTTTCACCGATTTTCTAAAAAAAATTTGAGATGAAATTTCTGAAAAAAATTGTTGAAGTTTTTGTGGTGAATCGGCAATCTAGCTACGTTATAGGGAGGCCCACCCATTAGTGAACAATCGGTAGTTTAAAGTCGCATCGCGCAGGTCGGCGCATTCTTTACGAGCAAATCATACTTATGACATCACAACAGCGTGATTATCAGCGCTGCTTGCTTCGCCTTCGGATCTCTTTGATAGCAATTTGCGTCGTCGAATCGCTTTGTTTCAGATAATTTAACACAAACCTTGTCATTTTGAAGGGGTTTAGTGCGAAAGCTGTAAATTTGATTTACCAACGGGAGTGAAGCTGTTTTGCGCGATCTTGTATCCAATTCCTTATCAGAGTTAGCGCGTTTATGTCATAGACTCATTCATAGTTTTTGGCTTGCCGAGTTCGCCTACTGGAAGTTAGTTGTATCATTGTACTTGCGGGTTGAATAATGGCTTCAAAAGAAACTAGATTTAAATCAAAGATTTCTATTCAGTGTGATTATTGTAAAGGATCTATGCAAAGGGACAGGCTCAGCGAACGTACCCGTCGGCAACATCCCGGTTTGCCTATTAACTCTTTCGCTCCCGCGATCATCGATTGATGATCTCGTGTTTTCAGTGTTTCCCTCAAATTTTTTTAAATTGAGTTACAAAGTTAGTTTACTAAAAAATCAATTTGTGACTTTATTTTTCATCCGATTTTCATAAAATTTTCAAAAGATCACGCTTATTTCCTCACGCATCGGAACATGTATAATTTGTGCTCTAATTCTTGGATTTTTATACCCCAAAACGGTTAAAAAGACCAAGAACCCAGTTGCAGACGACAAAATCGGCCAAATTCTCAGCACGTGTCAACTACACTAAAATCAAATTGAGATTACATCTTTACCACATAACCAAACCCTTTATCATTAACACAGTCTGAAAACTACTCTTTTGGGGCATCATTTGACAAAATTTTAAGCGATAATAATAAATTTTACTTTTTTGAATTTCCAAATTTTTTAGGGGTCTCAAAACCCCCCCAAACAAATTTGAGTGGTAAGTAGATAAAAGTAAATTTAGTGCGTAAAAAATATGATATGTTGCTAAATACCGGTCTCATTTGAAAGCTTAGGAAATTTGCTTTCCAGCAATATATAACTTTAAATAGTTTAGACTAAGTGGTATATGATATTTACTGATCAAAAATGAGTACTGTACATCATGTCAGTTCAAAACCCCCCCAAAATGTTTTGACTTACCTTCACTAAATTATAATTTGTAGAAAAACTACACCCTATAAAAGGATATAATAAATTGCAAATGTTTCACCACTAAAAATGTCATTTTGTATCAAATTTCCAAGGAGACAAGAAGCGAAATACAAATTTAAAAGCTAGCGGAAGTTTGGCTTCTCTAAATCAAAGTTTGCTGTATCCCCCTTGTTTCTCAAGAAATGGGAAGGGTGTAAACAAGCGGCTGTTTCATTGTCAGTGAGAGCATATTGTATTTAAACTTGATATTTTCTGAATCTTGAAGAAATTCCCTGTTCAAAAATACATAATGTTACATGGTTTAGGCTAACCTCTAGCAGATAATAACTGATCATATTTTAGGTACTGAATTTAACTACCAAAATTTGGTACCGGTCGGTACCGGTCAAAAAAAAGGTCATTTGCCTCAGAAAATTGCAAATTGTAGAAAACCTAGGCTCTTACGTAAGTTTTGATTGATGTACCTTGAAAGCTTATGTCCTTAGCATCATCTTGCGACCGTTTCTAAAAAAATTGGTTGAAAATTAAATCTGTAGTGATCTTTGAGGTGAGGGTACCTCTTTAATTTTGAAGACAACTACCCCCAGTTGGGGGGGGTTCATTTGCATAAAATTTGCATATTCAAAAAAAAATTTTTTTTTTTCTATTTGAAATCCTCAAGAAATGTAGATTTCAACGATATATCACACTTAATGTAGAAGTAGACAGCTGAGTAATGATTTACAAGCAAACTTGAGGTACATAATTATGATTAATTATGATTGATTATGACAGTTTTTCGCGCTGCCACCTTACGGACAATTTTTTTGGCTTTTCACGCGGGAGCAAAAGAGTTAAAGAACGTGGTCAAACAAGTCTCACAGCTATTTTATCCCGGAAAAGACCACATGATCGAGAAGATGAAGGAGAGACCAACCCAACCGAAAAAAAGAAAAAGACCGATAGACCAGATGAAACACAATCTGGTAGTACTGCTGCTACTAGCGAAGTCCAAGTCGAACAGATTGCCACTGAAACACAATCCGCAGACAGCGTAACGTCAGATACCCAACAACCTGAAGAACCTTGTCGTCGCAGAAGTAAAGCAGCTGAATCAGATTCACCAAATTCCGAAATTAAGGTAAAGCTTGACACAGTTCTCAAGAAACTCGTAGAAATGACATTAGCAGCGAACAAGCAATCTGTTGCTCATAAACCTGGAGAACACGATGAAGTTTCAACCGTGAAAATATTGGTTCAAAGCAGCAAATCGGTAAAACGAGTTTGTGAAATCGCCAAACTCACCATTGATGTCGATAACAATATGCTAATATGCGATGCTCGTTCCACTGACGCAAGTGTTCGATTACGCTGCGGTGCAGGACTATTTAATTACGACTTTGCTCTTGGAATCGATTTCGCCGAAAGTAACCAGCCAGTTGGTTTTATCAACTTAAAAAAATCCATAGCAAAACACATAGCTGCAGAGACGCATCAAGCAAACTTGGTTCGTATTGGTAAAGAAAGCGAACATTCAAGGAAATTGGCTGCAAAACAGCAATCAATTGGGATAACCATTGGCAAACAAGCATATCGTCTATCCCTTTAAGGATCATAAGATTCTAATTGATAAAATTTGAAACAATTCCATATTTGTTGGTAACAATGGGAAAATAATGAATTTTACAAAGGTGGTTATTACATCACAATGCCATACAATTAACAATCGTGGGTCATATATGACCCAGTATCCGTCAAAAGGCTATTAAAGTATGGACGCCGGTTCGCAGATTTCGAAGTTGACCTTCTCCTACTAGCTCACGCAAACGCCAAGATTGGTAACTTAAACGATTCCAAAAAGTTTCCTTCAGAATTGAGACCAGTCTTTGCCAAAGTTATTGAAGATAGACTGATGGAGTTCGTGGCACAACCGCTAGACACAACATCCAATTTACCGCCATTGGGTATTGTTGCCGACAAACTTACGACAAGGCGGCGTACTGCACAAATGCTTGCAAGTATCCTGTTTACACCAGGCATGCCTAACCTTCTTACAGCTGTTTCATTGGGTGTCGAGTCAGTTGCTAAACATGATGGTGATAGCATAGCGGAAGATATCGGTAACGTGTGTACAAAGTACAAAATCCAAAATGATCAAATTGCAGGGTTCGGTTTTGGCGGGCAATATTTCAATTTGAATGTTCACACAAAACTGCAGGACAAAATGAAACCAAGCAAGAACGTCAATTTTGCCTGGGACCCAGCACATTTGTTACAGCTCGCTGATAAAGATATGCGGAAAAGCATTTCCTGGGTTGATAGCATCTGCAAAGACATTGGTGCTGTACTGAGCAAATTCCAATTAGGAAAAAACTTTGAAGCTGCACTTGACAAGACCCACAACCTTGGCGTAGATTTGAAAGCTCCCACATGCAAGGACGTAGCCAGAAAAAAATTGAGAGGGGGGCCAAATTTTGCAACTTCTAATGTGACGTCATTTACTTATAACGGCATTTTGCCTTCCGTAAACTACGCTCGTCGCTACTATAAAAATTGCTGAACAAAACTGAGAAAGTGCGAAAGCGATTTCACTGATCTAATGTAGTTTTATCAAGAACAGCTTTAATAGTTCAACTTCAATTGTGACGTATAACGAACTATTTAAGGAATTTTAAGGAAACCACTCCCACTGGTAGGTTGAACGTTCTGATAAAAGAAGCGACGTCTTTGCAGTAGTCCGCATCGCAATAAAACAAGAAAGCGCTCAGCGAGACGCTTATTTCTTGCAATTACCATAACTTGGAATCAATTCATCAGTCGACTGCGACATAGAAGAAAAACTTCGGCGATATTTAGTGTGTAAAACGTACATATCTTGTTTTATAACATTTGAAAGTTTAAAAACTTAAAAAGTCACGCCCGATCCACCCCCTTGCTAAAAGTCAACAATAAACTCTAATGTACCTGCAGAGGCGCAAAAAAATTTATGTTTTTATTTTTTTGATACTGTTTTGTAGTTTGACTTAAAATTCAGGGGGGGGGGCATGGCCCCTTTGGCCCCCCCCCCTGGCTACGCCTATGCCGACATGGTTCTCGGAAACAAGGTTCGCTTCATACGCACATTACCTTTTTAAAAATTTCTCCGACAATTACGGCATTATACGCCGTGTCTTAGACAACATCGCAGCAAGTGACAATCGCCAGGCAAAAGACGCTGATGACCTTCTGCGTCGTATCAGAACACTGGAATTTGTTGTAAAATTGCTGTTGTGTGTTGATTTTTACCGCGCTTTAGGAGTAGTTAGTCAAACGCTACAACAAGTCAATATTCTGTTTTGGAAAAAAAACAAAGGCGATAGAATATATTATTGGTATGTCTTGGTGAAATGGCTGAAGGGAAACCTGAACATGTACTGGAATTTCACACCCACAAAGCAGACCTGCAAGAATGCGTTTTTGCTGGATTGCCCTTTGACAGTAAAGATGTCGCTTTGATGACCCCGTTACGTGAAACCCGTTCTCTCCCACGCAGCACTGCGCTTGCAAACTCAACCAATATAGAACTTCCCAAAGTTGTTGTTGGAAACGCATTGACAAAGGGGAAGGTAATGTTTCAAGCGATGATTTCAAGCATGAATCAAAGGTTTACTGCAGAAAACTTCAGCGAAATTAAAGAAAGAGAACAAGCAGCATCACTTTTTCCGTTGCTTAACGCTGCCAAAGTTGCCGCTAATGAAGATGAGTTTTTAACGTCTGAGCCGGTTCGCTTGCTTCTATCGAAGCATCCAGATTATGTTGAAGGCGCTAGAAATTTGTCGATTAACATTTTCCGTAATCGCGATACTGATATGCTGAAAAAGTGCTGTTCTGAAATTGAATTATATCACTGCGTCTTTACGACCACTATCTCGGTGCTGAACACGTCCTTAGCAAAATTGCCCAAATTTATTGCAGCTGTCCCCCAGAGAGCGTCGTTGAAAGCATGGGAAGTGTTATTGAAAAAATTCGAAATGTTCGTGGTGATACGAAAACATCAACGAATAAAAAAGACATCAAAGACATTAGCGATGAGCTTGTCATTCATTGGAACGGACCACACATAAACGAGTGTGACGGCATTGTAAAGCAAGCTCTCAATGTACATTTCAAAGGAAAATTATGGCATTTTATTTCTAGTGATGTTCGCGTCAAGTTGCACAAAGTCTCTGCTGTAGTAGATAGAATAAACAACAGCCAATCGTCACTGTCTTTTATGTCACATTAAATTCATTGCACTGAGTTTGACCGTAGCAATGCTGTATGGATGTGTCCTGAAGTGTTACCAATTGCACTATTTTCTGTGTACAGGCGATTTAAATAATGAGCTGGGCTAAGGGTTGACAACACGTTCGTGATAAGTTCTGATTATTTTGCTATTAACTTACATGCGGTGCCGCCATGCCGGTAGTATTTTTTATGTATTGTTGAACACAGCTTTTTTCGTCTGACGGTTTATGGATGACTCATGATTAGCTTGTTTACGCACTGCACAAATGCATTCATCCTGTTCAAGCAAATGTCTGCATTTATATGGTCAAGTTAAACTAATGGCGTTTCGCTTATACGATTTTTATTGTTTCCAGCTTTAATGCTTTGCGCACTCGTTTTCGACGCTTGCATACCTGTTGTTCAGTCAGCTGTCTACCCCTGCGGTGCTGCTATTTCTCTTGATGCATTTTCATTTACGTGCATTCAATTTTCACACACAGTGAACCCGTTCAAGCATGCCTTGTTTTTCTGTTCGCAATCGTTTCATCTTTTGACAGCAAAGCGGCGCGCGACTTCTCGTGTTGTTTGATCGCTGCTTAACGAGTCGAGGAGTCGACGACTCGATAAATGACGTAATCGTAAGTACGTGACCTATTGCCTTTGTATGCGTGCAGATTGCAGCAAGTTGATGATTTTTGTTTGTTCAGGTGAAACTTAGGTTAGCCTACTAGCGCTACTATAACAAAAGACGATGAATAGACAATTAAAGACTGCTCCTATATTAAGAACTATAAAATAATTCTTTAGCTATCGACATTTTGGGTGAAAATTTTGCCGAAAAAAATGGTGCTAAACAATTATGACGTCATAATCACCATTGCAAGCCGCGGGAAATTTTTATTTCAAAAAACGGATTCCCGGGAAACTTTGCATTTTTTCCGGGCCTGGACGTGAGGGTGAAATTTACATATTTGGATGAGTTATGTGAAGCATAATTTATGTCAACTTGTTTGAAAATGCCCATGTCCCAATACTTTAGTTTACCATACATCTTCAGTGCAAAGTCTCACAAACGTGAAACTGCTTGATGGTTATAAACTTGGTACTTCAATGCTCGTCTGCTCTCTGTCATATGAAATAAAACATTTTTCCTTGCTACATAAAGCATAACAGACAAGTGCCTGCGTGGCCACAAACCATAAATAGTTAAATACGCATGGTTACCCCATACGATCACAAATTGACCTGCACTCCCATGAAGCACTAAGCCTTATAATTAAAATCAAATGATGGTATAATACATTAATAAACAACAATAGTGTATCTTTAAAATACGTGTTTTATGAACTAAAAATTATATAACACTGGTACCACAAACAAACTAAAATGCAGATACCTGCAGAGATTTTCATAAATTCTACTGTGAAACTAATAAATCCCAAGCATGGATCAATGTTCAGTGCTGGTGTTAGGGCTAGGTGAACAGGTGAAAGAAAACGTTAGAGTTAAATTAAGAATTGCAATTAGGGTTAGAGCTAGTTCATAGAATTTTTGCATTCTAATAGCATCCCTGGTACCATTATTAAAAGTTCACACACAGCTTTTGCGCAGTGTACACTGACTGCACAAAAATTCTTGAAAATTGCATGAAGCTAGGGTGCCTGGTTTTAGATCAACCTAATCTACACAATAAAATCTACCTGCAAAACAATGAGCTTCTATTTGATCTTGCAAAATTCTGTCTTGTGCTTTTGGATCCATTAGGCCAAACAACAACCATCTCTGTTATAGCATCAGCAAACAATGTATCACCTACTGTCCAAAAAAACAGTAGTCTACTGATGAAAAAAGTTGAAAAATGCCACAAATAGCCCTTCCAAAACCGTCCCGCCCTAACAAACTTGTAAAATACCCAAGTGAACAACTCCCACAAAACAACCTGCTGGTTATTTACAATCGCAACTCAAGCAGAACAAAAAAACATGTAAATGTAACGGTTACAAAACCTAATTCTGGCCAAAGTCAATTCAAAAATCAAAATTATTAAATGATGGTAAGGCATCTTAAACGTTAACTGCAATCAGTTGAAGTCTTGATCCGACGATCACGAAAGTTGCCTCAGGCGGTTTATACCATTCCGCCAATGGTTGTAGGAATTGATTCTGTTAATTTTTAGGCTATATTATGCACGCTCACTATTACGAGCTGTTATTGCAATATATTGTACGAGCTGATATTGCAATATATGCTATCAATCCCAGCCAGCCCAGTACCAATAGCTCGTTTTAATTCAAATTATTGAAGCTGGTGTGATCATTGTACAATAACAAGATGGTTAAAGTGTAAAAAGGTCTAGTCAAAAATTTGATCAACCGAAAGCTGAAGAATTATAGGTGAAAATCGCCAGTGGCCGTATCGACATTTTTTCGATAATAAAATTGGGCAATCGTTCAGTTTTAGCTTTTAACAGCGGAAAATAAATTTCAACTATGTAATAGTCATCATCAGTTCCTTATTCAAATAAAATCTATAATCTGTTTGAATAAGGAATTGATAATGATTATTACATACATCAGGGGTGGCCAAACTTTTCAGACCATGCGCCAAAATTTAGATTGCAAAGTGAGCAATGCGCCACCTCTAAACATGCAATGCGCCAAATTTGGCTCAATGCGCCAACGTTTTCAGTCGATGCGCCAAAATTTTTCGCCACACAACGATTCATTTGAAAATGCACCATACAAACATTCATAACTTATCATTGCCCTCAAGCGTGTAGTCATGTATTTATACTTTGAAGTCAAAATAAGGCCACATTCAGCGGTGGTCTCCAAAAAAAAAAAAAAGGTCATTACTTGCCCGGCGTCAAGTTTGGTGCCATATTTACGCCAAAAGTGATCGCACAGGTGTGGCGAATCAATAGATGACCTTTTTTTTTTTTTTTTGGGAGATCACCCCTGAATTCATCGTTCTTTACACTTCAGAGTGTTAATAATCTGTGACAAATTTTTCGGGGCATATCTAAGCACACTTCCTCAAATTGCCCAAAACATCAAATGCGCCACCTCCAACCATGCAATGCGCCACGTTTGGCCACCCCTGACATACATAGTTGAAACAGAATCTATAATCAATTTTAATTGATAAAAAATCGCACCGGTGCGATGCGCGTATCGATGGCATGGAAGCCGAATCATAGCGAAATTACTGTATATGGATGGCTTTGCATCGTTGTACATTTTATGGATCAGTTGCATTAACATCATAAATCATCTGTGCCAATCATCGTGAATATATTTGAAAACTCTTGGAATGTAAAGTGACAGGAAGCAAAGCAATAATTTAAGACAATTTGGAAAATATGGTTGTTAGGAAAGCTTTTTTTATCAGAGGCAGGTTTCATCAAGAAAAATTAGCAAATTGTGATTTAATTCTGTAAAAAGGTAGCATTTCCTATGACCAAACGTTTGCCATATCAACAATAGATCAATTGCACGTGACGTCGTCACCACTTGCGGCGCTCTTGCGGCCCCAACTGTAAGCGAATGTGCTAAAAATAAGAGATTTTTAGACTATCTTTGGTAAGCCAATCTAGGACAGTAGGATTAGCAATTATCAAATTTGAAATTTGCAACAACCGCACGTAGGCAGTCGCATTGAGAAAGGTCAACGCGACAAACTGGGGATTGTTTAAAGAACTCAGATTAGTTGAAGTAGCCCCAACTTAATTCCTTTTTAAAAAATTGTTTCGGCATTTTTGAGAAAAGAATTTAACTTAATGTCTCCCAAAAGTTCGTTTTCAGCTTACTTTTTTAAATATTGTTTACTAAAAAAGCGTTGATTTGCTCCATACTGGAACAAATTGGTTCATCAGCTCTCACAAAAATTAAATCGCGAATTAGGATCAACTTCGCAACACCCCTAAAAACTGGGTTATTTTATGGGAGTAACACTTATTGTGCATGGGGGGGAATAGACACTTTGTTTCAAAACAAAGTTTAAGACTTATTTTGGAGATTTAAAGTTTTTCTGCGTGACTTTTTGGTTATATTCAGCTCCAAATAAGCGTGAAGACCACTTTTTACACATATTTTCAAAGATTCTGGGGCGGGAGACTGGAGACATTTTTTTTACAACCAAGTCGAAAACCTTTTTATGCGAAATACCGTACTATTTGTGATTGACTTCTTTTGTTATTTCAGCTTCAAACAAAAAAGATCATTTTTTTCTACATATACTCCCCATTTTTGATAATTCTGGGGGGCTAAAGATATTTATATCTCAAAACAAAGTTGAGAGCTTTTTCATAGATCTTTTTTGAGCGATTCTTTTGCTCCATACAATCAAAGTTGAAGACCTTTTTTTGGGAGATGAGCCTTTTGTAAGTGACTTCTTTGCCTATAATGGAAATTTTTGGAAACGAGAGGGCTGACAATATTTTGTGGGGGGGGGCATGCACTTATTCCTTTTACATTGACGGTATATTCAGATGGAAGGTGTAAGAAAATTACATGACTTCTCTAACCTAATTTTCCCGTAACGAGTATAAGAGCTTAGCTTCTTATATTATCTGTAAATTTACACCAGTAATTCAATGCGGGGCTTCTACATGTGACCTGTTGCATTCTGCTATGTTTTCGATATTACAACAGTTGGCGATCAAATTCTGCATAAAACATTGTATTAATAGTTATGAAACTATTGTCAACTATATAAATACAAACTACAATTGAAAAAAAAAGTATAAATTGCAAAACATAATTGAAATAAAAAGTTTTAATATGAAGCCATTACAACAGCAAGTTTACCGGTCTGGGCTCAGTCCGCAGGTTTACCTTAATAAATAACAATTGAAGGGAGAAAGGGAGAGGTAGAAGAAACCGAGTTCCTCGTACAGCATTGACGTAGACAACACGAAACAAAAAAGTTGATGACAAGTAAGCTCCTTGAAGGTTGAGTTATCGGTCATTGCACAGAAAGAATTTACGCTTAACATGCCTGAATTTCAACTAGCACAAATACTAGTCGAGTACGATCAAGCCGAAGCCATGATATGCTCATTAAAAAACAAACTCATACACCATTCAATAACACAAGTTTTTAATAAACAATACAAATATAAAATTAATCTATTTGTTTTGACAATATTTGCATCTTTTAATGTAGCAGCAAAATAAAGCATGAAATGTATGCAAATGTGGTGGTCCAGATTTAGATTTTTCATGCACTATTTTGATAATGAATAAAGAAAATTAGTCCATAAAAACGAAAAACAAAGTAATCCTTTTTCTTTTTCTGTGGTCTTGGCCAAATCAATCTACTCCACCACAACCTTGTGATTACTCACCTGGGATCAGATATAGTCAATGATTGAATGCATTAATTTCTGAAAGTCATGGAATCATGACAGCATCAGTTGTGGTAGACCCTGCAAAGTTATATCTATCTGCTTTGATAATCATCAATATTTACACCGCAAAGACGACAATGCTTTTTAAAATCTGCAGTTTTCGAAAGTAACTACTCAGTTACTTAGTGTAGCGGTTTCGAACCCGCTTTTTATGGTTACAGTGTTTTTGAACTAAGTTGTCGTAAATCACTTAATCTTTTCAGCGCTTTTGGTTAATTTCTTCGTTTGCGCAGGTTAGTTAATTAGGGCACATTTTAAGTTTCTGGTTTTGCTTTAAACATGTTTGGAGCTGTTTAAATCATTCGACTTTGTTTTTGTGGTGTTCAGTTCAATTTAATTCAATGCAATTCGATTCAGTTAAAGTCAATCAAAAATTCAGTTCACCAGCTTGTTTCTGTTTTACCTCAGTTCATAAAAAAATGGATTCATTCGTTTGCTAAATTTTTGGTCAACTAGAAGCGGGCGCGAAGATTCATAGTTTTGTAAGTAACAATTGCTGGTTATCCAAACTAGTCTTTGCTAGATTGGCATGACATATAAAAAGCTCATAATTAATGGGTTATATGGATACGAAAATGACTTCTGGATCAGCATCATAAACGAGCAAAAAACAAAAACTCGCACATAGCACTACTTGTTCAAATCTAAATAGCCCCTTTGAGACCATTTTAAATAGCATAGCAATCACCCCTTTGTGACATCATAGTTTTGGCATTGCACTTCAGAGCAGCAAAGGCCTAGTCGGATTTCACATTCAATCAAAAAGACAACATGCTAGGATGGCACTTCCCATTGGCTACAAAAGAGTGGGTGGGACCTCAATTTTTTTGTGAGTTCAATAGAAAGCCTTCATTTGCAATGGCAATATATGTTGCCATTGGTACCTTTTCATAAGTTATATTACACAGCGCAGTTGCCCTAATGAGGTACAAATGTGTCATTGAATTCTTTCACAATACTTACCACAGCATAGAATCTATTCCAGTGGGTTTTAATTCCATATTGTATTCCAGAATTTCTTTATGAAAACTACACAAAACAAACATGAGGAAAAATTAGTGAATCTCATTCTACACAGCTGTCCTCAGAAACAAAGATTTAGTCGCTACTAAAAGTGGGTAATGCCAAACGAAAGTTAAGAGCTAGTGATTTATTCGGAGCTATTAAAAAATAGATTGTCTCCACAAGCTAACTACTCATGCATCTCAATTATAACTTTCAGATTGCAAATATAATTGCAAAAAATACACGTAAGTAACACACAACCACAGAAAATTAGCTCTGTTGCAAAAATTTGGTAAAAAAAATACAAAATACAGGGTATTGGCTGTATCTATGGGGACCAGTTGATACTTGTTGTTAAAAAAGCAATAAAGTAAAATAGAAAATTTTACTTAAAAATGATCACCAACATCTTGTGGTACCATACAGCAATCTATTGCATTATTTTTATAACCCGCAGCCAGTTTCGAGCTTTAATGCATTACTGAGTAGGTATTTTTCTTCACAGCTCTTTTTCAACCTAATTCTAAACCTATACGTTCAGTGCATCAACACATTCACACCAATGGCTCACCAATCTACCGTAGACCGCGTCGCTTGTCATCGGAAATGTTAAAAGTAGTGAAAGCAGAATTTAACACACTGCTAAAGCAAGGCATAGTTTCTTGCTCAAATTCTATCTGGGCTAGTCCTTTAAATTTAGTAAAAAAGGCAGATGGAACATATCGATCCTGTGATGATTATC
Organism: Trididemnum clinides; assembly: GCA_963675345.1. Lineage (NCBI taxonomy): Eukaryota > Metazoa > Chordata > Ascidiacea > Aplousobranchia > Didemnidae > Trididemnum > Trididemnum clinides. The sequence goes on from OY776291.1 coordinate 18,443,211, forward strand.
GTAAGCTTAATAGCATGACCGCTAGACCTACTTTTAGCATTCCAAACCTTTTCGATTTTGTCAATAACTTAAAAAGTTCAAAAATATTTTCTAAAATCGACCTCCGCAAAGCATATCGTTTCAATGACGCCGAGAGTAGAAATTAAATGACCATCACTACACCATTTGGAAATTTTTGCTTTAATATCATGCCTTTTGGTTTTGCGGCGCTCCTTCCATGTGTTCGATGACCGAAGATGTCCATGGGTTACAAAATTGTGGAAGGAATAAATCGCGTCTGATGTCCAATCGCGTCGGGGTCACCAAACTCGTGGGGATCTAGTTTGTGTGTTGTTTGTAGAGTTCCCATAGCACGTCTGACTCAAATAACGAATATATTTTAAATCATAATCACAACGTTGGAAGCACGAATCTTGATTTGAATTGAATTTGAATTTGATTTGAAGCGAATCAAATTTGAATTGAAGCCAATCGAATCCAATGAAATAATGATGCCTCTTTTTATAAGCTAATTTGCCAGATCACTCTTGCCGCACGCCAGACGGAACCTCGCCTGGCCATACGACTTAGTCACTCAGTACTGTTACATAATGATAGGTAGCTGTGTATATTCTTTTATGACCAGTTTTTAGGCCAACGGATAATTTTAAATTTGAGGCCAACGAATGATTTACAATAACGATATACAGTACAATAACGAGTGCACGAACAGACGAGAATGTTTATGAGTCACCCACATGATTTCAGCAAAACATCAATGATCCAGAGTTTGTATCTCGTAAGGTCGCCATAATGTTAAGAAATGAATCTAAAGTCAAAGTACGATAAGAGGTGCTAAGGTTTGCTTGTTATTGCTAATAGTTGGGCTAATTTTATGGGCAAAACATGCAGGCTTATTTGTAGCCAGCTTCTGTGAGGGTTTCATATTCAATTAATCAACGTGTTTGGGAACGCTGAGTTTAAGTTAATTGTAATGTGCAACTTATACAGTATATTTAGTCGCATAAGCATACTGAAAAGTTGTAAACTTGTAGCCTTAATGACAGGGCAGATTTCTGTACCGTTTGTCATATGTTGGATTAGATATTGATGAATATAATCAGTAATTTTTTGAAATTTTTGTCGATAGTGCTTGCAGACCAGTTGTATTGATATATCAGATGTAATTTTGTGACCTTAACTACTCCTTAAAAAAGTTTTTAAGCCATTACCTCGGCTGCTGGACCAAGGGTAATTTATAAACTTACCGTACAGATTCATTTATTCATGCGTATGAGCTCATGCTCTGCTTGTATGTCTTTCGTCAGACTGGGCCACCACGACAGCTAGACTGCATGGCCCCGCCACCTGTTTGCCACATACAGATGGAGGCATGCCGTTAAGTGCCTTGCCCAAGGACACTACAAGCAAGCTTACCGGCAAACTTACGATACCGGGAGTAATGATCGGATAATAGTTGTTTTGGCTAATGTACCGACCAGTATCTAATTGGTATAGAGTTATTTTTAATTGAGGAGCAAATGGTATTTAGATGGCACCTCTCTTACGGGCAATTTTTTTAAATTGGCACACAGTACCAAGTTTAGACTAGCCAACTGAAAGACCTAATCTCAACCAAATTGCTTTTGATTAAATTTATTTGTTTCCTAGGATCCAAATACCAATAATTCGTTCCAAGTTTTAAATTATTTTTCATTAGTTTTCAAAATAACCCCAAAAGTTGGTGTTCGCCTTATACCTTTTCAGCATAGATTACAGCTTTTGGTCAGCCGCTTTTTTTTGGCGCGATATGTGTGACGTCATGTGGAACCTTATAGAATAGCCTCACTTCCATTAACGTATAAAGAGCTTACAACTGTAAACTTAATGGCTCATTTCGTATAGTTGGATAGGGATAGAATATAATAATGGTCTTTTTTGTGCCGCTGTTCGATGTGCTAGTAAAGCTAGCCAAGGAACAACTAGTTTTTTTGATCCCTGAAATCATGCATAAAGCTGTAAGGGAAAGCAGCTTAAACATTTATTTTTCATTTCTTCAAAGTTAAGTGGCTTTCAAACATTAACAGAAATGTAAAAGATTAGTTACACATATCTTCGAGTTTGCAGAGACCATTCTTTAGAAAGTGCATAAAGCTTAACTGGTATAGTTTGCTGTTCTACATTGCAATCAGGGGCGCAGCCAGGGGGCACTGTGCCATGGGCCTACCTTTTGATCCCAGATAAGAGTTATGCACAAAGCAAACAATTGCCTGAAAATTTGCTGGTGGCGTTGGGCTTTATGTCTGAGATTAACTCAAGAGCTTCAAATCTTATATGATTTTCTTGATACAAAGCAGAAATCACACAAGCAAGTTTTTTGCGCAAGAATCTTGCAGCAATAGCGTATTGGAGTCAGACGAGGTGTGCAACAGGTATTGTGCAACATTGAGAGCAATATTGCCCAATAACAATAGCTTGCTACTAGTGAAAGCGAGTTTTGTGCTCACCGGCGCGACGGCGTAGTGATTAGAGCGTCCGCTTCGTAGTCGGTAGACCTGGGGTTCATTCCGACTCGACAAGTCGAGTTATACCAAAAGACTTTAAAAAATGGTATTCACAGCTTCCCTGCTTGGCGCTCAGCATAAAAAAGGGTATGGTGTGGAGAACAAGCTGGCAAGCTTGCTAGTGTCCTTGGGCAAGGCACTTAACAGGACGCCTCCACCTTTTTGTGGCAGACAGGTGGCCTACCCGTACTTCAACAGGTTAGAATTGTGAAGTTGCTCACCCAGCATGTCGTAAAGACGCCTCTTTGGTACCTATTAATGGCAGTCCGCCTTGTTAGTGGTGGGGCTACCAGTCACTCATGACTGGTTCGAAATGAGCTGCCATCTTTCCCCTAGCCTAATTTCAAGTAGGTTGACGGCATGAATTTGAATTACCGTTCGTGCCGTACCTCCATCCCGAGGGAGAGGAGGGGTAATCACAACAAGAACAACAGTTTTGTGCTTTGTGGAAAAGTTTCAGAAATATTGCCTTGAATAAAGCACGTCTCTATTTTCCCTTCAAGTTATTTACCTAACTATCTTGGTGAGCCTAGATTTATAGTTGATGATTTAAATTTTCTAATTTTAATGAAAATCCTTTGGACTGAAGTCTGTGGAGGAAACAAAACCATTGATTGGCTAAGTAGAAATTCGACATTCTTTTTGGATTGTTTTTTAGAAGACAATAAAGACCGCAATAAAAAGTTTGATAAGCGGACAAAAGTAGCAGAGACGCTACAAGCAGAGATAGCACAAATTACAGTAACATTCTCTGGCTTGCAACGTACGCGAAATTCAAGCTTGCGTAAGCATCATTAAATGCTTATTCTTTTTCAAGACCGATTCCTGTTCCTACACAAGCTTTTAGGGTTGTTACTACTAAAAGTAACCGCCTTACCTGAAAAGGCCTTATTATGGGTGCTCATGCTGTATTGCCTGATTCGCGACATATTCACCGGACCGGCGTTATACAAATGTTTTGGGTTTGCGACATACTTAAAAAATATTTTTGTATCTTTTTCCGAAATCAAGGTTCAAGGATCCTTATTGTTGTAATCTCCTGATCGTGGTTTTTTCACACGTAATAGAAAACTGTTTGTAGGCCCAAACAATTTTTATTCAAATTCGATTCCACTAGCATTTCGTTAACGGCCCAGCTTGTTGTTACCGAAGCCAGAAGGAATTCCTAAATCATTTCGTCTAGCAATATTTTTTTTTAGAAGTGATCACCATGGAGATGGAAATTTGTCGGGTCGGGATCACTGACTCATCAGACCGATCAAAAACCGGTCAAAACTTCTTTTTCTGCTATCAAAAACTTACTTAAAATCCTCTTTAACTTTTTGAACGTAGCTTACACTTTTTAAAATGATTAAACGTGAGCTGCGAAAACACTTTTATTTGGCTTCAGTATGCTTCATCAAGCGAAGTGTAATTTGTGTAGTAAGCAATCGTTCCGTCATTGTGTCAGATCAACGAATACTGATTGCCAAGATTTCCGTTTTGTTACAGTAGAATAGAACTGAACTGAAAGTACTGTAATAATTAGCTTAGGAGTGATTGCCAAACGTTGAAACGACAGACAAATTAAACTGCAAAGATCGCATAGCGACAATTGTCAAAATTTTTATCGTTTTTGGCAAGTACGTAGTAGGAATGATGAATTGATTTGGCAAACGCGTGCTCTTTTTCAGAGTCGCCTTTTCTGTAAAGACGTTCATAAATCGTATTCAAAATCAAACTGGTAAAGAAGACATTTTTAGAAACAAAAGCAAGGCTTTATTGCGGTTCAATTTTAGACTACAACTGCTTTATGTGCTTTAAGTCGGGAACTCATAAGAAATGAGTTAACCGGCGAAAAAATACGACTTTACCGTCGGGCCGAGTCACGAAAATACCCATCGATCCCATCACTAGTCACAATTGATCTGTATCACCTATTAATGTAACAAAGCAACTAAGTTTCTCAACACATATAAGACAATGCTTGATGTGGGATTTGAACTCTCGTCTACACCAATCATGCGAACAACGGTTATTGGTCTATAGGTGTAGGCTACCGTATGGCAGTGGTCCCTAAATTTTCCGCGCTACTGACCGGTTAAAAATACCCCCTATTTTCTTTAACCGGATTTTACAATGTAGCAAATAAATACAGCTAAATTAAAGTTACAAATGTTTATTGATAGCAAATTGAATAAAAACGTCAAAGCAAAGTATGCTGATATTTCTTCCGAGTGCACAAACAATACACATTCCAAAAACCACTGCTTCAGTCGTGGTAGATACACCATTCTTCCTGAAAAGCAGACAATTGGATTTTACAATTCTATTGATTTTCAAATTCTGCAAATACTAACTTAATCAAAAATTTAAATTTGAAGTTGTCATAATCCGTTTTAGTGAGTTTTTATAGATATCAAGATCTTAGGATTATAAGCAAAAATGCACGAGTATAATCTGTTTTTATGAGACTATTTGCCTGATAGCGAACATACCGGTTGTTTGAAGTTCAGATTAAAGAAGTGTGACTTTCTGTGTGGCCCAGTGGCGATCGAATGCCTCACGGACAGGCACCTGACCGTGGTTCGGTGGTTGGAGACTGCTGCTGTGAGCCTGAATATGTTGTTTTCAATATGTTGTGAGTGGGTTGGATTTGGAAGTGGTCAATGTAACCTAACATTCTACCGGAGGAAAAGTATTGTTGCTTACTCAAAAAAATGCTCAAGTAAAAGAAAACAAGAATAGGCGTTTTTGTGGAGCAAAGTAAAAATGTGTAAAGAGGTAAACTGATAAAGTACGCTAGTAAGAGCAAATGGTGGTTTTGTTTTTAAACAGTTTTTCCTGCGTTTGTGTGGACCAGTGATTCTAAGTTGGGTTGTTCGTAACACACAGGTGTAAACTTGTATGTAGGTTAACAGGTTAGTTACACAACAATATATAGGTTATGTAATTACACTAATAGGTAAATAGGTTACTGATATATAGGTTATATGATATATTTATACAGAGTGTTAAAGAAGTTACGCAAAATTTTTCGTCATTGCAACAAATCACGTCACAGACAGCGATTCCAATTAAACTCTTAACATAGAAAGCTAATTCATCATACTTGACTTTCAACACACTCAGTTCTAGAATCTTCTCTTTCACGCCTGGTTGCAATAGATATTTATTTCTAAATTGATTTTGATTTATATTCGTTGACTTCACTTTGCAAGCACACATTCATTGCCCCGCCCCGCCGCATTTGTTGTTGTTGTTTACCCGACCCCTTCCGATGGATGGGGGCATGGCGGAAGACCATGGAGCCCCAGACCCCGCCGCATTTCGCTTCTGTTGTTCGAGATTTTCTTGACGAGAAATTTCTTGGAAGATGGATTGGTCGAAGAGGACCAATCGAGTGGCCAGCCAGGTCGCGAGTAGGTCTGTGCGAGACAGAATGCCAAAGTGCGTTCAAAACGAAGGAGGACACTTCAAACATCTTCTTTAGTCTTCATTCTCCTCGTCTCTTCGCTCAATGTGATTTATAAAATAAATAAAACTTTTAAAGATTAAATTTTGCGTTACTTTTTTAACAACCTGTATAATTACAATATATAGGTTATAAGTTATATAATTACACAACAATATAAAGGTTAATTACCCAATTATCCAGTGTAAACGCTTACGTCTTTGGCGCAGGTAAAGGCATCATTGAAAAAGCGGATCCGCATTGCTGGACTATTTTTTTTAAAGAACACTTTGTAAATTCAGGTTAAAACTTTTGGATTTGAGGGTGAACTTTTGAAACAACTTCTGGTGTCACCAATAATGATAGAAAGGAGCGTCAGAATAGGTCTAGGATGTTTTTTCTTACTGCTGTCGAGATGCAAAATAAATTGAGATTCGCTGACATAAACCTAAGTGTTACAGCATAGTACAAACACATGCACCTACTTGTTCTTGTAATTACTACTTGTTTGTGGGTTGTTTTTTAAGATTGTTGTCTTATGCTATTGATAGAACGTTCACTAATGGTTAAAAGTCGTTAAAAGATTGAGTGTCTCGATGAGATCAATCTCCTTTTTTTTTCTAAACAACAAAGATAGATTTTTATGATTTTTAAGATTTAGGCTGCGTTTGCACATAGCGGTTTTCGCAACCAGGAATAAACCCGAGCTTTTGTTTTATTGCATTCTCCGACTTTGTCCAGGATGTTGACAACTAGCGTTATTGTTTCAATAAATTTCTACCAAATTCATTACCATCTAACTGAACCGCGAAGAGAAGACGTTGCTTCTAATTATACAAACATGTCGGCCTCCCACTTTTCACAAATGAGCAAATTACGCAGTTCATAGGAGCCTTAGAAGCAGGGATGTGGAAGCGGTTATTTTTCAAACGCTTCCACTTCCGCTTCCACCAACAAAAAACGAAAAAACGACCATTGACAATTTTTTTAACTTTTGTGGGTCTTTAGCCTGCTTTCTCCTACACTTTATCATTTTGAGAAGACAAAAACCTTCATTTATTGCTATTACTTTACCTACTTCGCTTGAGCTTATTGTTTCGAACTACTCTGTGTTTGTTTTTCTTAGATATCAGAGCTCGTGTTGAATGTAGAACAGTGCTTTTCAATCTTTTTGTCATCGTGGAGCCCCTAATGTACGAGGGGCATACCAAAAGCTCTGCACAAACTGTTATATTTTTAGAACAAAGAATCACGAAATAATAAAACAAGTTCATTTTTTAGCAATACCTCCTTGCAAGTCAATGCACTTTCTCCAACACTCTGCAACCTTCTTTATTCCTTTTTCAAACCAGTCTTTTGACATGGCCTTAAGCACCTCATTTACCGCTGACTTCAGCTCATTTTTACACCCAAATCTTCTACCACGAGGAGGATCCTGTCCACACAGCATAAGTTTCCATGGCTAAATTAGGTGAGCTGAAGTCGCAATTTCTTCCCCATCCAGCTTATAGCCCAGATCTTGCTCCAAGCGACTTCCACCTATTTGGGCCACTCAAGGATCCTCCTCGTGGCAGAAGATTTGGGTGTAAAAATGAGCTGAAGTCAGCGGTAAATGAGGTGCTTAAGGCCATGTCAAAAGACTGGTTTGAAAAAGGAATAAAGAAGGTTGCAGAGTGTTGGAGAAAGTGCATTGACTTGCAAGGAGGTATTGTTAAAAAGTGAACTTGTTTTATTATTTCGTGATTCTTTGTTCTAAAAATATAACAGTTTGTGCAGAGCTTTTGGTATGCCCCTCGTACTTTCGCATTTGTCACAAAACTCCCACTAACAAAAATTTAGAAATCACGAACTGCTTGCAAGAAAATCAAATATTTCGTTACTACAATTCAAAAAATAATTAAACACTTCAACAAATTGACAGTTATTACCAGTTCCTTCACTACTTACAACTACTTTTACAGCAGTTAACCTAATGCTTTTCAGATCTAAATCGTATGACCACATATCACAGCTCTCGACAATAACCTGTCGTCACAACAACAAATTACACGGTATAGCGTTGATTTTCCCTCTCCATTCTCAACTAACTCTGACTTTGAGTTAACTTTAACTCTAATCATTATTACCGACTTTCTATCCGTCCCCAAAACACGTATTGACTCCAATCTTTTTGGATAGTGAAGTGCGAATTTTCTGTCGCATATATAGTATGTACATGAAAGCGAGCAAAATTGAACTGCACCAATCAACAGCCGCCTCAACGTGGTGGTGCGGTCCCCGACCCGTTTGGGTTGGGTCAAAATGGCTGTTGGCCTTCCCGAGGGTTCCAGTTACCCCGGGCACTCCCCTCACACAAACCATTTTTTTGCCGTGCAGCTCCCTGAACGACCGCAGAAGGGTAGCACGCAGCCTCTTTAAAATCGGCCTGTCTTTTCCTGCCTTTATTTTGACTGTCTTCTCATTCTTCTCCTTTTCCTGATGATCGTCAACGTTCATCCAAACCCTTGTCCTGTCTTTCCATGCTTAGTGTGCACTGGAAATGTGACCTGGCGGGGTAGGTCAGTGCAATGCTGCACATGCTCTAATTAAGTTCATTTAAAGTGCTCACTACTCTCCTTTTGTAGATTCAGAAATCTTGGCAGCTCTCATTTGTGGAGCTTCCCTCCCTGCTTTTTTTGGAGATTCTACATCTACCAGCACTGTGACTTCCTCCTCGGACTCCTCCAGCTAGTATACCTTCACTGCTCAATCTGGCCCTCTTCTGCTAATGCAGCACTCGCATCCCACCCTCTCTTTCAAACCTCTTATTCTTTTTCCGCCCACTTTGTATCTTCTCCCTCTGCACCCTCACCACCGCTTCATACTCCTGGCTGTTTCTCTTTACCTCCTGCTTTCTCTTCCCCTCCCTTATTCTCTTAGGGTTCTTGAATGGAATGCTGGGGGTCTCCGAGCCAGGAGCACTAAACTGCTACACTTTATTTTGTCTCATCCCGTTGACCTTATTTATATCCAGGAATCTAACTTCAATTTATCTTCCTCTTTGCGGATCCCTGGATTCTCTGCTCAGCAATCCCATGGCACTCACTCCCGATCTGGTATTTTTTCTACTGATGTGGCGA